>QUSF01000028.1:1566207-2300563 GCA_003676055.1 Chloebia gouldiae
AAATGTCAAGGTTTCCCTTAGCCCTGGGAGAAGCTAGCCCAGTCTCAGCCTGTCTTTCAGTGGCTGGCCCTCTGCATGCAAACTCTGGGGTCCAGCAGCACGTTCCTTCTCAGCCTGCACAGCAGAGGCACGTGGTTGGCACTAAGGAGACACACTTTAAATAACCACACTACAGTGACTCATGCCTTACCCAAGGCAGTCTGGCTGCTGGCATATAAAGCATGAAAGCCGGTGATCTTTGAAAGAAGAGAGGATCCTACAGTGAGCAGACATATGGCTCAGTTCCTGGCCAGAAGGTGGGAGGGTTTCTAAATGAGATAGGCTGGGAGGCTGAGGCTCACAGGTGTAGAGCAGTGGCCTCCCCAGTGCTGCCCAGCTCTGTCCTCCTGACCTGCTGCCACATGTACAGCCCCTTGTCTCTGGAATTTCCCTGAGCTAGCAGTTTTCCAAGCTGAGGAGACTTGAGGGGGGGTAGGGAAAAAACACGCGGGAGCAGCACCTGAACCTAGCGTGGCTGACATGGAGGGACATGGAATGCTCTTTTGTCCTTTGCAACATTTGTCCTGTAGCACCAAGGTGGCAGAAAAGGATAGGCAGTTCTGGTGGTTCTGGTGGACCCTCACCTTTCCCTCTAGCATTTCAATCATCCTCCATTTCCCCAACCCCCAACAGTTCTAGAACTGCCCTTCCCACCCTGCCTCCCTCTCAAAACTCTCCCTATCCCCTCAGCCCCCTTCTCACACCAGGTCCCCTCAACACTGTCCCATCCTTCGTTGCCTGTCCCTTTCCTCCTCCCCAGACCTATTCTCCCACACCTCCTGTGCTCCTTTTCCAGCTGCCCTCCCTGGAAAGTTGCTCTAGAATCCCTGTTCTCTGCTTCTCTCTGCCATCTCTGCACTCATCCTTCCTTCTCTGCTGCCTGAGGCTACATCTTCCCCTCTGGCAAACAGTCACCCCTCAGGACCTACTGTAGTGTTTCCCACAGACCTCTTCACAGCTGCCAATCCTTTCCCACAGCTGTTTCCTCCAGAAGCACCACAGTGGCTTGGCAGGCTGGACCACCTTTCTACCAGCAGCCAATATGGAAGCCAGCCTTCATCTTGGGTTGCATCCTGCTCTCCCTTGCCTCCTCTCCAGGCTGTAGCTGTGGCTGCATTGCCCTTGACAGCCACATGAGCTGCCTTCCCCCACCCACAGGCTGTTTTCAGGGCCTGGACACCCTGGAGTTGCTCATCGGCTTTGGCAGGGTAGCGTAAATGTCACGTCCCTGCCTGTTCCCAGCCTGATGCCAGTTCCCGGCCTGAAGCGATGCCCGCGTGTCTCCCATTATGTAAGGCGTAATGTGAAAGGGAGCTGGGAGGCCTCGGGCTGGCTTGTCCACCATGAATGACAGCTGCAAAAATGAGAGGGGAACTATTTTTAAACCTTCCCCTGTCCTCCTTCTCCAGCTCTTTTCCCCACAGCCTCAGCCAGGCTGTGTGGATGGCCAGCCCATGGGGGCAACTGGTCCTGCTGGGTTCTGCTGAACAGGTCCTGAGCAGTTCTTTGTACTGCCACAGAGGTACATGCAGCACCTCAGCACAGCACTGGTGGTACCCAGAGGACATGTCCTCTTCCAGCCCTCCTTGGCCATCAAGAGTCCCCCGACATTCTTTCCTTTGCCTCTCAGAGCCCTGCTTGTCGGCAAGGACCAGCAGTGTTCCTTTCTTTCCTTCAGCCTCTCTCTGTAACTTTAGAAAGGTCATTCCCTTCTCCTTGAGCCACAGGGTTATCACAATTCCTTGGAGAAGAGCAGAAGGGATCTAGACGAGGGAAACCTACCTTCTACTGCAGAAACATGATACCCCAGCACTACCCTGTCCTTCAGAGTGAGGGCAAGAGACAGATGGTCTGGAGCAAGGGCCTGCATAATTGTCCCATCTCCCACTGAGTGTTGTTGGCGCAGGGACCAGTAGGGAAGAGGCAAGGCAGGTGAGGAGCTGTCTAAGAAAGGGCCTTTGACAGTCACAGGGAGAGTTATCAAAACCAGCAGTGTTTCGCCTCAGAATGCTGTAAACAAGACGCCCCTCAAGTCAGAGCATTGGAAGAAGGCATGCAGGGGGTGGACACTGCCCATGTGCTGACAATTTGGCTCTGAATAAAGACTCAGTTCAAAGATTTGCCCATCAAAGAATTGTCTGGAGAGACCAGCAAGTGCAAGGTACCTCTTCACCGGGCATTGCAGATGCTGCTTTAGACACCCCTCCTCAGGAAGGATGGAGCTGGTCTGTAGCAGGAACAGAGCAGGCTTGTGAGTGGCCATTTTGAGTGTGGAGCTTGTTTAATCTAAAACAGGAGAATCTGAGAGGGGATGGCATCCATGTATCAAAAAGATATGCTGGGACAAATGTCTAATTTCTTCTCTTAGAAGATCATCTGGATCATAAATACATTTAGAATTAAAATTAGAAAGAAGTTCCTAGCCAGCCGTGGTATAAACTTCTGTGACAGCCTGTCAGGCTGGAAGGTGGGCAGAAGAAGCCTAATTTGGTAAGACTCAGCAGGCTGGTAGTCACTGCATGGCAGAAGAGGAGGGAGCCCAGAATGAGCCATACACAGGTCTGAAATGAAGCTTGCAATTATGTCCCCAAACTGGTCCCCAGAGGGATTGGTACAGAGCTGAAACCGCAGTGTATTGCATCCTCTATAAGTTGGTTACATATCATTAGTGTCATGCTTCAGGGTCCTCCCAGATCTTTAAAGAGGCAAGAAAGAGGTCACCTCGTTTCCCTCTGGGTTTTTAGGAAATGAATTTCCTTAATTTCTGTAACCTCTCTGGCCACAGCAGCCACGGGGCTGGGGTGAGGCAAGGAAGAGAATAGGGTCACCCCTGCTACTCTTAGTCACGCTTTGGGTGTGCTGGTTTACCTTGCTCACAGGCTCAGGACAAAGCCAGCTCTAGGGCTAGGGAAGCATTTCACTCAGGCTTGGTGTGCTGCGGCAACCTGGGGACCTTGAGGTGTTGTTCACGATGGCAGGCAGTGCCCTTCTGGGACTCCTTGGCTGCATTTCCCCTGTTGCAGGCCCATGGGGAACACTGGAGACACTTTTGCTCTCTGCCGCTCACTCCAGCTGCTGTTGGCGTCCTTAGGTCGCTGCGGGCCTTGGCAACGGGACGGCCCAGGCCGCTCCGGAGCGTGCCGAGCGCCCCCGAGCGCCGCCGCTGGGGCGGGCGGGGCCGGGCGGGGCGGTGCGCGCGCCCGCAGCGCCACCTCGCGGCGGCGCGGGAGGCCGCGGCCCGGCCGCCATTTGCAGCGGCCGTGCGGGGACGGCGGGAGCCCCAGCCCGCGGCACTGCACGGGATCCGCCCTGCGCTACCACTGCCGTCCTAGGACCTGGTGAAGCCAGCCTTTCCTTCAGGATAAAGACTTGGAACGGCGATTTATCCCTGGCTGCAAGCAGCGTGCCGGAACAGGACACCAGAGCAAGCACGGCTTGATGGACTGAGGCAGTATGCGAATTTAGGAGAAGATGAGATTACTTCTCCTCAAATTATGTATTTTACATTTTACACCCTATAAAGCTTTAGGAACAAATTAGCAGCCATCCGGACAAAATGAATGCACCAGCAGACAACGAAGGCTGAAGCAGCAGCTGCTTGGAAGCCACCCACATCCTTCGTTGCACAGCACCACGGCACAAGGTGTGGCCACAGCACCAAGCCTGGGGCAGGGGGGCCCTACTTCCACCTCACTGACCCCCTGGAACACCCACATGGATCTGGCTCAAAGTCTTGCTGCTCCAGCCTTCCACCGGGGGTAGGGCAGGTGCTCGGCCTGCTCTTGCAAGCTGGAAGTATATTTTGATAGTAAAGCATACAAGAACCAGTTTTGATCATAGAAACTGTGATCACACATAGAGGGATAAAGTATGTGAACTCACCTCTTGCAACATCTGGAATACTGCCAATAACTTTCCATCCACCTCCCAAGCCAGCCTCTTTCACCTCCTCTCTTTTCCTCATGAGAGGAAGGCTAGTCTCAGAATTACTATATTGCAATTATTTCTCAGGGACACCCCACCCACTTAAGCACAAGTCTATCATAGCTATACCATCAGCTTCTGGCTTGACTCTCATAGTTTGCTTTCCATTTCCTCAGAAGCCTAAGACACTGCAGAAATGTGTCAATCTTCTCAATGGCCATGTCCAGCCAACCACAGCCAAGAACAAGCAAAAAGCCCCAAGGCGCTTGGCAGATGCAGCTCTTGCACATTTCTCAACCACAGCATTCCACTGCCGTTACAGAGTGCCACAGGCCCAAGTGGAGACAGATCCTTTCTGATCTTCTGTGGATCTGGTGTAGCCAGCAGGAAGCAAAAATGAGTACCAATGTATCTGAAGTCCCAAGATCAGCAGATCTTCCATACAGAACAGGAAGAAGGCTGAGTAAGCAGTTGTCATATTTCAGATCACTAATAGCTGCAACATTTCCCAACGGAAACTAGTAATATAATGTGCATAGTTAGTACATTTATAAACTCACTCCCCACCCACCCAAGAGAACATTCAAGCTCCCTGAAAAGAAGGCAGCATAACAAACATTGGTGCTGCTGCCAGCTGATATCCCAACAGGGAAAGAATGACAAATATCCTCCACTCTGTTAAGGCCATGTAACACCAGAAGGATACATCCAGCATAGCCTTGCATCCATGCAGTTTCTAGGGCAAATCCTTGGCTTGGCCATGTCAAGTCCTCAGCCTTTGGTATGTAGTATAGGTCAGGCCCCTCCCTCTAAATAGGAAGGGTTTCTGCTTTCATGAACAAATTGCCTGGGCCACTAATCCTGCCATGACTCTGGAAGATAGCCAGAGAAAAACTCCTCACTGACTGTTTGTTCCTTGCTACCACCCTCCATCACTACTCATCCAAGAAACATTTTACAAAAGCGAAGATCCAGCAAAGATCCTTACTGCAGTTTATCTAGAGATTATACTGAAGCACCAGTGATTTTGTCTACCCTGAAAGCATGTGTGACATACAGTGAACATACAGAAGACATAAATTTCTTACTAGGTTGATCTTCAATTACGAGATTTTGGAAAACAAAAATGAAAAATCCCAACCATCAATGAAAAAAACAAACCAACCAAAACCCTCAACAAATCAATCAACCAACCAAGGTTTAGTCAAAAAAAAGGACAAGACTAGAAAGTTGCAAAGAAAGCTGTCCTCATCAAAAAAACTTACTTACTCAGAACCTTACTTCTTTCCCTGAAAAAAAGTAAAATTCTGATTACTTTGTGGATGTTCTCAGCCCCAGTGTAACAGACAAAGCATGGTCCAAGTGGCTGTGGGCGACTTGTTCTCATGTTTCGCCCCTTACCTGAGAGTTCAATGAAGAGTCACTGCAGGATAAACAGAAAACCTTGCAATGCTTTTGAAATCAATTCATCCAGAAAATAAAAGCAGGGAACTGTATACCTCTCACCAGCACCCTTAACACATGGGAAATGTATATCAAGAACCTGCTCCCAAAAGGCAATTCAAGTTCACTGCAAAGTGCACGTGTAATGCTGGCAGTGGCAGCTGTACACCACAGAGTGTGCTATCTAGAGAACAAAATTACTGGATCTCAGCTTAGTGGAATATAGATTTTATTTCTTAAAAAGGAAGGGTACTAACAGAATTTAATACAGTCAAAATTTTACATTTTAAACAAAAGCTTTTCTTTTTCTTAAAAACCAGTTACGAGCAGAGAGGTGAGAAGATTTAAACTACTCACAAAATCCAAGCCGAAGACTTTGAGAATTCAAATCTGTGGTTTATACATTTAAAAAAGTGTAATAAATGGAAATATAAAATAATACCAACTCTGTTATAGTGAAATGCCCTTTCCTCATTAGATTGCTGTTTAAGCACCTTTATTTTCACCCATCAGCTGCCAGGAGTGTTTAGATTTATGTACAAAATAAGCAGTTTGGGACAGAAGATTCATATATAAATTAAAACCATTTATGGCAATACAGTTTTACCCAACTGCTTTACAAGCTTTATTATCTCTATCACTTCTATGGAATTCTTCAGTCAGGATGATCTCAAATGCTCTTGATGGACTGCTTCAAAAAGCAGCTACATATATAGTAATTATATAGACAACCTCAAGGAGTAGACATCCAAGAGATTAAACAACTTAACAGACAGTAAAACTAAGATCAGATTTTTATCCTATATAAATACTGTGCAGATTTATCATCCATCCCACTGAATGAATGGAACAGATCAGTGTCACATCTGAAGACAAAAAAAATACTTTTATCCAAGAGGCAACAGAATCTCAGGCCAAATATAGCAGATAGGAGTTCCCTCAAATTATGCAGTTAAAAACTGTATGTGTCTGAAAAAGCTTTACAAGAACAGAGTTTTCAGAATAACTTGCACATCCGCTTAGCTGTTCCATAGCTATTTTACAGCCTAGAGACACTGAGAGAGGAGGGAAAAAATAGAAGAAAAAAAGAGATGCCATTGTCTCTGCCCACTACAAAAGATGTGGCTTTGCCATTTATGGAACACTGCACACACAGCTGCTACCAGAGAGGAAACTGCTCCAGTACAGCATTAAAGACAAAGTTACATTATGGCTGGAGAAGGTGTCATCACAGGCTAATCTCTTTACATGAAGGCTGATGGATTAATCTCACCTCCTCCTCAAAACCCAAGCATTCAGATTTCCTAGCATACTACTTAAGATTCTTATTCCACTGTTTTCTATTTTTTTCTGTTGAACACAAGATAGAAAAGGTCATGAAATCTGATGAAAGGTCCAGCTGTGCAGCATCCAGTGAACATGTACTCAACAAAACCACAAGTCATTAATCACTTTCTCTCTGTGCCTCTCTCCCCACACCACAACAGGAAACCTGTGTCATCTATATACATAATGGAACTAAGAAAGATGTAGACTATCTAGGTCACAAATGAGCTTCAGTAACAGTCACTCACTGTTACACTGCAACTTGCTGCAGTCTGGCTGAAGGGTGGAGACAAATCTGTTTGAGCCAAAAGAGAGAATATTTAAAAAAACACACCCAACAAAAACCACCCAGCTTCAGTTTTTCTCAGTCACTAAAGTTTACAAATAATTTAATATTGCTACTTTCCAAATGCAACTCACAGACAAATCAACTGTTCAGCTAACAGGATGGGAAAGGTACAATTATGAATGTAATCAGTGACTACTGTTAAAGAAAGACTGGAAGAGAATCAGTTCCCTCAAAATCTTAGTTTCTCTGCTTAAGTAGCTCATTATTATTTTTAAAACAATTTTGTTGATAGAAAGCATCACAACTAGACTAGAATTCCACAACATCAATCTTTGTTTTGATTTCTGTAGTTCTCTAGGAAAGAAATAATCCCAAATCAAGCTACATGAAGCATTAACAATATTCAGATATTACAATGGAAGCACTTATTTATTACTTCATAGAACAGATTAGTTTTAAAAGTGTATTTACATGTTCTAAGTTATACAAAATACAGTATTCCAATAATCATGTTAATCACCATATTTCAGACAAGTTTACATAGAAGTGCGGAGGATTCATCCATCCCTGATCCTGGCCAGTAGCGAGCAGTCACCCCAGTGTGACAGGTGAGAGCTGCTATTGTGCCCCCTCGAGAAAACAAATCCCACCATTCCTTCTCACTGAAACGTAGCTGCAGATCTAGGAAAACATTCAGGCAGGTACACGAGCAAGGTTTGTTGAGACCCACAGACCAAAATCACATGCCTTAATTTACTAGACGTATGTGAAGTACATTTTAAAGTTTTTTACAGATGTTGTACAGCAAAGGGCTTCTGCTCATGCCTTAGTTAGGAAAATGAAGTAACAAGGGTTTTGGCTATATAACAGGCACCCAGATTACACTTAATATCAACAGCCCTATAACTACAACTGGACAGTGTGTTAAGGACACAATTCTGCAGCTGACTGCCTGGGCAGACCTTCACATTCAGTAACAGATCTTGTGAAGTCCACATGGTTCTCTACACATACAGGGTTCTTCCCATGCAGAAATTACAACAGAATTGAGGCCTTAAAAGACTGGGCCCTCAGATAGCAGTTTCCTCATGAGACAGCCCTGACCAGGTCACATTGGCAGGTCAAGTCCCAGCACAACAGCACACTTAGTTGAAGCAACGGCTATTTTGTCATGCCTTTCTGCAGTAACTCTTTTCCCTATCTGTATATTCCTTTTACTTCTTTCTGGACTGTGGAAGTAGGACCAAGACAAGGAGATTCCCAAGACCTAAACAAGTATTTATCTTCAGTACGATGCTAAACTGAGGGGATCCATTGGCCTAAAATTGTAAACAGTGAGGTGTCAGTTTTAGCAATTTCACTCAGGTCAGACTCTTGCATCACTCTCCTCTTCCTCTTTCATTCTTTGCTCTCCTTGCCAAGTATCTATGTCTATCTATATATGTATCTGCTCAAAGGATTCCTTTCTCCCTGTGTCTGAACTTCAAGAGTTTGCATTCCAAAAGTGACTCACGAGGGATAGCAGACTATCAACCTAACAAATTACATCCATATGTCAATTTGCATTATGAGTTAAATCACTAATTTCTCAATTAGCATTATGTTAGTATTTCCACAGATATTTAGTTAAGCTTATTCTTTCTACCTTTATCCCAGTCTTCAACTGTGAGTTCATCTATCATCACCATGTTACAGTGGCAGATATACAGACCAGAGTAATTATCTGAACATCTAGAAAGCCAGTCTGAGTCTTGTAGTACTGCAAAGGCACAATGCTAGCACTAACAAATTATTCTGCTCTTTATGGATTTAGGTGTATGTTGCCAAAAATATGAGATTTATGCACTAAGATAAATTTGCATTTCTCATCTTGTGCTTAGCAGCTAAAACTAGAGGGGTTAACAAAAGCCTATCTGGATTTTATGAAGGTATGAAATACCTTCTCTCTCACGAAAAATGAAAGCACCTGATCACAAGGGACAAAGCCCTTTTATGCTTAGGTGGCTCACAATACTGAAGCAGCAATACTCTCCTCTGTGCAGGTCCATTATTTCTGCTAGCTACAAAAAAAAATCCACATAAGTGGTTTTATTACAGTATTCCCAAAGCTGCTGGGCTTCCACTGCACCTCCCAACTTGAAACTGATTTGGTACAATTAGTAGCAGGCCTGCAGATAATGCTGAAAGTGATTTCTAGTTAGAACACCTTGGGCTTTTGAACAGCACAGCAAGGAAGTGGAGAACTGTCAGAAAATACATAAAATGTTACTGCAAAAAGACACTTAGCAAGAAACCAAACAACCCAAAAACATTTCTTCTCCAACACAAGTTTATAGTACACTACTTTTTCACTCTGTCCATGAAGGACTAAAAAAAAAAAAAAAAAGCAGAGTTCAGATTATCTGAATATCAATACTATCAGGACCAGTTTACCAACACCACACCTGCAATCTGAGATGTATCCAGTTGATCCCAGCACAGAATGCTTCAGAGTAAAGCAAAGACACCTGTGACTCCAGCATTTGCTTAAAACTTTATAATAACCACATAAGAGTAAAGGCTTTTTCCTGTGGGAGTTAATGAGATCTTTGTTACTAGCTTCAGTGGGAGCAGATCTTGGCAACAGGTGATAGATTAAGCTTCTTGGAATTTTTAGACACAAACCCACTATATGTATATTAGATCACCATGTATGAAAGCAATACTGTATTAAAAACTGTACATAATTTATTCATAGCTGCTGTCTTCTGTAGAGTAAAACAACACTCATTGTCCACAAATTTCATCCACAGTTTATATATTTTCAAAGTTAGTACTATGAAATGGCCATGTGGCCACTTTCCTAATGAAAGTACACCTGTCATAAACTGTTCTCTTTCGTAGCAATCCCTGCACTGATGCTGAAAGGTGCACATGCCCTTCATTCTCTCCCCTTGGAGATGGTCCCTTTGTAGAATGGGGTAGGTTGGCATCAGGCAAACTTATGGCCTCTTGAAGTATGTTCCAAGGCTAGAGAATTTCAAACTCTAGCAGTGTCAATTCAACATCTTTTAATATTCAAATTGAGCTAAAAGAATATTTGTCTTCTTATGATCACTAAGAAAACATACCCAAGTTATCACTTATAGATAGGATTGTCATCTGAGTCAAAGAAACAAAATGATATAGTGAATCATTCTGAGAGGAGCAGAGAGCTCTGGAGCAATAAACTTAACTTCCTGAGACTGCAAAAAGTGAGAAAGGAATTCAGCATTGCACAGTATTTTCTGTCTGGCTCGATCTGCACTCCTTTAAATAGTTACTACCTTCTCATCTATCTTTAAAGATACTGCTTCTTAAAAACAACAACACCAAATTCTCCAGCTACAAAAGTTGAGCTGCACTCACCCTAAAGTGCAATTTTCCAGTTTTGCAACCCGTAGACACATGAATCACAGATTGTGCAAATCTGCATTGTCCTACAGGGAAGCACAAATGTTTGCTAACAGTCTTCTCTGAAAGAAAGATCTAATGAACATTCACTGTTAGTTTCCACTGTGTAAGCTTTTAAGATAACAGAAATAAAACAATAGACTTGCACATGCTAATCTCACTGACTGAATATTTTGCTGTTAAAATGTCATCACATACTGCAAAATCAAATCCTGTACACAACATGTAAGTATTTAAAAGATATTCCTAATCAGAGTAGTATCCAAAGCAACTCTCTGCCCAGTTATTCAGCTTTTGGCTTTGTGATATAAATAGGAAGCATGACGTTTAAGAACAGCCAGGGCTAATGGAAAATTTAGAAATTATAAACGAAAAAAATTGCTACATTTACATGCTGTGATGGTTGTTTGTTTTGTTGCTGGTTTGCTTTTCTTAATCCATGGTTTGGGCCTTTATCACCAAAATAAAGCAAAAACCAGAACACACCAGAAAATATCAGTCCAAATCAGCAATATTCAATATAGGTAGAGATATATGTTGCCATATCAGCAACATGGAACTAAGATATTTATCTATTTGATAAAAATATCCCAATATTATTTTAGAGCTTTATAATCCCAAATTATAATAATACACTCATAGATATACTTTGGTAACCAGCTTAAAAACACTTTCTTGACTTCAGTACATCGTCCATTAAAAATGATAGGTAAAAATCTACATTTAATATATAAGCTCTGTACAAAGGTTTTGCTGTCAAACACTGGTTATGAATCCTGGCTTTTGAATTTTTTTGCTTTTTATTAAGCTTACAATATTAGCTGCTGCTTCTCACATTTTTCTGTGTTTCTGCTGTGAAATTAGGGGCAGAATCTCTTGGGTAAACACAAAGTCAAAATAATTGTTTAATATGATAGCACTGAGCTATGCTGATAACTAGTCATGCCTCATAATTTTGGCACTTGTGCTTCAGAAAGCTTTCAAGATTATATTTGTTTGAGGTGTATGCTATTCATCAATCTCCAGGCACAAACACACTCCTATCTTACAAACTCAATTTTGGCTATAAGCATGGCCCTGTACTTCTTTCCTAGAAAGTAATTATTCTTGTTCTTCCCACATAGATTTAGCTCTCAAGCTCCCTTAATGTAAGAGCAGATTCTTGTTATGCTGATGAAATTCTTACGATGGAACTTCCACCTACTTCCTCCATCTTCTAAACACAATAAACATCTCCACAATCCGTCCAAGCTTTCATCTACCCTCCCACACCAGCAGAAGGGTCCTCACTCTTAAGCCGCCCATTGTAACTGTGGGGTATCATTGGCTGTTTCACCTTCAGCACTACAGCCGTCCTGCAGTCTGGAGACAGAAAATGATAATGTGACAACTAATAGCCATTGTTTTCCTGGAACTAATACTCATTCGGTAGTTTCAGACTGCAAAAGACTTGGAGATCAGCAGCTCAGAACAGCACCTTTTCCATGATTGCTAAGTCGTTAGCAGAAGAGTAGAACCTTTTTCAGCAAGATACCATAAAAGAAAGTGAGCCTCATAAACGAAATAAAGGAAAAGGCAGGTTACAGCAGTGTAGCTGTGGAGCAGGAAAGCCACCGACGTGGTTTATTATTACACGGGTCATTTGATAGAGGTTTATTACTCTCTGTATGGCACACTGTGGTGCTTTCTGGATTATTTCAGTACATCTGCTGTAATCTTCTGCACTGAAGTCTCACACATTACGGGCTGCTGTCTTCCTGGTGTCTTTAGTTCTGCACTCACAGTACTCCACAATACGCTACACTGTACCAGAAGTGAGCCGCAGTAGTAAATAAAATTCCTTATACTGCAGGGAAAAGAGTCTTAAAATATAGCAGTTCTTTATATATACAGACACTTTCTTTTAAAACTCCCTCTCTTCTTCCACTCGAATGCCAAAATGAAGAATCACTATTCACACAGGCTGTCAACAGACTTTGAGACATGAACTTTGAGTGTCTTGACAAAACCCCAGTAGGTAAGCTTACTGTAGTTCATAGTTACAGTGAGAAAGACAGATAAGAAAGCCATATACAGAATTAAGGAGACTTTGCACTTTTCATCATGCCCAGCCCTGGGTAGTCAGATGGGGTACTTGCAGGCAAGGAGGCAGGCAGGGTCATCATCAGTTGTTTGTGTTGGGACACCTCATAGATTTCACTGCTCACTCTGAAGACTGGCGATTCATGTGTGCTTTTTAGTTTCTTTGTTTTTAAAAGTCTTTAAAGTTGCATCACTCGGAATCAGATAAGTCACTTTAAACAAAGCAAAGTGTTAAGTGTGACAATTTATTTAAAACATACTTCCCACCATCACCACCACAAACCACCCTGTGAAAGAAAAAACCCCTACTGAAAGGGTGACAATTTTTAGTATGTTTGAAAGAAAATAGACCAACACCGCATCAAGAGCCACTCTAGTCAAATTAAGAGCATAACGTGGGGGGGGGGGGGGGGGGGGGGCGGTGGGAGGATAGTTCAAAGCATACATTAGGTGTTGTGGATTAGGCTGCTTCTCCAGTTCCTTAAGAATTCAACACAAAATTGCTCTAAACTCATAATTTCCACATTAGGTTTAAAAGACAAGCTGGTCTTTAGCATAGAAAATAAACCCTAATGCTTTTCTAATGTATTTTCAGATTTCAACAGAGCAACTGCAATTACCCGCAACATCACCATCCCACATTTAGTCCTTAATGTAAATATTATCCCAGAAAGTATAGCCTAAGAGCTCTGACACAGCCACTATCTTAATACAGCTTCTCTTGTTAAGAGGACTTTTAGACATATACTTCTGGTAAAGCTTCTAGCTCTTGCAGTTGTAGGTCGTGTAGAAGGTCTCAACATCACACACAGCGTATTTTTTTCTTTTAACACCATATATTGTTGAAGCAGTGCTTGGTGCTGAGAATGGATTACTTCCAAGAGGGCAAGTCTTGTGTGCTAATTTTCTATCAGGAAACATGCTGGAGATAGAACCAGCAAGCATGGAGAGACCAGATATACTGCTGCACAGGAGACAGTGAGGTAAACTGTTCGTGTTTATAGTGGGTGTAGCTTATCCCATAGTGTGTTCATGAGGCAAAGGACCAAAACTCTTTCTCAATCTCTTGCACAACAGGTAAGGTGCAGTAAAGTAACAGAGGCTTGTTTACTTCTTTAAAAAAGCCCCTTCTTTCAAAGCATAGAATGCTGGCCATTTTTTAACAGCTGGGACTCAAGGTTCAGCCTTATGAGCCAGAAGTCTTTTTCTAAATCTCCCTTACTTCTCAGTCAAGTGCAACATGCTGCTTTATCAGCAGTTCAAGAGGGAAGACCCTCTAAGGAAAGAAAGGAGGGGTGTTGGTAGAAATACAGTCTAGAACCCACATCAAATGACTTTGTCCACATATGTAAAGCAAGTGATTCCCTACTGTTCTCTATCCTTGGTTTCTGCAAGTTATCCAGGATTAGAACCTATCAAGACATTTAGACAGTATTGTAATCAAAACTGCACTGACTCCATTCTGCATAACATTCATAGATTGCAATACTTCTGTTTTTACAAGAGATTGAATGTTTCCCTGTCTTCCTGTCCTACAGGTTCTCCTATTCCTCTTCAAGAGGAACAGAGTTCTATACAACAGATACTTTCTAGTGCCTCTGAATGGGAGACAAAACAATTTCATGATGCTGCCCAGCAACATCTACTTATATCCTAAAATTATGTTTTACACTTTTACTGGGAGGGGGAGGTGGAATGGAGAGAAGAGCAAGAGTTTGAAAATTAAACAAAACAAAATAATAAAAGAAAGAGAGAGAGAGGAGAGTCTCCTAGGCTCTTTTTCCACTTAAAAATGAAGATTAAAACAGATAGCAAAAGCTCTCTCCAATCTGGAGGGATTCAGATTTATTCCTCCAGACAGGTGAATCTGTTCAGTCGTATGACATCAGAAAATATGCTATCAATGTTGAAAATAAGGTTCTAAATATGGACACTAAGATTTTGGACAACAGAATGATCAGGAAAGGGCCTGAACCAGTTGTACCAACAGAAACAGGGTTTGTTTGTGTTTTGTGGTTTCTTTCTAGTGTAGATGCAAAATGGCAAAGCCTCCATAAATTTTATTTCTGGGAGTCTCTACAGAAGGCAGAGAAGTCTAAGAGGCTAAAACAAAGAGCCCTAACAAGGAAAAGGGTGTGCTTACAAGGGTCCGTATCTGGTCTCGTATTTAGAAACAATGTTCTTGCATCGTCCCACTTCCTTGCGCAGCTCTGCCACCTCCGTCCTCAGGGCTGTATTTTCTTTCTCAAGAAAGGCTGCCCGAATTGTGATCTGATTCTCCTTTAATCGCCGAGCATCACGGGAACGCTTTGCTGCCACATTGTTCTTCTTTCGCCTTGTCCAGTATTTTTCATCCTGTATTAAAAAAAAAACAAACAAACTAGCAAGTGTTTCAGACACACCTCTTTATTGCATAATGATATTCACACTGACTGCTATATTGAGGAATCTCCTCCATAAGTTTGCAATGCTCTGACATCAAAATGGAGACCATGCAGTACTGTAAGACTGCATCTTGACACAAGTCTTTTAGTATTAACCAAGTGGTTTGCTAGAACTAAAGAGATTTAGAGACTTGGGTATTAAGAAGCTGTCCAGCTGAAATGCTTCTTTTACTTAGTTTCAATTCAGGAGTGAACCTTTACATAAAACCGCCTGATCTGTTGTCTAGGTTGATTAGACACAATACTGGGCAAATATAGACAATGGCCTTCAAAATTGCAGGTGATGAGGATTTGACTTGATAGTTCTTCTAACTTCTGTGTATAGCATTATCAGTTGCTCCTTGCCAGTAATTAGCTCATCATACCAAAACCTGCAAACCAGCCAGCACAGCAGTTGGCTTGCCAATTCTATTCTTGGCAATGCTTCTGCCCAATCACATAGGTAAACTGCATTAGCTCTGTACGTCAAAGGGTTTGGACAAAGAGTCAGAAACTTTTATCAAGGCCTAGGAGAGTTTGCAGCAATAAATCTGTTACCTTTTGCTCATCTGGGACAAAAACCTTCTTGGCTTTTTTAATCATAGGTTGTGGTTTTAGGTCCTCTTCAGTAAACTTGTGTTTGCGAGGATTGAAGAGCTCACCACCAGGCACACTGGACAGCACTAAATCAGCAGGGTCAGGGTTAAAATTCACTTCAACTTCTACGCAGTCAGGATCAATGGGGCTGGGCGTATTTCTCTCATTTTGTGGTGGGGACTCTGGCAACAACAGGAGAAATTACAATATATTCAGCGGGATGACAAGAATTAACAAAGAAGCCAACTTCATTGCCCTGTGGTGAGAAATAGCTAATAGAATTAGTTGGTGCTTCCCTGAGATGTGGTGGGTGCTGTACCGCTGCTGGTACAGAGAAAGAGTTCACAGTCCAGTCTGTAATGTAACTCTAAGAGTATATGCCAGAATAACAGACATGAGTAGACAGATGCAGGAGAGGCATTAATACTTCCTTAGCAAAAATTACATGTTTTGCACACACAAAAAGCACCTTCAGCAGCAATAAGAAGGGCGAAACGTGTATGAGCCTGAGTTTTCTACCATACAAGTCCTTACAGAAATGAGCCTGCCCAAAGACCCCAGTCCCTGGGTCCCTTCAAAGGTCAGATAAGTAGACTTCCAAACAACTGACTACATAAAGGAGGATTTGCTACAAATGCAATATCATTCTTCTTCTTTGCCACATAGAAATAAATGCCCCAACAGAAACGTCTGACACTGGTAGTGTTCATATGAGCTTTATCATATTAATCTATTGCTTCCAAAACTTCGTGTACATTAGTTGCAAAACTGAATGCCACTGCAATCTGAAGTAGTGATCAATAAATAAGTTTTGCATACACCACCTACAACAAAGCTACACTCTTTAAGTCACAGAAGGAGTTCCATGTTATCATTCCCACAGATTCATAAAAGAGGTCCAAAGCAAAATGCTTTCTGTAAAACTTGCTCTTAAAATAGTACTGTGATGGCTATCATGTTTAAACTCCAAATCCAGGGCAAACTGAATTCTTTAACAGAGATCTCCATACTACAACTAAAGTTTCCTAGTACCATTTAAGCACAGTTTTGTTTGTTTGTTCCTCCATTGCCACTTCAAAGCACCACAGAACATCAAACTGCATCATTAAAACACCTTTGCCAAGTGTCTATTTTCACATTTCCTAGGCTACCACAAAAAAGATTGCTTCATTGTTTTTCTATTTAACATTGTTATTTGAGGTACATTAAGTTCACATAAGTTCACCCAAGCAGACCAAGGTAGTAAAAATTACTTATGACAAGTTATCAAATCTGTTGTAAAATAACCTGAGAAAGTATTTTCTCAATTTGTCCAGCTTCTCACTACATTAGCAATACCAAGAAAGCAAATATTTTATGTTGCTATTTCAGCTCTTATAATTCCAAAAGCAAAACAGACTGCACACTGATAAACAAACATACTGCACATTGACAGACATTCTTTATAGGATGGGAAGAGGTAAAGAAAACAAGAGGCAGCATCTTGATGTGCTGACACGTGAACTAAGGCTCTCTATTGAGCATCTTTAACTGTTTAACCTGCCACAGCAAACACGGACAGGTTAGCACGTCTCCTCCTTGATCTAAAGGGACACCTTTTAATATGAGAACAATAGAAGTCCCTCAGAGCCCCATATTATTCCATCTACCTGTGCTGGAGGCTGCTTCAGATTGCTGGTAAACTGCAGTGGAAGAGGATGATGCAGGAGAACCAGTGGAAGCACCGGCAGATTCCTTCCCTTCCAGCTCAGCCACAGGCAAGAGTGGGTTCTGGTTCAAATCCAGGTGAGTAGGGCTGGAAGGAATTCCATTCTCCAGCAGAAACTCATCCAGATCCATGTACTCCAGGTGGAAAGACTCGCCATCATAAGGAATTGTTTTGTCCCAAATGGGTGGCATGAGGGAAGCTGAGACTGCCATAGTGCTGGCAGCTGCTGCCTCATCTTCTTCAAGCTTTATTTTCTCCTTCTCTTTATCTGAAAGATACAAGTAGGTCACTATACAAGCTGAAACACAGGAGAGACTTAAGGTTTAAGAGTCCAATAAAATTCCCATGAAAGGAAATTCAGTAAGCTCATGGTTCTGCCTCATGACACGATCTGGAAAACCAGATGTTGAAAAGCAACATTTACATATAGAACGCTCTAACCCTCTGTGATGGCTGGACCACAAGCAGCTGAGCAGCCTTGCAGACCAACATCTTTGCTGTGATAGCTTACCAAGGGGAGATGAAGTGCTGAATGGAGCTTATTAACCAGTCACTGCAAAACAGCCTGGTTTTCACATGCCCATCTCAGAAAACAAAAAAAGTGAGTGTCCCTAAACAGGATTACACAGGAAAACTATTAAGAAAATTCCGAGGAAGCAGAGGAGCTTATTCTATGCATAAAGAAGGAAAGTGTAGGACAATAATTTAAATACAAACGGGAGAGGAATATGGATTTTCAGATTACATGTGAAAATCAGTCAAAAGGTCCATAGGACACCAGAGACCTGGATGCCTATTGTTCAGCATTTTAGAAGCATTTCTCTCTGAAATGACTCAGCATGTCCACAGAAAGCAATAGCTCCAAGTGCTGCTCACTATAGATAGCTCAGAGTACCTACATACAATTTTCACTCTTTGGGGAGATGTCTAATAAGGCACACTCCCACATCACACCCCCAAGTCACAAGAGACTGATGAGTTTTTCTCCATTTACTGTGCTACAGTGCACATATTACAGAAAAATGGCTGTTTCTATGTTCCCCATAGCTACTGAATCTTAACAATTGTCTGGGACAGAATCCAAGCAGAAAACTCAAGTTATGGAATAATTACATAATTTAAGAGATAAAAATAAGCTGGCAGAAAAAAAAATTAAAATCCAAGTCATTTTCCTGATCCAGTTCTCCATGCAGTTCTATCAGCAGTGAAGGAGGCATTCCAGAAGCAGTGCTAGTACTGCCAGCACTGAGCCAGCATTGCTGTCAAAAGGAAGGGACAGTCACCAGTTGTACCCTAAGCACCTGCAAACTGGGCATTGCCATGGAAGCCAACAAATACTCAGTTCAATAGAACAGGGACTCCAAGGACACACACTGGACCAGTTTGGATCTCCAGTATTAACAGAGATTAGCCCAATAAAATGCACTAGTCTTTGGCATTAGGGTTTTCTAGACTGGCTACAATATGCTAAAGGAGCATTTTTCTTTATCGGGGGTGGAAGTGGGGGTGAAACTTGGCTCTAAATCAGAAAAGCCTATTTATATAAAACCTATTCTGATAAAAGTGGCATTCCTTCCGCTGTTGCCTTAGCTGGTGTGGATCTGAGGCTGAAAGAGCTTTTTATGGCTTACAGAACAGTGCTGCCATACAAAGTAAATTATCTACCATATTCTGAATATTTTATACAAAAGAAGATAATGATTTTAAACCAAGCAGCTGAGAAAGTATTCACCAGCCATCAGCTTGGGATCAAGAGCAACTACCTAAAGGACACATTAAATTCAGACCAGTGGCTTCTGGACCTAAGCTTTGGTAATATCACCTTGCAGCTTTTGGCCTTCTCCTTGCCACTTCACACTGCTCCCTCTGAACTGCCATCTTCCAGCTTCCTGCTATCAACTCCTTTTCATGGGGAGCTTTGCAACTTTCCTACCCTCTGTTTGGGCAAAGCAAACATGCAGGATAACAGTAATGATGTACATAACCAGAATGTTTCTGAACAGCTACTCCTTGAAGGCAGTAAAGAATCATCATCTACTCTATATATAAGGAGGATTCCCCTTACTACTGGAGCACACCCTGCCAAATTGGAACCAGCATTTCACCTGTGAACAGAGATTGTGTATTCCCCAACATTTCATAGTGTCCAGCACAACCAAACCCAGATTTGCACTGGATGTTGTGGATGATATCCTAGTAAAGATGGCACCAAAACAAATCCAAGTAACCATAATGAATTGTTTGTAAGGAATTATATTTCATTGGCATGATAAAAAACTTGTGAAATGTTAAGTCAAAATGTCAACTAAAAAAAAAATATTAACTCTTGAAAACAGTACACCATTATAAGTTATGCTAGTTTTAATATAAACCAGCAGTGCTTTTGTTTTTCAACAGCTAATACAACACCTCCAAAAGAGGAGAAAAATAATTAACTGATTGTTAGACTGAATATAAGGCTTAAAAATATTTTTCAGAAGTTAGATGCTAAAAAGACTACACAACTGGCATATGTGGCTCCTGACAGATCTTTTAATGCCTTTTGAATGATCATCCAAAAGGCATTAAATGCTTGATCATCCTGCTGTCCTGCAGTAACCTGGATACCTGGATACACTGTGGTTCCTCCAATTTCGTCTTGTGATCGCCCCTGGCTCACATCAGATTAGATCCTTCCTCCAGGTGAGAAAAGCATCTGAAATTTTTTGTCCTTTTGCTACAAGCTGACAACTTAGTAAGCACTAGGCCCCCAGTGCTGTCTTTGTTTAGCTAAGCTGTCTCTCCCTCCTCCCTCACTTCTAACAGTATCTGAAATAAAATAGCAGAAATTAACACATACTGGGGGCTCATCTATTTCAAAGATGATACATAACATAGTAAAACCTTTGTATGATCATTTTTGCATTGATGTTTTCCCACAGGCCTTCTTTCAATTAATTTTTTTCAATTCTTTATTTTTGCCACACAACAGCCTGCTTGGGTGCACAACATCTAACAAAACACTAATTAGCTTCTTGCATCTTGAGGGGGAAGTTTCTGCCTACATCAGCACAGGGACCTGAAAGATTAATTCTCTTAAGATATTTATAGTGTAAACAGGTATTACCTGACAGTAGAGCTGCAGTATCCTAAGAGGCTCCATTTGCAGTGATTCAAGGTCACCCTGATAAATCTGGACTGTACTTCTGCAGATGATGGCTCATGTCCGATTTAACCCCCTCATTCTGCTACTGTGACCTATTAACTGGGCTGTACGTTTGCTGTTAACAGTGAGGACACCAGTTTAAACTCCGTGACTTAAGTGGACCATTCCACTTACTGAACTGTTGGAAATACTGCTGTTTTAACCAAAAGCAGCAGCATGAAAAGAACTTTATTCCCTGTCCTGGCTTTTCCTCAAAACCACAAAACCAACTACACCAAAAGCCAACCAAAAGATTGTGGCCACCCGGCTGTCAAGAGCTAGCCTAGCCACAAACATTTCTTTGACAAACTCCTTCTTGTTCACCAAAAAAATATTGTCAAATTATACTGAAAACACTATATATATATAGACTGATTGCTCCATAAATCTTTAGTCCCACTTTTAAGGACTGAACAAGGCAGGTTGCAGGGTTCCCTTATCCTTAATGCTCATTACTGTGATGTTCGCTGAGGCATTTCTCCTGCTACAGCAGCATGCAACTGGTGATTAAGGCATCCTTTGGAGAGTATGCAGCAGCTCATTACTAATGGAAGAGACCTGCACTCCTGCTCCAGAATATTTATTGCCTTCCCTTATCCCACAGGACTTTTCCTTTTCTTAATAAAAATATCATTATTTTTATTTATTTCATCTTTACAACATACACAACAACAACTCCCAGCAAGGTTGGTGAGCTGTACCTGGTTCATGGCAGGGCATTCAAGGGGATGGCATTCTGCTGGAACTGACTGACCTCCCTCCTCTTTTGCTTAGAAGGATTAGAAAGCTGCTTGGTTTGACTGGGTAGTCAAATTACCAACAGCAGTTGGAAAACCCACAAGTAGCTCGCAGAGACTATAAATGGACAGACACTGCAGCTAGCTGATAGAATTCCTTACAGAATAAGGCCGAAAATTGTGTTTTTGTCAACAGGCATTCCAGACAAAAGCACAGGGTCTTTTCTCAGAAAGTTTGCTGGAAGTGCACCAGTGGATTAAGTGAATGAGTAATTTTTTTTAAGATTTTGAGTGTATCACTGTTAATAACAGATAATAATCAAGGACCCTCTGAAGTCTGTCAAGTCTTAAGACTACTGACATGCCTTTCGTAAATTAAGAATTACTACCTGCTGACAACGAAGGCATTCTTTCTTTTGTCTTGAACATGCAAACAAGAAAAGTATCAGAGACCAAAATAAAACAGACAGCAACAAGTTCCACAAAGTGCAAAGTGAAACAGAACAAGGTGAACAAAGGAAATCTATGGAGAAATTTTAAGAACAAGAACAACCTGAACTTTATCACACCATGAATGGAGAGGGATAATCAAGATGAAATAGACTCACTAGGAAGCTTCAGAGGCTCCAGCTGAACACCTTCATGAGCTGGAATGGGGTCATCCAGTAATCAATTAGTATCAAATGTTTCTAATTTTAGAAAAATGCACTACCTCACAATAATATTAATTTCAGAATTTTACATCTCCATGGGCCACATCAGATGATTCTGAACACAAAAAGCAGTTCCAGGACAAAGCCACTAAATCCCTATCAGCAAACATACATCAACTGAAATTGTTCCTGCTAGCATCAATGTCTTTAAAAAGGACTGGGTGCAGAAATATCTCAAGAAATCCCATTATTTTGTAGAGTCAATATTCTGTGTGCTGCAGCATCCTGCACCATAGCAACATAGCTAAAACCTTTATCACAGCTTTTTTTTTTCAGCAGAAAGGAGAAAAAGTCTCCAGAATCACAAAATGGATTTACAGGGTATTGTGCAATATTAGACATGCAAGGTAGATAGGATCCTCACTGATCTTGCCAACCTTGCTTACGCTGTGGTTTACCCTGGATGTTGTCTACTGTTCCAAAAAAATTATTTTTAACCTCAAAATTTGTAGGTGTAAGGACTTCTTTTATTATACACTAGTACACTGAGCATTATAGCTGTGCAGATAATCTCGAGCCTTAAATTAAACTGATACTCAGAAAGGCAAAATTACTGCCAGATGAGAAGGGGAAAAAAAAAAAAAAAAGTGTGCCATCAGCACCGAAGACTGTAAGCACTAGCACCGCTATTTACACAGCTGCTGTCCACATCAGCAGCGGCAGAGGCAGCTCCAGCCCATGCAGGACTGCATGTGCAGGCAGTCACTCATACCCTTATGGATTATCACCGAATCTAATCTCAGGGGATCCGCTGTTTACTCGTGCCATCGGGCAACTTCCCAGCAATTAAGGTCAAGCAAGACTCAAAACCTTCTCACTGCTGCTCCCAGCTACGCGTCTACAGGCGGGGGAGGCTGCAGAGAGCCGAGGGACTAAAACCAGCGTGTCACGTCTCGGCTCCTGCCCACCCTCCGCTCCCGCAGCGCTCGGTTTTGCCCAGCGCAGGCACCTACACGCTCCGGAGAGGACGATCCCTGGGAGGCGGGGAGCGATCCCGTGCCGCCGGCTCTTGGCTCGGCCGGCCGGGGGGGCGGAGGGAAGGAGGGAGGGAGGAGGCGGAGGGAGGGAGCCGGAGCGCGCGGCCTCTCCCGCGGGCGCTCCCCCCGCGGCCAGTCCCGCCGTGACCCGGCGGGTCCCGCCCTCCGAGCCACAGGGCGGGACGGGGGCGGTGGGGGTGGGTAGCTGGGGGGCGCCGCGCGCTCCCGCTGCCCCCGCGCGCGCCCCCGCGCTCACCCAGGCGCGCCTCCCGCGGCGGGTTCTCCATCAGCTTCTTCAGCACCAGCGGGAACGCGCCCGCCAGGCCCCGCCGCTCCTGCTGCGCGGCGGCCCCCGCGCTCCCTCCGGCTGCAGTGGGCTCTGGTCCTCCCGCCGCCGCCGCCGCCTCCTGGTGCGCGGCGCGGCCGGGCATACTCCCCGCGGGCGGGCGGGCTGTCAGCGGTCACCGGCGGCGCGGGGCTGCGGCGGCGGCTCCCCGGGACCCGGCGGCGGCGGCGGCAGCGGCGAAGCGCGGAGCGAACGGCGCAGGCGCGGCCGGCTGACGCCCGGCGCGTGCTTCAGTATTCATGAGCTCCGGGGCCCCGCCCCGCCCCGGCATCTCCGCGCCCCGGGATTGGCCCGTGCCCCCCGAGGGGGGCGGCTCCGCGCGGACAGGCCCCGCCTTCCCCGCCCTGCCCTCCCCGCGGCCGGCGCGGGCACGCGCCCCCCGCCCGCCAGGGCACGTGCAGGGGCGGGGCCTCAGCCGAGCTCATTAGCATTCGGAGCCCCGCCCCCTTCCGCGCCTCCCGCGGGCGCCGCGTCACCGTCAGGAGGGCGGAGGCGGCGCGGGGAGGCCGCGCGCCTCCTGCGCCTCCGGCTGCTCCCGCGGCCCGGCGGTGCCTGAGGGGCCGCGACCGACCGGGCGTCCGTGAGGGCCGTCCCGGCAGCGCGACGCCTGCGAACCCCCTCCCCGTCCTGTCCCGGCGCCAGCGCTCCAGCCCGCCCTTGCATAGCCTCATTTAGGATCCCCTAATCACCTTTCGCGCGTGCCCTGGATTTAATCTTCCTCCGTCCCACACGATGCCCGCAGCGGCGTGCCCTACATAACATGGGCCGGGAGAGGGACTTCACTGCAGTGCTGGCATGGGCGGGCTGCTGGGGGAAAGGAGGACAGGCCGCCTTTCCAAATTGTTATAGTCACAAGAAATTCTTGCGATTCTCCAAGCGGACCCTTGCTCTAGCAGCAATGACGCCGTGCTGGGATTTAAGCTGCTGAACACACGAAGAGAGCACATATTGCCAAGTTCGTTCCCGAGAGCACAGGTGCATGCTGAGGAGCATCTCCCACAGAATGAATAAATTCACAGAAGTGTCAGATGCTGCAGCCACACGCTTCTCCTGTCAGCAGTGGCTGCTCTTCCCTCGACAGGATGGGCTGTAGCGAGCCGGGAAATGGAGGGGTGTCTCCGCTGGGATCGGCCCGTCTGCATCCAACAGAGCCGCGGTAGCAAAAGCACAGGCATTCCCATACGTGCCAGCAGAAAAAAAAAGACATCTTCCTCTCAGGTAGGCCCTTGAGCATCTGCTTGGTTGAACTTCCCCTCCACAAGCCTCAGACACTTAATTTAACTGGCAAAACATGATTTTACCTGACCCTTACTAATAAACCCTGATGGTCTTTGTGACCAAAAAAAAAAAAAAATCAGGTCTAAACTTTTCTCCACATGCCCTAGGAAAAGGAATGGATTTGAAGTCACACAGGGTAAATGTTTTCCTCCATTGCCTTACTGCAATGAGGACCAGCGGACATCTCCACCCAACCCGGGCAGATGTGGAGCTGCCCCACCCAGCAGCAACTTCTCTTGCGTGGGCCCAATCTCCTCCCTCCTTCACAGGGAACGGGTGGGACTCCGGTGCAACTCCCGAACACATGCTGCCCAATGGGAAGCTTGGGAAAGGACACCCTGTTAATTTCGGGTGGAACAGTGCGGGTTAACACATCATTTATCAAGGCTGATAAATCCATTTGGAGAAGCAGACAGAGCAGGTCATGCTCTGCTGCCCAGTGTGCTCCAGGGCTGCTGCCTGCCCTCCATGGACTCCCTCCGCCTTGCCAAGCTCAGCTGGCAGGAAGAAAAGGCACATGTGTGAAAGGGAGATGCCACTTCACAGAGCGGGTAATGAGACACAGATGTCAGACCACACACAAGAGAGGCAGCACACACAGCTTGGCAAGGGGCAGCAAGCCCGCAGTGGTGCTTTTGTCTAGGAAACAGCTATTGATAGGTGGTAGATAGAGAACACAACCAAGTGAGGTCACAAAGGAGCAGCTTTTAGGCAAGTGGACACAGCCAAAGTGGGGCAGGCTGCAGGCTTCCCATTCAGTTATGGCTCTCATGGTCACTTTGTTCCATTGTTGTCAATGCTGTTGTCAATGCCCCAAGGATGATGCTGTGCCTCAGTACTGTACAACACTCCTTTCAAAGAACAGGATCTGTGCACATCACCCCTGCAGAGCTCAATGGCAGCTGCTTTGCTGGGTAATGTCTATATGAAGGGAGGTTATTAAAACCACTCGGCAGCTTTTACTCCAGGGCTTTTCCCTTTATATTGACCATGTTCTTCTTCCAGCACATTTCCACCACCACATGCTCACTGTGCTAAGTTTTGTTCTGCACCACCATGAGTTGTAACTTTACCTGGAGAGGGTCTAGACTACACAGCATTAGCTGCTCTTCCCAAAGGCAGGAGGGAGGGAGTTCCTGAGGAACATTCCCGTGGGTTGCTTCTCATATCACCCTGCTCCAGCATTAGCACTGCTCTGCCAGCTAGGAGGGAGGCTGCCCTGAGAGCTTTTCCTCATTGCCTCTGGGGATTAGGTGCTCAAAGCAATTGCCAACAGAATGCAGGCACTGTACCACAAGCTTTACTTTCTTGGTTAAGCTGGGATCTGCCTGGGATTTTTGCACTTGCTTTGCAGCTGAGAAGGAAGAGTGGAGGTCAATCAGATGTGAGGAGAGGAATGCAGTGGCCTTGGCTGTTACTGCTAGGAGTGTTGTCAGGGCCAGATGATACAGAACAGCTCAGTTCTGGGGTGCAGCAGTGAGGGAGGCAAGTGATAAGCAGCTCACTGCTGGGCACAGGATGTGACGAGATGTACAGCAAGCCCCACTGGGAGGTTTGAATAGCAGAATAGAGAATTTCAGAGAAACGCCTGAGAACTAGCAAATCCAGATGAGTGCTGTCCAAGTATGGAGACCCAGAAGGAGAGAACTGAGCTCTGTGGGTAGAGGGCCATGATAGGAATGCTGGTCTGGAGAGAGAGGCAGCATAATAAAGAGTTCTGAGGACTACGGGAAGTGATGTGGAAAGGCAGGGTGGTCCTGGAGCTGAAGAAGAAAGCTGCCACAAAATAGCACTCTTAGCTGCCAAATAAGTCACACTGAGTTAAGACTAAATTATTCTCTCTTCAAATCATTGATCTCTCCTCTACCCCCTATTCTAAACAGATAGGTCTTGCCAGCACTCCTCCCTTGGATTAATTGAATCCACTTGGCTGTGGAGAGCAGAGAACCCAGAGAAGCAGCCAAACTCAGCTTAGCCACAGCAAGGCTCTGCAGCACATGAGCTGCCCTTGGCTGCTACTGCCTCCTCCCCAACAGTTGCACTTTCTACCTGGATACTGTCAGCTGGGGAGACATGCCCTGGTCCACACAAACAGTGGGAACTTCATACAGTGTGGTATGTAAACACATCTGTTAGTTAGCAATCTCAGCAAAGAAGAGAGGGAGCTCACAGGAGACAGCAGCAGAGCAATGTGACACAATGAGCCCCTCGGGGTGGGGCAGTTCCCCTTGCCCTATTTCACTTTTCCACAGGGAGCACGTGCATAGGGCTCATAGGGGTGTGCAAGTGCCATAGGGCTCACTGTATTACAGCAGGTGTAGGCAGCTGCCTTTCCTTACAGGAATGCTTCACTGTCACAGGAGCAGCCTTTTCTCTCAGTGACCCTGGAACGAGAGCAGGGTCCCTCTCCACACTGTGTGTCTGGCTTTTCTGCTCCGGGGTTCTGTTGCCCCTTAACACTGCAAAGCTGCCTGGATGTCCTGGTTGCAACTTCCTAGAGAGGAGCAAGCTCTGTGCATGTTTGTTTCTGTGAGCTCAACTCACTCGTGCCCAGACATAGGCTTGTTGAGCCGAGGTGTTCCCACACACCTCCCCAGCGCTGAGCAGCAAATGTTAAAACACAACAACCAAAAAGCAGCTTGTCAAGGGTGTGTAGCATCCTATCCAAAAGCAGAGAGTACTCAAGCTGAGTGATGGTTGCTTGGACCAGACCCAGCATTAGTGAAGCCATCAGTGCAGCATGAGCAAAGTGTTCAGCACAGCAATAGCTCAAACTAAATAACCTCCTGGGTCCTTTCCATTTGTTTTCTACGATGCTGCACAGAGAGTGAGAAAACCTAGGAGTACAGAAGTGCTCTTGCAAAGAAAATGCAGGATTTGCTGTGTTCCCTATCCCAGTTTTTCACCAATAAACAATTAAACAAAGTTTGCACAGTCAGCCTGCCCAGTGCAGGCTGGGCTCTCTGGACAGTCTGAGTCTGGGAAAAGGCAGTGTCTGGAAGCTTAGTGGTTATTAACCATAGGATGACAATGAATGGCAATCCTGGAAGTCACTTCTATGTGAGCATAAACATTTGTGCCCAAGCCTTTTCTGTGCATGAATCTTTGAGGGTTTCCAAGAAGTAGCTGAGCTCAGAGATTAAAGGATCAGCAGCTCAGCATGATTTTATAATCAATCTATTGCTGCCGTTTTTCCTCCTAGCTGCACAACATGCACAGTGCCAGAACTCTCATTCTGACTTGGACACTTTGGGGAAACACACCCTCGAAGGGCTTGCAGCAAACAAGATTTGCCCCTTTCTCACCTTTCAACTGAAGGAGGGGATGGAGAAATCAAAACAGAACCCCCAGTACGTATTTCTTCAATCCTACCTGTCATCTTGTTGCTCCAGGGCAAGGAATACTCCAGTAGGGACTTCAGGACTTCCGGAAAGTCCAGGGCAGTGGGGCCCCCAGGGGTGTTGCAGCTTGACATGTCCTGTCCTGGGACTGTGCCAGCAGAGCAAAGGGAGGGCCAGGTGCCTGGCCACCAACCGTACAGCCCACTGTCCTGGGCGTTGCAAGATGGGCTCAGGGGCACCCGGAGCGGGTTTGCCGAACTGCTGTGGCTGAGAAAAAACAAGGAGAATGGGAAGCAGCCTGGCAGAGATGCAGCTTGCCCGGCTGTCTTCACCTCCCCCTCTCCCACTCTGAAGTGGCCAATTGTGGAAATAGCTTGCAGCCTTGCAGGGCTGGGCTGGGCGCCTGGCCAGCGTGGTTTTACAGGGCCTCTCCCAGCCAATCCGGCAGCAAAGAACTGGGCCAGTTATCTAACTTTGCAAAGGCAGCACCCTTTTCCTTCCCAAGGTGTTATAACAAATACATGTGTCTGAAGGGGGAAAAAAAGCAAGTGTGTGCTGTTAGGGGTACACATTGGCCGCAAACACAACAGAGAGGGATCCTCTGATGTGTTCTTGGGAGGCTCTGACAAGCTCCAAGCAGTGCTCCAAGCTCCAGGCTGATACATATGCTGTCTGCATCTGCCTGCTAGCTTTTTAGCTCAGATGAAGCTAGTGACATTATTTGTATGTGATGTAACAATTACTGTATTCCCTCCTAAGTTAATATTGATAATAGCACAAGGTTTCTTTCTTCTTAAGTGTATATCATCCCCAAAATATAGGATTTTTCTTCTGAAGTGCCACAGAATTTTATCAGAAAGTGAACAGCCTCCTCTTAGAGCAGTGATGTATGGGAAGAGAGTTCATGAACCCTGCAAATACCTTGGTAACAGCTGGTTAAGTAAGATCTTGAGCGCGCAAAGCCCCTCTTCTCCTCTCAGTGAAATCTTTAGTATGGAGAAAATGACTGGAGACAGGAGGATAGAAGTCTGATTCCCTTTTTCAGAACCTGGTGTGCTGTGATCTTTTCTTTTGCTGAGTGCAGTATTTCAACAGAAGTGCCTTAATTTCTCAATTTGTTCCTGTTCGTTTTGCCAGGCTCAGCGTTACAGTGCCAGTGTAAGTCGGTAGAAACCAGGTATTCCTACACTGGTCTGTGAGGCACAGCAATTGGACACACTCCAGCAAAATCAGGCATGGTGTTTCGTTCCATAAGGAAATGCATTTGATTTAACCAAGTAGAAACGAAAAAGAAAGAATTACCTAGCCAGGTTGGGTGGTTGAGAATTTGAGTTTAGTTAGAGAAGATTTATGATCTAGATCCCAATCTAATCAGGCTCAGAAATCACACAATAGTTAGTTTAGTAGAATTTGTAATTATGATACAATTTCTTCAGATTTTGAGCCAGTCAGAACCCTTGGTGGTGAAGCCATTCAGGGAGAACAGTACCATACTAACCCTGGGCTGTTACAGTGTTCTCCACCCACTCAAAGCTGGAGCCAGCAGTCTGCAGATGGTCAGTGCGTTCTGGCTCCTGTGAACAAGAGACATGATCACATCTCTCCTTCCTGGAGCACAGCCTGCCAGCCAGGAGATCCATGTCCTTTCCTGAAATCTTCCAGTCCATTCTGGAAGACTGGAGTCACTCAGTCATGCCAGGCATCATTGATGTTTGGGACAGCTACTGTCATGTATGCCTAGTTTTGCTTCTTATCACAGGCTGGCAAGGGAAGGTCAGTGGGAACATGGTAGCTGTCCAGTACCAGGTGCAGCTGGACCTCCTGGTTTTGTCTGAGGCTCAAACTTGTTATGAAAGCTGAACAAACATCTGACCACATGTCTGGAGGTACCCAAGAACTTCACAGGCACTCCTGCAGCAACTGCCTGACATTTATGGCTTCAGAAAATGAAGACATTCATCCAGAGAAAATTCATAGAATCATGGAATGGTTTGGGTTGGAAAGTACCTTAAAGATCATCTAAATTGTCTCTTAGCAGTTTTAATTATTTGCCTGCAATGGACATCTCTAAATTTTTGTCTAGAGATCTGAGTGATGAAATATACATCTCATCTAGTTTTTGCCATGTCCACAAAGTCTCCTCCCAATACTGTATATCTCTCTTGATTCAGAATCCCAGAACAGTGAGCTCCTGCCCACCAGAAGAGCTTAGGTAATATTACTAGCTGGAACCATCAACACCACCCTGTCTTCAAGCCCCAGAGAATCAGAAAATATACTATGAAGTAGAGTCATAGCAGTAGGGAATGTCTGTCTGTGCCCATGTCCCTGCCATGGAGAGCAGAGCGTTTGGGCTGCTTTAGTGAATGAAGCTAAAATATTGTCTCTGGAAAGATGCAGGCATGGCCACAGCATCACTTGTGCTGGCTGCACTGTTGTCAGACCAGAGATGTTTTTATTGTTTATGTGATCCCATTTTAGTGGAGTTGCTGGCAGCTCTGCCCCAACCATCACTCAGAAGCTTAGTCAGCCCTTAACAGCACATTTTCTCACAGACTCAACCAGCCATAGTCAACTTATACTGACCCTAAGTGGATGGCACACAAAAGGAGGCACCTAATGTGATGGAAAAGGTCAAACTCCAAGAACACCAATTTAACTGGCATAGACCAGGGCTAACTTCACTGTATTTTCTGCAGTTCTCTTGTAGCAGCTACCCACACCATTCAGCTGTGCTGGCTGAACCTCTTGGCACATTTGCCCAAGGAGTCTGTTCAGCATTCCTGAGGAGAGGATTGTGATCCTTCAACATTTGCCTTGGTCCATACTCTCCATCCTTTTACAATTTTATTCAAAAGAATTGTTCTTTTTTTAAGGAACCAATTATTGTATCTTCCATCCCCTGACCTCTTTGCCTTCCTGCAGCGTTCAGGTGCTTCTGCAGGCACCAAAGCATGTAAATGTCTCTTTTAAAACCTCTAAGTCTATTCCTGTCTCTAACGGGACTGCTCTAGAGAGGTGTGCCATTGGGCCCAAAGTGAACTGTAGAGCAACACTGCTGAGGTGTTACTTGTAGATACAGCCTTCCCAGCAGTTTGAGACCCTGAAGAATCTTTTCAGACATTCAGACCTCTGATATAACCATGCTCATTATAAGGGGCCGGGTAAGGGGGTTCTCTGTGCATGGGTCCAAGTTGCCATCTTTCACTCAGCCCCAGGAGTATTCCCTCAATTCCTCCACAGGGCCGCTTTCAGAGCACATCTGGAGTGGCCTTTCCCCTGTCCCCTTTCTGCTCCTGACAGTGTCTTGCAGCCTCCCTCAGACCCAAAACAAGAGCCAGTGCCACACTTGTGCACCTCCTCAGTCAGAAACTCCTGCAGATTATTGCTGTGGGTCTTGTCCTTGGTGGTGGCACCTGGCTGCTTATCGATTTATGAGGCCACCACTAAAAAAGAGGGCCTTGGGATCACCAGAAGTTGTACTGTCCTGGGCAGGAAGGACACCTAGAGCTGCCTTTTTGCATTTCCCTGCTCTGAAAACATTCTGGCAGCCTTGACAGAGACAGCTTTGGGAGCTCTTGGAACAACCCTTGGCAGGAGGCAGAGTCCAGGAGGTGCTAAGAGCAGCAATAAATCAAGGGGTTGAAATCAGGATGGGTTAATCCAAGGCCAGTGATGTTGGGCCATGGGAGATTATTGGGTGGGACAGCAAGAGACACGTTCCTGTGGCTGCTGCTCTCGCAAAACCAAGGCTGCCTGTAAGGACCTGGGCTGTCTGTCAGCCATCTCTTCCTACTCACACCTGCTAAGGACAATGTGGTCCTGAGCAAGAGGAGGGATCCTGCAGTATTGTAGCACAAGAGGTCTGAGCTTGACAGAAAGATACAGGAGTCATCTGAGCCTGGGTAAGGCATGTGGGCTGAAAGAAAACAAATTACCCTTAAAAAAGCTTTGATAGTTTGGCTGCCACTGATACCCCAAAACCAAGACATGAATGGTCTCTAACAGGAGAGGATCCAGACTTCCTAGAGCTTCTTTTGGAACACTGCTGCTGTATTGAATCCCCACCACAGCTCCCAGGGGCAATGCCTAGCTGTGTTGCAGTTATTTTCAAGCAATTTTCCTGAAAAAAACTGAGGCCGTCTCACTCCTATGGAAGCAGGACTTTCCCTCTCTGTTTCAGAGCTTTGCTGGGGTACAGATGGGGGCACGTGCCTTGGTATTCAATTAGCAAAACTATGCAGCTCTTCATCCTTCCCAACCATCTGCCTGGAGGGCTGCAACACTATTGGAAGCCCATAGCTATGGTAGACGAAGGAAATCCACTGAGATCAAAGGAAATATGCCAAAGAGCACCTCCAGAGCTGAGTATTTTTCCAATTCAAAGCAATCCAAATCTACTCTGGCATCTAGCTTTAGAGACCTCTATCCCACCCCTGGGTAAATGTAATTTTTTTGAGGATTAATTCACATGGTTATGAATGACCCTATTTACGGGTTCTCTGCTATGTTTGTGCCTCCTAAGGCTCCCTGGAACAAGCAGTAGTTTTCTGGGGCACTGCCATCCATAAGATAAAGTGCAGATATGAGCATTCCTGAAAGGGGCAATCTTGGGAGCTGCCAGGGACAGGATTATTGTGGTGGGAAATGAGTCAGCTGGAGCTGTCATCCGGTCTGGTCCCTGCTCTTGTCTTTGATGCACCTGGAGCTGTTTTCAGGAAACACCACTCCTGTCCCAGTGGCACCAGGACACACTGCTCTTGCCTGGAGGAGGAACCACAAAGAAACAAGAGATGATAATCAATCTGGGAAGGGAGAGAAATTATGTGGAATGGACAGGTCCTGTCCCATCCACTCCCATCCTGGGGAGAAAAGGGTGAGGCTGAATGAGACATGGCTCAGCTCCTGACCAGAGTCTGCAGCTTTCCAGGAAGCCCCAATACTTGTGTGTCCACAGAACCTCTGCCTACAGCCATCCCATAGCACCCAACCAAGTCTGTTCAGTGCCTTCCTCCACCACATATCAAACAGCTGTGTGTTTCAGCCTGTGTGCCCACAGCCCTTCCTCCTCCACTTCCCTCCAACTAGTCACTCCCATCTAGGCCTCTTTTACTATTTAGCTTGTTGCTTTCTGCCCCATGTTTTTCCCCTCAGCTGCCCTACAGTTACGTCCTGTGTGCCCAGCCAGTGACCAACACACCTCCCCAGCTCATGCAGGTCAGGAACTCTCTGCTGCTCGCTGTGCACGGGACACAACACAACATGACCTTGTTCCTGGTTGCAATGGTAGCAGCAAATACAATGAAGAGAAAGACAGCATTTGCATCATCTGCTGTCGCTGCCCAGAAACACTTCTCTATAGCGTGGTAGGCAGACTTCATTACAGGATTGCTTAAGATTCTCATTTTCAGCAAACTCCCTCTACCAGGCTGCAGTGTGATGGCATTAACCATCACACAGCCTTCCTCCCACCTCTCAAGGGTTTCTACCCTGCTCCTCTCAATCTTCCATAGAACTTGGATTTTTCCTGGCTGACCTGGGTCTCTCTGCCTTGTCTTTGTATCTGCTGAAATTCCTGGGAAGATCTGATTACTAAAATTACAACTCTTTTTCTTCCTCTCCAAAATACAAGTTTATTTCAGCGAAGAAACACCAGCTTACAGCTGAGGCTCAAACCCGCAAGGAAAATAGGTGTTCTTCTCCTGATGCTTTGTCTCTCTCACAATTTAAAAATTTTGGTTTCAATTGTACTGGAAAAGCTACCCTCAACTATTGCCAGCATGGCCTCAACATGGCCATGTTTTTTAGAATGTAAAACTAATGTCTTCTCACATTGTATATACTCAATTGATGCACCCTGGAAGTACACATGGCTCCTCATTCCCCCTGCACTACAAGAATGTGTTCAGGCCTCTTCTTTAACCAGAAGGACATGAGTTCTTATGTCTGTATGAAGGCACATCAAGGAGATGTGTGACAAATCTTGTCTCTTCAGGCCTCACTGGATATGACCTTCTGGTCACTACCAGTTTATACAGCAGTAACAGGGCATATCCATGGGACCCCCATGTCTCCACCACATCTCCAGTTTTGATTTTATCAAGAATCTAGATTAATCTACATCATGATAGATTAAAAAAATAAAGAAGCTGAGTTTATTAATAAATGTTTTCACACTGACCTCTTCCCCCACTGCACTTTCCTCACACAGCATCCTCTCGAGGAGGAAAGTAAGTGCACAGATGCTTCCCATGACCCAATCTGTGTGCAGCTCAGTGAGTGAGGCTAAGGAGATGTTCCCTAGCAGGGTGCAACAGCCAGGCAGAAGAACTGGCCAACCCAGTTGAACAGAGCAGCCTACACAGAAGAATCTCTAGATAAAGGTGTTTACCCGATTACTGGAGGTTTCTAAACACAGGTTACCCAAACACCTGAAACTATGTGTTAATGCAAAGCACATGGATTCTTGGCACTAGGGGTAAAAAAAAACCATCTTAAATACACCTAAAGTTCACTAGAGCCATGTGTCTGATGAAGAACTGCATCAACTGTTAATATGCACACAGGCAATTTTCCATCAGCAAGAAGAGTAGCAGATTATACTTCAAGATGGGAGAAAGCCACAGTGGTCCAAAGCTTGATGCTCCTTTTGCTTCTCTCCTCACAGCAGGGAAACCTGAAAGCCAGATAAAATGCTTTGCAGGCTGTTTGAAAAACACAGACACACTCTGGATCAGGAGAGGGTTTAAAGTGCACACTTTTATTTTCTATTACAAAGGCTAAAAGAAGCAAGTTTGGTTTTTCTTTCTTTATTTAAGAACAAAAACAAAAATGTTGTTAAAACATCTACATATTTATCCTGATACTAGACCTTATGAAAGATACTAAGTTCTTTTTTAATAGTAAAGCGTGGTATTCTTAAATTATATTAATATGAAGACATATTAAAGGACTCAAAATCATTACTACCCAGTTCAGAACTGCAGCATCCCCTTGCTATCTTTTCCTTTCACTTGCTAAAACCCATCAATTTCTGACATACAGTTTCATGCAAGCTAAGTAGGGTATTTTTTGTTGGTTGTTGGTTTTTGGTTTTTTTTAACTTCTCCCTGTAAAGGCCTGGTTAACTCCAATGCCAGTGCACCTAAATCCCTGCCCCTACCAAAGAATTTGGGAAAAGATTTTCACTAAGTCCTTCAGCATTTAGTAAGTTTCTGCTCTGTGTGAATGTCTGTGGTTATTTTACAGGACATGAAATTTTCTTCTAATGTTATAAAATTAAAACATTAACATGTCCTTTGTTAAGAACCCTCAAATTTGGTTCTGTGCTGCAGAATTTTCTTCTCTCACACAAATAAAGAAGAGACAGTTATCATAGGGTCTTGTGAACACACCACTAAAGCAGCCCCTACAACTTGTGGTTTATCTGCTGTAGAGCTGTGAGCACTGAGCATTTCTGCTGAGAGCACATAATGTGCTGAAGAAAACCCTCTTGGCTTGATAAAGCAAGCCTGGGAAATCAAGTGTGAAACTTCCTGCCTTCCACAATATCCCTTTAAATAATATAAGCAAAGCCTTATATTAAAACTTTACTCACTAGTTAGCAGTATAATACTCTCTCACTGAGATGGGACTGCAAGGACATCCTAAAGGGTTTCAAAAATATGAACAGGGAAACCTGTCCCATCTCAAAGTTTATACCTATCTATATAAAACCCTCCCCTCCTTTGTTAGTTCCCTTTCCCTATCCCAAATAAAAGGCTTCATAATTAAACTGGAGATGCTGCGTTTCCTGGCCTAAGTCCTTTTCTTTTACCTTCATTTAAAAGATTCCTTCAATACCACACACATATAATATTATATAGAGCAATATATTTAATACCTGTGTATATATGCTTCATGGGAAGGGTCACATATATACACACTAAAACAAGTCTGGTGACGAAGTACTGCAACACCACAGACCAGGTTATCATATCAGGGAAAAGAAAGAGATGCTTGATGCAACCTCCATGACCATGGGCCTATGTCACGTCACCTCACCCTCTCCCCATCTTGGCCCCAGCCCAAACCTCTGAAGCCCCACTGAGCAGCTCAGCTCTCATTGCAGAGACAGGGAGAGAGTGACCCACTCTGTAACTTGTTTAGGTTACATGAGAAATCACGGCTCAGCGAATGCTAGAGTCACACTAGAGATGCAGGTTTGTTTTAAAAATAAGAAACACATTCCAGTGTCCCCCAGTCCAGATTTCTTTCCTTGGCATCTCTGCCCAAGAAGGGCAGAACAAGTTAACCCAGGAACTGATGCCTGTCTCCTCCCATCTCTAAAGTTGACCACTTGGGCACAAGGATGACCAGGAGAAGGTACCATAGCTACCACAAAGAACAAGGAGAAAATACAACACCTGACCACTCAAAACCTGCCATGTCTGATATTGCTCATAGCAAACCAGAGACTACCATCCATATTTTAAGGGAGAGGGGAAAAAGCTCAGCAGAAAAGTGGTTAAGTTGCCCAGGAAAGAGGCTGAGTCCCCATCCCCAGAGGTATTGAAAAATACATGTAGATGTGGCACTTTGGGACATGGTTTAGTTTGGGACTTGGCAGTGCCAGGTTAACAATTGGACTTGATGATCTTCAAGGTCTTTTTCAACTTAATGATTCTAAGGGCAGAAGTGCATTCCGTTTACTTAGAGCACGCCATGTCTCTGGAAAGATTCCAGCACTCTAGTCCATAATTGGACCCTAAATATCCCAGTGGAGCTGAAGCACCCTCCTGAAGGCTGGTTTACAAAGATGACAGCTGCCCCACACCATTTCCACATCTCCTGATTTTCACATCCCATCTCTCCTGAAGCTCTGAACCCCAAGGATATTGGAAGCAGAGAAGAATGGGAGGACACAGCAATGCCAAAACACCAAGATGTTCGTGGCCAGATTGTATTTACCATGGATATAGCCCTACCAGCCCCAAGGGCTCTGAGACTGCTGTCCCAGGAGAATCTGTATGAAAAAGACAACCCTGACAAAGGCTGGGAGGGAGATGTGTTTGTGTTTGACTGGATGGTGTGATCCATGCATGCAAAACTGCAGAGTAGAGCTGGACTGCAGAAGGGAGAAGCAGAGGGAATTTCAGAACAAGGGACATTTACTGCTTACAGGATGAGACTGCCAGAGAGGACAAGGGTGGCATGCAGAGCAGTACCGCTTCTCACTGCTGCCACTTAAAAAAGCAAAACTTCTGTCCCAGCATTCAGCATTACTGGTTACCTCATCAAAGCACACATCAGGCAGCACAAGAACAGGCCATGACTGGGTCCCGCTGTGCCACTCGTTCTCCACCACTGTGTTCCTGCTCTGGGTTACATCCTGGTTGCACTGTGCATCTGCAAGCTCCCTGCTCTGGCTCTGAGGAGGAGGGGGCTGGATCTCTGGTACTGGTAAGCGCTTCCAGCTGGATTCCCATTAGCTTAACACTGCCTGTGCTTCGCAATGGTGTCTTTTTAAATGGGTCCCCACCCAGTTCCTCTGGCAGTGCAGGGAAAAATGCAGCTCTAAGTAACCAGAAACACATGCCATTTAAAGAGCAAGAAAGAACACCACTACCTCCTTCCCTCCCTCTCTTCAGGACACAAGGCAACAGAAATACAGTTTCCTTTTGGTGACCACCTCCCTCCTGACTGATACTGCTGTGTGGACTTCAGTGACACACGGTGTGCCACTCCGTGGCACACTCCACTACACCTCCTAGACGGGTTCTGTTTTACTTGCACCAGTCACACCAGCCAAAAAAAACAAACCAAAACTATCTGCCCTGAACACTTGCCACACACTGAAAAGTCACCAACTTGCTTTCTGAGTACAGTCAGCTAAAGTTTGAAGTCACCTACAACCCGGTTCCTGCTGCTGCAAGCACATTCATTATTTTACTACTTTTACCTTGCACTCCTTATACCACAGAGCTGTTATCCTCCTCAGCACCAGTTGATGCCTCAGGGTAATATAGACATCTGGAACATAAGCCTAGATCTTTTAAGCCAAATCTAGTGGTTTTCCTTCTTTGCACCACAATTCCTGTTTTCTCTGGTACCAAGCTCCCAGAAGAGCATGAGGGCTGCAGCAGAGTAAGTGGAGCTTAGTCTGCAGCACTGAGAAAAGGAACATATGAAATTCATGGTTACCTTATCACCAGATTTCATAAAATCACAGAACAGTCTGGGCTGGAAGGGACCTTAAGATAATCTAGTTTCAATTCCCCTGTCATTTAGAAGGACATCTACTAGACCACATTGCTCAGAGGTCTATCCAACCTGGCCTTGAACAGTTCCAGGGATGGGGTATCCACAACTTTTCTGTCCCTCTCCCTCAACTTTGCCCTCTAGACCTCTGCAGTCATACTCTGAACTGAAAGACAGAAGAATGATACAAGGAGAAATTCTCTGATTTGCAGCCCAATACAGACTGAATTAATTCCTTTGAATGAAGGACAGTGAAAACAAAAAGATGAAGTAAAGGAGAATTTAGGAGAAAGAAGAGAAAAAAGATGGATCATAAACTCAGTGAGCGTGGCGTCGCTGGCCAACAAGAATCAAATTCACAAATTCATTCACTAATAAATCACTGTCTCATAATCTTAAAACAAAGCAAAACAAAAAATTCTCTTTGCGAGACACAGATCTCGCTTTCCCTGTTACTGCCACTTGGAAAACCCACCCCGTGTTTCTGCAGCTGACAGACTCCCCCCAGCTCATACTATACATCATCCCGCAATAGGAAGTTGTATTTCCCGAAGTCGTCATCCCTGGGGCAGAGCAGCATGTCCTTGCGAGCCTTGGCCAGTTTCTGTTTCAGCACTTCCCTCCGGTCTAGCCACTCCGTCAGCTCATCCTGCCCATGGGCATAGCGACACTCCTCTCCCTCAGGACAGGCCTTGTTCTTCTGGAACCTGCCAGCACAAGGAGCACAGTCAGGAGGGCACCCTCAGTACAGAGACTTCAGCTCTCTGGGATACTTGATTAGAACCCACTGAAACATGATGTGAACTCTCCTTTTTAAGGGTCAGCTGATTGTCCTACAAACCCATGTGCATGTGGGAAAGACATAAAGGCTGGGGAAAACACGGAGCAGCAAAATGAGAAGTGGCTACAAGGGGATTTAGTCAAGAGCACAAAAAATGTGAGCTGGAATTGGACCAACAGGGATGAGGAAAAAGCAATGCATGAAAGAGGAAATGCCAGGTAACCAGCATGAAAGACAAGAACCTTCTTGCTAACCCAAGTGGCATTTTTAACCATCACAAGCTTTCTGAAAGCACCTTAAGGTGCTGATTCAGAGGGCGTGAGACATTCAAACCATTTAATAAGGCACCTGGGATTCCCCCAAGCACTGGGCCAAGGAGACTGTTCAGCAGCCTGAGAGCTGAGAGCATCCTGGCTATGAAGAGCACAGGTGCAGATAGGAAGCTCTCCTTTTCTAAAGACACATGCTCAGGAATGTGTTTTTATCCCTCAGTATTATGGCTGAGCACCTCTGTGATCCAACAGCAGCCTATCACCCAAACCTGTCATCTCCTCCCACTCCTCCTCCATGAAGAAGTCTCTGAGAACTCTGGGTGAGGATGAAGAGGGATGACAGAGGCCCTGGGTCTGTTACCCTGACCCTGCAGCAGCAGCACAGGAGGGAGGTGAGACAATGGTACCTCTCGCAGAGCCGGAATTCGCCCATGGGGAAACGGTAGCTCCAGCAGCTGGAGTCACTGTCTGAGGTGAAGACCTTCTCCTTGTGCTTCTCCGACTGGATGTGCTGCTGCCATTGCTTCTTGCTGTTGCTGTTTTTCCCACAGAGCCAGCAGTGGTAGCCCATCTAACCAGCACAGACAGGGAAAAGGGCCAGTCAGTGCAGTAACATTCACATCCATTTGCCTTCCCTATGCTGGCACTCCCTCTCCCCTCTCCTTCCAGAGCATCCTGGAAGCTCCACACAGTCTATGACTACCCATGCTTCTCTGCCATATTGTCTTTAGGGCACTGTGCTAACACTAAAGGGGAACAGAGGAGATGCTCAGTCAGAGTTTATCTATGGCTCAAACAGGCTTAGGGGACAGGGCAGCTCAGTTCATTGACATGGTCCCCCTGCCCCTGCTGATGGCCCCAGTGGGGTCTCAGTGCAAGGTCCCCAGGTTCACAGGCAATGCAGGACTCTTCAGCAGCACAGACCCTTACATCAGTACCACCCATGGCATAAGGAAACACATCTGCCTCTGGTTTTCTAAGGCTTCTGTGTCAGCTCTTCTCCAAGCTTCTCCCCTTCTGACAGGCCTGCAATGGTTTTGCCAGCTTGCCCAGGAACCCTGGAGAGAGGCTGAGCCCATGCAAAAGGGAACCTAAGATAGACTCATAATGACTTGGGGATTAACAGAAAAGCCATTGTAGAGTCTTGCTGACCCCAGGTCGATCTTTTCCCACTTCAGCTGTGCTGCTCTTTCTGTGCTGCTCCAAGCTGTCCATTTAACCTACGTTAATACAGGCTCTGTATTAACTGTATTAACACTAGACCAATGCAGTCCCTGCTAGCCACACCTGGAGCACAGGAGAGAGGCAGGCTAGCAGCACTGAGGGGGAGGACAAGAAGGAGAAGGAACAAACGACAAGAGATCAGCTTATTACCATGATGTCTGCATAATCAGTGGGCATCTGGATCTGTTTCTCCCCTTCTCGTGACGTGAGTGGTGTTCCCTCTCCAGGCTTCCCAGGATTGTGTTTCTTCAGCCACATGTCATAGGTCTGCTGCATATCTAGTACTGCACAAAGGCAACACATGAAGCCACTCAACAACCTCCCACCTGGTGCACAAACTGTGAGAAAAGGACAAATGCTGGGGCAGCCCTTCCCTCCCCTCGCCTGTGCAGCAGCACCAGACTGAAGGCCTGTGCCCCATGTCACCTCTTCAGATAAGACCTTGGGGGAGAGGAGCCAAATTCATACCACACCACCTGGCATGGGGAGTGTCTTCTCTCAGTTGAAGGGCAACTGTGGCAAGAGCCACACAAACTTTTCAGAAAGGTGGCAAAGTGCTGCAAGATCTCCTTGGAATTCACCCCACAACATGATTTGCCAAGAGGCCTGATTCTACTTGACCTCTTAGAAGACATCTCATCCAGCCAGGAAGCTAAGGCAAGTTTCAGATCCATCTCTTCCCTCTAAGCCCAAGCTTCACCTTCAGCACTAGAGAGGGGGGAGAGCCCCTAAGCAAGCTGGCCACAGGAAGCACTGCAGAGGGCAGGAAGACCTAATGATAGCTTGCTCTAAGTTCAAAACCTGCCCAGAGAACTGAGGTCAATGTCTCTCATGGCTTTTGATTTAAAAGCCACTCAACATACTTCTGGGAAGGGAAATTTGAAGTGGAAGCTTTAAGTAGACATCTGCCTTTGCAAGATCAGCTCCTGAGAGAGGCTATGGAAACATAAATGTTTGCAGATATTGATATGATGCTCTAAGTGTGATACATCAGTGATTTACTCCTTGTTAAATGAGTAATTGAGGAACTTGAGGTAATTGGGGATAATGAATGCAAGTTCCCCCAAACTGAGACAACACTGTTGTTTGAAGATTCACCTTTGTGCTTGAGCAAACACACCCAGACTTGTCTCATGTGCTTTAAAGACCCCAGCAATGAAATGCTTTGAACTGCAACAAGTAACAGTTTGGCTCAGCAGAAAGAAGGACCCTCCACAGAACCAAAAAAAATTCAGGGTAGGCCTGAAGTCCTTCAGGCTTTCCAGCAGCTCCAACAGAGGGAGGTGAGCACCTGGACAGCTGGCCCTTTTTCCCCAGCCTCCTGTTGATCTGAATAAAGAAAGGTTTCTGCCACAGATCTGGCTGCCCAGGATATGGGCAACCCCCCAACTATTGCCCAAAAGGTAAGCCTGCAGAATTAAATACAGATAAATTCCTCCACAAAGGCACCACCCAACGATTTTCTCATTCAGGATCTCAACTCCATCCCTTTGAATACAATGCCATGAGTAGGGAGGGCCACAGCCTAAGACCAAGGAATATGAGCAGAAATAGGTAAGACAGCCAAAGCAGACAGAAGACAGACAAGAAAGATACAGGAGCAGCTACAGGCCAGGACTGGTGCTTTGGCAAAGTTCCATACAGAGCCAGGCCTGGGGGGACAGTACAGGGTGGATTCTAAAGTGATGCAGAAAGAGAGGGCAGCAGTGAAGCAATGTAAGACATAAAACTATTGTGCACTAGTCCCACAGCAAGGGACTCAAGAGATACATGCATATTTAAGAGAAAAGCAGCTGTAGACAGACCTGACCCATAATCCCACATAAACTCATGGCAACAGCCTTGTCCAGCTCCATCTCTGTTGTCAAGAATATGTCTGAACAGACCCTCTAGATGCCCAAATGTCCTCTTCCCTCTCCCCAAACTCTTTGGCCCACATTTCCCCCACTCACTTTTATTTTCCTTCATGAAGGTCCACATGTCTCTTTCCTCAGGGCTGTGGGCAAAGGAGCAGTTGCCCACATACTGGCATTTCCTGCCATTCTGTGCATGGATACACAACTGTTAAAAGACAAAGAGAAAAATTTAGCATCTGCACAATCAGTCTTTGCTAGAGGGGAAAGTAGGTTTGATAACCAGCTGAGGCATTAAGTTGCACAGAAGAGGTTGCCAACAGGACACTATATATCATTAACTCATGATTCTTTTCCTCAGTCTCCTGATTGACATAAACAGGCAGTTCAGCACCTGCTGCCATTTCCATAGGTGACTGGGTGCAGATACAGGGCAACAGCAGGAAGCATCCTGGATTGACCCAATAGTGTTTCCTGCTGATGAAGCTGCTGGTCCCCAAAAGTGACTCATTCTCCAGCCATCTCTGAGTGGATGAAGAGTGGCCTTACAGACTGGACCACACTGGTGCACATACAGCTACCAGCAGCATCATTGCCAGAGAAAATGAGAAACTTCCTAAACATCATATTTACTGATCATCTCTCATCCCTCTGTTCTGGCACAAAAGGAGCACCTACCATAGGGTAGGGGGAAGGAGTTTTCCTCTTTCAGGGAAAAAAGAAAGAAGAGGGAGAGAGAAACTCTCCATCATAACATTTGGGGCTGGGGTTGGAGGCTGGATATCTGAACTCAGCTTTTTAGCTGAGTTCTTAGTTTTGCTTTCAAAACCCATTGTGAGCAAGTTTCACAATCTATAGTACACAGTCATGGCAAAGGCAGGGATAGGCTTCTCCTAAGCATCTCGCCTCTCACCCACATTGAGAAACCCTGACCTAAGGGGAGTGTTAAATTTCATTCCCAAACCCTGTGCCAGCCAGAGATGCATTAACAACTCTTGTTATGCATTAGCAGCAACACTGGAAACTCGCATTTGTGCATAGAGTGGATTAAATGGGTGCTGCTCCTTCTTCTGCTCCATCTTTTTGCTGGATGTATTTTGCTGCCGTCAGTCTGTCCTTACCTCCCATCTCAAGCATCATGTGCTTGTCACTCTGACAAGTCTTCAAGGGAGCAGCCCTCAAAACACTGCACTGTGGTGGAAAGGAAAGGGAAAGGGATGGGGCACCTGGCCATGCCGGCTGTGGGGGCTTACGTCATACTGCTGTGGGAAGTTACGGATGGAAGGCAGTGGTCGGACTGACACCCACTTCTTCTTAGCTTTGGACATCACCAGCAGGACACGGCGTTCTTTCGTCCAGCTGAAGAGAGGATCAATCAAGAGAGACATAAGAAAGAGCAGAACAAATGTTCAACCTCAGAGACCCTTAAATACTGAAAGATGAACAGATCCTCCTGTCCAGCATGTCCCTGCACTATCTGGCTGTTCCTAGACATGCACAACTGTGATGGAGAAACCACAAGAACACTGTTTTAGGAGGACTTCTCCCTGTAAATACTACCTATTTCTTCTTTTCATAAAGCCACAAAAATTTCCCCCAAATCTCACATGGCATCACCACAGATTATTAAACATCTGCATTCCATCCTTTGACACAGCCAATTCTTGTGCAATCACATCCATGAAGAACACTTGGGAATATTTTCTGCTTGAAAGGTGCAATAGAAATGCAAGTCATTACAAGCACTACCTTATGAACAGTGCCAGGAAGTATTTATTCTCCTTCAGCTCCAGCAAGAGATCACCAGGAGATACCCTGAGCAAAAACCCCAGCTCTAATCAGCAGCTGCACAAAAATGTGTTATTTTTACCATCCCAGGAAGCAATCCTCACCCACTTACTTCCTCCAGAAACGGCTGCTTCTGTCTCTTCTTCAACAGAAGTGTTACATTTACAATAGGAAGGTGGACTGTGCCTTTGTGGCTTGTGTTATAGGAAGAGAAGTTCTATAAACCCATCCTATCCCTGCAGGCTGTCTGGGTGAGACGGGCCAGAGTTTCCATGACCAAACAGTGACTTCCCAGCCAATATTTCTCTTCTAGGGGACTTGTAAGACAGATGGGGAAAAAGCTTTTAGTGGGGCCTGTAATGTTGTAACAAGGGGTAGTGTCTTGAAACTAAAAGAGGGTAGATTTAAACAAGATGTAAGGAAGAAATTTTTTATGATGAGGGTGTTGAAACACTGGCACAACCCAGAGAGGTGGTGAATGCCTCATCCCTGGAAACATTCAAGGTCAGGCTGAGCAATCTGATCTAGTTGAAGATGTGCCTGCTCATTGCAGGAAGGCTGGATTAGATAACCTTTAAAGGTCCCTCCCAATCCAAACTGTTCTAGGATTCAATGCTTCTATTTCACCACACATTCTCATGGGCCCCAAGGAGTCAAGAGATGCAAACAGACATTACATGCATCACAGAGGAGCAACCAAAGCAGTGAAAGAGACAAGAGAAACTAATTTTAAAGGAAGCAGAGTATCTTGAATTATTGCTAATTGTGACGAGACTGACATCTGCAAATAGCTGAGAGTATAAACATGTGCAGAGGAGAACTCTGTTAGTGCCCTTGATAAGAAGAAATTATAGGAATTGGGAGAAAAGGGAATTGTGGGAGCTGGACTGCCTGTGCCAGGAGTAACAGTTTGCACAATGCTGGCAGCAAATACACACAGTAAAGAGAGAAGGAAGCTGGAAAACAGCTATCTGCAATGCCTCTGTTTGCTATAGTGACAAGCAGTGAGAGGCTGCTAGGAAACCTTACAGCCTCTTCCAAAGATGCCAAATGAAGCCCTGGAGAAGTTAGGATGAAGAATTCCTGCCTTTGAAGAGGGGTAGAGGAAAGAGAAGGTTGAATTGCTCACCAGTGGGGGGCTTTGGCACTACAGTACTTGAGGTCTTTATCTGGCTCCACCAGCTGCCCATTCCTCCAGCACTGGCCACACACAAATTTCATCTGGAGGTCAAAGGTGCTTGACGTAGGATTCCGGGGAGAAGCCTAGGAAAAAGAATGATGGCCTCAGGCAAAGAGAGGCAACATGCACCCCCCCAAACCTGCCACAGAGATGCTGGCAGCTCCCCGCACACTTGTGTGCCAGCGACAAGCCAGATTAAATCAGCTCTCCTTTGCCAGCATTAGCTGTTGGCCCAATGAGATACCAGACAGGAGCAAAACCACTGCTTGCTTCAGCATGATTTCCTGGGTTTTGACATCTGGCCAAAAGCACAGACAGCCTGGCAGCTTCCAGCACTGACCAGGACTGGCTGTGAAACCCCTGCAGTGTACCTCCGTGTACAGACAAGCTCTGTGAGACTTGTCCCAGAGCTTAATCCCCACTTCCCTGCAGGGAGGGCAATCCATGTCCCACTCTGCCTGTGGAGAGCACTTGGTCACACAGCTGAGACAGCCTCTTTGGGAGGAAGCTGGACCATATCACAATGCAGGATGCAAAACTCCTGCTTTTGGATGAAGAACCTCATGTCACACCTAACATTTCACATAATGAAGTCAGAGCTGGATCCACTTGTTGATATCCTTCCAAGCCTTCTCACAGTTCCTCTGCACTGAATTTCACAAGCAGTTAAATCATAGTCTCTGGACAGAGGTACAATGCACCTATTTCATATCTTCTCAGCCATTGCACTTACTGCCCCCACCCTACCTGAGAAGGCTAGTTTGGGATTATGAAAAACAGATTGTGGAGAAGGAAAAAAAGAAAAGGAGCCAATCTCATAACACTGCTGCCTCATGCTTTCTGAGCAAGTCTCTGGAAAACTTGCATTCTGCACCATCACTGGAAGAATATGAGGCTGGTATCTCCAGTTCATTTCCAAACCAAAAAACAAACCCAACTAGATGCCAGTGGCCCTGGGCACGGGAGTATATGAGAGTATAAGAGAACACCCTGGCCATGAAGCACAAAGGTCACGCACCAGCAAAACAATTCTCTGACTGTCAGCCACATCAGCAGCCCATCCCACCTGCCATGCCTTGACTTTAACCCCAAGCATCTCACAATAACCAGACATGCAGGCCATGTCCCTGAAGAGCAGGTTTCTGCCAGCAAATGATTAGCAGCAGCATGGAGCCTGGCTGCATCCCTCTGTGAAGGGAAAACAGCAAGCACAGACAGCACAGAATCAAAGCATTTCCCAGGAGACACCACATCAGCTATCAATTATCACTCTGCATCCTCCAGATATAGTCTTTTGGAGAACCAGAGCTGACATATAAAGGGTCCTCTGTCACCATGAAAAGCTGACTGGGGAGCTGACCTCACCTGTGCTGCATACATGAAGCCATCAGTTCTCTGATGTCCCAGCAAAAGGACCCTCCGAGAGAACCAGCATCTCTTTTGAAAGAGGATAATCTCTTGTCTGGGAGAATGACCTTTCTGGTGACTCCCAGCACATGACTTGTTCATCACTTGCTGTCAGCTGTCACCTGTGCTGGTGACCACCAAGAACACATCAAAGTGAGATTTTCTACCAGGCTGAGATGAGCATAGTTGAGATTTGGGCTACCATGAAAGGCAGTAACGTGCCTCCCTCTCAGATATGTGGCCTTTGAACAGCAGCTTTAATCTCCACTTGGTCTTCAAAGGCAATTCCACTACTACTGACCCATAAACTTACAGCCTATGGTAACAAAACAGCACTGCTAGCATATTCCCTTGTATCAATCCCATGCTATCCTCCTGCTGACATCTCTCTCAGCACAGCCAGGAAGCTTTGCTCAAACCTACTGACCCAGCAAAACTAAACACCGAGTGTCTCCAGAAGAGACGAGATCAGAGAGAAAGAAAATATCTCTCAGGTAGTTCTGATAATCTGGGCTACTTTTTCACAAATTCTTAACCAAAAGAAGCCCTGTGCATTTCTTCATCTGAGTCATGCAAACTGCTGGTCAATCCAGTGGTCAGGCATGCTCCCAGGGGATTAGGAGCCAAGCAAAAATTCAAAGCAGCTCCTGTTAATGCTACATGACTGTTTTTGTAAAGGCAAGAAACACACCTGGGAGGTTGCTGATAACCAACAGTGTGGAAATTATATCACATGAGGCTCTAGCAGACTAAGCCAGGCAAAAGTGCCGTGGGCTATGGCACCACCCCTTGCTATGAAGCCAGACAATACAGTGCTAACTATGCACCATAGCAACCAAATAAATACAAGTCTCTGGTATGACCACTCTCCAGTTCAGGCTCTGCAGAAAACAACAGACCCTGCACAGCCATTCATGTCTCCCAGATTCAGGAACCCCTCTGAGTGATACTGAAATGTTCTCTGGAGGAGCCACATACTGAAGGGGACTATATGAGGAGCCCAGGTTACTCAGCCACCTAACTGAGTGAGCAGTACTTAGGTGCAAGTACTCCTTGATGGAGACATTTTTTCCTCTCCATGCTTAAATTGACAATTCTGGGGTGAGCTTTCATGGGGTTTCTGGTGCTGGCTAGGGGAATAAAAACAAAACTGCTCTTGAAAGCCAGAAAAAATGAGGGCTATAACCCCTCAGTTTGCTGGGATGTGATGAGAGGACACCCAGCTCCCTACAACAGCCCCTCTTGCTGACTGGCTCTTCCATCTGTGGCCACTGGGTTTACTCCTACAGCAGCTGCTGTGAGGCCAAATTTGTGGGGCCAAGTGCAAGGCTCCCATCAGGTGCTTGGCAAGCAGTGTATCTTCATTTTTAATTTCTTGCTAAGTGTCATGACATTCATTGTCAGTTACTGGGCCCCTGCATGCTGCCTGCCTCTTTTCTCCACAACTGGACAGCTGTGGGTGCTGAGTCCAGCTAGCAGCTGTGACAAAACTGCAGCAAAATCCCCCAGAGCGATTTCGCTTCCGCTGATCAGAGGGCACTGGAGTGAGAGTGGATCACACGGGATGATGGGAAGGAGGGGTCTGTTTTTACAGGACTCCTGGAAAGTTGTCTTTGCCAGGCAGCCAACTTTGAAAGCTGGAAAGACGCTGAGAAAACTCTGAGTCATGTTAGCCTGCTTGGACAGGAGAAAACAATGGCAAAAGTAAACATCTCTCAACAGATAGCTAGTCCTGCCCACAGGGTGTTTGGCAGCAAGCCTGAATCTCATCCCAAAGCCCAGCCCTCTGGCTGAGGACGTGCTGTTGCCAAAGCCATGGTGTGCTGCTGTAAACACATGCATCTGACTGACTCGACTGCCTCTCTGCACAGTGCCAGTGCCCGTGCCAGGCTGCCAATCCTTAGAGACAGCTCGTAGTGCTGCTGGTAGGCACTTTTCACTGTACCAACATGGCTGCTGCTTTGTCTCTGCACCCTGGAAGGGTTGTGGGTGCAGTCCAGCTCTGTGAGAGGCATTTATGGGCTACAGCCAGACTTTGCCACTGGTCATTAGCCCTAGCACTGCCCACAGGGCCCAGAAACTGTAGCTCTCTACCTATTCCCTGATGTAGCAGGCTCTGGCATTTCCTTTCCTGATCCTCTACCCCTTGCAAGCCCCACCAGCCAGAAATGGAACCCTCACTTAGCATCCAGATCCCACGTGCTTCAGAGGACATGCTCTGACCATGCCTACTGTACAGCTTATTCTTCCAGAAGCAGCACCTCCACACAAAGGTGAATTTGAAGCTGCAAGGCTTACAGGAAAACAGCTGTCCATTTATCTTATTTTAATCCCCTCATTACGCACAGAGAATGGCAAGACAGAGCTTTCTTGAAAATGCAGGTAAATTCACAGCAGGCAGGACAGAACCAATCTCAGGATTGTGCTCTTGGGGCAAGGCATATATGGAGCAAGGATTGCTGATATAAATCCAACTGTTGTCACAAACTTCTGCAAATTCACATTTAGTTTCCTCCCGTGTGGAAATGCAGGCCGCTGCCTCTGTTCCCACACCAGGCAGAAAGAGATCACAGCCAGCTCTGGTTGCAGGGACCATTCAGATCATCCACTTCTCATATAATACAGGACACAGAAACTTGTCCTGCTCAGCTTCCTGAGAGGTTAGAACATATTCCTTAAGCAAGTCAGTTCTGGGAACTACAGACCTTGGTTATTCTGGACTGCTGCTTCCCATTCCTCTCCTCCAACCGTTTCAGACCACAACAGCTGCACAGGTTTATTGCTGAGTATCCCCTTGAAGATGAATCCATCACAGGCAGCATAACCACTGCATAGGTGGACACAGAGCCCACTGCAAGTATCAGTGCAGTCACCTGCATCTTTTCTGTTAGGCTAAGCTATGCCCATCAGACCTTCCCAGAGATGTTTCCCCAGCATCTCTGGGAAGATGCCCTACAGCCTTCAGTGCCCTACAGCCTTCAGAACACTTCTGTTGGCACACAACCAAGACAAAAACCAGCAGCTAAACATCACATGAGTGACTCAGATCCCTCTCCTATAAAAGGCCTCCTCCACAGGGTGCTCACAGACTGCTCTTGCAGCGGTCTCTGCACAGGAACTCCTGGGTGACAGACCCCACAAAAAGGTGAAACACTCTTGCTTGGACAGTAAGGCACACACCAAGGGATGGCAAGCTCAGGTTCGCCAAGGTTAAACAAAGTTGTTACATGGGAACAAAAAGGATTTATACTACATTCCCCACCATTGTCCTGTTCTAATGGCAAAAACTGCTTTAGTTCAACCTCAGGGATGGGTTGGGAATTGTCATCACTGGGTGGGCTCTGCTGCTACAGTACAGAAATCCCCTCTGGGATAAAAAAAAAAGATAAGACAGCACTGCCCATAACCAACAAGACAGAGGAAAGCAAACAAAGAAAAGCCCTTTGCTTCTAACCCCTCCCACACTACCCTGGTACGCTCTTGACAGTGCTGGAGGGTGCAGCCCTCCACACTGAGAGACTGGTGGCAAAAAAAAAAACAGGCAAAGCTCCCAGCCTCCTCCTGGTAAAGCACTACTAAGATCTCTGTCAGCCTCAACAGCATCTGGGGTGCCAGTTCCACCCACTCTTGCATTCAGATCAGTTCTATATGTCATGAGTCATTCATTCAAACTGCTCCACCGCCCCTTGGCCACTAAAGGGCAGCAGGACACATTTGGTCCCCACTCTGTGACCACTGCCCCAAAATCTCCCAGTTTCACCAGCAAGGTGTCACAGAAAACAACATTCTTATGTGTGTTGCCCTCAGTGACCTGGAGGCTTCACCCTAGCAGGGAACAGAGCAGATAATAAATCTGCAAATTAAGGCACAAATCTCAACAGCAGCAGCACTGCAACCAGGAAAGTTCTCAGCTCTCCTCCACCTCAATGGCCAGCCTGGTCTGCCTGGGCTGTCAGGCACAATAGTGGGAGGAAAAGAGAGAAAGGGCTGGAACCATTGGGAGCAAAATCTGTCTCCAAGCCCTAGGAGGACCTTACTTACCACGCTGTTGGCTGGTTTGCTGGCATGTGCCTCCACCTGCTGCCAGTACTTCTTGGACTCCTGTACGATATCTTCATGGGTCATTCCTGGGAACAAAAAGGAGACAGAACTGAGCTACACTCCTTTGGCCAAGAGAAGAGAAGGAGGAGTTGCAGGACTTGTTAGTTTAGGCTTAGTAGCCCATGAGTAGTTGACAGCTCCCAACAGTCCCCCTGGTAATGTCTGGACAGAGTTGTGACAGAACCCACCACAGAATATGTCTAATTCCTTGCTAAGGAAGCTCCTCTCTACACAATCCAAACAAAAGGAGAAGAGTTCGGTCTCCTGGGCTTGTTCAGACTTGGCTTTCTGCTCAGGCAGTCTGCAAAGGACCCAGACACTGCTTCCAAGCCAATATTTCTTCACAAGGGTCAAGAGCTTGACATAGGCTGTCCCTGACCCCCATATCAGCAGATTCTACCAAGGTCCTAAAAGCAATGCTTTGTTACTATTGATCTACTGTATATGGAGTTTTTGCTGCTAGCTTGGAAGACCACAGATACTCACTAAGACATCCAGCATCTCTAAGACCCCAGAAGTCTCACCTATTACCTGCTGGGATTAATAAGCCTGTTACACCATCAAGTTGAGAGGGCTCCCCATAGGCAAAGAGGAAAGTTGAAATTCAACACAGACACCAAGCACAACCAAGGCAGCAAGGAGAGACCAGCAGTGCAAAATGAATTAAGGAACAGCTGCTAGTAAATAACCAGCAAGGAAAGATCTGCAAGGTCTCAGATATCAGAAATACAACATCAGACAACAAGAAAAAGGATTGGTCAGACCTTATCTAAGGAATTAGCTCCTGACCAGCTCAAGTGGTGAGGGAACAGCCTCTGTTATCACCAGTCAACTAGATGGGCATTCATGTTATTAAGTGCTTTAAAGACCCAAGACAACTGCCAAAACAAACTGAAGCAAATATCTTGCACAGGCAGCTGATTGCTAGAGGGGTGCTGAGGATGGCCTTGATGCAGCATCCCCGGGACACAGACATTGCAAATTTGATTGCTTTGCTGATGCTTACAGCTTTTATTACTGAAGTGAGGTCTTCCCCAGGAGTATTACATAAACGTGATCATTGATCTTGGAGACAGTGCATTCCAGAACTTAACGGCCACCAAAGTAAGTTTTCATCTCAGCTTAGGCTGTGTGTAGCTTGGGTAAGCCACAGCATTCTTGACCTCAGTTTTCCTGTCTCTGATTTTGGCTGTTCATGTCCCCATCAGGCACCACTACTGCCATTTGCACCAGGTTTGAACAGAATGAAAAACACTCAGAAAACTTCACTATTCTTCAAGAACATTTGCTCAGGTCTTTAAAATGGCAGCTACTGCATAACTGGTATTGCTCACAGATTAGAGCTGTTGGTGAATATTCTACCTCTTAACCCTTAATCCCAGAAGAAATGGTGTAGTTAGAAAAATTGCAATGCCCTGTTCCATGTCCAAGTATTCCAGGGTCAGAAAAATCATAATTTGTATTTTGGGGACAAAAACTCTAAATCTGGTGAAACCACAATCAAAAATTAACATGCTGCACTGGACTTGGCAGGAAAAGGGCTGAAGCAGCTCCCACCTTCTCTATTCTGCACACCTGTGGTCCTTGGGGTGCAGAAACAAAGGGAGAAGCATATTCAGGTCTTGTCAGAAGACTGAAATTCAAATGTAGTTTTTGTGACTGCCTTCTTCTAGTTCTAGAATTCTGAACTATGTCAACAATACAGTCTAGAAATGTGGTAGTTGGGAATGAAGAACCCTCACAAATGTGAAAGAATGGTTTCCAATCTACCAGCTTTTCAAAGCATGAACTGTCACAAAGAAATGAACTGGGAACCAATGGACCCACGTGTTGATTACTTATAATATTTCGGCATCTTTTGCAACATCATTAGTGAAGACAAAGTGTCTGTTATTACCACTGGTAGAAGAAGATAGCAAGAGATGCCTGTGAAAAGCCACAGTGAACAAGAAAACAGTCCTGCCTGTCCAATTTTCAGATCTTGGGGACCTTTACTCCACTAATACAATACAATACAGTACAATACAATACAATACAATCCTTTACTCCACAATACAATCCTTTATCCCCATGAACAAAGCCAAAAGCTCTGTAAATGCTCAAATGGCTATGAAGTGTTTCAAATGTAAGCTGCCCTCTTCCTATTCTTGCTGAGCAAATAGTGCCCAAAAGAAACTTCCTGCTCCAAAGCTAAAGCATTCCCAGAGAATAGCAACAACTGTCTTTAATCTCAGCTTTCATAATGAAGGCTACACCTGAGAAAGGCAAACTAACAAGGAAAGCAGGCTTATATATACAGCCCTGCAGAGAAAAACCTCACAAGATAATGTCTCTCCTATTATTGGAAAAGGTGGATCATTAGGCACAAGGCTTAATGATCAACTCTGCAGCTTAACTCATGGCTTGTTTCATCTCCTCAACTTTCCTTTTGAATTAATTTCTTCAAATAAAGAAGGAAAGACGAAAAAAAATCAGTTTATTATTTTCTGCAGGATGAAGAGGAAAAAACACAGAGGGAAGGAAGAAGAGAGCAAATAAACTTTTCAAATAACAAAACCTGACAAAAACAACTCAAATAAACCAGCCATGGGATGGGGATAAAAGCAAGATACTTGAATATTAGAGTGCCTGGAATACAATAAGCAGTATCACAAGCATGTAGGGCAGCAATGGTGGCCCATGACTCACAGGCAACATGCTATCTTAGAAACTCCAGAGCTGTAATTTTTTTATTTCCTGGGGCCACAAGTAAATGAGGGCAAACAGAAAGATTAAAGATGATATTTGCCACAGTGTGCTATTTGTTCATCTCTGTCCCTCATGAGCTGAAGCCAAGGCCAAGGACTGCACTGAACATCAATTATGACATCAAAGAATGGTGAGAAACATCCATAATGTGTTTCCTTTCTGAAGTACTCCCATTACCAGGCTGGGTGTTGCACTAAATGAGATCCTGTGGTGAAAAAACTTGTAAGGTAGCATGGGTGGACTAATATCTACAGAGCCAACAAGACAGCAGCCAGAGAAAACCTCCAATGTATCAGACAGAGACAAAGAGACAGGACTGAAGTGCCTGATGTGGCAGTGTCACTATACGATTTCCCTGAGTATAATCTCTGTAAAATCCCTCCCCTGAGGTACACCATCAAAGGCTTTTTAGGAAACACCAAGAATCTTGCAATTTCCTGCTGTTGATGAATTTGTTTTGACAAACTGCAGATCCACAGCCTTCTTTATATAACCAACTGGTTTGTCACCTGTGCCGCCATTCTCAGTGCAAAGCATGTTCACTCAGGGGTCCAACTGCTATTTGCAGAAGATCTAAGCACCAAACACCTCTTGGGATTCAGCACTATCTACCTAATCATCATTTAAATTTATTCAGCTGGTCCCAAGGGAAAGGCTTTCTGTCTGCAAACTATAATAGCCCTGTTCCTCTAAATGGACAAGGGCCAAATCACCTCACAGAAGACCTTGATCCTCTCTTCCGTGTCCCTCAGGAGGCAGAGTAAGTAACATGCAGAAGTGAGTGACACTTTCTCAGTAGTCCCAAATGACCTTCTTCCCCTCTGAACTGGCCCTGGGTACACACTGGAAGAAACTCAGGTGTACACAACACCAGCCAAGTCACACTCACCTGAATATTGCTGCAGCAGCCAGACCTTGAGCTCAATGAAACTGTGAGCAAAGTGGCAGCTGTCCTCACGCAGGCAGCCGTAACGCACTTCGTGTCGGCACACGTCAAACTGGAAGTGCTCCTGGAACTGGCGGATCTTGGAATATTTCAGGGAGGTGGAACGCACAATGTGGACCAGACACCTGCAGAGAAATAAAAAGCACCAGAGGATCAAACCCTTGCCACCTCCTCCTTATATATGACATCCAGACATTCGACAGGGCAGGCAAAGGACACAAGAAGATTGACATCAGGAGAGACAGATTCCCTCTGAGAAAAGCAAACCCCTGCCCTCCCACCCTATCAAGCCTGGGTAGTTATTTTCACCCTGAGCACATGGGTGATGCTCTGCCTAAGTTCAGAGATCAGACAAGTTTCAAACTATGCAGCAAAGATACCAACTCCTCTGGTTCAGCATCTCCCCATGTCTCAGGTTGCCAGGAACCAGAAGGAATTGTATGACTGTGTACTTGACATGTTTATTATACTTGTTTTCCTAAACATTCATTACCAGACAGTCAGAGGCAGGATCCTGAGCTAGAGGATCTTTGTTTTGACCTTTTTGTAAAGGCCGAACTGAAAGGCAAATTAAGTCAATGGAAAACTTGGCAGAGTGACGCCAAAAGGCTTTGCTGATGTCTGAAATCCCTCAGCACCAGAAGCAAACATGCAGGGTGAAGCCCATAGTGCTATTTATTATTATTTGAGCTGTCCTATTATTGGAACCCATAGGCAGGAAAGGAAGAAAGAGACCAGAGCCCTGGAGTTAAAGTGGCTGGACTTGTGAGACATGGTTCCCGTCAGGATCAAAAATTGTTCACTCACTTGTTATCATGGAAAATGTGTTTTGCAGAAAGGTTGGAGCAGACAGATGGCGTGTCCTTGGTCCCTTTGCTGATAATCCGGGGTTTGCTGTCAAAGCAAATCTGAGAAGAGAAGTAGCATACTGGGAAAATCTTAGAGAGCAGTGAACCAGAGCAACTTCACTTAGAGGAGAAAGAAGAATCAGAGCCAGCCTATTCTAATGTTCAAAGTTAGAATTGTGGTGAAAACCTTGTGGTAGGGTTTTGAAATAAAGCAAGTCAATCTCTGGAAAAGCTTCCGGACAACATTTTTTGGCATATTCTCAACAGTATTTTCCATTGTGGTTGGAAAAATTTTGGTCAGCGCCGCATATTCTTTCCCTGTTAGCCAACAAAACAAGAACAAGGAAGAAAAAAACCCAGCCACTTCACAGCAAAGAACCCATCCCTTTACATGCACTGCCAACATAGGAAACTCTGTGCTGCAGAGCATTAAGATGATATGAGGCAATTCTCAACTGACCAGCTCAGTAGCTCTGCACAGACATCAAGTGGGAATTTGTTGCATTATGGAATTTTGCTTTCTAAAGTAACTGGGGATAAATTACAATTCAAAGCAGTAGGTCAAGGTGGCAGAAGAGACAGGTGATCCCATGAGGCTGTGAGCACCTGGTTCAGCTGCAGGGCTAAGAAGGGAAACTACTCCTTTCTCCTGCACACGCCTGCATACAGTGCTCACTGTCCTTGTGAAAGCAGGGCACTGGGTGGGACACACAGAGTTACAGGTGGCCTATTCCTGCACCTTTCAGATTTCCTTCTTGAAAAATGTCTAACATTCCTGGATTCATTTTCCCTTTAGGACTGCCTCCCAAGGTACCCTGTCAACCAGGCTCCTAAAGAGGCTAAAGTCTGCCCTTCAGAAGGCAGTTCTGCTGACCCTTCTCCTTATTTCTCCAAGAACTGAAAACTCTACCATTGCATGACTGCTGTGCCCAAGACGGCTTCCAACCATAATAATATCACCCACCAGTCCTTCTCTGTTCACAAACACCAGACCCAGTGGATGCCTTCCCTAGCTGTCACCCTCACCAGCTGTGTCAGGAATTCTCTTCAACATCCTCCAGGAACCTCCTGAACTGTTTCTTCTCTGCTGTGCTGTATTTAAAACAGAAACCTGCTGAAGTTCCCCACAAGAAAAAGGGCCAACAATTACGAGACTTATCCCATCTGCCTATAGAATATTTTGTCTGCCTCTTCACCCTGGTTGGGTGGTCTGTAACAGACTCCTGCCTTATTGGCCTTCCCCTAATTCCTACCCATAACCACTCAACCCTACCTTCATCATCATTAAACTCTAGACAGTGAAAACACTCCCTAACACACAGGGCTCCCTCACTGCCTCTCCTTCCTCACCTGTCCCTTCTGAAGAGTTTACAGACATCCACTGCAAGCACTCCACTTGTGCGACTCATCCCACTGTATTTTCATGGTGGCAACTATCAACATATCAGTGGTCAAGATACATACTGAAGAGATGATGGATGCCTGCCCCCTCCCACCAGTTCTGTACCTCACAGAGGAAGGTGAATATGCCCTGATGTTCCTTGAGGAGCTTGGCAATTGTGAGGCTGCTCTGCTTGATCCCACCTAACGGGTCAAAGAGGAGGTCACGGTTGAGGGTCCCCTTCCTCTCCTCTGTCCACACGTCGATCTCTTCCTGGTGGTACGCGAAGGTGCAGTTATCCCCGTACTTACAGTCCTGCTTGTTAAGCATATCTACAAAGCAACAAACAGCACACACCACCACACAGGCAGGGTAGACCAGTCAGAAACTAAACTCTCTCTCATCTTCTCCCACTGCCCCCACCTCACATAGAACTGAAAGCAAGAAAACAGAGAACTAAAAGACATCTCCTCCCAAGTTCACCTATATCAAGACATTCAAGGGTTAATGCAAACTACTGAAGGATGACAATTTCCAGTAATGCTGATATAGGGAAAACCATCTTAAAAAAAGAAACCAGCTTTAATTCCGTGCCTGGCCAGGGACAGATCATGACTTAACTAACCCTTTTTAAAGCCAATACAGATTAAGTTTCCCATAGGCCCAGAAGTAAAGAGCCATTTTAGCTTGACTCTTGCAATCTTCCCACTTCATTAGGTATTTTGTAATGACACTGCTTCGGGATACCAGCCTGGTCACACTGTCTGCATGTACTGTGGGATGGGCTGGAGGAAAGGAGCAGGCAGAGAATGCTTTTCCCTAGGCAGAACCACAGCCCTGCCATGGGCCAGTTGGGTTGGGTGTGAGTAATGTGAGCACATGTACAGGAGGTAGGCTCTCAGTAAAGCCCATGTTAGCAGAGCAGCTCTGAGCGCTCAACTGTGCACAGCAGCTCGCTGAGCCTTTGGAACTTGTCTGCTTCACCACTTCAGAAGCTGCCTGCTCTGTACAACATGGCAGCTCATTGACCTTCACTGTACTGAGCCACCCACTGATGGAACAGGACACCCTAGAGCCAGCAGGCAATATCAAACAGAATTTCCCTCCCAGTCTCCCCTGGCACAGCCCCTTCCCAGCAACCAACTGCCACAGATCACCTTTGCACAGATAATAGGATCCTACAAAATTGGTTTTGGTTGGGCGAGGACGGATCCTCTTCCAGGTCTTGTCTTCTGAGTTCTTCAGCCTGCCCAGCAGGATGTCCCGCTTGCACTTGTGCTCTAACCCTTCCCGATAGGTGTAATCACCAGCCTTAGGCCCTGCCAGAGAGAATAACCCCATCAGCCTGGGGAAAGACAATTCCTAGTCTGTGTCAGTGCTCTGGTGGCAGAGCAAATGCATCACCTGTTTTGGGGTAGCAGATATGACAGGCTTGTTTGAAAACGTGAGTAGATGCCAGAGGGTTCTTCACCAGCAGGGCCGTGTTGGGCATTACTGGTTCTGGCTGGGACAGCAGGGGCTCGGTGGCCTTGGGCACAGCTGGGTGACTCACTCCACCAAGGCTGACCTGAGAGAAAACACACACACCTCTCTGTTCAGCTCTGCAACCACATGGGGAAGAGACCTCTCCAACCCCCTTGCCCTACTCAAGTCTCTCAAAACCTTTCTCATTTCCTCTCTCATCAAAATGTTCTCATTTGAAATGGCATTTCCAGAAGAGATGACTGCAACTTTTTCAAAGACAATGAACACTGTTGGTGTGTTCACTTCAAAGACAGGCTTCTTTCCTACTGGTAAGAGACCTCAGTTTTCTATCACGAGCCACAAAACAAAATGCCCTCCTCACTTCTTCTATCAGAATCTACTCTGCAATGGAAGACTTTTAAATCAACCTTATCCCAAGCTAAGAAAAAACCCAAACTGCTTATCAGTCAGTCTTCAGGGATATTCACATTGATGTTAACAGGACCAGCAGGTGACAGGAACTCAAGAATGACTTTTGTTCCAATCTTACTAATCCTCCCCTTTTTCTCCACGACTGGAGACATAGGACATAGGCAGACATCTGGAGAAGCCTCCTGACAGGGGCAGAGAGCAACAAAGAATTTCAGTAGCCTGAAGTCAAAGTTGCCTTACTCTACCCCATCCTTGAGCATGATGTGGCTGCCAAGTACAGTGGCATACTGCCTGGTCATGCCATGTTTACCTTGGCAATATGGAGTTATGGATAAAAACAAAGATGGAACAAATGTCTTCCTACTGACCCAGTGGGAATTTTACTTGCCTTGCCACAACATGGGAGGCAGCACTCACCAGGGCAGGATAAGAGGGGCCCAAATTACCTACATCACCCAACTGACCACTATCACCACCACTACTACCTTGGCTTCAGAGCATCTTGGGACATCAGCACGGGGCAATAGCTCACTCACCGCTGGGGCTGTTTTTTGGCTGCCAGATGGGTGTCGCAGTTCCGGAGAGCTAGTTTCTTCTGGGCAAAAGAAGGGGAGAAGAACCCCACAAAATAAAAACAATCATTTCACTCTCAGAGGCAGATCTACTCACAAAAGGACAAACAGCTTATTCAATTAATTTGCTTTATTTATTTCAAAATGTTTTAATACTTTCTTCCCAAAGCATCTATCTAGACTCAGAAAAACTCCAGGAAATGCTTTCTTGTCCCAGAAATCCTACTGAACCCAACTCTATGCTGCTGAGAACTGGCATTACTAAGGTGACAACCCAAAGCTGAGGTGAATGTCAGTGTTTGAGTGCTGACTGGCCAATCTCTGCTGTTCTCAAAATACTGCAATACTGGGAACAAGTTAACCAAGAAGAAGCTCACTTCCCTCCTGAAAAGGAGGTGACTTAGTCTTTGCCCACCATCCTTCACAGCTTTTCTCCTTATGACATGAAAGTTCAGAGCCCCATTCAAGAGGACACTCATGGCCCTGAATCCAGAGATGGGAAAGACCTACCTTGGCCTCTACCATTCTGCCCAGCACAACAAGGTCCTGTATCATCTAAAACAGTCATCACCATTCTGCTCACTTTGTGCAAAATATCAAAGAGTCATTGAGGAAGAAGGTGGAAGAATCATGCTACAGTCCAGCAATTTGTGCCAAGGGAGGTGTTCTGGACACCGAGCCAAGTTTAAATCTCATCATTCATCATTATACACCTTTGTGTTCATTTCTCCTCTTTAGATTTCACTCCATGCAGGTACTGGTTATCTGGGATTACATACCTACAGCTTTTTCTCATTACTTTTGAGCTAAACATTATCCGTTACTCTGTCCAAGACAATTCACTGCTCTCTTCTACATTTATATTCCTGTTCTGCCACACCAGCAGAGAAAGCTACAAGATATATGTCCTCAGCATTGAGGGAAATAATTTTGGCATGCATTCACAGCTAAGGCAACACAAAACCACATCACCCTGCACCTACCAATGGCAAAGGAATCCAAGGTATCCAGCGACCCCCTGCTTGTCCCAAAGGAGTCCAGGGTATCAAGCCGTGTATCTGTGTATGGAAGCAGATCCAGGGAATCCAGCGAATCTAAAGTGGAGCTGCCACTTCCTCCTGGTGGGGCTTCGAAGGCATCCAGGACTGAGGAGGAGGAGAGCTGCTTGGTGGGATCCATCACCAGGCCAAAGGAGGCAGGTGGCAGAGGCGTAGACACAGGGATACTGGCTGTCACAACTGGAGGCAGCAGCGGAGTTCCCCCCGGAAACACAGGAATCAACTGGGGCATCTCTGTTGGCAGGTTGGTAGGAATGGTGCCCTGGACAAGAGACTTTAGGGGAATAGGAAGGAGGATAAATAGTGAATTAGTATTGAGAAACAAAGACCAAAAAGAGATGTCCTAGTTTTGGCCAGCACAGAGTTAATTTTCTTATTAGCGGGTACAGCGCTATGTCTTGGATTTAGCATGAGAATAATGTTGATAACACACTGATGTTTTGGTTATTGCTAAGTCATGCTTACTCTAAGTCAAGGATTTTCCATTTCCCACGCTCTGCTAGTGAGCAGGTGCACAAGGAGATGGACAGGACAGCTGATCTGAACAAGCCAAGGGGATATTCCATACCATAGAACATCATGCCCAGGATATAAACTGAGGGAAGTTGGTCAGGGTCACTGACTGCTGCTTAAGGAAGGCTGGGCATTGGTCAGCAATTGGTGAGCAACTATGCTGGCATCACTTGTTTCTCTTGGGTTTTATTCCTCCCTCTCTCTCCTTTACTATGATTATGGTTGTTGATATTGTATTTTATTTTGTTTCAATTATTAAACTGTTCTTATCTTAAGCCACAAGTTTGGGTTTTTTCAATTATCCTCCTCAATAGGGAAGGGGCAGGAAAAAAGCACGTCAGCAGCTGTCTCTGTCTGGTACTTAGTTGCTAACTGGGGTCAAACCATGAGAAGAGAGAGCGACAGGCTCACAGGAAGGGTGTGTTGTACTAGCTGGAGCAAAAGGATACCTGGCAGCTCAATCCACCTGCAGACTTCCCACAAACCTCCAAAGTTTTCTGTACTGCAAACAGTCTGGACCAGGATCCCTGAGGAAGTGTTGGGATACCCGAGTTCATCAGTCTGCAAGGCAGTGCTCTATGCTGGGCACTTAAACCAGCTCAGGCTGAGAAACAAGGCAGCCAAGTATACACAGTGCAAAGGTCAGAGTAATGATCACAACCCATGGCACCTCTCATCAGGGCTTTTCCAGCATTAAAATCACTATACTGCCTCCAGACCCAAGGTGGCTCACATAAGCAACACTGGCAACTAAAATCCAACATAAGTATGAATATGAATGTTTGTGCAGCTCCCAGATCTGTTCAAAGAGCTTAGGCTGAGTGCAACCTGCACAAAATACAACGAGATTAGAGCACGCCCACTGTATAAAATACATCCATCATTTCTGCTTCACCATACTCCTTTTACTATTCTCAGACTTGCTTCAACTTCAGGGATATAACAGGCCAGGTAGAAGGAGATGTCAGGGGAGGGCTACCTTGGGTATATTTTGAGAGGAAGCTCCCTGAAGCTGCACACAGCAAAGCACACTTGGAAGAGGACTCTATATACTCACAGTAGCAGAAATAAAGGAAAGAATGAATGAGTTTTCCCAGAGGAAGACAGAGGAGAAAATAATTACAGAAAGAGAATAAGAGGCAGCATGCACATTCTCATACTCCAAGGACTTCCAAGGACCTATTTGGAACAAAGAAGCAGTCTATCCAAGCATCACTCGCTCTTACTAGAGGGTATGGTGACCCTTCAGCAAGGGAATCCAGGAGGGAGTCTAGTTCTTCCCCAATGATGTCCCCATCTGTGAAGTCCTCTGCATTCTCAGGCACTGGCAAGGGTACACAGTCTGGAGATGGGATCAAGCTGGCAGCAGGAAGCGAGGTGGGCAAACCCTTTGCATCTGAGTCGGAAGGCAAAGGGGCCAGCCCCTCATTCACAGGGATGGAGGTGGCCACAGGAGCTGGGAGGCACTGCAGGTCCAAAGAGCAGTCTGTGATGAGAGAGAAACAGAGCCAGACATCAGGAGAACCTCTTGCAGGAGACAAATAGAGCACAACATGGCAAAAATAATATTGTACAACTCCATCAAATCACAAAAAACAAGTATGCCAATTTTCTAAGAGGAGAAGCTCTACTCTGAAGAGTACTTGCCCTTTCATTTTTGTTCCCACTCTCCAGTGGCTCACCAATAGCTGAAATACATTCTAAGGGCCAGAGCCCAGTCTGACTGTCAGGATTTGGCAAGCACATACAGCAACCAGGAACAACACAAAATCTGTGGTTGAGCAGTTACCAAATTCATTATAGCCAGTACTAAAGGCCAGGGGCACGTAATACAATTTCTCTATAACCCACCATCTGATGTTTTCTTTAATGTTCCTCACTAATGCATTTGGCAGAGATCACTGCCTTCTCTACTCCTTGGAGCTTTGATACCCCAGCTGAAAGCTTGCTTACTTGCACACCCTCTCTAAAAGCCCAGGCATCCTAAATGAACAAAGACAAAAAACACAAGGCCCTGTTGAGAGGAGAGTCAGAGATTGAGTGGTCAGATCAGATTGTGCTAATAATGTGTCCCAAAAATCCCCATCAGACTCATTCAGCTGTCTTTACCCAGTAAATTCCCTCTCTTGAGTCCTTCCTGATGTCCAAAAGTGGGAGGTTGCTACTCATTTTCTCCCTCAATATCTGATCAGCAAACATGCCCTTGGGAACTTGTGTGAGGTGGTGTTGAGGCAGGTAAGAGGTAGTGGTTTTCCCTAAGGTTTCTTCCCCTTTCCAGTACATTACTGAAGTAGTAGGGTGTTCCCATCATGCAATAAAAACTTTGTTAAGTGAAGTTAAGGTTGCAAGCACATGTTCTTCACAGAAGAGCATTTTATTCTCAAAAAATTGAAGGTTAAAAAAAAGTTCAAATGTTAGAAATTTGAAAAATGCAGCATTACATTTGCAGTTCTCAAACCAAGCACCCAAACTACCTTAATTCTGCCCCTGTGCAGATGTCCTGGAATAAAAGAAAATAAATAAGACAAAGATGCTACCTTCTCCATCAACATCCCATTGGCTGCACGGTAACTGCAACAGAGTAAGGCTATAAAAGCAAGGCAAAGTTTGGAAGGAGAGACAATAGCTTTTATTAGAAAGAATGATAAAATTGGGAAAGAAACTAGACAAGCTTCAGAGACACAAAACTTGATCCAGCAAGAAATGCTGCATCCTGTCTGTACCAGGTCTGTTCACTCAGCCCCCATGAGAACTTGGCCATCCCTCTGAATCAGGACCAGGCAAGTGAGCCCTGTTATGGCTGCAAACTGCTTGTCTTCTGGCCCAGGAATGTGCTGGTGCCTTCTCAGAGAGTTCAGCAAATTAGCAATTCCAGCAAACCCCCAAGTCCTAAACAAAACAACAGCAGAGATGACAAACACAGGCATGCCCCCTTATCTCTAACCTACCCAGAGCACAGCACCAACCCCTGCAACCTCTCCTCCAGTATTTGTTGTGAATGGTCCACATGGATGGACTGCAGCAATGGTCACTGTGCAAGGCACTGGAGGCTGAGCCATGACAAAAGACAGGGAAGCAGGGGAAGTGGCAAGGAATAGACACAGGTCTCTCTCCACATCCTCAAGCATGCCATTGAAGGCAAACACATGTTGTACCTTATGGGATCCAACACAGGATTTTGGTGTGCAGCTGAATGCATTTCCCACAGGCTGTGCATGTCCTTTGTTTTGCAGCTGCCCCACCAATCAGGCTTAGCTCCAACCCCATGTCCCCTTTGCAATGACTTATCTCATCATCTCATCTCCCTTTGGTGCAGAACCCCAGCCATCAGGAAGCCAGATATCCAGCTTTTCTCACGGCTGGAAGCTTGGCCAGATTCCCTGCAGTACAAAGAGATGGCTTGTGCCTTCCCATTTTTCAGATGTTTAAATCTGGAGCACTGTCAAGATCCCTACAGAGGCCAACCAGAAGTTCAGAACATGCCAGAAGGGATGGGGACACGTGCAGTGGGGAGCAAAAGGATGCACAATGACAGGGCCCCAAAGGATCCAGCAGTTCAGACCTTCAATGAGGAATGAATGAGGCCCTGCATTTTCTACTCAGACTGGGAAGCAAAGAAAAGAGGCCCTCACACACCCCAAGAAGCCACAAACACCCTAAGAGGCCCCAAACCCAGAAATGCTGAATGCATGACCAAAAGGCAGACAATAACATGAGACCCTCACAGCTCACAGCATGTGAACAGCAAGGAAAAGAGCAGGGACCAACAGGTTCCACTACCTGCAAGTGGAAGAGGGAAGATGACTACTCCTCTTACCCTGACCACCCAAACCTTGTCATTCCTTCAGGCACTTCCTCCCTGGAAGATTGGACTCTACTCTGTCCAATCTTTTTCCCTATCTCTCTTTTCTCATTCCTGCTTTCCTCAGGAAACCAGATCTGCTGATCTCACTCACCAGCTGTGACACATCTCACATACTCTCCTTACAGAATGCTCATGCATCCTCTGCATTCCCCTAATGTTTGCTCCTTCTTAAAAGAATAAAACGCCTTCCTTTGATGAGTAGCTCACTGATACCTGCTGATTTCTGTCCCTGCCATCACACTCAGCCCTATATATTATGAAAAGGTCAACAAGGGGCTTGTATCGAAGCAGTGCAACCACCCTGCATGGGGAATAACACACTCTGATTCCATGCTGCAGAAGGTTGAATAAATTTAGATTTTATTATGCTAAATTATATTACATTAATACTATACTATATTAGAACCATATCATACTAAAAAGATACTAAAGAAAAACCTGTGACTGTCTCCAGACAGTCACGACACAGCTTTGATCCAGCTGGCCAATCAATCCAAACAACCATCACTGGTGTCCAATTAACAAATCTTGGGTAGACAATCACCGTAACACATTCCACATGTGCCAAACAACAGGCACAGTGAATAGAGATAAGAATTGCTTTCTTCTTTCTCTGAGCTTTCTCACTGCATCTCACAACTTCCCAGGAAAAATCCTGGGAGAAACAATCATGTCTCTCTCTGTTCAGGGAATGTCAATATCACAGGCTTGTCCATATGTGGCCATGAACCAAGTCTCTCATACCAAGCCCCCCAGCTGGTGGCTTCTCTGGCCATACACCTGCCTGTCTCTGAAGGGCAAGTACAGAGCTTTTAAAAGCACCGTTTCTAGCTCTGCTCTTCAAAACAGGAACGGTTCCCTGGTGCATTAGCTGGCCAATGGCTGTACTGAGCCAGATCTGAGCCGTGATCTCTCTCAGCAAGACTGGGCTGAGTTAATCAGATAACTTCAAGCAAAACATGGAGGAAAGGGCTTCAAGAGTCTGCATTTTAAAACAAAACAAAAAAAAAATCACTAAAAAAACTCTTCTAATCTGAAACGCTTAGGGTACCCAGCACCCAGTTGTCCTGGTGGCACACCACTCTCAGGGCAATTGGATAACATAAATCTTTTGCAAAGATTTCCTAGCAGTAAAGGCTCTGTCTGTCTGATCTGCAGTAAAGGTGGCATGCTGCTCTTACACCAAATGCAGATTAGATAAAGAGCTTACTGGATGCAGTCATTTGTTAGTCTGTAGTAGGAGTCCAGTAATTTTAGCACAGCAAGATAATGTGAAAATCTGTCCTTAATTCACAGAACCTGGTCTCACGATCTCATGTAGCAAGCAGATACTAAATTGGTATTCAACAGAGAACAACACAGAACATGCTTTCCAAAGCACCCTAGTAATGAAATTAGTTTCTTTCTATTAAACAAGCAATTGCTACTTGTGGTGGTAAGTCCTCACACTTACCTTCATGCACACAGAACTACCTTACAAAGGAACAAAGACTGATGTGCTCAGAGGCAGAAGTTCGGTGCTCCAGCACACAAGGTACCAAGCCTTTCTACAGGGGCAGAGTAAAGGTCACTTGTTTCCCAGCATGAGAAAAGCAACTCTGATAACCTTCCTTCTCCTCCTGGGTGCCCAGCCCTGAACTCGGCTCTCCCTGGGTCCCTCCAAATGCCTTTGTTTTCAATTCCTCCACCTCAATGTCTTGGAGGACCATATGCACTCAGAGCAAAACAACCTTAACTTCACTTTATCTGAGAATGTTTTGCCTTGAAGCAGAATTTCAGAAGCTTTGCCAAGAGCAGCTTCAAGAAAGCACAACTGAAGAGAGCTGTGTAGACCCTCAGCAGACCCTTTTAATTCCCAGACATGTCTCTCACCGGGCCTGGACAAAAAGATGAGTTTGCAAGAAAAACACTCCTGCTTTGCACCACTTTTTTCTTCTCCCAGTTACCAAAGTTAGGAGTGTGCAGAAGAGACACAAATGCAGGTGATAAACCTCTCAAGCCTGCCAGCCTGGTCACATACCATACTGAAGCCACAAAAGTCTGAGGAGAGAGATATCTTTACCTGTTTCAATGTCATCTATTGAGCCCAATCCATTGGAAGTAGTCTGCAAAGAGGAGGTAGGAAAAGGGAGATGAAAAATATTGTGAGAAGTTAATCTTTAAATAGACATCCACACTTCACATATGGGACTCTTCACTACTCCTAAACATATGACTCTTGCTTTATGGCCTCTTTCTGTGCTGTAACAGTAAAACCAATGAACTTTAGGAGGGCATTGATCCAAGGAACCTATTCATGTTTACCTTCAGCAGCCGACAAATCCATTTGCTACAAAGGAAAACCATGTCTGCACAATATCCAACCATGTGAGCAACTCCATACATAGAATAGGATATTTCATGTGTGGATGAGAACACTGTGTCCCAAGTCCCAGGACACATCAACTGGTCAGCCCACTGCATGGGAGATCTGATTAGCCTGATCTTACACAATGTTCCTTTTCTTAGTTCACATATTTTGCAATCTAACAACCACAAACTTCTACAGCAAATTCAAAACAGGAAAATGTTTCTGCCAAGACAACTGCTGACTTGGAGCTTAAGGCAAGGAATAAATTAAGTCCATATTTTACAGAAACATAAATAGAGGTAAGTACATGTGCCTTCAGATTAAGCTTAAAAAGGCACAAGTAAAGTATTTGTCTTGTAATATTGCATCTACTACAGTGGATTTTGCACTATTTTCAATTTTTATAAAAGGAAAAGATTTTGATATTAAAAACTAGGCACAACTGTTAAAGAAAGTTGACTGGCCTTCCTAGAAAGATGTGAAGCCAAATCACTGAACTGTGAGAGGTAAACTAGTTCTTTAGCAGTTTGCTGTACAAAATTATAATGTTTATAGTTTTATTGTTTATTTGCTTTAAGGAGCATTGTGAAATACCAAACAGTGTGTAGAAATATCAAGTGCTTGTTTGTTGGGACAGTTATTTTGCCCAGTGGTGAAAAAAGGAAACCAGCAATTTCTTATATTTTACCTTAATATTTGTACAATACTCTGCCCAGCTGGGTCTCCCAGGACAATACAAACAATACATGTATGTACCTTACTCAGTACACCACAGGATTTCATTTTATACGTTTCTTCTGCAGTTGCACTTTCTGACTTTTACTTAGCATTGTTGTTAGATATGCAAAACTTGATAACAAAAATTTATTTAAAATGCAAGAGATAGCAAACATTCACAATAACTAAGAAAAATATCCATCTTTGGTGATCTAATTACCAACGTAAACAATTATGTCATTAGAAACGTTTTCAAATAAATTAATTTCTTGGCAATATCCCTTAAGAGCAAAAAACACTAATGAAAACAGTTCAAACTTAAAAGACAGTTATAAATTTGCATGCAAATAAAACTTTAAAGCACTCTAGTAGCACAGTCCATAAATAGTAACAATCACAGGATGCAAACACTACCTGGTTTGATGAATTGATTGATGTGCCATTACTGAGTAGTGAGAATGTTTCCAATTCCTGCTGCAAGGAAGAGAGAGGTCTTAGAGCAGAATTCAACCCATGAATTCTCATTAACTAGGTAAAGCTGGGTTACAATATGGTTTCCTTCCAAGTACTGCCCAAAAATAAAGCCACCCCAAAAGGTTACCCCACTGCGACACAAGAGTACACGTTTGTCAACACTGAAAAGGGACTGATAAATTGTTCTGTACACCTCAGAACATCCAACTCATAACCAGGAGGCAAAAAACTTCCTTTAGAAACAGATGGGTTTGCTTTTTGTTAAGAAATTATTATTTTGGGAAGGCATTACCACACTGGAGTGAAAGCTGGAACTCAACAAAAAGATCACAAAGTGTTAACAATGTACCAGTCACAGAATTTCAAATAATAAAAAGCATTCTGGAATGCTGAATTTTTGTATTTCTAACATACAGGTGGTTGAAGCCCATTTCAGCTGAGTAACATGACAGTGGCAAAAAAGGCAAGACCAACACAGTAACCAGCTACAAAAAGTATTTCCACATAAGCTTCTCTTTCTTTGAGACAGAAACATTTTGGAGTGTGGAAGAGACAAGGATCAAGGAGTTTTCTTAGGATAGGCAAATCACACATGAAGTTTGCTGGGGAGAGGATTAACATGTTACAACCAGGTTTACCCTAAAAGCTCTCTGCAAATCAGATGTCCACCAATCACTCCACCTCATGCTACAGAGGTGCCCCTCTGCAGGTGGAACACGTTGTTTGTTTAACACACCCCTGTGCTTGGGGCCGAGGATGCAAACGTCAGCCTCCACTACTAGCTCATGTTCTTTGTTCCTGAGAACAAAATCTGTGACCAAGGCAGCTTTATGGGAGAGCAGCTTTATGGCTAGCAGTGGCCTAACGCCCTCTAGCTCCATCCCAGGGTACACATTTAATCACCTACAGCACCTCCTTGTAGAGACAAGTTATGGATCCAGCCACTGGTCTCAAATTAGCTTCTGACCAGGTGTGTACCCATTGTTCTCCCAAAGCCAAGCCTTTCCCCCACCACAAAGAAGTGTATGCCTAGAAATGGGGCAGGAATCCTTCATGATCCTCTGCACTACAAAACCACTCATGCCTCCAGTGCAGCAGAGGATCCCATCCTTCTCATCTCATAACGGGAGAGGATTGTGATGCAAAACCTGCTTTGGGATCAGGTGTTCCTCTCCTGCAAAAAACACAAAAGTCATCTACTATGCCAGAAGTTTCTCCTGAAGCACCAGCTGGGGACTCAGAAAACATCCTGGCAGTAGACACAGAGCAGCACTGGGTTAGAAATGGATCAAGGCTAAGTGAGTCAGGGCGTCAGGACAAGGAGGGTTGCCAGGAGCCTGCTAGAGTTTGCAGGGTTGTGTACACATATCTGTAACTGCAGAGCAGCACCCACCACTTCTGCAACAGTAAATTTGTACAAGCAAAGGATAGCCTCTAAGACAAAAGAAGTCATACCTGAGGTCTTTTGTATGCTTTTCGAACCCTCAGTCCCAGTTTCTGGGCAAGCTCCTGTCCCAGTTGTGTGACACTTTCATCCTGGGAACAAAATCATTGATGGGACACTTTCAGTTTTGCCTTTATGGCAAACAGAACGAAATAAAGAGGAATGCAGTTATGCACACTGGGCTGCACCAAGCGTCAACTTCAGACAGCAGCAGATAGATAATTTCCAGAACAGCCCCAGGAGAGTCCACATAGACTTCACATTCTTGTGATTTAGTCCTGCCAAGATGCTGCAGTTGCACCAGGAGTTTTGCTCTACACTCATTCAATGCTGCAGAAAATCACAATCAAGTATCTGCTTCCAACAAAGCATCCACTCTGCAAAAACAGGGTTCAGGAGTCCTGCAGGCAAGTTGGCTGAAGGATCTGCCAAGGCTGGCTGCTTGATATGGCTTCTGCAAGGTCTGCATGCCTGAGAAGGAGCCTGCATGTCTTCCCTCTCTGCCAGCTGCAGAGTTAATCATCAGTGTTGATATGCAGACAGTACCCTCTAGCCTGTTTTGCTTGTTTGTTTTTAAAGCTTAAACCAAGCCTCAGTTTTCAACCTACTGGCTAGAAGGCATTTTGACTGTCTCTAGCTCCAGCTAAACTGCCTCACCTTAGTCAAGCAAATCTTCAGCTTTCCCCATTGTGTGGCATTTTACCATCCTCCCTGCCCAGTGTCCATTCCCAGTCACTCACCACCATGGGCTTCCTGCCCAGACTAACAACCTGCCACAGTCTTCTACATTTATATATCACCAGCAACTGTTTCCTCCTGTTTTTCTCTCTCTCAGTTTGCAAAAATATCAGAGTACTTCAACAGTTTTTTCAAAGAAGAAAAAAAGTATCTATCTGCCCAACCTGTTGTGATAGCCCTCCTTAATCTGCTAACATATGCCCCCTCATGTCCAACCTTGAAGCTTGCCCTCTTCTCTGTACTTGCCATACTTGTCTTTCCAATCTCCTTCTCCCTTCAGGTTGAGTCCTTTCCCTTTGAACAGCTGAGAAGCCTCTGGTTCTTCCAGCCCACTATATCAGTAACTTTTCCCTTTCAATCTGGAGTGCCATTTTTTGATTGTGTCCCCCTACACCCTCAATATTAGTCTTGGCACCATCTTCACTGAACTCAGTGAAAACAAAATCTAGCTTGTCCATTTCTTCTTCTAAAGCACCCCATGCCATACAAACACAAGTGTACCACAGAGAAGTATTAACTTCACCATACTGAGAACTTCTGCAAGCTAGCAGCACTGAGTATCTGCACCCAGAAATAAGTTAACTCTGATAGACAGTGAGCTAAATGAGTGGCACATTCTTTATCATCAGAAGTTTTAAGACAGGCTCTGTTCTCACCACAAAAAAGTTCTCAGCAATTTCGGCAATCCAAAGATGGAAGTACCAATGTGCTCCAGAGGGTAACGGAAACAAGAGTGAAATGATGGATAGCATGACTTTGATGCAGAGAAGGCTTATGACTTCTGTTAAGCAGGTAATAAGATAATGGGGCATGTTAATTTACAAGGCTGAATTGTTTAGAATAGGAAACACAGATCAGTCAATATGGTGTTTTAAGCTGAACTTTCCTGGCACAGAGAAATTTGATAAATAATGATAATAATGGCAGCTATGTAAAAATAACTATATAGTTAAAATATAAATTAAGTGGCTAAACTACAATGTAAAATATAGCCACATATACCTTTACTAGAACACCTACATTAGATGCTTTTGTTAATCAAAGGGTTTGTTTATAAAACAGTCCCCTGGGACTCCCCAAACATTATATCTTTAATATGTTTTGGTCACTCTGTTCTACCAAGTCAAAGAAGCTAGAATTTACAACCTATACAAAAGGAATAAGTAACTGCTAACAAGGCTTACAAAGATTGCTTCTCTAACAGTAATAATAAAGGAAAGTTAACTTCTGCTGCTGAGGTGGATGCATTTTTCTTGTAAAAATATTACTGTGATGGATCAGAACCAACATCAGCAAAGTGCTTACCTGAATTCATGTAATCACAGTTTGCTTTTCAGATCAATATCTGGCCTAAGAGGATGCTCAAAAGCACTATCAGGAAAATATTTAGTTCCTAGTATATGCAGATAGTCCTCTCTGCATGCAAAAATGTACACATCCCAGAACACAAAAATAACTATGCCATGTGATGTCAAGGACACCTTTGCATGCTCCTCAAGAAATAAAAAGCTTGATCACTTTGCCTTAGCAATCAGGAAGTGAAATGTGAGACATTTGTATCCAACACAGAAAAAACATACATGTTTTTCTTTCAGAGCTCCAGTTCTCATTTATCCCATGCACCTAGTCACTTCCATTAGAGATAAAAAATCAGCCAATTAAAACATTCTCATGGCTTTTGTTAATCTTTTGTTAGAGTAGGGGTTTGTTCTTCACAAACAGACCATGAACCTGCTGTCACTAACTGGTGTCTCTGGCTGGCACTACCTATAAGAGGTGACTTGGCCTGAAGAAATATGTGAGGACAAACATCTTTGAGTCAGAGCATCAGAATTTCTGGGCATAAGCATGATCTTGGGAACAGACAAAATTTCTTTTCCACTATCCTCTAGCCTCACACTAAGCATGTTGAGGAGAGGAAGGTTGTGAGACACAAAAACCAAGATGAGTTGGATGTTGAAAACTTACATGTGGGAGGGACAGCAAGCATCGGCTGTTGCACTCATACGCTTCTTTGTGTCTTCCAAGTTCATTTAAGGAACGGGCTTTCCGGAATAGCGCTCGGATGTTCTCCTTGTCGAGACTTAAAGCCTTCTCGCTGTCCTCCAGCGCCTTCTCATACAACCCCTGCATGGAACAGACCACCTGGAGTCAGCTGAGGCACAGCAGGCTAACTTGTCCTTCTCTGTGAATGCAAATGTTCTGTCTCAGTAGAAAACAGGAATACAAGCAGCAGGTGGAAGTACGTATGTTACCTCATGCATAGACCAGCGTGCAAACACACCTATGTTAACAGAACATTTTGTTAAATCTTGCAAAACTCAAAACACTTCAAAGTCAAGAAATAACAGAACTAAGGCTGCTTGAGCAACCTTATCTTGTCTTTCCTTCTACGCTGAGCATGTTGCACTTGAAAGTCTTTAATTATGTGACTGCTTGCTAATTTTCAGGGGACTCAATGTCCTTACAAACAGGATGGGCTGGCTCTGGGGTTGTGCCATTAAGGGAAGCTGTTACATGCCTTGGTAAAATGGAAGCATGCAGCCTTTTAATGCCTGGGTATTTCAGAATCCTTTTCCATGTGTATGCTGCAAGTTCCTTCAAGACCCAAAGCCCTTCCTACTGTCTTCCAGTGTCTGAAAGGAGGAGGCAAGAGCCTCCGGAGCAATAACAGTATTCCTGCTCAACACTGGAAGACACTGGATGAGTCTAACTCCTCACCACTGAAGAGCAGGACTGCATTGTCAGTACTTTAGGCCTGGCCCCTTCTCCTCACATCCTTCCTCTGGTCTTGGAAGACACAGTGCAATTGTGATGAGATTGCAGACTTTTCTGTGTGTTGTCTCCTCCAGTGTTTGAACAGGGAATGGACAAAACCAACTGAAATGCCTCATGACATCTTTTCCAACTGCACAGCACTGCAACCCTGGCTCCTGGGGATGACTTGGGAAAGTGCTCACCATGGCAAAGTAACAGGCAGCTCGGTTGACGTGGAGCTTGCAGAGGAGTTCCTTTGGGATGGTCACCTCATCAGAGGCTGCATAATCTGCCACATTCAGCCCTTCTACATACTGGACCAGGGAAAGCTTGAAATCCTTCTCTCGGAACAAATCATTGCCCTCTGCAAACAAGTTTCTCACCAGCTTCTGCAAAAAGGCCTGGGCAGCAAGGAGAGAACATACAGACTCAAGTAGATATTCAGAGACATGAGAGGCTTCCCAATTTCCCATTCCTTTCCGTATCTTTTATCAAACTGCTTGCCCACTAAGATACTCCTGCATCCCTTAATCTCCTGTATAACATCAGGTTTTTGGTAGAGGAGAATACAGTCAAATTTCCATTCTTCTTGAATGCTTAAGTGTCTTCTCCTTTCCCTGTAAGTTGTCATCATCAGAACCTTAAAACTTTAAGTCACAGGCAAACTGTGACAGACCATCCCACATTCTTCACTTCTGGCATGTAAACTAATGGCTGTGCAACAGAACAAATCTTGCTAACCAGAGGGCTCCCAGTTTTAACAAACAAAATCTCCATTACCTCATAATCTTCTTGGCTTAGGGGTAATGTGGACCTGAAGAAAAAGAAGATAAAATTCTCATGAAACAGGCATCCATGCCAATAAGGGCTTTTGTCTGATGAAGAGATCCTTTTTCTGGTCCTGTGCTGGTGATCTCAGTAAATTACTGAACATTTTATCACTGTGAAGGCAGCTGAGGCAAACAAAACCCAGTTAGAGAGCATTATGCTCAGTGACACTCGCAGTGGTGTCAAGCCATGGTCATGTCTAACAGGAACTTGAGACTAGAGGAGTCTTACTCTCATTTATTTTCTGTGCATACATGATCCTCTGTAATGTGCCTTCTGACAGTCACCTAAAAAACCTATCTTTAATAAAGATATTAAAGAGAGACTGGCAGGAAGAATACTGCCAGGAAGAATACAAGTGTATTTGATGTACATCTGGCTCTAAGGAGAGGCACCAGAGTGGCACTCCAACACCTCTTCAAATTCTTTTTGAGACCAGAGACATACAGATATAAATGCAATCAATTTTCCTCTGCCTCAACTTTGCCATATGCCTTTAGGCCTACTCACAAAAGGAAGGGAGAAAACAGTGCAGGTTCAGGAATTCAGTTCATTTGACTCCAGCTTTCTTGGCCAAGGCTGAATCACAAACACTGGCAGCGCTTGTGAGGATAACACCTACCCTACAACAGCACTGAGACTTAAGATGAAGGTTCTGTTCTTCAAATTGAACCACCCAATTCATCCAGGCTTGGTCCACATATATTTATTGTTTCTCTTCAAGGACAAATCAGTAGGCTCTAGAGGAATCCTCAGCACCTTTCATAGCTTTTCTCACCTACTGTAAATACATAATCTTACTGGTTACAGAATAAACATTTTTTAGTGTGGTGAGAGCTGGTCCTGGACAGTCGGGATGGATGGAGACAAAAGATCTCTGGAGTCAGGTCTCAGGGCTTACAGTTTATTGTGGGGCCCTGCTCAGAACTGCCAACTGCAGCTCGAAGCAGGCCCCAAGGAGTGGGGGTAGCACAAGCTAGCAAGAGGGCTCCAAAAGAGGGTCTAAGAGAGTAGGAGAAGGGGTCGAGGGGTAGGAGGGAGAGTCTGGTCTCCTGGGAACACCTTATCAAGGGGGTTTCAGACCGGGGGTGTGGACTAGGACTTTAGACAAATGGGATTACAGATACATCATACTTCAGGGGAGGGTTACAGGTGCAAGATAGACTCTACATTTTTGAGGAATGAGACAGAACACTTTATCTGACCCTTTGATTTGTCTGTGGGTCAAAAAAGGGAGTTTCCTTCTACTAGCTACACCACTGTCCACCAGTGCTTAGCAACCAAGGTCTGCCATCTCAAAGCTCATTTTCATCTCAATCTGGCTCACATTCTCTGCACTTTCCAAATCCCCCACTAGGCAATCATACTTATAAGGCCTTCTTATTTCATCTTCCCCAACATTTTAGATTTCCTCTAATCACTCCTTAAAATTAACTACAGGAACTGTCATGGCTTTGTAAGAAATATTCATGATGCTTACATATTTGGACTCCCTTCTTTCGCATCAAAACAAACCAACATATGACAGTGCTCCTGGTTCAGAGTGCAAGATATGCCCCTAATGCATGACCTACACCTCATATTTCTAAATTATTTTCTTCTGCAGAACCTTGGCATTTTTATAAGTGCTACCAATACAAATCTCACAATTACCTCTCCAAAACTGAGCTATCAGCCCTCTTTAGTCTCAGACTAGGATGAAAATATCATGGCCATGTTACAGGATACAAATATGTAACATGGAAGATCTAGGGGGTTTCCTACCGTAGAAGCACAGATTTCAGGCATAATAATTGCAGGACACGAAGTAGGACTTAAAAAAAACCCCAAACCAATCTGATTACAATCTTACTACTTCCTTACTCACCATGGAACCTGGGCCTGAGTTTGAGGCCTCTGCTCAGTCAAACACTGGAGGGAGAAATACTATTGTATCTTATAAGGAAGTACTAGTATTTGTAACTACTACATAAGCAACAACCTCAAGCTCTACAAGGTCACAAAATATTCACAGAAGAGTGATCTGAGACATCTACATTACAGGTTGGCAACTGTAAAAGGACCCAGGTTATCTATTTTTCCTATAGGCACCATATAGGGTACCTAACAAGTTATGTACCTTGTTTCCCCACCTATAGAACTGAAATGCTATCTCCCTTCCTAACCTTGTTTAGAGAGCACTTTGACATCTTCATGCTGAAGATGATGTAGAAGGTCCAAGTACTATTAGCATTATGCTGACTGTAAAGATAATCCTGGGCAAAACCAAAGGAAATTAAAATGACAGAATTTTAAGCTCAGGGAGCTCTAACAGAACAAGAAAGACCCTGAAAAAAAATCACAGCCAAAATTCTCAGGACAGTATCTCTTTCCCATGCAGAAAACCCAAAGCGGTGAATAGGAAAAACTCAGCTCCTGCAATCCTCAGCAGAAAGATGACCGCCTCCAAATCCACAGGGAACATGAAGGTTGTCCACTTACTGAATGAACTGAAGTCCTTTCTCTATTTCTTGTTTTCTCTTCTGCCTCTCCATTATGGTTGCTGTGGAGGAAGAAGAAAAAGAAACAACACAAAGTGAGTAATTTTAGGTCTCGTTGGCAATTAAACAGCAAAGTATTTTGTTTGTGCCTGAATTTACTACTAACAAAATGTTCCAGACCAGATGCCCTGAACAGCGAAGCCCATGATTTATCCACACTGCAGATACAGCATGGCAAGCAGCTCACTACCAAGTATCTGCTTTTTCTCACATGCCACTGACAGGATTCAGGGGCAAAGAGGAATTACTCCAATTTGAGCTCTCTGCTTAGGCTGCCAGTAAATAAAGCAATGGGAACCAACTGTTATCATGACTGCCTTGTAGCAAAGGGAAAAAACCCAACACCATCTTTGCCTGCACTGGCAGTCATTTCAGGAATTTGTGCCTAGACCGTCCTATGATATACAATTCTGACCACTATTTATCTGGGACAGATTTAAACTTATTTACTGCATAGCATATGAAGCACACCTTGTCTACGTAAGGTTTATGAAGGTACAGCACAAAGAGAGATGCAAAGGAAGGAGATGAAATTGCTTGCTGTGGTCCACATAAAAAGACAGCACTGAATCCATGCAATGGGGATTTCACACTGAAAATCAGCAGACAAGAGCAGCACAGACTGGGGAACACTTCTTTGGAGAGGAAACAGAGTTCTATCCTGCAGTGCTTTAAACTGAGCAGCACCTTATGAAGGCTTAAGAGTTATTTGCACTTCATCCTATGCAGTTTGGAAGCAAATCTTGGAATGGTTCCCCAGTGACCTTTCTCCAAAGTACACAGGTCTGTCACACAAGAAAAGAATAATGAAGGTGAGAAAGGATGGCACTTTATGGCAAAATGGAGCTGCTGGTGACAGCAAATTTCACATCAACCAGCTGTGACCACAAATAATGCTCAGCATTTGAGGAATAGGAACTTGGGGACAAAGGCAGTAAGTACAGAAACACTGAAATGAGATGGAGAGGAAGACCCTGTTCCCTCCCAACCCAGGATTGCCTCTGAGAAGATACTAATTTCTCCACCTCTATACTACAACAGCTTGGAGAGGATTATCATCCAGCTCCCATTTACATTAAGACCATCCCTATCATTCTAAGATATCTTGCAGTATCAGTGACACACTCAGTCTGAACAGCTTGAAGGGGCCTTTAAGATACATTAAAATCAGTCCTAACAACTCAGCAAGCCCTGATTGTGCTCTGTCCCATGCAAAATGTAGAATTGAACCTGCCCTTTACCAACAAGAAGAGCTGGGGGAAGTAGCAAAGACTGGAGTGAGAGAAAGTGGCAGCAGAAGGAAGCAAGGGCTTGAAAGTGACACTGTGAAGTTTCTAAGTCATCAGCCAGTAAATTTGGAAGCAATCTGGTTCAAGCAGCAGGTAGGAGACTTTAAGCGGCTGAACTTGGAACAGGATGGGCAGTGCAGCAAGAAAGGGAAAGCCAACAGACAAGATGAGGGATGATTAGCATCTCTACAAAGTCTTTTAAACAGAAGTGATGGAGAAGAGCTGATATACTTCAGTACAACATCAACAGAAGGCTTGCATTGATTCATAAATAGCCTAGATAATGAGCAATCAGGAAGAAAGAAGGAAATTTAACAAGGAGATTGTGAGGTTAATATGATCACTAATGATACAGGCAGACAGGCTGGAGAGGTAGACAAGGGGAGAGAGGTAATTAATTTAATTTTTGTCCCTGTGTGAAATTCTGCAAAAACAGAGGAAGTAAGAGAGAACAGAGAAGCAGAAGAGGAGCAGTAGGAACCATTTCCACAAAGGCAGCAGTGAAAGACATGAAAAAGGACAGAGCCACCCCAGATCATTGTAAGAAACTGTGAGGGCCATCAGAGACAAGAATGAGGAAAGGGTCTCCACAGGAAATTACATGAGAGAAACTGTGGGGGAGTAGAGGAAGCAAAAGAGTCAAGTGGACCCACCCAAAGGCTCATGTGGACAGCACAGTGAAGAAGGAAGAATTTCTATCTGAATACACTAAAACTCTTGAAGCACTCCAAAAAGCCCCACCTTGGACCCCCACCTATGCCCCTCTGTCCATAGCCTAGGAGCTTCATTTCAGCGGAGGTCCAGGTCCTGCCTTGTCTGAGCTATGCTGCAGGTGAACTTGTCCTCAGTTCTATGTCTGGGACAAGCCTTGGACATCCACTGCAGGCAGCTTGTCTCCAGTCCTGTCTCTGGCATCATTTCCTACCACTGGACTCGCTGGGTGGACCTGGACCAGATTCACCATCTCATCTTCTCTGGGACTGTTGCTGGACCACTCCTATTGGCATCTAGTTCTGCCTACACTGTTCACATGTGGTGGGACTGTACCCTATGAGTGAGTGCCTTGCTGGTGACTGCCATCACCTTCAGCTACTCACTTGCCCTGCCTGGAGGTGCAGCCCTGCTCTTGCTGCTCCCTGAGTCATGCTTGAGGGAAAAAAAGTCAGGGAAGTGAAGCAGAAACCCACGGATCTGACGAAAAGGGAGATTATTGGTGACTGTGGGGAGGGCAGTTGAACACTGGCTGGTCATCATCAAGTCAATGGCTGCATTCCAAAAATGCTGTGGCACACCTTTACAATTGTGTACATCCACAGAACAAATCACCACATTGCAAAGCTTCCAATATACATGGTCTACTTCTGTTTCTGAGATCACCCTTTAAAACACTCTGCAAGGAGTGAAGAAGAGATCAGTACCTCTTCTCACAGCTACCCTGACCCTGCTGCTAAAACGTCCTACACAGCAGGATGTGAGTCTGTGTTAGAGCGGGAACTGATTACTGTTGCTTGCCCAGAGAGAAGGGCATTCAAACGCTACTGACCCAAACCTGGAGTGCAGCCAAAGGACTACTGGGCACGGCTACAGAATGTCTCCTTCCTAGAGTTACCCAACTCTTCTTGCATCCGGAAGCTCCCCTTCTGTTTTTCCTCTCCTCATCACTATTGCCACTGCATCCAGCATGAATATCCCCACCTTTGCTTCATCTGGATGGCTGACCAGTCTATTGCATTTCTGTAGGTCCCACAATACATGGCTACAGTTTGATCCTTGCTACAAAATCCTGGTAAAAGGCAACATTCTGTGCCCTGCACGCTGTTTATGCTCTGCAGTTCTACCCTCATCTTCCAGAAAGAATATTCTTCAACCCAAAACCCTCCACTGCCTTCTCTAAACATAAACCACAGGCCTCATCTCCCCTTAGACTGCTGCTCCCTAGTGCTGCCCCACATTCCTCCCTCCCTGCAAGTGGGTTACCAGCTTTCTCTGCTACAGGTCTGTCACACCTCCAAGCTTATGTCACGACTTTGCACATAAGACTCATCCCCTCATGGCAACACCTTCAAAGTGCTCACCATGTGCTGCTACCAACAACTTCTTGCACATCTCTCAGGAACAATTACCTTTCTTTCCCCTTCAATGTGACTCCAGACCAGCAATCTCCTTCACGTGTGGCAGACCCCTCATCTGATCTGTCCTGCCTGCCCCAACCACTGCAGGAGGCTGCCAGACTCCTCTTTTTGCTCCTCACATCTCCTCCTCCACCACCCCACCAGCAAACTCAGTCACTTCTGACTCCTCTCATCGTTCCAGCCTCTTCACCATGTTTCATTTAACATTCAGACCAAGCCATGCACTTGTAACACCAGCAAACCCAACACACAGTGAGCCACCCACATGAGCAACACTTCAGTTCTGCTGCACACTATACCACCGCTATTGCATAATTAAAGTGCAAAGCTTGTTTAGCTTTTGTTTTCTTGGGCTTTCAAATATTTTTAGAAACAAATAGAAAACATTTTATGAAGCACAAAGTGTCCCTTTTCTCTCCTCCACCAAATCTCTCTGTCCAGACTTGTCCACTGAAATCACCAGCAAAATTCAAATACTGAGTATTTATCTCCACTACAAAGCTCTTATCCTTTCAGGCCAGAGACATTTATCCTCCCTGGTCCATCATCTAGAGAAAACTTTATTCACAGTTCATCAATAAATTACAAACCATTTGCCAGACTGGAATAAAATGCTACGGACAGGCAAAATGGTTTTCTTGCCTTCAGAAGAAGCATGAGCCAATGAACTGGGTGACAGAATCACAAACTGGGTGGATATCCTCTACATGGGTAGATGGTAGAAACATGAGATGAACGGAAAGACTTGAATTTATCTTATCAAGGACACAGGCCTTATTCATAACCCTGCCAGAGCTGAATTTGGGCTAAGTTTTTCATACTGTATTTCTGAGATGGCAATGAACTGACACTTGTCTGACCTTCAGGCATTGACTGTAACATTTCAGCTAGAAATTAGTACACTCAGGTGCAAGTGGCAGGTTGTAGAGCTGAGACTGGAGCTCCCCAGGAGAAAGGCTCCAGGATACACTGGTCTGAAATATGGGAGAAAGTCAAACACTGTCTGCTGTTTGAACTCTTTAGTGGTGTAGCAGAATACCTAACTGGGTATATATCAAGTAAAGGACAAACTGCTGAGCCCACTATAAACTTGGGGTCTTGCTCACTCCTGCAGCTGCTTTCTGCCATGCCCCACTCTCTGGGTCTCACTGCTTCTTACAGTAAACTGCTCTTGGATTCCCCACCACTATGTTGTGCCCACCAGAGCTGACTCCTCTGTCCCTCCCCACACCAGCCACCCCAAGGAACTTCCATGGCCACCATCTCATCCCACTAGTGCCAGTCCTGCTTTGCAGCATCACTGGGGTCATTGGGGTGCCACCAGCTGCACCGAGCAATATTCACTGCACCCAGTGAATGCAGAGCAAGGTAGCAACAACCAGCTCACCCCCCACTGAAAATAAAAGCAGTGACTCTTAAGTTTCCCTGAGAGGGGGATGTTGGTGGGGGCTAAAGCCTCAATTGACCACATCAGCCCCCATTACCTAATTTTCCACTCCCTTCAGCCTTGTGTTCTACACATACCACCTTCACATACCACAGGCCACCCTTCCTCCTGCCCCCACTGCAGCGCAGCCAAGGAACGAGGAGAGAGCACTGGGGTGATGCTGCCTATCCCTAAGCCACTTGCCCTTGGGTTTCTGTCCACCCAGCTCGCATTCCCGTGCCTCGTTTGAAAAACGAAACCCGGGGGCTGCTTCCCACACGGATGGCGCGGGAGCCCTCTCTCGCTTCCTCCCCCCGCTGCCAGCACTAGGCCGCCGCTCCCCGGCCTTGCGTAGAGGCCGCCGCTGGGAGAGGCGCCACCTCGGCCGCGGGAGCGGAGAGGGGCCGGGGCGCCTCCCGCACCGCCGCGGCTCTGCCGAACGCCGGCACCCCGACCCTGCCAACACCGCGGCCCTGCTGGGAGGGCTCTCCCACGGCAGGAGACATCCAGGCTTCCCCGGGAAAAGGAAAACAAACCAAAACATACTCTTCCTCCTTCCCCATCCCCCATCCGCTTAAATAAAAATCACGCATTTCCAAGAGTCTGGGAGACGGCTTTAAGAGGAAAAAAAAAAAGAAAAAAAACCTAAAACCAAAAACGCATAACGTCCCCTGCCACCCGGAAACTGTATAAAACATTAAAGAATTAAAACCAAAACAAACGAAACAAAACCCAAAAAACGCAAAAACACAGTCTTCTTATTTGATAAACTTCAGAAGACACTACAGAAGGTCCATCTAAAAAGCAATTCCAAATGATTTCTCTGCCGTTTCATGGGGTTTGGACGAAACAAGAGGGGGAAAATGCAGCCGAAATACAGACCAGAACATACATCCCGAACGTACAAAACACAAACAGGCACAAACGCGATTAATACTAAATTTTTCACGCAAACCAAGGGTCTTTCCCCCTAGCTATGCAATTTTAGACTACCACATTTTTTTCCAGGGGGTGGGATTAGGATCGTTGACAATATTTTTTTTTTTTTGCAAACCCCACATTTTTGGCGGAAGAGGGTTTAGCTTCAAAATCTCACCCGTATTATTTTTCACCACATTTTTTTTTACATTGCCAATTACACAACCTTTCATCTATGCAGTTACTATCTGAAACCTTTACTTTCTAAGGAAGCAACATCCAGAATTTCTTGCTTCTCAAGTCCACCCTTTTCTACATACACAAGCACACACAGAATTGCTTTAAGACAAAAATAATCCCCCCAAAATAATAATAAAGAACTCACCTCTCCTCGGGTTTTCCCCCCCACACTATGCATAAACTTTCCTTGATAAATGGTATTGTATTACTAGAGATATTATTAATGTATTATTACTAGAAGTAATAATAATAGTAAGTGCTATTTAATTATAGAAGGCAGCATTCTGCTTCTGGATCGGCTGCCCCTGCAGCTCCCTCCATGTGCCTCCTGATCTCTTTACTTTCATTTCCAGGTCTCGCTCTCTCGCGCTCGCTCTCAGCTGCACCGGCAAGAGAAAATGCCTCCCTGCATATCCTCTGGGCCCTAGAGGCTACCGCTTTCCATTACAAAAATTCACAAATCTTTCCCTTGAGGCTGGTTTTGAGATTCTTTAAGGTGAATTAGGCTTTAAAAACAACAACAAAAAAAATCTAAAAAATAAAGCTCTTCAGCAGTCGACTCTCCGTTCTAATTTTAATGCAACATTTTTTTTTTCTTCCTGGTTGTCTTTGCTGATATAAAAAAAAAAATACCCCAAGAGAAAGCAAAGCTGCCGCTGCAGAGGGAATGCATGCACACGAACGCGGCAAGGAAGTGAATTGTGAGACCCCCCCTGGGATTATCACATACGGGAAGCAGTGACCCTTGTGCCCACCCATTTCTGTTCGCTGGACGGGGGCCAGAGCCATCGCTGATGGCAGAGCAATTATCTGCTCCAGCCAGACCTAACTTACTCCACCCTGCACTGCTGAGGGGTTCCCTGTAAATAAGATTATCTGAAAACATAAATCTTGGGTGGAAAGGAATATGCATTTAAAAACAAACAAAAATCAAAACAACAACATTAAACTAAACACAAAAATAAAACCTTTTTTTTTAAATCTCAATATTATATTTTGTATGTCTAGGTATTATACAATATACATATTTATATATATATATATGTATTAATATATATGTTATATATATGTATATGCATATATGCAGCATTAATAAACCATATTAATATTAAATTTTATATGATTGGGTATTATACAATCTACATATATATGATATGTATGTAGATGCATATATATTTTTAGGTTTATGCATACACGTGTGAGTTTAGACACTTTTTTGAATCATATTTTTGGCTTGTTTTCATCCCAAATCCCTCAATATTTCCAGAAAGTGCACTGAATCTCCAAGCAATCCATGCTAGCAGAGCCCCAGGAAGAGAACTGCTAGTGGGAAAGGGAGGCTGGGTGGGATGTGTTCTACCATGGGCAGTAGTTGTGAAGATCCAAATACACAGATCATCTTAGCTGGGGGGTCACCCAGCCCCACCCAGCTGCACTAACTTCAAATAACACTCTGGAAGGAGTTTCCTGCTTGTACAGCCTCCCTCCCAGAATAGTTTCCCTCTCCCTAAAGGATTCTGTCTACCATTAGATTAATAATTTCCAGACTGACACTGGCTTAAATCACCAGCTTTTTCCCAATCTAATCAGTGACATGTTTACTCCTGAGTATCTCACTTCTCAATTTACAGTGACCCACAAGAATGTCAGTCTGTGCTTTGCAACGGTGTACTCTGCCAAGATTCAAAGGCAGATAGAAGGTAACATCTGAAGTGTACTAAACTTGCTTGATATTTAAAATGCATTGATCAGAAAAGGGAAGACTTTATTATACTGGGTAGGATTGCCTTCTGACAGCATTGTCAACACAATAAACAGATAATTTATGAAATACATGCTGTGACTTGTATAGGGTCGCTTATGACACTAGAGAACATTGTCTAATGCTCTTCACAATATTTTATTACAATGCACACTTTTAGGTATTGGTTTTGATCCAAAGATTGCTACTGTCCATGGATAAGACAATGTTTATTTTTATTACCCCTTCAGAAGATTTGTTATTTCTTAATTTAAGATGGTGACACTGTGACAATGACTAGAACCTAAACTAAGCTGGGCCTCTGGTGCAGAAACTGCTGGGCAAAATGAACATTAAATGACAAACCCTGTTGATGGAGTGGTTTTGGGCAGAAGAAAGGTGGAGCAGGTCTGGAGGCAGAAAGTAAACACAGGGAGAGCAGATATGCCAGATCACAGTGGGAGGGCAGCCCTACAGAGCCATCACCAAATGAGTCACAGAGCCCAGGACACCTCCAACCCTGCAGCACTTGTGAAAGGAAAAGATATCACTGCTAGATGAGAAGAAAGGTTAAGAGGGGATGAGAAAAAAGGAACAAAACCAAAATGTACACACAATCAAGTTATGCTGGAATAAACACTAGTTTTTAAATTTAAGAACATTAATTTCCAAGACTGCATTTCTCATTTGAAAGTCATGTTGTTCTTTCCTCCATTCCAATTTCTTTTGTCTGTAAGACTGAAAGGTGTCCTGTGAGGTCATGATTTGGCATGTACCACTCCTCTCATGAACTAAAATCTCTCCTTAGCAGTTAACATGAAGATTTTAACAGTTTGCAAGTGCAGTTATCAAGGTATCAGTCTCTTTGACAATATTTTGCAGTTAATGTGCCACTAATCAGAAAGAGTCAAACACTGCAAACCCCTGCTACAAACCAGATACAGTGTCATGGAAGTTGCTTTGATTTTAAAGCTATTTTTTAGGAAGAATGAATGTATGGATCTATCCTATAGTGTCATGGTACACCTACATTCCAATATAGCTGCACCTATAGTCAATGCATTTTCTTTTGCCTCTTTGGCAAAACCAGTATTTGGGAGAATGACAGGGAAGGGAATCTGATTAATTCAATAAGATCCTGTTTATTACTAAAAATTGGGAGGAACTAATATCCAGTGCCAAATTCTTGCTTATATTTTCCAGGTTCAAGCTCCTTCTCGAGATCACACTAATTTAGCTCCTCATCAGCTGTATGTATTCTCGCAGCTTTATGTGTCTCATCTACAGCCACAGTCTAGTGTCTAAGTGGTTTTTAATTTTCTTCAGTTGCAAAAGAAACTTGTCTTACTGTTTATGAGGCTGGTCACCTAGCACCATCAACTACTGACATTCTTTTTTTGGGTCCATATAAGAATTTACTGATGCTTATTAAAATTACGGCTGAGAAATTTGTGAGAGACTGGAAAATGCCTCTCAGAATGTTTTGGAACTAAACAGCAAGAATAAACCCTACCTATGGCCTTGCTCAATAGTGATCTCACCAGGTATCTGCCACCTGGAATGCCACCTACATTGGTGCCTGTAGGTTGCAGCTTGCAGAGAAGGGACAGAGGTGCTGTGCAAACCCACTGCAGTAGCAGGCAGGTCTGTGCACAGCTCACTCTGCCTCGTCCAATATACTTTTGTTCTAAACTCAGGAAGAAAATGTTATGCACAATGTGCACACAAGATTGTCACACAAACCAAGGCTTTTTTTCCATCCTGAAGCAGGAATGACTTTGCACTCCAGGGTGAAAGCGACAGATGAGAGGACATAGCCATATGCTGCCGTGGAGGTTCACGTTGGCCATTAGGAAGAATTTTATCACAGAAAGGGTGATTGAGTATTGGTATGGGCTGCTCAGGGAGGTGGTGTTGTCACCGTCCCTAGACATGTTTAAGACTGGATGTGGCAGTTAGTGCCATGGTCTAGTTGATAAGGTGTTGTTTGATCATAGGTTGCACTCGACGATCTCAGAGATCTTTTCCGAGCTAACAGATTCTGTGATTCTGTGAAATGCCTTCCTTAGCAGAACGGTCTCACAGTAACATGTGAGTACGAAGCGGAGATCCCAGGGACATTATCTAGGCGAGGCTTCACATCAGAAAGTCCTCGTCTCCCACCTGCGGGCTTGCGGGAGCTTCCCCAGGGACACTTCTGCGAATGGGGGTTGTGAGCGTGGCCCGGGCACAGCCCCGCGCAGCCCAGGGCAGGACCGGGACTACAACCCCCGGCGCGCCCCGCGGCCGCTGCCGCGCGCGCCCGCAGCGCGGCGACACCGGCTGCAGTGCGGCAGCGGAGCGCGCCCCGTGACGTCACGACGCAGCAGCCAATCCCGGAGCGGGGAGCAGAACTGCCGGCGTTCAAATCCTCCGCCTCCCCCGCCCGCCCCTCACCCAGCGGCCCCGGCGCGGCGGCAGCGGCGTGAGGCTCCCGCGCCTTCCCCGGCGGCGGAATCCCCGAGGAGGTGAGGGGAGAGGCGGCAGCCGCCGCCGTTAGCGGCCGGCGGAGGGGGCCGTGCGGGCGATCCCGCGGGCTGACGCGCCCCTCGGCCCCGCCTGCGGGGGGCGCTCCCACGCGCGCCCCTCCCCGCGCGGGCGGGGGCCCCGCTCGCGTCACGCGTGTCCGGCCGCGGTCCCTCCGCACGCGGGGCGGCGAGGGGCGCTCCGGCCCTGTGGCGCGGGGGACGAGCGGCGCTGGGGGCTGCCAGGGGCTCCGGAGCGGGCACCTCGGGCTGTCGCCCCGCGCTACCGGGTGCCCCGTTGCTGGGCGAGCAGCATGTAGCTGGTGCGTTGGCTGTTGGGGTAGATGAAGTGTTGTAATTAAAGTATTCGTCTGAACTAACTTTTGTGATCATCGGGAAACGTAAAGTTTAATACAGCCCTGAAGTGAAAAGGAAACCTGTCTTTAGGCATTTCCAGATCTTGGTTGTATTGCCAAACAGACTACCTCTTCTTTCTATCTTTTTTTTTTTTATTCCCAAAAGCTTTCTCGGCGTAAGAATTAACAGTAATGAGACCTCTGGTAGGTTGACAGTTGGGTGTGGGTGACATGTGCTATAAAACATGCTTCAGGATGTGTATGTTGAGATTAGGAGGTAGTCTATGTGTAAGGTGAAGAACAACAAAGGAGATTCAAGGGAAAGAGAAGCCAGGAGGATGTGAACATCTGTAAGGAAGATGATCATAGTAGATTAGAACTGATTTTTAAGAGTAAAGTTGTTAATTGAACTAGGTGGACAGACTGACTTCTGATACTAGCTTATGTTCCTGTCTGGTAAAGCCTTCATGGTTTGGAGCATGTCCTCTTTCTTCTCAGTGTTGGCTTGGCAGAGGCTGGGCGTGTCCATGAGTTTGGTATCTGGGTGTCTGGTAGGAGTGGAGTAAGCTATGTGGGTTTGATGCCTGAAGTTTTAGCTTTCATGTTTTTCAGGTTCTGTACTGCCTTAGTGTGTAACTCTGAACTTCATATAAAGTGTTAGCAAGTTCTCTTCACAGGGCAGGTAGACAAAACAATCCTTTTCCAGACTGAGAACCAAGGACACTGTTGCAGCTTCAGGCCCAAAAAGTGTGAACAGCAAATTGAGGAGAGCCATCTGGGAGGATGTGACTTCATAACCTGAAGCTGAAATTGGACAATTATCCCCAATATGTAAATGGACCAAAACTTATAAAATATGAAACCTCATGATCAGGTGTCCATCTTGGGTGGAGCCATGGCTGGTCTCTTATACTGCCCAAGGTTTGTCTTTTGAAGGCCTTTTAATAAACACCTACTTTATTCCTTTAACTCTGTTTAGCCTCTGTTCACGTAGCCTCAGTAGGCATCAGTTTCTTTCTACTGGCACCACCTACTTGAGAGGATAGTCATCCTAGAAAAATTATGTTCTTCAGCCTTGGCGATTTTCACCCCTTGTTTCCAAAAGTGATATTACAATTAAAGACCCCTGAAAAGAAGTCATACTCTGGAGAAGCTGGAGGCTTCACAGATGGGTATCAGGAGGAAAGTATGCAGAGGAAAATATACAGCTTTCCTATAGAGGATATTTTAAAACCAGCACTGTTGACCTCAGGCAGCTACAAGAGTGTGGGGTCATTTCTAATCAGACAGGAATGGAAGGGAACCAGTTTTCTGTCATAGGAATGGAACTTCATCCCTTCTGACATCTAAAGTCTTAAGTGTGTGGTTTCTAAGCATTAGTTTTGTGTAGCCTTTTGTCTCAGCAGAGACAGTAGGATAAGAAATGCCCTCTATCGTGCTCAGTGAATGGAGGGCACTTCCTTTAGCCAGTGATTAATATTCATTAAATAATGCTATGCAGATGCTACCAGGCATGGCTAGCTTCAAACTTGTGCCTCAAGGCTAGATGCTCACTAACTTATTTTAAGTGTAAGATCATCCTGTTTAATGTGTAATGAATTTGTGTGGAACATCTGAAAGGAAAGAGCACCCAGGAAGCTGAGAGAGAGTTTTGTATGCAGCACACACAGTGTTTTCAGCAACTCGACGGTTCTGGAACTGTGCTGACAAGGGCACTTGTGGGAATATCACTGAAAAGGAAAAGCAACTGTGTTCATTCTAGCTTGCTTTGGAGAGCAGGGGAAGCATGCAGCACACATAATTAAAGGATGGAGCTTGAAACAAGAGGGCTATTGCATTGTAATTGTTAATCTTGCACAGAGTAATGTCTTAATGTGGCCTTAATCCATCATTTTACCTACTGTTTATTTATGAAGTATACTGTCAGTGTTGCAAGAATCAGCACCATCTGACTGGCTGGCTTTGGAGTATTAAGCTAGCTTAGCTGTCTTAATTGAGCTCTGGGGAAAAGTAGTTATGACATTGAAAACTCAATTAGATATCTGACTAACAAAAACCACATTAGTGTTCAAATAAATATGGTTATTTGTATTGATTATGTATTTTAGCTTGAGAGTTTTTATGATGACCATTTCTTTTAATTGACAGTTCTTAACGTTTGGAAAAAGCGGGAAAATGGCATCAGAAGACATCACTAAGCTTGCAGAGTCACTTGCCAAAACCAAAGTGGGTGGTGGACAGTTGAGCTTCAAAGGCCAGAGCCTTAAACTCAACACAGCTGAAGATGGTAAGAGAAAATACCCTTGTGCTTTGGAAGCATCTCCCTGAAGTTGTAAAATCTTGTGGTAAACTTCCTGCGAATCCCGCATGGACAAGTTGTCATAACATATCTGCCATACAGGGGTCTGGCAGCTACAGGTGCTTCTGATAAGGATGTTTCCTGCCCCTCTGGTACCCTGCTTTGACCTGGTGCCTTGGCAGTGCTGCAGCTGCTGTGACTGGGGTTTGGGTGCCTGGTTTGCAGTTGTTGTATTCTTGGTGTTCTCTCCTAAGTGCTTTTGACAGTTACTGGACATTAGAAGTCAGTGCTTCTTTTAACAAGAGTAAACAAGTATATCACAGCTCTTAGAACAAGATGTGTGCAGAGGAATGGGCTGGTAGGTTAGCCTGCTGCAGTAGTTCACTTTCTGTCTTATTGCTGTATGTGTGTTTCACAATAAGTCTTACAGTGGCTGCTGATGTAAATATCTGAAGAAAATGTATGTATTAGATTTTTGCCACACCAAGAACAAAAAACAGCATGTTTTTCAGAGAGGTTATTTGTTATAGTATATAGCAAGTAATATATATAGTATATATACTATACAGCTTTTTTTTTTTTGCTAATTCCAAAGGTGGAGCTTTTCTATAGATTGGTTTAGTAGTTCAAAGGCACTGAACTATGGGGAAAGGCCTTGGAGCTTGGGAACAACAGCAAGTGCCCATTGGCAGGAGAGGCTGCAGCTTGCTTCTTTGCCTTGCATAGGATTACTGTAGAGCTAAATTGTTCCACCCTGACATGTTTGCTAAACTGATATTACTTGTCAGTCGGGGGGAACTTCTTCCTGTTGATGTGACACTAATGCCCATCAGCTTTTAACTTAGTCTTTGCACCTCTCCAGGGACTTGCACTCTAGCTTTTAAAGCATGTGCTGAATGGCAGAATAATTTTATTTGGGGAGTAAAGAAACCTACTTTTACAAATAGGAGGATGGCTATGAGAACAGAACAATAGAATTATGAAGGCAGGGTAGGGAATGGAGTGTGTTCTTTCTGGTGACCTGACACTTCAGCTCTGTTCCCATTGCTATTTCAGGTGTTGTTCTAGCTGTTTTTGGTAGAGGTTGAACAATTTTTACTGGATCTCAGGGTTACTGTGGTTACCAAGACTGGTTAAAAGACCAACTAGATTATCTGCTTCTTGCAGCTGAAGAAGTGATCAAGCAAATTGACGAATTTGATGGCCTGGAAGCCTTGCGCCTGGAAGGCAACACAGTGGGTGTGGAGGCAGCAAAGGTTATTGCCAAAGCCTTGGAGAAGAAAAGTGAGCTCAAGGTGAGATTCTTAATTGTGGGGTAGTCAAGGGGAAGAAATAATGTGGAAATGCTGAAGGCCTCTCTAGGCTCTTCCTGCAGAAACCTGCCTTGAGTTACCCCTGAAGCTTGCTTGGTGGCTCTTCCAGGAGGAAGAGCAATCTTAGGAAAATACAGCATAACTTGGACATTTTAGGATAAGGGGAATACCTTCTGCATCCCTAACTTCCTGTGTAGAAGGCTTCCAGTCTTAAAGCTGGGAAGCTCTGTGAGGAAGAGCCTTTACTGAAGCCAGCATCTGTAAATAAAGCCATGGCAACAAAACACAACAAATTGTGTTCTCTGAAAATCTGAGTTGAATCTCCTGGAGAGTGAGTCTTCAGAGAATGTAACAGAACGTTCATCTTTGCTCAAGCTATGTTTTCCTACTATTGCTCTAGCCTAATGTTAGGGGGATGCTGTGCTACTTCAGGCACTACATTGTCTCTTGAAGGAGAGTGGTATGAGACATTGATATGCATTAATCGCCCAAGTGTGGCTTTTCAAGTAAGTTCAGGTTGTTGTACTTCATACCTTAGTAAAATCTGCATTGCTGATGTATTCTTCTGTTTCCTAATGGTTTTTTCAATGGCAAATTTCTCAGCAGAAAATAATTCCAGCTTGAACACAAGCAATAATTTTTGTATAATGTTTGTAGTGTGAATTTCACTTACTTTGTCCTTGCAAGTGAAGTGATTGTAACACTGATTCTTGCAGCTCTTGAGTACAATCAAATGACAACCCAAGGGAAGGGAGAGAGCATTAAGTTGTCTTGAGTGATGTAAAGAATCTTGTATGTGCAAATGTTTATTACAGTTGAGTTGACCTAAATATTTTAGTGGGTTTTATCTGTATGCTTCTTATTTTAGAGGTGTCATTGGAGTGACATGTTCACAGGCAGGCTCAGGTCTGAGATCCCTCCTGCTTTGGTAAGTAAAAACCAGATCTGAGACTTCTGACTAATATAACCTCTTTTCTTACCTGTCATGCTTTGTGTGGGAGTCTGTATTTTGGTACTGAGCTGATCCTTCTCTGTGCTGTTAGCACTAAATATTTCAGAATAGGTGAGTGGTTCTCTTCTGCTCTTCCTGTATGAGATGGAGAGGAGTCAAAGGTTAAATGTGAGTCCATGCTGGTGAAAGAGCTTTTCACTGGGGAAAAACTATCTTCATGACCCAGCAGATAAAGCTAAACTTTCTAAGTAAATCATATAGTTATGTCTTCTAAGACCATTACAGAGCTTCTCATCTTCTAAGGAGTCCTGTGAAGCCAGAACATAAACTCAGCATTGATGAAAACAGTATTTCCTTCAGCAGTGTGGAGCAAGAAATTCACTTTGAAAAATATTTGACCTAAAGGGATAGGATAGTGTCTTGGTAACTGCTTTATGGTTATCTTTAGCTTAATTTGTGCAACTTCCTCTCTGGATTTAGCAGTAAATTTTATTTCCCCATGCAGCTTTGCAGAATGTCTTGAAAGTGGAAAATTTTTTTGCAGCATCACTGTCACACCTAGCCACTGCAGTGATGCTGTCACTAAAAGTTAATCCATTCCCTCCCTCCCACTGCCATCTGTTTCCTTACAGATCTCTTTGGGGGATGCACTCATCGCTGCTGGTGCTCAGCTGGTGGAGTTGGACCTGAGTGACAATGCCTTTGGGCCAGATGGTGTGCGTGGCTTTGAGGCTCTGCTGAAGAGCCCTGCATGCTACACTCTGCAGGAACTCAAGCTCAATAACTGTGGCATGGGCATTGGTGGTGGGAAGGTAAGGGTTATCTCCTCTTTGGGAATGAAGTTGGAAGCAATCTTTGGTGATTGCCGACTCCCCTGCTTAAGGAAACTAGAAGTACACCAGGTTCTTCAAGCTTGGTCTAGTCAGGCTTTGGAGACTTCACAAGCTCTATGAATAGTCTATCCCAGTGTTGAACAGCCCTCACAGTAAAAAAAGGGAATTTATGTTAAAATGTTTTCTTTGCACTTTATGTGTAGTTGTGTCTGACTCTTCTCCTTCTTTATACCACCTTCTCTCCTTGTGATTCTGGCTATTTTTACACATGGATAATATCTCCCCCAGAGCCTTTTCTTCTCCAGCCTTAATAATCTCAGGGGTCATTATTATCTTTGTGAGTAAAATTCTCCAGTTCTTCAATTGTCCTTGGCACCCTTTGCTGGACTTGCCCCAGTAAATCCATGTAGGAGCCTGGACAGTGTGCTTGGATGCATTTCACAGGGCCAAGCAGAGAAGGATCTGACCTTCTGCGAGTGCTTTTTCCCAGAGCAGCCTAGTAGAATTCCTTTGCTTCAAGTGTGTACTGGTAGCTCATGGTCTTCTTCCTACCCATATAAGCTTACCTGGTGAGAAGCAAAATGTTCTTGATGGCTCAGTGCGTTTAAGTGTTGCAAAATTATCAATTCTTGCCTGAGACCATTGTGCAAGCGTTGCAGGTAGAGACAGTTTTATTGTATACCCTGCTGTAGAAACAGGTACCTGTCAGTGATGCCCAAAGTATTTCTCAAGAGGTGGATCTACAAAACACATGAGGATTCCTGTAGAGTGATATGCTGGGGGAGTATAAGCTGCTTGTTTTATCTTTAGATATTGGCAGCTGCTCTGAAAGAGTGTCACAGGAAATCAAGTGCCCAGGGCAAGCCTCTTGCTTTAAAAATATTTGTGGCTGGCAGAAATCGCCTGGAGAATGATGGTGCCACTGCCCTGGCTGAAGCCTTTGGGGTGAGTATCAAACCAGAGCTGCTTTGACAGCAAATTGGAGCAAGGTATGATTAAGTGCTAGTGTAAAAGATGATGCATGGAGAGTTTGCCTCAGCTAGGAGGCAAGAGCTGGTGGTCTGTTCACTAAAGTCATGATGTTTCTTGCTGCTGAAACTGGAGTCTTCAACAAGTGGAGTTAGAATTGCTGACTGAGTGTTTTTGTGACCTAAATTTCCAAACACATAGCTAGTAACTATGTAAAAGTAGTTACCTGAGGGAGAAATAGTCATCTCCTGAGTAATTTAATAGTCCTATTCCTTTTCCTCTCTCTATGCTAGTGGTTGTTGACTGGCACTGGGGTGGGTATCCCAGCTTTTTCTCTTGAGTCCTGCTTTGCTCAGTCATCTGGCAAAAGCAGCTCAATGTTTTTGCTAGGATCATCTAGTCAGAGCTTGAAGTGTTGCCTGGCTTTTGTCACTGGCCATTTGCACTTTTATGGGAAGAAGACAATTCACTGTGACTGGGGCCACCTAATTCCCTCTTCGTACTTCAGTTGTTGCTGGAAGTGACTTCTGAATTACAATGCATATTGACAATGATATTGCAGGTTACAGGTTGACTTTTTTTTTGTAAAGAACTGCCTAGATGGGATTTGGATTAATCAATAATGATGTCAAAAATAAGACTCCTTAAATACTAGAGTTGTATGACAATGTGATTTGTGGAGAATCAAAATTGAATGGCACTACCAAAATGGGGTTAATTACTGTGTTATGTGACATCCTGTTTAGTCCATAAACAATATTTGTACTAAGTTTCTTACCTGCTTGTTTCTGTGGGCAGTGCTAAGAGTAGATTTTCATTAGAAAATTCAAGTGATGTTGTGTGGTGTATTTCAGTCACAGGTGAAGAACTCTTGTTTTAAGTTATTTAGAGCAGGCATATAGGACAATGATACTTGTCTCTTTGAATGAAGGTTTTGTATTTATCTGACATTTGCCATGCATCTGTGATTTCACTTAGATTTGTGACAGAATTGCTGGTAAATAATTCACTCTAGAAGAACCAATGGAGTTTTGAAACTCAAAACAATTTTAAGTAATTCCTAAGAGGGGAGCAGTATACTCTTAAGCTGAAGTTGAATTGAAACTGAATGCTTTCTAAAAGCTTTTTTTGTCTACATCCTTTCCCAGATCATTGGGACTCTGGAAGAGGTCCATATGCCACAGAATGGAATTAACCATCCTGGCATAACGGCACTGGCACAGGCCTTTGCTATCAACCCACTGCTTAAGGTTATAAACTTGAATGACAACACCTTCACAGAGAAAGGAGCTGTGGCGATGGCAGAGGTGAGTTGTTTTAAGCAGTTGTTTTGGGTTTTGTCTCAAGTCTGCTTGGCATTAGCACCTTTGGGTTGGTAGAACCATGTCATGTTGCAATAGGAAAGATGGCATTCCAGAATTAACAGGATGTTCACTTACTTGCATGTCCACTTTGAAATCTCTGCTGTCTTTCTCTGCAGACTCTGAAGGCACTTCGTCAGATTGAAGTGATCAACTTTGGGGACTGCCTGGTCCGTTCCAAGGGTGCTGTTGCTATTGCTGATGCTGTTAAAGAAGGGCTTCATAAATTAAAGGTATTGTCTACTTGCTGTTCAGCTCTTTTAAAGAATGCCAAGTTTTCCATTTCATGTTCTTCTGTTCATTCTCCTACCACTACTGATACTTTAAGATAGGATTCAGTGCAGGCTCTGTGCTCACACCTGAGAAGCAGCAAGCTGTGATATAGGTCAATGGCACACCACCATCCAGTGAGGGCTGTGCTATGTGGAGGTGTACCAGTGATCTGGTTAGTCTTTGCTTGATGTTTTTGCAGCTGTTGGCTCAACTCAGTAAGTGCTACTCAAGAAATCTGATAATGGAAGTACCTGCAACTTCCCAGAGCTTCGAGTGGGGACTGACATGAAGAGGGCTTAATGAGCGGCTTGTCTTTTCAGCATTTCATAGGTCATGCAGTTGATGCTTTTTCTTTTTTAGAGCATCAATCAAGGGTCCAAGTATTTTTAGTTTTTTGGTGATATCACAGCCTGCTACATCAGTGTTTGCAGGACTTGAATCTGACAACATTCTGGATAGGCTGAAGTCAAATTAATAATGTAAGCGAACTAGGATCTTTCGAAACGCCTGCCATGAGTCATAACTACCCTGAGATAGATGCTGAGCATACCATTCCTAATCTTGCAATCAAAGGCAGGAGTTAACCTAATACCTATTTGTGTGTATGAACCTGTGGAAAGAAGTAGGTTCTTTGTGGTGTGTGATCCCTTGCTTGGGCTTCTGCTGGTTCTACTGGAACTTGTCTGAATCTCCCAAGCAGACTTAATGGGGTATTGAGATGAACAGACAGAAGTCATTTTTCCCAGAGTAGAAACGGTTAAGGGAAGGTAGCATGGAGCAATTGCAGCTGATTCATTCTGTTCAAGGACTGCTTTCCTTCTCCTGTTAATATTCAATCCCTTCTCAGGAAGGGATTGATTGAGCACAATGTGGTATGGTGGGGGATGGTGTCTGGCTGTTGAATTACTTGACTCTTACTACTCCACATGGTTTCTCTGTTGGCTGGGTCTGTCAGAAGCAGTACCACTCATGGCTTTTTTTTTTTTTTTGAAGGCCTTAACTTGCAACTGAGGTGTCAAAGGAAATGTGCTATCTGTTTAGTACAGTAGCTGCCCTTTTTCTGTTAGACTTACTGGAGTGTGAGTTTTCGAGTGCTCTTGAGACCCTTGATAAGTGGAGATCTCCAGTCAGCTGACTGCTAAGGACTGAAATGTCTGCTACCTTTTAGGTGAGCAGTGATTTGTAGGTATTTTAAAGTTGCCACCTTTAATAATGCTGCTCGTAACTACCAGTATGTTTCAAAACTCCCCTTTCAAGTATATGAGGTAGCAGTATGTCAGGCTTTATTTTCGATTAATAACTTTTTTTTTTTTTTTGCTGGGAGCCTCTTCAAATGAGTATTTCCAGGACACTTGTGAGGACATGAAATTTATGGATATGATAGATCTTAATAGGAGTTCTGCAGACAAAATGTTTTTCTGCATTTTTAGGAACTGAATTTGTCTTTCTGTGAGATCAAGCGAGATGCTGCTCTGACTGTTGCTGAAGCTATTGAAGATAAGACAGAGTTGGAGAAGTTGGATCTCAATGGTATGTAGGTTTGCTAGATCAAAATATGTATAGTTTGATTCCAGTGAGAAACCACTAGGATGAATGTTAATGGAACTATATTCTATTCTTGGAATTGTCAGCATATAAAAACAGTACTCAGTAGCTGAACTTGCATGACCTTGGGACGGGAAGTGGTTAGACCCTGAAAGTTTTCTTAAACCATGAACTCAGTTAATTGGTAAGCATTTTTTAGTGCACCTGCTAAGGTGCAAAGATTAAGCTGATAGCTATACCTCTTTTCAGTAAAACTCTAATTATTCATCAGTGCTATCTCAGATACTTCATACTATTAAACAAAAACATTTATGTGCAGTTCTGCAGAAGAGTTTGAGTACTGTGACTTTTGTTGGCTTTTGCTGTTCATACCTTGGGTCAATACATTTCACTGGTGCTGTGTTGCCTGTCCTTGTTTTAGAATCTCTAAGAACAAGAGATATTTAATAGGAAGTCTCAAACTCCTGAAGCATTAGGGGATTTTCATCTCCAACCATTGTGTAATGCTGCTGAAATTTGTTTAACAACTGTTTGATTCTGTCTGATAAGTGCAGTTTGTGTTGCTGCCTCTAAGGCCTTGTGCAGAAATGGTATGTAACTGTTTGATTTCAGAAACAAGAGATAGACAAGAATATACAGGTAAGTCCTCAAGAACAAACTTGTGTTCATCTGTCAAGTCCACTTTCCTCTGTTAACCTAGGTAACTGTCTGGGAGAAGAGGTGTGTGAGCAGCTCCATGAGATCCTTGAAGGATTCAATATGGCATCAGTGCTGGGATCTTTGAGGTAGGCATGGTACCAGAGTTTAAATCAAGTTCTCTGACTATTTTCATCAACACTTTCATTGGCCTATTTAATTTTAAAATAACTCTCTCATTGCTGGTGGATGTTGATCTGAGTGTGGAGCACAGCCAAGAATATGTATTAAACTTGTCTTGTTTTCATTGATGGGCTCACCTCAGCATAAGTAACTGATTGTGTTTGTTGATCTTTTCTTGCTGTCCTCTGGGTGAATGATGTCTGAATGTCCTCTTGGTGTGTTGTAGGTGAGATGTGCTTCTTGCAGTAGGACTTTGAGGAGAGGCTGCTCTTTTGTTCTTGACAAGTTTTGAGTTCCAGTGTACAGGAATTCCAGGCGTGTAATTAATGGAATATGTAACATTCTAACCTTAGTGATGATGAAGGGGAAGAGGATGAAGATGAGGAGGAGGAGGAGGAAGATGAAGATGAGGAAGAGGAAGAGGAGGAGGAACAGCAACAGCTGAAGGAAAGAGGAACAGAAGAACAAGAGTCACTGACTCCTAAGAAGATAATTGATTCACAGGTAAGCTTGCTGCTGGATGGATTTTTGGTTTCATCCGCTGGAGAAGAGTAAAGGAGGAAATGAGATTGTGGAGTCTGAACTTGAAGGGCTTACAGGCAGTCACATTTCTGCATGGGCTGGCACTATTTTACCAGGGAGATAACATTCAGGAAACAAAATGGATTAGTTGAAAAATGTGTTTTGTTGAAGTGGGCATGTTGTACACATGCATGGAGGGAAAGGCTGAGTAGTTGTTGTAGCAACACATGGGTAACAAAAGTCTTCCACGTTCAGAAAGTGGTGGGGACCTTGTACATGCAGTGCCATGCCCTTGTGCTAGCATATCCTGACCACTTTAGCTCTGGCCTTAGGTCAGCTTCAGGCTGTTTTCAAAGAGAACAGATTCTGGCCTGGTATAGCTGTGCCCTGACCTGTCCATCTGCTTTTGCTGAACCAATTTATTTACTTCCAAGAATAAACTTGAGACGAATTCCACCTGTTTCAGGCTTCAACTCCTGTGCCATCTCCTCCTGTGGATGTTGCCACCTTCCTTGCTTTCCCATCACCAGAGAAGCTGCTGCGACTAGGACCAAAGTGCTCTGTGCTGATAGCTCAGCAGGTAGGTGAGCTGGTGCTTGTCTGTGCTTGATTTTCCTCTCAAAATTGTTGAATTGCCAGAGGTGATAACGTGATCTAGATTTGAATCTTCAGTGATCCCGAAGAACCTTACGGAAGCAGATGATGCAGCTAATGCTTAAACTGGCATCCGAGCTTCTACATAAAATAATTTTTTGTGTTGCTTGTGCCTTGTGATATGGCCAAGGCAAAGCTGATGTCAGTCAGCTGAAGACTGTAATTCTTTCCATAGCCCTATCAGAGACCCATGTTGTGTATCTCTCTAGCAGTTAACTGATCTCTATTTTTTTTTCCTTTTAGACCGATACATCTGATGTAGAGAAAGTAGTTGCAACCCTCCTAAGGATATCCTCAGTCTTCAAAGATGAGGCCCCAGTGAAAACAGCAGTGCATGAAACAACAGGTGATTGGGCCTTTCTTCACATTGTGGTGTGACCTGGTTTAGTGCTGTAGACAGCTTTGCAAGGTGGACAAGGCCCCATTGGGCCTTTTTGCCCCTGGCAGATAACAAAGTGCCAAGCTATGCCCTGCTGTTGTGTAGAGTGGAAGATTCATTCTGAACTTGGCATATTTTGTGCTGCCAAAGCCTGTCCCTGTTGTAGTTTCTTGATACTGCCCTTACTGCATCTCCTTGATGCTGGGCTGCCCATAGCCACTAGTTCTGTGTTTTAAGGTCAGTTACCTTTCCAAGGCTCTTTATTTAAAAAGTGTTTTGCAGGAAGTAGCCTCCCTAGTGTAGTGTTATGAGATTGTAAAGAGAGACCTCCTAGTTGATGTCTCTTATCTTTAATTTCTTCACAAAACAGATTTCCAGCATGGGGCAAGACACAGAAACCAATGTTCCAAGAAGGGACCATTTCTCACACTATATTGGAGTAGTAGATTGGGTTAGGTCTGATTAGTGTGTGGACTACTAGTATATCCCTTCATGATTTTGCTTGGAAATAGGGATTTCTACACAATCCTGGGCATCTGACCGCTGCCTTTCATTTTTTCAAATCCCCCAGCAGTTCAGTTCTCCCACACGTGAGCTACCCATCATTACTGTGCAAAAGCATTTGATCAATTATTGTGAAGACCACTTCAAGTGGTGTACTGTGCATTTCCCTGGTTTGGAATTTATAGACATGTGAAACTTTTGTTTTACAAACAGTAACACAATACCTCTCTGCAGTTGGTTATGGGTTGAATCAGTGAAAAATAGTCAGCTGGCACCTCACTGAGCTAGAGCACCTTGTCTCATGCCTGTTATGAGTTGTCTCCAGTAAAAAACAGAACAAAGGGTATTACTGATGTCCCAAGTGTGTTTGTTTACATATTTATCTTTATTCCTGCTTCTTCAGGAAAGGTAGAACCTGGCAATTACTTTCCTTCCATAAAAGCAGTCATCAGCTGACAGTGAGGGCCCTGGTTAATGTCTGGCACTGTTCTACAGCCACTGTAGTGAATTATGCCCATTCTAAGAAAACAGAATTGTCAGAGGTCAAAAATGGGTTACCTTGCCACCTTGTACACATGAGAGATTAAACCATTGGTTTGCCCATTCTTTGTGGCATAGTATTAGTCCTGAGTGAGCCCAGAAAACAACTGAACAAACTTGGTCATTGTGTTCTCTCATTCTTTGTGGTTTCAAATGAAAGGCGAATTGTTGCTGGCCTTTAAGAAGTCAAGGCTCTGTCTTGATGAGCTCTAGTTCATCTGCTCATGTTTGTATGCATACTCAAAAGCACTGAGCAGAGCATCTGCATGGACTGGGGTGTATTGCATCTGAAGCTTGGCAGTGTGGGAATTGTCATGTGGGCTTTGTGTGTTTTGCTGGATGTTTTAAATTTTGTTTTTTCTCCTTTTTACTTAAGGGGTTTTACCTGTCTTAGAGCTTATAGCTACAGAGACAAATGAAATCTTGACAGATACTGTATCACAAAACCAATTTAACAGCTGAGTTTGTTTGATCCATTTTCATCTTAAAATCCATAAATATCCTTTTTCTGTGTTGATTTAACTAATGTGCTTATCTCTTTTTAGATGCCTTGATGAAAAAAGCCTTCAGTTCTGCCACATTTAATTCAGATGCATTCATCTCAAACCTCTTGGCTCACATGGGACTACTTAAGGTGAGGAAGCAGCAAAGAGTTAATTCATGGTCTGTTCAGGCTGTTGAAGGCCAGACTGACAGGAATTTGGGTAATTATGTTGCCATGGAAGCAGGTGGGTGCCTGTGCATGCCTGATGCCCAGGGACAATGGAAGTCTTCGGGTCCAGCAGAAACTGCAAATTGCAAGGTTGCATTAGGATGAAGGATGTGTGCCTTTATGTAAATCTCCTGCTTAATGTGCTCTGCATTCTCAGTCATTCCCTGAAGGTAGGGAGGCTTGGGTAGGGCAATAATGCTGCTGCTGGACTATAAGAGCCATGTCAATATTAGTTATTGGGGTCCTTTAGGGCATTTTTTGAGAGCATGTCTTAAAAATGTGTATCATCTACTCGTGCCACATCAATGGCATTCAATGTCATGCTTTGGAGAGTCTTTGCCAAATGCTAGTGTTAAGTAATTAGTTGCAAGGAATAAACTTACTGTGAAAAGATGGAGGGTCAGTAGGAAGCCTGTGATTTTCACAGAATTAGTAGCTTTATTTTCAGTGAGGTGGCTGTGGAGAGATTATCTCTGCAAAGCCTTAAACACCTTTGCCTACCTCTACTACAACAGTTAGTGTTTCTCAATGCCTTAAGACCTGGAAGCTGAGAATATAAACTTGGACTAAGACAATTCTAAACTACAGAAAAGCCATAATCTGTTAGAGCAGCCTGCTATTAAACAGGTTTGTGAATGTCCTTCTGGTAGTCTCCAGCTTGGCATTCAGACCCTCATTGACTTGTGTGCATATGACTTAATTTCCTAAAAATCACTTTAGCCTCTTTCTGTATTCACTGCATACTGGACCAGCACTGAATGAACTTCCCACTTCCCAGAAAGTCAATGGAACCCAAGGTGGTGTTTGGTTCTGCAGAATGCCTGTTTTGAGGACTGCCACCTACCTCTTGCCCATATGGAAAATAGCAATATGCATGAGGCACAAAGCACCAACCTGTGCTCCTGAAGAATTCTTTCAGGACAGGAAGTGGTGATAAAGCCCTGGAGGATCAACCTGCTGATTCACATCTGTGATGTGCCTAATTAATCCCTAGTTTCCTACATGTGGATAAGGTACATACTCTATTTTCAGTCCTATGTAGCTAGAAGCATGTGAGCAACAGATGTTCTTAATACTGTGAACTCCAAGATCATACAGCAGGAACACAGGGCTGGGTCCTGTCTGCAGAATGACGAGTTTTGTTGAAATGCCAGTAGAAAGATACATGAAAACAATGTAAGAGTTGGGACACATAGGGTAGCATCACATTAGGAGTAAGAAATAACTTCTGCATCATGTAAGCAAGGGGATGTTTTGGCTTTAACTTGTACATAACTGTGAGACCAGTTCTGGGAACACTGCATCAGGTTCTGGAAGGAGCCTGTCAAAGAGCTGGAGGTGGCATAAACATGAGCCACAGAATAACACAAAAATTAATAAGGCAACTGAATTCTTTATGGACTGAAGTCTGGTGAAATTCCTCAGGAGAACACTTGGACACAGAGCCTCTGAGAAGATTTGGCTGTTTTACTTGCAGGTTCACTACTTCTGTTTCCTTGTTAGTAGTATTGTCAGTTGACAAGTACTAGAATGTTCTTGATAGATTATTTCAGGTGCTGGGAGAAGATGGAATTGGCTGCCTTTGTCTTGTACTTAATCTAGTGACCAGCTTTCTATCCTGCAGTACTTGGGAGCACTTCATTCAGCAGAGAATTCCTTGGCTGTGAATTACAGTGGGTTAAATCAAATCCCAGTTCTCTGATGTCTGATTTCTTGTCCATTTGTCAGAGTGAAGAGAAGATCAAAACTGTACCAAGCCTCTATGGTATTCTTATGACCTTGAACCATATGGTCCAGCAGGATTACTTCCCTAAATCCCTGGCCCCAGTTCTCTCAGCTTTTGTTACAAAGTGAGTATTGTATTTGCCATGCCATCTTCTCTCTGGGAGCTTGTGCAACTGTTTGAGGGTTAACAGTTGCATGTAAGCTGTTGTGAAAGCCCACTATATGTCTGTCTGTTCTGAAACTGAGAATTAGTAGCTTAATGGGCCTCTATTTTTTCTTGTTTACTGCAGTATGTGAGGTTCAGAATTGAAAAAAAGAGGGAAAAGTGGGAAGCTGGCTTTGCAAGCAAGTGGCTCTGAAGGAGAGACTGCTAATACCTCTCACAGAAGAGCTGTTTTGAGCTTAAGGAAACCTGCTGGGTTTTTGGCCATCGTATGAGTGAACTGTGGGTACTCTGGATCTAACTATGCCCTCCAAGTTATCCCTCAGACTTAAGAGGGTCAGCAGAGCTCTGCCAGAGTTGTCATGCTGTGTGACACTGAGCACTAGCAGATGAAAACTGCAGAACACAAAGACTGAATTTGTTTTTAAATGGAACATCCTACTGTGACAGCAACAAAGTTAGTGATTTTTCTGAGAACTGGATGGGGAGCATAAGTACTGAAGAAGCTGCTTTCACTGACTGCCTGTACTGAATGTTGTTACTTCCACAACATTCAGTAACATCCCATTACATTACTTGGTACAGAACCAACCCCTGCCCCCACTTTTGCTTTTTTAATGTATTAAATGGCTCTGGAAACCATATCTCTCCTAAATTAAATCAGTATCAACTTCAGCATTGATGAGATTTAGGGGGAAAAAACCCATCAAATAGACTTGCAATAGGATTGCATACTACTGTTCAGTAGTCAGAGGAGAAGCAGTCCAAAATTGTCACTCTGGGCAAAACAGCAGGGGCCTGAAATATATTTGGTGCTTGGTAGCTGGCTCAGCATGGATCATGTGCTGTGTAGGGTGAGAGCAGCTTTTAGCAGGTTCCAGAATGAGGCTTAAAACTTCCTGAATTTCATAGTATATGGGTTAGCAGCAGCTGCTTAGGATCCCTTGTTAGTGAAAGGTGGAGGCATCAGGTAGTTGTGGTCAGTATGAAACATGGACAGTAGGGATGCAGTCAAATACTGGTAGTCTGTCTTGGTTCTTCTGTCCTTGGAAGCTGGCCAGTTGTCATGGGGGAAACAAAATATTTGAATATTGGTGTGGCTGAAGCTGTCAAAACTGAGATGTAGGAGTGGCTTGTGTCCATAAACACCAACCATGCTTAGGTGAGTTTTGGAAAATAAAGTATCTCATTTACACATGTGCATATACTAACTGGATGCCCTTCATGTGGAACACTTTTCCTGCTGCCTCCTGTCTTTGTGTTGATCAGATTAAGGCACTTAGAGGCCAGTGACCATGTGCTTTACCAAATGAACAAATATACCTCCAACTTTTAATTATAGGTTTAAGCAAGATCATTATAGGTTTAAGCAAGAAATGCCAGGACTTGCCATGTGAAGTTATCCAGCCATGTCACTGAATTTCTGCTGTTTCCTACACTGCTGCCTTGTTCTTGCTTTTTGATCAAGTCTCAGCCCTCAAAATGGAGTTTAAATTGCTGGAAGCTCAGAATACAGGAGAAAGAATTTGGTTCAGGGCATTTGACTGTCCTAATTGTTTGTCAGGTAGCAATGCCCGGAGTAGCCTCTTAATTCTAAGTGTCCTAACAAATTTTGTTCAGAAAAGACAGTTGTCTTCTCTCTTCCTGTACATGTAGGCTTTTCCCAATAAATGTTTCTAAGCTGTAGTTGATGCTGTATGTGACAAAATAAAGAGTAAAATTTTGGTGTTCATGAATTCATCAACACAAATCCTATTAAAGCCAGAGCCAGCATTTCACTACACGAACAAGAGGGGAGAGTCTCTTGGTGGAAGTATGAGACTGTTCATAGGTTCTGTAGAAGCTGAGTGAGAGCTGAGAGCCTCCTTTGTGGAAGGCAGATATGTATCAGTGGTAATGCCAAGCCTCCACCAGTGTGCTATGAAATGCCTGGAGCTGAAGTTTGCTGCTTTACAAACTTGTTGCAAGCTGTGATTTTATAGGGAAACCTTTGTCTTGCTTAATGAAGTCCACACTAGATACAAGCAATCTTTCTGTTATATGAACACAGGCCTTTCTTAGAATTCTTTCCCTTCAGGGAACAAGGACAACAGCTCTTAAACCTGTGTCTGGGTAAATGTAAATAGTTCAAGAACCCCACAATCCAGTTCAAACAGCCTGTTGTGGTTTCACCCCAGCTCCTACCAAAGCCCCACACAGCCATTTACTCTCAACCCAGTGGTAGGGGGAAGAGAAGGAGAAGACAAAGTGAGCAAACTTGGGGATTGACATGAAGACAGGTTAATAGGTAAAGTAAAAGCTGCATCTGTAAGCAACACAAAGCAAGAAATGAATTTATCACTCCCACTATCTCCAGGAAGGTTCCATCATTGCTAGCTTCTTCCTTCTGCTTTATCTGATAAGCATGATGCTGTGTGCTATGGAATATCCCTCTGGACAGCTGGGCTCAGCTGTCCTGGCTGTGTCCCCTCTGGCTTCTTGTGCACCCCTGGCCTACTTGCTGCTGGGGTGGGGTGAGAAACAAAAATGCCTTGATGCTGTGTAAGCCCTGCTCAGCAGTAGCTGAAACATCCCTGTGTCAGCAGCACTGCTTCCAGCACAAATCCAAAACACAGCCCCTCCTGTGAAGAAAATTATCCCAGCCAAAACCAACGCACAGATTCTCAACTAACCTCTATCCCTTGTCTCTTCTTGGGATTCAGTCAGAGTAAAATTGCAATCCTAAAGTTGAACCTCTATCTGGTTAACCTAGTAATACTCAGGACTCATCTGACCTCTGTTTCTGCAACAAATCTAATTCCATTCTGTCAAACCTATGATTCCTTCACTTACAGAAAAATAATATGCATTTTTATGGTATTTTCTTTTTTTTTTTTTCTCCTTTTGGTTTGTGGTTAGCTCTTCTGGGCTTTTAGAGCTGTAAAGTTCTTGTAGCTGCCTAGGCTAGAGCTCTAATGTCTTTCACTGCAAGAAGGCTTCTGGAATAGGCACTTACCTCCTTCCTTTTGTGACAATTTGTTGTTGTAGGCAGTGTTCTCTGTTCAATAATAGTTACAGAATTATGGATACAGACTGTAAACAGCGTCCAACTCTGCTTGCTGTCAAGCCTTTTTTGGACGCAAGAGGGTGCTGTGAATCCACATGTGCTTTTCCATAATTTTTTAGGTGGAAATACTGAAAGTATGTGGATGTCTGCCTGCCCACTTGAGACTTGCTGGAGGTGATGGAGTTTGTGTTTGGTTTTTATGTTGCTCTTTGCTATTCAATTGCATCACATCATTGGTCTCTTCCAACAGTCTGTAGCATAGAGTGGCAGGCAGGTTACTCAACAGCAAATAAGGAGAATTTTATTGTTACAGGAGGCTTAGTGTCAGGAGAGGGGGCTGAGGGATCTTGTCTGTGATCAGTATTGGTGGTCCAGGTTCTCTATTTCCAGAAACAGACAGCTGCCTGGATGGAACCAGCTCCCTCATTGCAAACAGGGCTGGGTCTTCCAAAGATGAGGGCTGAAATATGTCTCCCAGCCACTTTGAAGATAAACTCCAAGCTGTAATTCTGTGACACTGTGTGTTCAGTATGAGGCATTGAATGGCTCTTGGGGGGAATAAAATGGTTCGGTCTCCTCCAGGATGTGCTTCTATTAAACAGTAGCAGCCATGGAGGGAAGTACCAAACAACCTCTACAGTAACTGGTCATATGCTGTACACCTGGAGGTGACCTCCTTGCACCTTCCTAGATATTCCATTCTATTTCAGCTCACCCTTTTCCCCAGATTGAGTAGGCTTCACAGATGTTAATTGTTAAAGGTTATTTTGCTGCGGTGAGGTGGAGAGAGGTAAAATTAATGATTTCTGTTCTCAGAACAGTGGAAAATACTGGATTAAAATTCTTTGGAGGAAGTTTCCTAATGGATGGAGTTTCAGTGATGCTGAACCAGCAATTAGCCTGCAGAAACAGAAATATACATGTATATTTCTGCATGTATATGAGTACATTTTATAGGTTTTAGAAAACTAGCATAATTGATAAGAAACACCAATTAGGAGGACAAGTGGTGATGCAGTTCCCCCCTAGGGGAGCCTCCCTTAATACTAGTTGTAATTTGTCCATGAAAATATATCTTGAAGAGTTGTTCTCAGCCTTGGTTCCCAGGAAGAACCAAGATAGTATGGAGTCTTGTACCTCCTGGGGCTTGGTGCTCTGGAATTTTTGTTTTCCTGCTTAAGGAGAGGCCATGGAAAAGTACTGGGAAAATTGGTCATTTATACAATAGATTACAGAGCTGCAAATACAAAAAAGGGCATCAGCCCAGCAAAGCCAGTCAGCTGTTACTTGACCTCAGGGAAGAGTAACAGGAAGTTATGCTGTTTCTTTTAAAGACTTGTAAAATCTTGAGACCAAAGTGACCGTCTGATTATAGATAGCAGATGACTTGGTGAGAAAAGATCGGAGTGCTCACAGGATCATCTCCTGTGTTTTGGGGCTCTAAACAATGAAACTTAGTGAGAAAAATCCATTGCTGGAAGAGAGGGAAGAGCTTTTCCACCTCCATCATTCTACCCAGAATGAGACACTGGGCTGCAGATATAAAAGTCAGTAGCAGATTGTTTATAGGTATTGAAAGGAATGTTCCGATTCTAGGCCAATGTCTTCCTGACCTGGACTCTCAGGAGAGAGTTTTCCACAGCAGGCTCTGAGTGGGGAGCAGTGATCTGGGCAGCAGTGATGGAATGGTATTGGAAAAGATAACTGAGGGCAAAATCTGTAGGTTTTGGGGCAAACACATCCAATGCGTTGAAAATTTTATTTGCTTAGTCAAAGGCAGACACAAAGCTATTCATAAATTCAGTATTTTAAATCTCTCTCTCCCTTCTATCCACAGGCCCAACCGTGCTCTTGACTCCTGTTCATTTGCTCGCCACATGCTCTTGCAGACCCTCCACCAGCTGTAGGAGACAAGAGATGTGCCCTTCCTTCCCCATAGGACTGTCATCAGCAGAGAACTTGGAGCCACAGAGTGGGAGAGGATCCCACAGCCCATACAGCCATGCTGTCCTTTTCTCTTTTTTCCCCTGTAGGAAATCTGTCCTTCCTTCTGCTTTCATAAACTTGAACAAATCCAGTTGAATTGTCCTCCTACTCCTCTTGGTGATTCCCTGGTCTGTAGGGCAAGTGCTTACGCTAAAATAAGTCTAAACTGCTGTGAACTCAGCATGATTTGAAGAGTTCTCCATTTTGGTTGCATTGGCACGGGTGCCAAGAGTAACACAGGGCCCAGAAGAGCTCTCATCTGGATCTATCGAGTTGGGCATTTTATTTTATTGGACTTTGATTCCCGCCTTATAGCATTTAGCACTGTGCCAGAGGGAGGCTCTGCTGCTGCTGTTGCCCTGCTTCTCTGGGCCAAGGGGTTGCTGCTCATGGCTCAGAGGGGTGAGGTGTGATCCCCTTTAGTTCTTTCAAGTCTGTTGTCAAAGGTGGTGTGTGGCTGATGTTTATTTTAATATACTCTTCCCCTTCTGCTGTGGCTTGGAATATTTGTGTAGTGTGGCTGATCCTGGTGGCCATTGCTTAAGGGAGTGAACATATTTTATTGTAAATTTTTTTTTTGCCATTGCCTATGTTGTTTATTCCTCCTGCCCTTTTCCTTCTCACCCTAATTAAATAGGCTTGGTTTGGAAATTAATACAATCCATGAAACCCCAGTGGAACGTGTCCCTTTCTCTTCCCTTTGACAAAACACTGGGCCTGTGTACACTGTTCACATGTTTGAAAGCCAAGCACGTGTAAAAATATGGAGAGAGAAGGTTGTGCTTTTCTCTGAACAAGTAGCAGCAGGTGTCCCTAAATCTGTCTGGAGGATTGTCCATATGCCCATACGTGCCTTGGAACCACCATGACATTCCTCCATACAACTTAGAAATGTTTATGTCAGTTGCCTGAAATGTTATGTAAATAAAAATTAACTCCACAGCCTTATCATCATTTATAAAACCTACACTGGGATTTGGAAGCCTGTTTTGCAGCTTTATGTGATTGCAGAGTTTGCAGTGGAACACAAAATGGGACTGGAATGGAGCCTGGTTTGTGTGAGGAGAGAGGCACCAGTAAAGTGAGAGGGAGCAAAGCTAACAAGTCACAAACTTGTTTCTGCAGCACCCCATCTCTTCTTGATAGTCTCCTGCTCCTGTCCAAAACAGGAACGTGGCAGAGGAGCAGGTTTCCCTCCAGGCATCTTCAAATTCCTAGCACAGTCTAAATAGGAAAAGCAGTGCCAACACTTATTAGCAGTAGGCTGCTACTCAGCTGTAAGTAGTGTGAAGTGAACACTAAACTTGTTACTGTCCCACATTCCTAGGATGAGGTAAATTTAAGCACTTGATCTCATTGGCTAAAAAACGAGGCTGGAATACACAGGAAATTGTGAGCTTTCCTTAAGAATGATTGAACTAAAAACTCCATCACAAGTCTTTCTGGTGTGACCTCATGCACAGCCAAGATTTGGCCAGCCCATATCTTGATTTCCCTCTGGAAAGCTGTGACTTGATGCTCTGACCATTTGGATCCTGATTTTTTTCTCCACCTCTTATCAATTTGCATGGAGTAGTTCTTGAATTTTGCAGTGGTTGTGAGAAAATAAATGTAATCAAAGGCCAGATCTGTTAGGCAGAGCTCCATGGACTTACTAAGGTTGTACTGCCCCTGCATTCATAAAGGTCAGGTAGTTACAGACTCGTGAGAGCAACATGACATTTAGGGCTTTGGCCAGATTCCAAGTTGGTGTGGTCAGACGTGCTTTTCTTCAGAATTTGAGGCTTATTAGATTATATCTACTAGCCCTTGGTAATATGCAAAATGATACTTTTAAACGTGGCCCAACTAGCAAATAGAACACTTGGCTTGTCAAAATGTGTCTGTGCCTTGCTCTTTCAGCACAATGGCTTTGTATGGAGTCCTCCCTCAGTGATTTTGCACATCTACAACTTTTACAATGTACTGTGGCTGTGGGTGCAAAGCTCGCAAACAGGTGAGGAAAATGGAAGCTCCAGTTCAGAATCTCAGCCACTGTTCTGAGACTGCAGATGAGGATTTTTCTCCAGACAAAAGGGAGGAGTTAGCATGTTGTAACATATTCTATAGCACAGCAACACCTCTCTTATGGGCCTCATTTTCTTGAAGATTAGAACAAAATAATTTTAGATTAATTTTGGCTTGTTAGGATTGTTAAGAGTCCCCCACTCTTCCACAATTTCATTCACCTTCCTGAGGAAAGAAGCCTTTGGATCCAGCAGCTAATGGTGATTATTTGTATAATCTAAAAGTACTTTCCCTTCCTTTCATTTGGGAACACTTGCACTCTCTCCCTGTGTCCTGAGTTCAGCTGAACAGCAGTCAAACTACATCACTCAGTTATTTCATTAGTCTTTTAGAAAGGGCAAGACAAGCAAGAAAGCAGGGCTGGAATATGAAAGGCTTTGTTTCAGAAGGGGTGGAAAAAGGGTTTCTGTGTGATAGAGCTGGAAAACCTGAATTTCAATTCAAGAAACACAAAAAGAATATTCCTGACTGTAGAATGAGCAGGAGCAAAAGAAGAAAAAAAAAAAGATGGGTAGAATTCTTGAAGTTCATGAATACCTTAGGAGGAAAGTTTGCTGTCAAACATCATCTCTGACTTCTTGCAAGCCTGTGAAACTAACAGAGGTTCTGGGTCCTAAAATATATCAAATGCTGAAGAAAAAGCATAAATGGGAAATCCAGTTTCATCAAACTTTCCGAAATCATGCTATCAGTTAATTATTCAGTCTTTCCATTAAATCACAGAATCCCAGAATGGTTTGGATGGAATGGTTTGGTTATTAAAGCTCATCTCATGCCCCTCATGGGTAGGGACACCTTCCACTATCCCGGGCTGCTCCAAGCTCCATCTAGCTTGGCCTTGGACACTTCCAGGGATCCAGGGGCAGCCACAGCTTCCCTAAACCACCTGTGCCAGAGCTTCACCACCCTCACAGGGAAGAATTTTTTGTCTTCAAGAAAAATTGCATGGCTGATCAAAGTTTTTCACAGTACTTTTTAAAGCTGCAGGGAAAAGCTCACCTAGGAAATAAAAAATTATTCTTCAAAGGGTATAAATTTATACTTTCTGAGTGAATGTAGGATCTGTGACAATGCCACACTTTTTTCCACTAAGGAGTTTTTTTTTATTTTCAAGGAAAGATTCATATTTATGTGATCCCCCCCCTAAAAGAAATATAAAATCAGATAACACAAATATGCAGTTATAAATCAGGGCTATTCTACCTAAAATTTATATCCACGAGCTATGGAATAATAAACTTGAACATCATCCTCTACTCATCTACCCCCAAAAAAGTTATGTACCATTAGCAGTCATCAAATCCCATCTCAGAGCTCTGCTGGGAGGGATGGCCATTCTTCAGAGGTCTGCTGCAATCCAGAACTGTCCACATGGTGTGACTCAGCTTTTAAAGGTAATAACAACCTAATTTTGTCTGTCTTCAAAGAAAAGATCTTTTCTGGAGGGATATGGTGTTGGTAGTATTTGGATCTTTCTGAATGGTGGTGATGACAGATTTTTTAATATTGATTGTGGATTCTGAGTCTCATTTTTTCTGAAGAAAAAACCCCATATTGTAGATCTCTCATTTAGATCTCAAAGTGCTGAACAAAGGTGGATTCCACTTTGGTTAAGACCTGGCTTTGCCTGTTGCTTTCAGGGAACATAAAATGTTTCTCTTTTTAGGTTTTACTAACTCCTTCCAGAGCTGATTTATGTAAATAACTTGTATCTGTCCTTCCATGGCTTTGCTGGCTGCCTCTGTTCTGCTGCTGGTTTTAATTCAGGGTGTTAACTCTTCAATTCAAGAGCCTGTTTGCTTGAGGGTCAGTAGAGCTCCCAATGAGCAGTCACGCTTTAACTTGGCCTCTTGGCACTCCTGTAATCTGGGGATAAAGAGGACTAAAGTTCTAATTCAGGACCTTGGATTCTTCAAATTGCTAATACATACTTCCAGATACAATATCCTGAAAGGCTGGGTTTAGGAGCATGAGTTCTCTTTGCTCCTTGCATTTATTGGGACTGCAATTTGTTCCTTCCATTTGTCGGGCCTTTGAAAAGGCTGAATAAACTCCTAAAGTGGGTACTGTGTAATTACTGACAAAATCAGCTCCTCTGATCTCAAATGGATGAGATTTGTGGTTTTTCCAAGCTCAGCTAAACCTATTCAATAACTGCTGCCATAAGCTGCTACTCCAGTGGGCTCTGGGAATGCAGGGATTGCTCACAACGTCTGGTGGGATAGCAAAGGCCAAAAATGACAGTGGCTCCATCCCCTGAGGCATATTCAAGTCTAGATCCCTCTGACACCAATGGTGTAACTCCTCTGCTTACACAAAATCTGTGAAAGTAATTTATCCTGCTTTTTTCCAAAATGTAATCATTTACCAAAGTGGGCTGTCCTGACATTGGAGTTTTTGAGCCTCTGTGCCTTAAGTCCTGAAATATTTGGAGTTTATTTTACTGAAAAGAATACTTACCATGTATAGTGAAATCATTTGGCTTCTGACTGCCAGGTCTCATTCCACCAGTTCAAACATGAGGTGGTTAAGGGTTATTTATAGCTCTTAGACATTCTTTAGGGATGAACACATCCAGTAAAAAAACAAACAGCCGTGGTGCTCATGGGTAATTTAAAGCAATTTTTTACGTTAGGAGAAAACTGTGATCTCATACTACAGGCTGAAAACCCTGCACAGAAATGGAATTTGTTTGGGATGCTGACATACTCTGAGGAAACAGAGATCCACAGCATGCCGGTACCCCTGAGCTGGGAAAGGCTCAATTACCTATCCTAAGGAATTACATAACTTTTTCTTCTCTCATCCTCTAATAGCACAGACACAAACTGAGTAAAAAAGAAATATTTTTTTCAGTACACTCCACTTGTTCTTGAATTTAATTAAAATAATTAATTCCACCAGGATGGGAATACATCATTTTATAGGAAGGAGGAACTCAGGGTCTACTTCCAGCAAGATGTTTCTAAATTTTAAATCATAGATTTAAATTAGAAGGTGTTTTTTTTAATATATACCAGACTTCATTGCCTTTAATTTTAGTGCATATTTACATCGCTCAGGTTGCACAGTGAAATCCAGCCTGGGTGTGATGTCACTACAAGACAGGAAACCCATCACATCTCCTGTGAAGTTGTGTGACTGCTGAGATGTTCCCTGGCCTCAGGATCAGTGCTGGGTTCAGTACACGTCTACTAATTTGAAATAGACCATGTCTCACTTAAAACGGAGTCCTGCCACTGTAGGTTATAGAGGATGGCAGTGCACCTCTGTGAGCAGCCTGTCTGGCTCTAAGTACATACAGCAATGCAACAGCCATAGATTTGCAGGGGAGGCAGGGCAGATACCTTTATGACCTCATGTTATCCATTTATACTCTGAGTCATTAAAACGGTTGCTTCTTATAAAAGATAACTTTTCTAGCAGAGGAATATGTGGGCAAGTGCTCTCTCTGACAATCAGTGTGCTTTGGATCAGACTCAAAACACACATATTCCTCAAACTTAACTTTCCTTGACTCCTACTGAATTATTTGCCCCCAAAAGAAACTGTCTGACTCTTCATGAAACTTCAGGCAATGGTGAAATTCTTGTCAAGCAGTGGAGGTCCAGTGTGCTCCTCAGGTTAATTGTAAATTACTCTGGAACCTGCTATGCAAAAATGAGATTTTGTTCCACCTGTGGCCCACCAGTGAATTTGGAACAAGAATCTACTGTCAGTAGATCGAATTTATTGCACAGTGTCCTTTCCATCAATGGGAAAAGGGTATCTATAAATCAAGAAAAGATTTGACAACACTGCACTGTGTCCAAACATTCAACATCTAAACAAGCTGACTTTCTGTTTGTCAGTTTTAGTTGTAGAGTAACTGAGATTTGACTGTAAGGTATTTTCTGTGAGTGTTAAGGGACTTACTGAAGGAAAATGAAGAGCAATGGAAGGGCAGAATGAAGGACAGATGAATTCCATAAAGCTCTGGTTCAGTTCATGCACACATGTTTAAGTTTTCTTTCAATGGAAATTAGGTTACAGGAGGGGGATGATTTAGAACAGATGTCACTGTGATGTGGCAGTAAGGACTGAAGTCCCTGATCAAGGAAGTAGGAATTGCTCCCAGGTCCTGCAGTTTAAATTAGAATAAAATTTATCTTGCTGTAGCAGTTAAAACAGCAAACTCCACCAGTTCATCCATTAAATCCACTTTTGCTCAAGCACTCGGAGGCTAATGCAATTCAGATCATGTGTCATTCTTATTCTCAATCATTTTATTTCACTTAGTCACATTTTGCTAGTCAGCATTTGTTTTTGCAACCATAGTGATGAAATGTATTTATTGGCTACATAAGTAGGTGCCTGGCTTTGTCAAATTTCAATAATTCAGAACATCTCCTGTTCATAATACTAATAATTGAAATTTAAATATTTTTTTTTCTGGTATCAAATCACAAATCTCTAAATTTGGGATTGGCTAAAAAGATATGAGACTATTTATCCACAGTTCAATATTTCTGCCAGTATCTTGCTAATCATTTTGTCTGATTTTTTAGGTGATTGTCCCTTGGTAACTGTAGTTCATATTTCCACTGAGTTTGTCTTTTCTGCTGTAAGACAATGTGAGTGTAATCTGTTTTTATATTGTTATGACAGCAATACCACATACTTATTGCACTGCCAGTTAACATTTAGAATATATTTATTGTATAATTTTTAACGTGGTATTGTCCTTCAGTGCTGTTGGAACTATAACCAAAGAATTCTCAGGTTAAGAGTAAGTTGCTTTCATTACAAAATCCAACTACCCCGTGTCTTTTATTGTAGGAGACATCAAATCTTATTTGGCTTTTATTTCTGGGTTTCAATTTTTTTCATCATTCTTTAATTATATTTTTTTAAATTCCCTTCACTTTTTTACAAATAATCACAGACTCGTGAAAACTCACTAAATTTTACATTTGTCTCATCTATTTCCATGTTGCAAAATGCTGTATAAACTATACTCTTAAAAATCCTGATAAGGAACTTTAATATTTTTAAACTATGTTGCAGAGGACAGAACATTTTATCCTCTGTTCTTCATACAACTTAATCACCTTTTAATTCATAACAGCATCCCACCCCACAATTACAAATGTCTTCAACTACCTCAAGGGAAAATGTCCCTATAATCAAAATTCAGGATATTTAAAATTGGTGGCATGATGATGACTGAAATTTATCCAGAAAGATGCTGAATTCTCAGAAGGAAATCTGTATTAAAAAAGGAAGAAGCTTTGCTGATATATTTATGTATTGATGTAATTCTAATATATTATCAGTCTGAAAATGCCACGATACTAAGAACATGTATGAAAAGAGAGATGCTTGATCACATCAATATTAAGATTAATTATTTGATATGGCTGAATGTTCAGCCATAGAAATGACACAGTGGAAACTGAAATTGCAATAATTTGTAGGATTGTCTGATATGTCAGTGGCAAAAGGAAGGTTTTTAACCAGGTGGGAAGAAGTGAGAGGTGGTCTCTAATTTTTGTCTAAATATTTTTGCAGTGGGTACCCATAGCTGGCACTCGTGAGTCTGGTCCTCCACCTTCCTCCCTCCGCCTCTGTTTGCAGCTGTTTTATTTATCCTTTCCTAAGGAGATATTTAAATGGAGCTAGACTTGGAAGAGGGCCTGAATATAATTTCAGTTTGGTTTCAGTTTTTGGCAGCTGACCCTGAAGACTTCTAGAAACCTTGTAAAATACATATGCAAGGGAGATTACTAAAGCCATTAGTCAATTGGGAAACATCCCCTTTTCCCAACCACACAGAGTGGAATAATTAATAACGCAGTCACAACTGCTAGTGATGTCAATTGTTGTCACTGCACTGAAGCTGACGATGAGACAATTATTCAAATTTATTATCTGAGCTCTTGTTTCTCTCCATTTCCCATAAGTAGATATATTAGGAAGCTTAGTAGAGGACATGAAATTTAAAACAGGAATGACATGTGCCCATGGAATTGACTGAAACATATTGAAGGAACTCCATTTGTTATTAAAATTTAATTGGAAATATAAGATGCCAGCAAAATGACTGGAAAAATGTAATTTTCTTTCTCCCCAGAAATATTATTAAATACTAACAACATAACAGTCCATGTGCCAGATTCCTAAAGGATAATTTCCTTTCTCTGCCTCCCTATAGCTCCTTCCATTCTAAGTACTGCATGTTTCTTTTATTTCTTTTCCTTGTATACCATAAAACTCCCGTGTCACTCACTATATTTTGTTAGGATACAAAACAGCCCACTCAGCAATTGTTTTGCATTCACTCCTTGCATTTTAAAAGAGGAAAAAAAAGCTGCAGTACAAAGTGCAGCTGAGGACAGGCAGTATAATCTGCCATACTTCTCTTTCGCTCTAAGAAAAATAATTGGCACTATTAATGAAGTCAACTGCACTTCATCCTAAGCAAAGATGGCAGAGCTCAAGTGCTTTTAAGAGAGAGAGAAATGAAAATGTATACATTTTAATTGTGAACACAGGAAAAGGTTAAAGAAGATTTTTTTTCCCCCTCTAGTTTTGAAAAATGTTTAGCCTGGAAAATACAACAGACACAAGATTGCCTATCTCAGGGAGTGCCACCCTTAAGGCTTATATATCCCTGGATCATGAAGATGTCGTTGTATAGAAGAATATTTCAGCTTAGACATCAAAACTGAGGAGATTGACATCATTCCTATGTGCTTAATATCTAAAACATCTCCCCTTTATCTAAAGCAAAGTCTTACACACCTTTTTCATTTTCTACTAAGCAGTTACCAAGAAATCATTGATTATATTGATCTAATAGTGATGTTTTTATAGACAGCTTCTTACTGACTATTGACTGTTTCCTGAAACCACTGACCTTTGCAGGTGAAAATTCAAAGTGTACAAATAATGCAAATTGATGGGGTGGGGGTGGGGGTGGGTGTAGGACACTGACCATTGCCCCCTGCCACTCTGGAAAGTCACTGGAGAGCCTGAATTAGTGCCAAAGTCACAGACCAGGTCTCCCTGGTAGAGAGACCCAGAACTGCTCTGTTCTCCTTCCCCATATAATTCTCCTATAATTCCTTATGGGACTTCTCATAGAATTCTTTGTTTCACCCTTGAGCAAAGAATGCTCTGTAACTTCATTCTTTAAGTTTGTAGCACCTTCCATCCATCCTGCTCTGAGTTGCAGCTATATTTTGGCACTGTTTAAAATGATACCAATCTATTGTTGTGAACCTTGGCAGGGCCTGGTGCTCTTTATTACACAGAGAAAATAGCAATACAGATGGTTATTCTGTCATTGTTCTGTAGCTTAGTATTAGTGGTGCTTCATTCCCCTCATCATTTCACTTGCTTCTTAATTAATTAGCTCAAACCATCAACAAAGGATTTAGCTTATTAATAATCTCATAGGTGAGATTTATGGCCAGTGTTGCTACCACAGCAAGGGAGATAAAGGTTAAATCTGTCTTATATGGATGTTTATTTTGCCTCATCCATTTTACTGCAGCTTTTTTTTTCATGGTATTTTTTTGTTCCTCACATTTTATATAATTTTATCAGCATCAACTCATATTGCAGACAAACAACAGAATTAGCTTTAACCAATAGAGTGTCCACAATTAAAAATTAAATACTACATAAAGAAACATATAAATGGTGAATTGAAATAGGTCAGGAAAAGAGGCTTGAAAAAGAGGCTGGATTTGAGAGACAATGTATTCTTAGTCAGCGTCAGGAAATCTGCCCAATGTGGAAGGGTCTTGTACTTTAAAAGCCAGGTTTGTTTTATACATTGTGACCAAGTATTTTGAAAACTTAAGGAAAGTAACAGCTTAAATCACAGATCAGAATTCATAAAGTCCCACTTCTTTGCTTGGTGTCTTTCCCATTGGCATCTCTTGGCCTGTGTGGATTTAAATGAGGTGGTGCAAGATTGGAGCTTGCCTGGGAGTTAGGATAAGATCCAGATAAAATCCCATTTTTAGTTATTTGTTCTAACAGAAGTGATAGAATTTGCAGTTCACCTGTTGCTGAAATGCTTTGTATGAAGATCAAAAAATAAACATTTTCTTTGGGTGTGGGAAATCTTTCTGTGTGAATATTTTGAGCTTTTTTTCTTATGTAAAATGATACATTTTTAAAATGGAATTTCTAGAACTCTCTTCTGAATGAACCATTATCTCTTATATTTTTTTTAATGTTTCAGAAATGAAACACAAGCCAGGCTGTTATGCTGGCCCTGTGTTTGCCCTCTGTTTATAAACAGTGTTGAGGATCATTTATCATCTACCCTGGACTTCAAATTGATGACATCTGGACTTCATCCTCACAATGCTGGAGCACTGGTAATTCAAACAGACTCAGAAGATGCAAAAAAGAAGAGCACTACTTAGAACCATTCCACAAGCATAATATCTGTATGCGAGCAAAAAGCTAAAAGACTCGTTTTGCTGGAAATAAATAAAGTTTTGGGGTTTTCTTGGTCTTGGTTTGGTTCCTCCCCCACCCCTTCCCTTTTCTTGGCTTTAACTTAGTGAACGTTTTAGTTAAGGCAGCCCAAAGGCACAAAATGACAGATGGTGCTCACTCACCCTAAAGTTGAAAACCTCTTTCCAAAGATAAAGGTTTCCAGTTGGTACTTGCCACTTGAAGGGGGTAAGTCAGTCATTTCCAGAATGAAAATAGTTCTTATATTCCTGAGAAGGGAAACTCCATGAAAATATCTCTGTCCTTGGAAAAGAGATTGCATCTTCCTTCCTTCACATATGATCTAACTTAAAGTGTCAAATCCCCACATAGAAATTTTGGGAGAAACAGGTGAAAGTAGTAAGAGTTCCTTGTTATTTATAGTCTATGAATTCAAACAGAAAAAGTGGAAAAAACAGATTATATATTTGAAAATACTCAATATTTCAAAACTTTCTTACAAAGGCTGGTCATACAAATTTAGATCCTGTAGCCTTTTTGAAATTTGGAGCATTTTGAACAGCAGATCATGGAACAACTGCAAGTATATGTCAACAGAATATACCATTTACAGTGTGCTTGGTTATGTATCTAACCTAACCTAAAAAAATCTGAATAATAATATCATTTAAATAAACATTTTTATAGTCATAAATATAAGTTAGGTTCTTTCTAAGGCTTTTGATAAGCTTCTTGAGGGCATGCTTGCTAATAAGGATGTTCTAATTATTTAGCAGCTCCGTATCTGGAGTAGGAATCTCTGGTTTTTGTCTTTACTGCTCAGCACAGATGTGAGCCCAGACTTTAGGGGGAGATGAACTTTCTCACTGGGTGCCTTTCTCACTGTGTTTAATGAATACATGCAGACAGTAAAGGACTGCTAACTTTTAGGAGGACAGTATTTATTTCAGCTCTGAAGAATATCCTTTAGGGTTACAAATGCCTTTTCCTGTGAACAATCCCCTTTTCAGTTTCCTTGCATTGCCTTTTTCTCCCAGCCTCTTCTCTCTGACCCTTATTCCAGGCTTGTATTGTCCCTTGTTTCCCCTCTTGTAAACAAACAATTAAATAAACAATTAACAGCTCCTATGTGTGTCTTTCAAACACAAATTTAACAGCTTTTACTTGTGTCTTTGAGCTATCTCTGAGATTTTTCTCTTATGACAAGCAGAAAACTTCCATAAATGTTTATTTGCAGTGATACAAGCACCGTTGCATGCAAGCACTCAGAAAAGTTCCTGTGACTGAGATCTGAACATCAAGACCTGAATCTGATGCTTAATTCGAATCATCCCAGTGAGCTGGACTCAATCAATAGTCACCTTTGCTTTATTCAGGAACAAACACACTCTAGGATATTCCTGTTCCTGTCAAAACAAGACTGTTTCCTACTGTCTGTTTGCACCTTGATTTACTTCAGCTGAATCTGATAAGGGTTAGGTTTTAGGACGTGAAATTAGCAGCAGCTGCCTAAAATTTTTGTTCTCTCAAGGAAACCAGATGCTTGTATGTCCCACTTGTGACTCATTTTTTCAACGGGAGCAAGGAGGAGTTTGGCCCCAGGTACAAATTTATAAAATTATTATAAAATATTCAAGTTAAGCCATAAAAGCTGTCTTTCTAGTAAAAGGGAAAAAATGCCCAAAACACAGGAAAAAAAGGAACTGCAGGACTTGCTCCAGTAATGTGGGAGAGAAGGGCTGAAGCTTCTGCACACACGAAATCTCCAGGTCCATGGAACACCCTGGGGCTCCCAAGGTATTACAGGATCTGTCTCAATGCTTAGTGCAGTAAAACTCAACTGAAAAACTCCTTGTGCTCTACAGAACTTCTGTATTGGAATTAAAGAAGGGTTTGCAGGCTGGAAATCTTGACCATGTTTTTTTTTTTCTCCAGCTGTGCCAGCTGCTCTAGGAAAAGTTGTGATCTCCTGAAAATCTTTCACATCAGAAAAAATAGTGTATTTATGTTGTTTGTTTTTCTTGGGTTTTTTTCCACTTTCAGGACAAGTAAAAATCTCATCTCTGTTTTAACAGAACTATAAGGGATATAAAATTATTTGTAAATCCCTCTACTTTCTCAAAAAGGAGTTAAGGGCTAACAAAGTTAAAGAGGCCACTTTAAAAAGAAAATAAAAGATAAAGCACAGCATGTGCCTAAGCATTTTGCTGACTATGATGAAATTAGGCATATTCTTAAGTGAAGTAGGGCCAAAACATCCTTGTTCTCCCTGCTGGAAGGTTCAGGGAGGATGGGGCTGCCAAGGCAAGGCTTTTAAACAAAACTGTGTTAAGTAAGTAATTCCAGTTTCCAGGCACTGTCTATTTATGAGAGAGGGAGGCTGGCCCACAATAAACACACTGCAGAGGAACCTTTTGGAATTACTTTGTGCTTCCATTGCAAACTTTGTGAAGAATATCAATTAAAACCATGAGTGTTAAGAAATTACATGTAGCCATCATTGTATATCTTCATAATATAATTTAAAGTGTTCTTTTAATTAAGGTTTCTTGATGCTGAAACTAAAAGCATAATATTTAACATAATTTAACTTCAAAGCTGAAGACAAAAACCTGAGAGTTTTTGTGCCTCCAGTTCTCCTCTCCATCCCACCCTAGGGAGGGAGGAGTGGTTTTACTGGGAGCATTAAATTGGAGAATACCATTCCCAAACCATGATACAACCCTCTAAAATGTGATGACTGAAATTTTGATTTTTTTGTCTGTAGTTAAAGACACAAGAAGCAGAATTGCATTACTTGAGCAGAGACTATTTGTTCCTTGTGGAAATTGGTGGTTTCAAAAGCATACAAGGAGTACATAGGCAGTGGAATTAAGCAATATATAGAAAATTTGCCCATGAATCATGAAATATTTGCAAAGGGATTGAAAATTAATTTCAAATAATCTAATTTAAAAAGTTGTGGTAATGAGCAGCTTGGCACTCAGCACCTGTGGAAAGCAGATCTTTCTCACCACATTTTTTCTCCCAAATTTGTTTATGAAAAAGAATGCTTGGAGAGAAGAAAAAGACAGTTATACCTCCCTTTTCTTCTTTTATTTCTTTTTAAGTTCCAAGAAGTCTCCAGAAACTGGTAATTTGGCAAGACACAAAAGTTAAACTTTTTAAAAATGTAGCTTTATTTAGTCATTGTTCTTAGCCTGAGAAAGAGAAAATTAAGAATAAAAATGGCACTAAAATCAGTCTGGTATATTGAAAAAGCAGCCCAGTTCAAGGCAGCAGGGTGTGAGTGGAGAGAAGGAGATCTCAGTAACAAAATAAAGCCTGGAGTGTCTTTACAGAAGGATGAATTATGTTGAAAATCCAGTGAAGGATGCACTTGAAAGGCAAAGGTAGGCTGGGATATTTGACTGTGGTGCTATGAGACAAAGCTTGATTTAAAAAATGTTGAGAACGGTCAATCCTCCATAAATGCAGGACTGTGTCCTGCTGCTCCCCACACAATGGCTCCTTTATGGGCTGCCTCCTGCTCTGTGTGCTGAGCCCCAGCTCTGACACGACAGGTATGACTTGAACCCTTGAAGATTTTATGTTTGTTTTTATTAAATACACTTCAAATCTCCTGAGCAACACAAAATCTTAGCTTGTTCTAAACACAGGATTTTAAAATTCCCCTAAGTATAAAGAGAAAAAAATAGTACTTTACTATCTGATATACAAATAAAGCATCCTTTGACTACAATTATTGAACCCTGGCAAAATATTATTTTATGATGGGTAGTCTGATGTTATTTCCATGCTAACAGCACTCAAGCCCTACTACAGTAATGTGGAAACTTGAGGGCTGAAGCAGGGGTGTGTGCTCATGATAAAAGTCAAGCAGCAAGAAAGGAAAACATGAAATTAATGCATTTCCCTTGTTGTTTTAACAAAGCCTGTTTACTGGGGAAGAAGGAAGGTCTTCAGATTAGGAAATCTCACTTCTGGATTAGGAAACAGCCTGCATCACATCCAGCAGTTTTTCCCAGGATATATTGTTAGATTTTGCCTGAATTCTTCTCTTCTACTATGAAAGAATTGCTGTCTTAAATGAAAAAAAAAGCTACAATGTTTCAGTTTCCAATGTACAGAAGTTTTATTGTTCCTGTGAAATTGCTGCTTTGGTCTCTGCCAGACACTTGAGTTGTCTGAACACCTGATGCCTGCACTTGTCTCTCCCTGCAGAGATCTGGCAGAGGTCCCTCGTCAGCTGAAGCCACCAGAGTTCCAGACTAATGCAAGAGGAGCATCTTTGCCTTTGGAATGGGAGCTCTGCTTGTGCATCCAATGAAAATTGTCCTTCCCATGTATTTTGTTGAGTCAGCTCAAAGCACAAAGTGCTTGTTCATTTTCCCATCCAATGTTGAACCTCACTCAACAAATAATGAATCGTGGGTGTTTGCTTTGATACTTTACCACTCACTAATTTTGGAACCTGCAGTTTATAATTACAGCGCTGAGCCAGGGGTCTTGCTTTGGGAAATGAGAATATTTTAAAGGGAAGTTTAACAGCTGCATCTTGGCTGAATACACAGTGAAGAGTTGGGTCTGACCTACATTAAAAGCTGAGAGAACCTTTCATTCTGCAAATGAATAAAGGGCCCTAACTCTGAGAGAAGAGCACATACTAATTTCTCTCTGAACCACTGGGATCCACAGAAATTGAAATGCAAGGGTTTTTGTGGGACCTCTCTGCTTGTTTCAGGATGTTGTGTGGCAGTGCACTCTGTCAGAGTCTGAGCCAATGCCTGCTGCAGTAACCCACTGTAAACTGGACTAAACAGGCAATTTGATTTGTCCTAAAACATCTCTGGAATGCCAGCAAATTAAAGGTGACTTCTACATTATATGTTTCATTAGTGCTAAGAAAATGTAGGAAAAAGAACAGCTGATTAAGTTATTTGCAAGATTTTTCTGATGCTGCATCAGTGAGTTCTATCTTTTAAGCAGAAGTCATCCTTGACACCTTGGTTCAGAGTCTGCATCTATGATATTCTTTTCATGAAGAAGGGAAGTTTTTGATTGGGAGGAAGACAATTTAAGAATAATTTCCTTTCCTGAGGCTGCACCTACAATCAAACAAGAATATAAGCTTGCAAAACCCCAAGCATGGGGAATTTTACTCCAGAGGAAATCAGTGATCAGGGTTCTTCTCTTTTTTTCTTGGGATATTAAATATTGTCTCAGAATAAACCATCTATGTGATGATTTTCCAGGGAGTGGTATTTAGCTCTGGGAAAGGACAAGTTAATTTTGCCAAAATTGCCTGTGGATTACGATGTTGCATACCCCATTGCTAGGGACATGGGCTACTGCAGAAAATGTTACAATTTAATTATATTGGTGACTGTAATATTGTTTGTGAAACACAATTGCCTTATTAGGATATTTAGCTTTCATGGATCTTTAGAGAATCATTAAACAATGTAATTCCCTACTAGGTCAGTGAAAAGGAATTAATGAAAGAGTAGAGTTATCAGAAAGATCTGAAAGGAAATTATTATGAGGTATCCTGATGTCAGCAGATAAACTTCAAAAACATTTACATTTGTCATCTGGCTTGTCATCTTTAATAAGTCCTTCCTTTACTTCCTCTCCTTTGCTTATTTGATCCACAGCATCCCCTTCAGTTTCTCCTTGCCTTCCTCATATGTGCTTATTCCTCCCAAGCACAAAGCAGGGAAATGGATGTTTCTGACTATTCACTAAACTGAAAAATAAAACTCTTCAGCTGGAGTAATAATATTTTGGTCCTCCATCTAAAAGGGCTAAAAACAAAAGCCAAAAAATCCCCAACTGTCACGGGACATTTCTGCCTCTCTCAGGATTTTTCATAGAGGTGCATAGAGAGACAGAAAGAGAAAACAATTTCTATTTCTGCTCCTTGTTTTTCTCATGTGGAATGTGATTGGAGAATCGTTTACCTGGGGTGATTGCTTGATTGGATTCTGGTGAGATTGTTTGAGTCTGGTGGCCAATCCAATCCACCTGTGCTTGGACTCTGAAGAACAGGGACACGAGTTGTGAGTTAGTTAGATTTGGTAGCTAAAGAAAGTAGTATGTAGTTTTAGTATCTTCCTTTAGGTAGTATATTAATGTATTATAACACAGTTATAATAAAGATATCATTCAGCCTTCTGAACTGAGTCAGACATCATCATTTCTTCCCATTGGGTTCTCCTGCATTTACAATACCTAACATATTTTTGGTTTTAACACTACTTGTCAATCTATTTTATGTGACACTTCTTGGGGGTCTCTCTCTCTCTCTCGCTCTCTTTTTTTTTTTTTTTAGTTTTTTTTTTTAGTTTTCCCTTAAAGAGTAGCTAATTTGTCAAACAAAATGCCAAAACTATGAAACCTAACATAACATTTCCTTTTGAAATTCTTATGTATTTTGATATTTTATAATGGAATTCTTCCTTGAAAAAAAATATTATCTATCACTGGGCTAAAAATGCTTCTCAGTGTAACTTGAATTGATGAAAATATGAATTTTTCAGTGAATTTACTGTCCATAGAAAATTTGTGACAATGAGTAATAATATACTGTTGCTCCTATTGATGTTCTATGATTTGGCTAAAAATTCACACTGTCTTGTTAAAATAATTTCAAAATATGTTCTGATTTCAATAAATGCACCTAGTGCTTCTGATAAACAGTGCATTGTCTGCAACAATATTGGAAATTTGAAGCCTTTGGATTTAATATGAACATTCAACTTATCTATATATCCCATGGAAATACCTTAAGTCTCTTGAAATTTCAATCTAAAAGCTATTAAATAACAAAGTAAATAATCTTGCAAGATCTCTGCCCTATTGAATAGGAGAAATAGTTCCAGCCTACTTGCTCTCTTGAGGGTTTGCTTCATGGCAGATTTCAGGCTCAGCTCATATTTGCCTGTGAACATAAATGCTGTTCACCGTTTGGCTGTACACCTTGGTTTTATTTATCTGAGTTCTGGTGGGGCAGCTCATTGTTTCAGAGGAGTTAAAACAGCACCTGAAAAGTCATGTGCATCTCAGTTGTGCATTTCCTCTGGTTGTCAAGGAAGCCCCCCCAGGACTCCTGGCACCAGACTTCATCTCAATTGGAGATGGAAACACCACAGGTATTGGCCAGACAGGCACCTTCCAGCAGGTGCTATTTGGGAAGCAAGTCAATGGATCAGATTCTCCTCTTGCAGCAGCTCTGCAGCTGGGAGGGCTTGCCTTTGTCTCCAAGGGCTTGGCTCTCCGGCAGTTTCTCTGGGCAGGGAGCCATCCTAGAGGCAAGGCTGTTAAACAGTGCTCTCGAGGTACAAAAAAGCCTTCAAAGCCCTATGGTGTTTCTAAATTTCCTAAAATCTGGAGTGAGGGCAAAAAATTATCAGGGGGAAAAAGGTGGTAGGCTTTGTTTCAGATGGACACTCTTTCTCTTCGTGTACCAATTTTGCACAAAACTGTTTACATTTACAGCCTTAAACAAAAAATAATAATTGTGCATTTGTAATGGATTTGTAACTTAGTCATTAAATGTCCTGAATATATTTATATCATATATTTATATATATGAGATATCCAGTCCTGGTAGTGGCAGAACACTAAGGTTACGCTTCTGGGGTCACCTGTGAGTGCTACAGACAGTCATGCAGGATCAAAGTGCTACCAGCCTGTTCCCAAACTGAGTTTGTCCATAGAGCATCCAGAAGGGTTAAGTGCTTTATTTTCAAGAAGAGGAAAGTGTGACTGGGGATGTTCATAAGAAACAACAGAGCAAGCTGGAAGAAGATTACTTGAATGCTAAGGAGAGAAAAAAAGACAGGATAATGGGGAAGATAATGGTAGGAAGAGAAGTAAAAGTGTGATGCACAGTTGAAATGGATACGTAAAACAAGGATTGGAAATCTGTGGAATGGGAAAGAAAGAACTATAAAAAATGTCATATTGGGGAGATACGGTTGTGGACAATTGAAAAACCAAGAACAGGGATTTTATGGTAAAAAATGGATGGGCCTGCACCATCCCATGTCTGCACGGGGTTTCAGTTTGTGAGGGGAAATGCTGAGGTAACTCAGATGCGACAGCAAGAACTCCAGAGGGGAGGAATGCTGGAATTCTCTGGCATCACCTGGATGGTGTGGAAGGAACACTTTGGGGGTAAAGTTGAGGAGATTTACTCCCACTGGACTGTGGCAACAAAAGATACAGTAATCTGTGGAGGACATTTTTGGCAGGAAAATTTGAGGCAATTTCTAGAGGGAAAAATTGTTTGTGGGAAAAGGCTGGAAAAGTCTGAGGTAACTTGAGGAGGACAGGCAGAGAAAATTTTGTGACAAAACCTGAGGTAATTTTTAAGGGCCAGAAAGAAATTTATGAGGTAAAATCTCAGGTATTCTGCAAGAGACTGAATTAATATATTTGAGGCAAAATCTGAGGTAATCTGTATGGGACAAATAGGGGAAATTGTGAGGGAAAATGTGAGGAAAATCAGTAGAGGACAAAAAAGACATTTTGGAGGTAAAATCAGAGGTAATCAGTAGGCGGCATTTTGGGGCTTGAGAGGTAATGTGTGAAAAATGCCAATCACTTGGTTTTTTAAATTTTAAAAGTTTAATAGTAATAAAATGGTTATAAAAATAATAATACAATTAGAGTAATAAAGTTTAGAGTTAGGACAATTACAAGACAATAAAAAGCAAAGAATTACGGACGTCTGGATGCTCTTGGACACTGAGTCACGAAAAGCATAACTTGTGAACAAAGGAATCACCCTTAAACCATTACACTTGTTGCATATTCATACCTCCTTCATGGTTATGCATACATTCTATTCTAAACAAGAAACTCTGTCTGTTGTATGTCAGCTGTTTCCTTTAATCCCCATGGTATCTTTGAGTCTGAGCAAAGCCTGAAGAAATTAGCTTCTTCTGATAAGCCATAAATTCCTTTCCTTTAGAAGATTTAGATGTTCCTCGAAGCGAGTATCTCATTCCTAAAAAAAAACTTCCCCCACATATAGTCTCTATTTTAACATTATGTTGTAACCTAAAACTACATTTAACACACTACATAAGAGAATTAATACTGCATAACTTTCTAACATTACACATATAATATTAATTTTAATGTTTGCGAAAAGCCAATCATAAAATATGCATTTTTCACACTGAGGGAGTGGCAGGTGCCTCACGTATCCCTGAGGGCGTAGTAGGTCCTGGAAGGAATGGCCGATTCCCCGTGTGTTGCTGAGGGCCCATGAGGGTCACTGAGGGGAGGTAAATGTGAAGCCCAAAACTGGGCAAGAAAAGAAAACTCTGCTGTGAGAGAGTTAGAGAGCAGGTATTTGTTTATTCAGTGCTGGGAGTGAGGTGGATCTCTGTGCCAAAAACTCGCTCAATCTTCTTTAGCCTTCAGTTACATTTTAAAAGCCCTTCCGTGCAACATCACAAGTGCAGGGTATCATTAGCAACCTCATATTTGTTTAAAGCTGTGTCATCAGTTTGTTGCTTTTGTGTGTGCATCAGTTTCTGATGTGGGGGTCATCAGTCTTCTGGTTGTTCTGTGTAGTAAACATAATTCGCGCCATTCCTTATATGAAATATGTAATATTGGATACTTGTTAGATCGTGCTCGTTTGTATTAGAAGCCCACCCCACCCTCGCAGGCGAGACACTGTTGTATATTAGAACCCAGGCAGGAGATGGGCCATGTCTGGAGAGATACGGAACCCCGGGGGCTGATCACCGTGTGAACAACCCGAGATGGATATCATGGAAATCCTCGGGCAGATACATGTGAATGCAGCCTTCCCGTAAATGTCATCAAGGGATTCAACAACTCCGGACACTGAATTGTTCTTCCTCATCACCAAGAAAGAAAATCCTATTAACCTATAGACTCTGAATGGAAGAAAAGACTGCTGAAATCTTGGCCTCGGGCGGAATTTTCCCTATAAAAACCGCTTGTGCCAGGATGGAGGTGTGTGAGGAAAACCTCTGCTGAGGCTGACCTCGTTGTTGCACACCCAGGGCCGACCCCGGGCTCGGCTCTGTTCTTTCCTTGTGGCTGGCTAGATAGAATTTGATCGCAAAATAAATATTTTATGTTTTTAATTTTTAATTTGGCTGGACAAATTTTCATTTATTATATGGTGGTCTTTTGATGAAAACTCCTGTGATGTTCCTCACGTTTGAACCGCCGCTCCCCTTAGCCGCGGCGGCTCAAACCCACTGTGTCCCTCTCTCTCGGGGAGGCGCTGGGCAGCGTTCTTAAAGCGCTCTCGGGGTCTCCCAGAGGCGCTCCCTGGTCTGAGATACGGAGGAGGTAATATGGGGTCAACAGGCAGAGGAAATTTTTTGATTAAACATGATGTAGTTTCAAAGGGCCTGAAGAAATATCATTGGTCAGAAATCTCAGGAATGACTGATGGGAAAATGTGAATTATTCTCTATTAGGAACATTTCTGGAGCATAACCTGAGGTAATCTGAAGGAGGAAAAAATCTGAAGAAATCTGTGGGAGATAGAATGGATATTTTGGGTGCAGAATCTGAGGCAACATTTAGGGGAGATTTTTGGGGGAAAACTTGAGATAATCTATGGGACAGGAGAAAATATTTTTGAGATAAAATCTTAGGTAACCTATAGGATACAGCTAGGGGTCCTTGTGGAGGGAAAATCAGAGGTAATCTTTTGGGGATCTGAAGTCAGTTTCTTGTCAGAAAACTTAGATAAATTACATGAAAAAAATAATGCTTTATTGAAGGGTGATTTTAGGGTAATTTAGGGAGGAAAAATGAGTATTTCTGAGGGAAAGAGTCTGTTGTAACACCGCATTCTGATGCGGCATATTTGAAGAAAAATATGAGATACCTTCAAAGGCAAAGAGTTGTTATTTTTAGCTGAAAACCTGTGATACTTTAAAAGGATACTGTCATGGGCAGAATGGGAGCTGCAGAAAAAATCTGTTAGAAAAGCTGTCCTGCTCAGTCATCAGTTGCTAAAATGACCCCCTTGCCTTAGAAATTCCATACAAAGAAACTGGGGTGTGGTGTAATCCAGTCTCAGCCCCAGATTTGTTAATGGCTTATACCTAGAAGATTTTATAGAATTGAGTCTTTAAAAAATATTTTCCTTCAGGATAATGGACTTCTAACCATATATATTTATATAAATTTATATGCTTTATTATGATGATAATTAGACAAAAGTATCCTAATAAAAACAGTTTATAACACAATAAAGGTGCTAAAAAAAGCAGGGTATTATAATGGAGTCTTTGTAACAAAGATTGAAAAGATTATATTAAAACAAGCAAAAAATAATTCCATTGCTGCTAATGTAGCTAACACATCCAAAAAAAAAAAAAATGGCAAATGTAATTTGGAAGTGAGGCACTGGAGGCTGAGCCTGTGGGGCTGTTGGGTGGCGGTTCCCTTCAGGCACAGGAGCTGGAGCTTCTCAGGCCCAAGTGTGTCGCGTCGCCCTGGCAGAAGCCATTGGACTAGGAGATGAGTGAGCAAGAGCTCGTGTGGCTTCAAACTCCAGTGTTAAACACTTTCTTAAGAGCAGCAGTGATGAGGTGGTCTGGGAAGACGCCAGCGACTCTGCTATGACATACTGGTTCTGGCTCTTGAGATTACTACGTGGAGTTGACAACTCTTTGCTCTCTCTGATGGGGCATGGGACATTAAAGTAGCAGACTTGTACTTCCACTTTGGCCACTATCCAGCCCACCCTGCTTCCATTTTCATGGCCTTTCCATGATGTACTGTTGCCAGGAGCTCCCTTCCCTGGGTTTTGAAGAGACTGTACAGCAAAACCTCAGTAGTGGTGGCCTTGGCTCTTCTGGAGATCCACAGAGAGGGTAAGGTCTTGTACCAAGCGCTGAATGTCATATCTCACCCTTCCACATTCTCACCTCAGCCTCTCATTTTGCTCATTTACCCAGCAATGACCTCACCTGCTTCACTGTTTACTTTGGCTGGTGCATATGACAAGGGCTTCAAGTGGAACGAGATACTAGTATCACATCTTCCAATATTTTTGTATGTCTGCAGATCTGTTCTCTTCCCTGGGAGGGTAAAACTACAGTCTGGGAGGAAAATTAATGCCTCCATGTCCTTCTCTAAGCCAATGATGCGTCATGCAGGCAATACCAATCCAGCCTCTTCTAAACAAGCAAAAAAGCAAAATGAAGAGAGTGGAGGGCTGTAAATGTGGTAGGACTGGTCAGCTGCCTCACCTTTTGCTCAGGCTTACCACTGCCTTGCAATTCGTCTTTGATTTTGGCTGGATGTCATTTTTCTGCCCTGCAGCTCTGTAGCTCCTGTGACTGTATCAGCCTGGAAAGTGAAGGCAGAGCCCTGGAAACAGTGAATGCGAACCCCACATGGGCTTTTCTGGGGTGCTCTCAGTCCCCTGTGAATCAAGGAGGCAGTAATGTTTGGGTTGCTGCCTTCTCTCCAGGGGTGGCTTACCCTTCCTCCCCCCGTCCTTTTCCTCCTCCCAAGTTTGTGGCTCTGCCGGGTGAGAGCTGCTGCAAAAGTAACACAACGGGCCCCATTCAGTTCTCACTTCTGCGAGGAGAGCAAACACTGGTGCAGGAGCTCAGCAGCTGCTAAACAGGGCAGAGGATACTTTCCTCTCTTCGACACATCTTGAAGTCCAGGTACTCCAAACTCTGGGTGTGAGGGTGGGAGTGATGGCATGATGTCTGGCATGTGGCAGTGCTCCAGGCACAGCATGGGGACTGAGTTTAAGGGACATTACATTTGTGGCATTGGGCAGTGGGTGTTCAGGAGAGGGCTGCCCCAGTGTGTCTGTGTGTGGGCTGCAGCAGGACTCTAGATGGGTTGACAGCAGGAGTGCAGTGTTGGTGTATGAGACCAGAGGGGATGATGAGCTACAGTGTCTCCACAAATCGAAGCCTTGCAGACCTTACTGTTGCTATCTCAGAGCTTAGCAGAATGTATTGGTCATATGTACAGCCTGCTCCCTCCTCTGTGTTTCTCCCAGCCTTGGCCTCTCTCTGGTACCTTCACTCCAGGGGCTCACTGCCCAGCCAAAACCAACCTCTCCTTCCTGCAGCTAAACAGTGGAGTTCTATTCCAAACACTGCTATGAATAGCTTAGGAGGAAAGCAGGGAGCTTGCAGGGTGGGCAGTAGATTACCAGGATGGTGGAGACATGGCATATTTGCCATTTAAAAAAAGGTAGCAGCTCAGAAGCCTGTGATCACATTCTCTGGATGGCTACATACTGCTTGCCTTACAAAAGGAATTGTAGGAGAGATATTGATGGCTTAATATCTTAAGTTAGTGATATTTGAAGAAAATGCAGGAGTGGGGTGGGTGTCTGTTTCAAGGTAGCTCCTTGTGAGTGACTTGGTATCTGTGACCTTCACTTCTCATTCCAAGAATTCCTTCTTTCTTTTTTCCAATCTTCCTCCTTTTTAACTTGTGAAATCATAGTGTGAGAGCAAGAGAAAGTGAGACCTGACCCACTAGGTGATAGCAGCCGCCCTCTTGGCACACGGGGCTCAAAGCAGGTGATGCTGTTTGGGGATGCATGGGAGCCTCGCCTCTCTCCTGGCCTTACATCTGTCTCTCCCCAGCCACAGGTGCCCTCCACCATGGGGCCATCCTGGGGGCTCCTCCTGCTTGCAGTGGCCTTGGGGGCAACAGCTGCCGCCCGCTGCCCTGCACCCTGTGTCTGCGATAACCTCCGTGCCAATGTCCTGTGTCTCAATGGGAGCATGACTGCCATTCCTGACACCATCCCAGAGGTGGGGAAGGGGAAGAAAGGTCAAAGGATGGGGAGAGAAGATAGCTGTGGCAGCCCTTGTGTAATTTGGTGTTTTATTTGTGTGACTGACAGCTCACCAGGAAACTAGACCTTCGGGGCAACAGTTTCATGGTCATCCCAGCAGGAGCCTTCCTTGCTACCCCCTACCTGACACACTTAGACCTGCAGCGCTGCAAGGTGGAGAAGCTGGAGGAAGGGGCTTTCCGGGGACTGGGGAGGCTTGTCTACCTCAACCTGGCCTCTAATGCTATAGCCCTCCTCTACCAGGAGTCCCTGGATGGGCTCTTCTCCCTCCAGCAGCTCATTCTGGAGGGGAATCACATTGAGGAGATACAGCCGGGTGCTTTTGGCCACCTGAGGTCCCTCACTGTCCTTGACCTGAGGGCAAATGCCTTGGTCTACCTCCCAGACATGGTCTTCCAGGGTTTGCAGGTTCTTAGATGGCTTCGGCTGTCTCACAATGCCCTCCATGTGCTGGGCAGTGAGGCCTTTGCTGCTCTGCCTGCCCTGCGCAGGCTGAGCCTGGACCACAATGAGCTGCAGGCACTGCCTGGCGAGGCCCTGGCCAGGTTGGATGGGGCTACCCGGCTAGACCTGGGCCACAACCCCATCACCTATGTGGCCGAGGAAGCCCTGGCCATGGCCTCGCTGAGCCAGCTCTTCCTGGACCATGCCTCCCTTCAGGATGTGGCACCCAATGCCTTTGCCCGCAGTCCCCAACTCCGTATTCTGGACCTCCGAGAAAACCAGCTGCAGGGGCTGCCACCCCTGGCTGGGGCAGAGGGGCTGATAAGGGTCAGCCTGGATGGGAACCCTCTTCTCTGCTCCTGCCTCCTGCGCCCCTTCCACAAGTGGCTGGCAAGGGCACGGGTGCATGCTGAGGGTGCCTGTACTGCACCCCCTGCCCTCCGTGGCCGCTCCCTCAACTCCCTGAAGTCCCCTGAGATGAGATGCAGTCGCCTCTGGCCACCCCCTAGCCCCACTGCACCACCAGAACAGCCACGTTCAGCCAGCAGCAGGCAGTGCCCCTGGGGATGTCTCTGCTCCCCTGATTTCCATCATGGGTCCTGTGAGAATAGGGACCTCCGGGAGATCCCTCAGGACTTCCCTGAGGACACCAGACTTCTGGACTTGCGCCAAAACCCCTTCAGGACAGTGCCACCGGATGCCTTCCCTGGCCTGAAGGAGCTGGTGTCACTCCACCTACAGAGGTGCAGCATCAGGGTGCTGCACCCCGGGGCGCTCCGGGGCCTGGCGAGCCTGATCTACCTATACCTCACCGACAACCACCTCTCCACCCTGGCGGCTGCTGCCTTTGAGGGGGCCCCGCAGCTGGCCTACCTCGACCTGGACCACAACGCCTTCACCCATGTGCCTGCAGGCACCTTCCAGCTCTTGCCGAACCTCATCTCCCTCCACCTGCAGCACAACGCCATTGGGGAACTGGTAGAGGGTGACTTGGCTGGAGCCGGGGGGCTCCGCTGGCTTTACCTAGCTGGGAATGCCATCAGGCACATTGCCCCAGCTGCCCTGGCTCCCACCAAGATGCTGGAAAAGCTGCAGCTGGAGGGAAACCATTTGTCAGAGGTGCCCACAGCAGCCCTGGGGGGCCTGCCTACCCTGAGTGAATTGAAGTTGTCCCGAAACCCCATCAAGCACATGGGGGACAGTGTCTTCCTGCCAGTGGCCTCCAGCCTGCAGCACCTCTACCTGGACAACATGGGCCTGGAGTGGGTGAGTGTGTTACGGGACTCCCAAGGGGCAGTGGCACCACAGGGCATATTACAGGTTACACTGCCGAGGGCTGGTGACCCCTATAGGGTCATCCAAACAGACATCCTTGAATTCCCAAGCCTTCAGGAGATGTTCCATAGCATGGCTGGGAAGCCGTATTTCTTCAGCCTCAGGTGTAGCATTCCCTTGCTTCAACCTTGCTCCTGGCTCCCCTGGGAGAAGCTTACTCCCTCCAGTCCTGAAATTAGGGTCCCGACTATTCCCTAAATCACCTCCTTCCTCCAGCTCTGGCCAGATTTCTCTTTCTCTTATTACAGACTGTCCTGCAGGCCTCTCCACTGCTATTATCCTGAATATTTCCATTCTCTCAAGGAAGTGGTGTTAGCAACACCCTCATAATAACTGTGTATCTTAACAGCACCCAGGGATCACTCTGAGACCTCCTGCATGTGATCTTCTTTCTAAGAAGACTAACAGGAGTCTAATGAGTTCCAAACTGTGAAACTGCTTGAATTAATTAACAGTCCCTCCTGTTTGAAGCAGCTCTTTTGTGGGGCCACCAGCTTCAGGACAGGTTGTCAGACCCCCCAAGATGATCAGACTCCCCAAGATGATCAGGGGGGGCAGAGATCTGCTCCCCTGCCTTGATCAGCATGCTCCTGACATACTCTTCTTCCATTGCAGATTTCTCCCCTTGCCTTCACTGGCCTTGGTCCCAAGATCAGAAGCCTCTACCTGGAGAGCAACAAAATGAGTAACATACCCGACATGAGCAACTTCACGGGGTTGGAGATCCTCAACCTGCATGATGTGCCTTTCCACTGTGACTGCCAGCTCCTTCCGCTGAGCAGGTGAGTGCCACAATGGGGGAGCAGCCTCAGGGATCTGCCTGGGGGGCAGCTGGACCTCCTATGATGACAGCACAAACTCACAGCACACTGGCCATTTCTGGTCTTTTCCCGTGGTGGCAAGATGTAGTTCACACCTGTGTGCAAGGATGGAAGTTGTCTGGGCTTTCTGGGCATAGGGAAAGCTGTCACAAGCTGGGGCGGGCAAATATTGAGATATTTAGAGGTCACTGACATTACCTGGCCTTACTTTGAAGTGATCATCCACATACGGGCATAGACTTTTGCCCTTTGTTTCACTCTTCCTCATTTCTTTCCCTGATCTTCTACCACATTTCCAGGTGGATCAACAAACTCAACCTCTACATAGGGGCCACGTGTGGTTCCCCTCCAGAAGCCCAGGGGCTGAAGGTGAAGCTCTCCACCACTTTCCAAACTTGCCCTGGCTGGGGACAAGGTGAGGCTGCAGAAACCAATCCTAACAAGTCTAAGGCTGCAAGCAAGCCCAAAAAGAAAAAGAGGTCGGCAAAACCTCCAGCCAGAGGCTTCAGTAAGAACAGAGCTTAGGGCTTCTTAAGGTGTATAGGACATGTGCTGGACACAAGGCCATACCTACAGTCTGGCTAGAGCAGTTTTTCTAGACTTTTCCCAACCATGTAGACATGAATATTGCCCAAGGTGCACAAGAGAGCCTGGTGCCACCAAAACCATGTTGATTTGCCAAAGATACAGGGTTTGGTTTTGCAGAACACAGAGGCACATTCCATAGAGTCTGCAGCATGCTTTGGTGATGCAAACAATGAAGCCAGATACTTGCTTCCTCTTTCCAAGGCTTCCACCAGCCATGTGGAAAAGCTGTTATCCAGAAGTCTTTTGTTTTTGAAAGCACTTTCACAGCTGCCAAAATTATAGAAGAACCCGGAGTGGGACTGGAACCAGCACCACCCAACGGCACAAATCTTATGCTAGAAAGCTTAAAAATTATTAGTGAAAATGTTGCCTTAATTCCCAGCAGTTCCTCGGAATTAAAACATATGAACATGGAAGCCTTTTTATTTCCTGCAGAATTCAGTGATCCGCAAGTGATCCTATGATAATTATGTGTTCAACCTATTCCCCATGACTGTATAGGTTGGGATTCCAGAGCCCAGAAGTTTGCTTAAATTGAAAAGGCTCTGAAAGATATATGTACAGATAAAGATATGTTTTGACTAACTCCGGATTTTGGTGGCCTGGAAAGCAATATGCAAGCCTTGGGCCTCTTCCTGAAGTTGGTCACAGGGCTTTAAGGTACTGATTGTAGACCAAATTTATAGTACAACTGTTAAAAAAATTAAAAACTCAAACCATACTCCAAGTCTTCTGCAATGGGTTCTAATATACAACAGGTCTCGCCTGTGAGGGTTGGGGGGGCTTCTAATACAAATGAGCAAAATCTAACAAGTATCCAATATTACATATTTCATACAAGGAATGGCACGAATTATGCTTACTACACATAACAGTGGGACAAATTGTGTGACTGGAGTGTGACTATCAATGGCTATGAGCTGTTCAGAAGAGACAGAAAGGAGGGAGAGGTGGAGGGGTTGCCCTCTATGTCAAGAGGTGCATTGAGTGTGAAGAGCTGTCTCTGAAGAACAGTCATGAGCAGTTTGAAAGACTGTGGGTAAAAATCAGACTCTGAGGTAACAAAAGGAACTTTGTGGCCAGGCTCTGCTACAGCTGCCTGACCGAGGGGAGCCTATTGAGGAAGCCTTCTTGCCCCAATTACAGGAGCCTTTGTGCTCACAAGCTCCAGTCCTGTTGGGGGACTTCAGCCACCTTGACATCTACTGGGAAAGCACCAAGGGAAACTGCAGGCAATCCAGGAGACTCCTGCATGGAAGATAGCTTCTTGAGCAAGGTGGACTTTTGTAAAGCTTTTGACACAGTCGCCCACAACTATTCCCTCCCAACTGGAGTGATGGATTCCATGGGTGGACTGTTTGGTGGATTAGGAATTGTTTTGATGGTTGCCTGCAGAGGGTGAGGGTAGTGGTCAACAGCTGAGAAGTCCTAGTGGGCATCAGTTACCAGTAGTGTCCCTCAGGAGTCTGTACTGGGACCAGTGTTTTTAATGTCTTCATTACTGACACACAGAAAAGGATGAGGTGCACCCTTAGCAAGTTTGCAGATAGCATCATGCTGATTGGTGCTCTTCATTCACCTGAAGGATGGGATGCCAGACATAGGGATCTGAACAGAGCACATGGGAATTTCAAGAGGTTTAATGAGACTCAGTGCAAGGTGCTGCACATGGGTTGGGGCAAACCTCAGTATCAACACAAGGTGGGGGATGAAGGGATCAATAGCTGTCCTGCCAAGAACTTGGGGATACAGGTGGATGGGAGGCTGGACATGACCCAGCAATGTGCACTCACAGCACAGAAAGTCAATCAAGCATCAACAGATGAGTGAAAGCATCAAAAGCAGCATGGCCAGTAGAATGAGGGGATTCTCCCCCTCAGCTCTGGTGAGACCACACCTACAGTTCTGCATCCAGCTCTGGGGTCCTCTGCTCGAAAGAGGACAGATTCGTTGGAGCAAGTCCAGAGGAGGCCACCAAAATTATTAAAGGGATTGAGCACCTCTCCTATGAGGAAATTCTGATATAATTGTGATTGTTCACTCCAGAAAAGGCTTCAAGGTAACCTAACTGCAGTCTTTTGATACCTGAAGGGACCATATAGACGAGACAAGACCATTTACAAGAGCATGTAGTGACAGCACAAGGAGGAATGGGTTCAAACTGAAAGACAGTAGTTTTAGATAATGTATTAGGAAAAAATTCTTTACTGTGAGGGTGGTGAGGCACTGGAACAGGTTGCCCAGGAAAGTTGTGGATTCTTCATCCCTGGAAGTGTTCAAGGCCAGGTCGGATGGGGCTCTGGGCAACATGGTCTAGTGGAAGGTGTCCCTGCCTATAGCAGGGGTATTGAAACTAGATGAGGATCCTGAGATCTTTATGGTCCTCTTCCAACTCAAACCATTCTACGATTTTATGAAAAAAGATCTCACTTCTTCAGCAGGCATCATCATCTCTTTTTGTTTCTTCACCTCTTTCCGTTCTTCCTGTCCTGATTTTCTTCGGGTTCACAACACTTAGACCAAAGAGCACAGCACCCAAGTCCTACAGGGGCAGCTCCTTTCCTAATATGTCCTGCAATCATCACATTGGACAGCAGCTTGTCCCCTCCAGCCAAAGCTAAGAACCCAAACTAACCTTTTGTGCTCTAGCAGCCTCTTTCTCTGTTTCGAGCTCCTGATCCAAAAGGCTCCTTTAAAATCAGGCATGCACAACTACCACCCTAACAGCCGCCCTGGTCATGCTCCGCAGCACGCCTGCAGTCTTTCTGCTGTTTCCTAGGGCTTAATATTACATGTCTGCGGGAAGTTTTTTTGCACACCACGAGAGTAGAGTTAGGCCACAGGGTGGTCTGCTTTAAAAACGGAAGGTCCTTTTGGTCCTCTGTTTCTCATTGCCAGGACCTTCCCTAAAGTGCCACAGGGTGAAGCTGCTGGCCATAGGAAAGCTGCAGAATGCTCCAGATCAGTCTGTGTCCTCCTGCTTTATGCTGCTGATGGGAATGGGAAGCTCTCCAAATTCTGCATCTGAAGGGTCAATGGTTTCTTCTTTCACCCGCACAGCAATGACTAGCAGGAGACAGAAAGAGAGAGGGAAAAATAAGTAAATAAAATGTTGCCTAGTATTACCTGCAGCACCTCCAAACCAGCTCTGTCCATGCAGGTACTCAAAATGCCCCAGGCCCTGGAGCAAACCCACTTCCTGAGGGTACCTCACCACAGGCAGCCCTGTCATGCCACTGCAAATCTATCCATGGTCACAGCAGCAATCAGGATGGGACTAAACCCTGGCAGCATTCAGCTGCTGGCTCCCAAGAACAACTCCTAAGGAAGGAAAAGTGGATGTTATCCATTTTCAATCTGCCTGGGTTCACACAGGGGAACTTAAATGAACAGGAGGGACCTTCATGACTCTCCAATCCCCATGTGCACAAGGCACCTCACCCACCCTCCTTCCCCCTACCCACTAGGGCTGGCAAGTGACCCAGATGCTCTTCTGCTGGGACCACAGTATGAGAGGCTGTGTTCACATGCTGCAACAGCCCTTATGGGGATTGGGATGTAACAGCCACCTCTGACATATCAACTTTGTCTCTCCCCCCTGACCTCACACAACCAGACCATTCAGCAGGGCAGCCAGGCCCTCAACAGGCATTTGCAGCATTGAGATTTTGAGTAGTACTGGTCCCACCAAACCTTCTTGGGAGGCAAACCTTTCCAGGGAAAGCAAGGAAACGTTTTCTTCTACTCTCAGAGTGTCTCTGGAGGAGTACAAAAGGACCTTTGACATGCTGCTGCCTTTTCCTGCCTGGAGATGCCCAAGACTTACTGGCCAAGAGGGTGTATGGATGTAGCTGCAAGGTAGAATAACTCATTCCCTTACTCTCATCAGGTGTTGGCTCTGGCAAAGCCTGGCTGGTAGCTTTTGCTTCTCGTTTTGAGTTCACGGCAGAAGGCTTCTTGACAGTCTGCTTGACACTGCGGGCTTTGGCAGGTAACTTTTTTCCTTAACAAAGAGATAACAGAGTATAAGCAAAAGTGTGTTTCTTTTCCTCTGGAAAATCAGCAACCCTGCTCCTCTGAGAAACCACAGGCCACGGACCAGCACAACTGAACAGAAAGCTACATGGTCATTAGCTGCCAACTGGTTATGCAACAGAAATGGCCTACAGGAGAAAAATTCTATAGTCATCATCTCAAAACATGCTCCTTTGTGTTCTCCTTCATTAAAGGCAAGGCACTTCAGCATCTGTTTAACTTCCAGGGAGCAGGTCCTCTTGGAATCAGTGTGGAGTCAGCTTTGCTTACCTGTCTGCGTCTAGTCCTAGGCAATGAGCACATTTGCTGCAAGGCACAGACACTGTACCATAAAATTGGTCTGGTTTTTAGCTGGCCATTTTATTTAGGTCGAAAATCTTTATATTCTTTAGATGTCCTTTCCTCTCCACCCCCCAGGAAGGAATTTTTTGCCTGTCTACATGATTTGCCACATCTACTGCAACAATGACAGCAACAATGATAAGATGAAACAAAAGAAGTATTTCTACTGGCCTCTTCAGCCATCTTAAGGCTTTCTTTCCCTCAGCACAAAGCAGGGTTGCTCTCCAGCTACCATTCAGCTGCAGCAAACATCTCCCTCCAACCATGGACACAGTAGTGACAGCAGCACAACCTCACACCTGGAAGCAAGTGCCATATATACCTTGGCCAACAGAAAACAGACTGCAAAACAGATTCTTCCGTACAGAGCTCTCCGCACTTTAGGAAATAGGGCAGGTAAGAAGGGTGAAGCTGTGTTGGTAAACCCACAGCTGACTGAGGGCATCCACAGCAAGACAAGGCCTCTCTCTCCTGCTCTGATGGGACATGGACAGGGTTCCTCTAACTGGGCCCAGCCTGCGAGCGAGCGGGAGGGCACTAATCAAACATCACTCACTCTTCTTTCCATAGGGTTTCTTCCTCTTCTTGGGCACCTCCTTGGCCTTCGCTGGAGTTGTGGGCTCTGTCATGGAGACGAGAGGGAAACGAAAGCCAAGTCCCATAACCAGTAGGTAACTGGGATGAAGTGACATAAGCGAGAAACAGATATACCCATCCCCCCAAGCCAAAGCCCTCTTCCCAAGACAACCAGCTGAGGGGAAAGCAAGGCTCTAGTGCAGTTGCTGTCTGTGCTTCCAGGTGAGGGCCCAGAGCAGCAGGCTGGGGCAGCACAGGGGAGAGAGGCCCAGTATAGACGTGGTAGGGGCAGTAAAGAAGCAAGATTTGTAGTTTGAGACAAAAAGGAAAATATCCGCAAAGGTGAGGCAGTGGCCTCCCTGTGACAAGGGAAGGAATGAACTCTTGAGAGGATCCTCTTACCTTTTACAGACAGAGTCAAACAGTTGATGAGAAAAGGGAACATGGGGCAAGCTCCTGCTGCTATCTGGCTAAGGTTATAGCTATGCTTAATAAAAGGGAGATGTGTAGGGATAGGACCACCTGGAACTCTACCCAACCTCCTCAGGAGCAATTAATTCTCTCTTGGTGTGGGGACACTGAGCCAATCTCAAAACTCAGACTGTTTTCTCCCCATCAGGCTCCTCCCTCTGCCAGATGCTAGAATGTGGCAACAGAGGAAGATTTACGGTAGTTGGTGCAAATCAAGGAGGCCATTTCCTTCTCCCTACAAGGCCCAAAACTCAAAGGAGGCACTCACATAGCAGGAGGAAGGAAATCTTTATCTCTAGCATTAGAAACCACAGTAAAATCTACACTCACCTGGAGTCACTGGTGGTTGAAGCTGGTAGCCTGTCAGCTCACACCACCCCACAGGATAAATGTCTGGAGACTCGCAGTCCACCCACTGGTCATACTCATTGTCCCAGCCATCAAAATGGATGCTAAGGAGACGTTGGACTACACGCTTCACCGTGGCCACACAGATGAGCCGGGGCTCCATCAGGTCCACTGCCTCCACCTTCATGCCTGCCTTGAAGCCATGGTTGGGACAGTCCTGGGTGCATAAAAATTAAAAAATGAAAAAAGAAAAGCCAAGGCCATCGCACTCAGTCCAAACCTGTACCTGGCCAACACCACTCTCACACAGGCTGGCCTCCAGCCTAACACATGCAGACAACAAGCCCATAGATCCAAAAACAGATCCAAGGCCAGCTGTTTTCTCAGTCAATTTCAGCCCAGCCTTTAGTGGGGTGAGCAGCAGTTCAGGAACATACAGTCAAACAATTACCTCACATACTCCTGGGAAATCAAAGACCAGCATAGGCCCACATACTGCAGCAGTTTTGTTGATATAAAGCAGCTCCCCACTCTCCACCAAACATGCCAACCACATATCCACAGGCAATGAGCAATGCAGAGCCCACCAGGAGCCTGGAGCTCACAGAAACACTGGAGAATCACAGGTCACCCACAAAAGGCAGGACACTGATGTCCCAACTTGGAGAGCACATACTCCTGAGCCTTTGAGCTCTCCTTAAAATGCTGTCTGTCAGCAAACTGCAGCCCACTAGAGACTGCATATATTGTGTATACTGTCTATTGTCTCTCCTGACTTCAGGAAGACTTATGACACTGTCTGCCATAAGAACCTCATAGAGAAGATGACTGAACTACAAAGGCTGGGTGCGGGTGCAGCAAGTTAGACTGAAAACTGGCTGAAAGACTGGGCCAAGAGGATGGTCATTAGTGGCATGAAGTCTAGTTGGAGGCTAGTAAATAGCAGTGTACCCCACGGGTCAATATTGGATCCACTCCTCTTGAACATCTTAATTAATTATCTGGATGACATGTCAGAGTATCATGTCAAACCAAGCAAGCCTGCTTGTGGTAGAAAACTGGGAGGAGAGACAGAATATACTAGATGGTTGTGCTGCCCTCCAGAGGCACCTCGACAAGCTGGAATCCCTCATCTGCGGGGGAAGAACCCCAGGCCCCAGCAGAAGCTAGGGGCAGACTGACTGGAAAGCAGTGTGGCAGAAAAGGGCCTGGGAATCCCAGTGAACATGAAGCTGAACATGGGCCAGGGACGTGCCCTTGGGACAAAGAAGGCTAATGGTAAGCTGTTCTCAGCAGATCAGTGGAAATGACCCTTCCCCTCTGCTTGGCACTGACAAGGCCATACCTGAATTGTTCCCTGGTACAGGGGAGACATAGTGGAGAGAATCCAGCAAAAGGCCAGGAAGATGATGAGGGAACGGGAGCATCTTTTGTATGAGGAAAGGCTGACACTTGTGACTGTTCATCCTGGAGGAGAAAAGGCTCAGGGGTACCTTATTTATGTATATAAATGCCTAAAATGAGGGTGCAAAGATGGAGCCAGATTCCTCTCAGTGGTTCCCAGTGCCTGGACCAGAGTTAACAGGCACAAACTGGAGACATGGAGTCATAAGTGCCAATGAGCAGCAACACAGGTTGCCCACATGGTTGTGGAGTCTCCATCCATCTGTACATGGTCCTGAGCAATTTGCTACAGGTGACCCTGCTGGACAAGAAGTCACTTCCATCTCAGTGATCTTGTGACAGCCAGAGCTATTGCACTCCTCCTTGCTTACTCCAAGCAGCCCTACACATTGTTTCTTCCTGGCAGCACTCACTGTGTTGAAGAGCCGTGACGGAGCAGGTCTTGATTTGGTCTCTTCTAGGTAACGCTCCCAGCTGAATGTCTTTGCTTCGTGCCCTGCAGAATGAAGAAACACTAAGAGGTAACCAGGCAGTCACTGGGTAGACCAGGTGGGACAAAAGGCAGAGTAGGCAGGAAGGAGACATAGCAACTGGTTACAGAGCAAGTCAAGGAACCAGCATGTACAGCCTGATCTTGGATATGAACCTAGTGCATAGATTCCATGGGAGTCCAGCAGCTCTCTCTGCAGGCAAATACAGAAAAGTGCAAGTTGCAGCTCTGAACATCTGTGTCAGCCATAGACCCAGACCACAGAGAAAGGGGAGGACCAGGAGCAAGTAGGAAGTAGTATGTTCAAAACACACCACTCAGACCTATCTTTCTTTCTCCCAGCAGCAGGAACACCAAATGAAGATGGAACAGCACTGCACAAAAATGCTGCAACACAGAAATTCAGAGCAAGCCTTTTTGGGTATGAGGCAGCATACTAGATGAGGCAGCAAAAATACTACTAGGGTGATTGTCTCTTAGGAGTTTGAAGAAATACTCATGTCAGATCTATTCAAAGAGAACAGAGATGACTGTGGACACTTTAAGTACTGATTTCTGCAGCAATGGCTCTACTTATCCCTTCCCACCCTCCTTGTCCTTTAAAAGCTTTTATTCTGTTCAGTTTGGGGATGATACACCTCTGCCACTGATCTACCAGGAGCTAACCAAGACTTGGTATATGAGCAAAGCTCAAATAGACTGGCTCTCTGAACTAGCTGTCTACCTGAGAAACAAGCTGACTGGGACCTGGTTTTGACTTATCTGAACCTGACGTCTCTCAGAAACACATCCCCCATGAAATTCTGCATGCAGGTTTGTACCACAGGGTAGAGTCCAAATCTCACCTTTTGGTGGGGTCAGTTCAATGTTGTTCCTCTTACAGAAGTTGGCAGGGAAGATGGCGTGTGAGGAGGCATGATAGCAGAACCAGTCAGAGCCATCATCAGATGTTGCTCCATCAATGCTGATCATGAGGTACCCATCCAAGAGAACCTGAGATGGGAGTGAACGCATGAGTGTAGAGCTCTACTTGCTCTAAAGCCTCTCTTCCTTGCAAAAGATTCTCAAGAGTCCCCACATATCAATCACAATTTCCACTAGATAGTAAAATCCAATGTTATATGACCCAGCCTTCTCCTGGTATGTTAGTCAACACCAGCCTTAAATGGTCAGGTGTTGTGATTTGAATTTATTTTATTGATTCCTTGTTACGTGGCTCATTCTGTTGTACCCCCATGTTCTCCCCAAGTTAGTTTATCCCTGGGTTTTACCCTCCATCAAAGCTGTTCCTCATGCCATTCCCCTCCTTGTTCCAGCTCTTTCCCTGCCTGTCAAGGCAACCCAGCCCCTTTTGTTCCCGAATCTTCTCTGCTACTTTAACCTCAGGCCAATTCCGGACTGCAACGCCCTTTTCAAATTCCCCTACTCCTCGAAGCCCCATTGGTCCATGTGACCTATCCTCTCCACCTTCCTACCCCAATTAGCCCTAGACACTTGATATAATTCCCTCACTCCTCCCCTGAGGATTCCCTATTGGTTAGCTGTTTGTATCCACCCCCCAATTTGTATCTGTGCAAAACCCCTGGCACAGGACTGCCCTGTGCTCTTTGTTTCTGATCCCTTTTCTTGGAATAAACCCTTCCTTGTGGATCCTCAAGACTGAGAGCCTCCTCCTTTCTCCTCTTCCTGGTCCCTGTCGAGGTTTCTGTCTGGTATCATAGACCAAGTGGCTCTAAAAGTTCTGCCTCTGGTAAATCTTCATACTGAGGCAGTTCCTCACTCCTGGCATGATGCCAGAGCTCTAAGAGCTAGCCCAGGCTCCAGTAACAGAGCAGTCAGGAGCTCTGTTCTCCCCCAGAAACACTTCATTAGCAGCCCAAAAACCATCTCCACCAGCCAGATCATTAATTTGTTACTGGGCAGAAGAATAGGAGCGCCACCCTCAGATTTGCTACTTCATACAGCAGCAAGACTTGTCCCATCCTGTCACTCACTGATAATTAGAGCCTACCAAAGGTGACAGGCATGCCTGTCCCAAATTCTCCCATTTCTAAACCATGGCTGAAGGGAACATTCTACAGACACAAACAGCTCTTGTAGCATCCCACTGCCAAACTCCAAGTCCTTAGCTTGGGTTCTGTGAGGGCAAACAGCTTCTTGAGGAAGCAAGAAAAGCCCAGATGAATGCTGTATTTTCAACGTTCAACACGCTTTGCTGAGGAAACCTGGGCAAGGAATTTATTTCTCAACACTAGCATAAGAGTAGCACTCACAACTACCTCATGAAGAGAGACTGAAGGTGACACGTCTATCCTCATGTCATTTTCCACATGGAAGTCACCTCACAACTCTTCCCATTCTTTTCCTTTCTCTATGCACTCTCAGAACTGGAGAACAAATCTTCCCTACTGCATGCCCAAGGGTGGAAAGAGGGTGGTTGCCAGTCACACACACTGGGCACTAGCTTGCAGACCAAGCATGCTCATCTGTCTAAGTACTTGGATAACAGTTTGTCAGACCTCTGATGTAACCCTCCAGTTCCCTAATTCCCTCCACACAACACCATCCACTTCTCTTGACAGCCCTCTCTTGTCCCCCATGTAAAATCCTACCTGGTCTTATTAATTTGAAAAGACCTGAAGAAAAGCTGCATTATCCCAAGCAAACATAGCAGACCTCCTTAGGCTCACTGAACTTACCTTGCAAACAGTGGCCACACAGATGTTGCCCAGATTCAGGGGGTCAATGGCTTCCAGTTTCATACCTCGCTCAAACCATCCACCTTCAGAATAGACAGCTCGTACCTAAGGAAGACTCTGGTATACCATGTGCTGCCAGGAGTATGGGACAGTCCCATACTGACACCAAGCACAGCAAGTGCAAATAGGATTAGAACTTCTTCACTTGGCTCGGCTTGGGAGGGGTAAGCAAAGTATTACAAGAAATACAAAGAGGCAGCCAAACCAACACTATGCTTGTGTCAGCAACCTGCTGCCATGGCTCTGGTCAGAGAGCCAAGCCCAACTGCTGCTCCACAACAAAGCAAACCTCCTTCTCATCTCCATCCTTACCAGCAATCTGGTCTCTCCTATATAATCCTCTTCCCTCCCCAACTCAAAGCTCCCTTGTTTGCCCTTCAAATGAGTGTCTCAATCTGTCACTGTCCTTTAATTCTTTCAGCTTTCTAGTTTGACCTGCTCCTTCTTAACAACAGCCTTGACACCCCAAAGACCTTACTGCCCTTAGGTATAAGAAAGGCCACCCTCAACAACGCACATGGCTGCATGTATGCCCAAGCAAGGAAGTGCTATCACTGCTTCCTTCTTTGTGACCCCCACAGAAAGGCAGACTTGTCCTACCTTCTTAAACAGATAGGGCACAGCATCACAATAAATCTTCCGGAAGGTGGGATGGTTTGCCATGTCATTACGTTTTTCTTCTGTAAGGAATGGAAGAAACACAGGTAAAAAACCTGCAGCAACTGCAGTAAGAAAACTGAAAAATTAATATTCAGTCTGTGAGAGCTTAGCTGCTATAAACCCCCTCAATATCAGACCATTTACTAAAAATAACAGGTCAGTCCCTTCACTTATAAAATGGGCTGTGATGAAGGGCTTGCTCAAAAACAGATGGCTCAGCTTCCTGAGCACTACTGATAACATATGCAGCTGAAGTCACCAGGGAGAGGCAGCAAGGAATGGAGACACAACCAAAAGGATCAGCAGAGCTCAAGTCTTCTTTTTTTTTTTTTGTCTTTTACTTTGCCAGTGTAAGCCAATCAACAATTCTTGGTAAAAGTCTAGAAAAACACAACCTGATGGCATCCAGTGTTACAGAAGCCAGCATGAATTTTCTCAAAGACTGTAAGCATCTGTCACATTGCAAAGTCTGCATTCTCACACTAAGGAGACAGACTGCCTGCTTCAGGTAAGAAACCCTACAGTCCCCCGTTCTGACCTGGGATCACAGGGCTTTTATATATCCAGAAAAAAAGCCAGCAGACACAAAACTAAGCAGACTTCACCTGTTAGGTCTTGGGGCAACTGTCTCATTCCCATCATGTCAAGACTGGTGTCACTAGAAGGGTGCAGGCAGTTCCCAGCAAATGAGAAGCTGGCTGCAGTGGCCTGATCCTTACCTGTTTTCTTTATGTCATGGCCGACTCTCCGTGACCAGCCCACAGGATGGATAAGGGGACTCCACATGTGGCACCAGAAGTCATCATCACTGTCGCCATCCTCATAGAGGAGTCTCAGTCTGCCCCCAATCACTGTGTCCACCACTGCCATACGTGTCTGAGACACATAGTTCTTATCCACCACCTCGACCCGCATGCCCTGCCGGAACGGGTACTTCATGCTCTCTGCCATCTGGCAACAACCAACAGAGGAGGTGAGATCAACCAGAGTTCTTCAAACACTTCAGAGAACAGCTTTCCCCACAGACATGCACTGCCCTAAGCTGACTAGGAAGGGATGCATAGGAATGGGTTCTTTGGGAGGACAGGTAGGTGGCAGCTCCAGACATGACAGTGTGGTTGGGCACACACATGCTGGGTCTCCATTTTGTCATGTGGCCTCATAAGAGCTGCTCCACTCCAGCCCAGCAGAAACGCCCAGCTACTACCTTGTGTGAATGCTCTCAGTAAGAATTCTGTTCATGGGGAACTGAGTAAGGAATTGCATGTGCCTTTTCAGTTATGAAAGAGACCACAAGGGTTTTGAGGCTGCAATTAGTTAGAGATGTAGCTTCCTAAAGTGCAACAGGATTTTCAGTTGACTTCCAAAGAGGTCAGGTTCTTATTTTCACCTTTTTATTCTGGTCAGAGGTTGAGCTACATGATGATCTATTTCCCAAATCCACATCCAAAGCCAGTTACTCTGCAGACTGACCCAAAGGTACAGTGGAGTCACTGGCTGCTTTCTGACTTTTTCTGAGACCTTCACTTTGCTCATGCAGCCTTGTCCTACTCATCCACAAATGCCCAGTGGTGTTTACAGAACCCCTGACATTTTGGAACTGTGATCCAAAGATGCTAAGCAGCAACTAGGAAACACAAAATAGATACCCAAACCAGCCTACATTTGAATCCAAAATAACTTTTAAGCTAAGGTCCCTTCCCCTTCCTGTTTATTAGGTGGGAGTGGAGATGCTAAGGGGAAAAAGAAAAGCAATGTGTGTTTCCTTCCACCATTTCCCTTTCAGCTACAAGCTGGGGCCCAGGAACAAGCAGCTACAATCACCCTCTTAACTTTCTGAGAAGTAACATGGGAAGCACTAATTACATCTAGATCTCCAGCTCAGTGTCACCACTTACCTTGCACACAAAAAAAAACTATCACCTGCCTTCGTGTCTGCTGTCTCTGGGACTGTTTTCCTTATCTGCAATTTCCAAAGCTCCTAGCCACAGGAGATCCCCTTCCCTCTAACAAGGTGTAATCTCAGTGCAGGCTACACAAAAACAATCATGAGAGCTATAGAGATGCCAAGGCCATGGCACTTAAAGGAAGCCTGTGCCCTTCTCACTCTTTGCAGGCTGCTTTGCTACCAACACTGAAGGCAAAGTTTTTGACTCTCAGAGCTATTTCCTGGCACTGAAAGAGGGCAGGGAAATGCCAGGCTGGAGCTGCACTGGCCTTGCCCTTCAGCAAAATGCCAAACTTCATCCCCAGTATTTCCCAGCAGACTATGTGACAACAGCTTTTAAAGACTGCCTATGACCCAAAGCAGAAACTGTTGTGCAGAGAGGGCACAGAGGCTGTGCCATCTATTACCCACAGCATCATGACAGGTTTCTTAGGAGCATGTGGAAGCACTCACTGCCCCTGCCCAGGTTTCAAAGCACACAAAAGTTGCACAGATCAGAACCAGAAGAGACATGTTGAGCACATGTCTTGACTTCAGCTTCATTTCCCCCATGCAAAACGACAGCCTCCCATGGTTACCTTTATGTGGAAATCCACTGGGATGGTCCTAGCTCCCACCAGTTTTTTCATGAGGTAACTTCTCCAGTCAGTGTACTTGGCATGGATAGCTACATATGACCAGGGAAAAAGTCCATCTTTATGACCAAAATAATTACAGCACCACACCTTTCATCTCTCTGTCAGCCCATACGCACTAAAAGGCCTTCTTCACACTCAGATTCTGTACTCTGTTTTGCCAGCTTGCCCCCACATCTGGCTGAAGGGATCACCATTACAGAATGAACTAGGCCAAGCAGACACTCATCTCCACTGATCTAGATGAGAAAGTGGCAGAGCAAAACACTTGAGCCATACCAAGCAAATCTCTGCTTGCCAGAATTCCACTGAACTGGCATGCCTCTCTGAACTACTAGCTGTGCAGGGACTGGAGTCACTGCACTTACCAGAGATGTTGCTCAGGATATAGGACCAAAACATTCCCTCAAAGTTCAAGTCCAGCCGCCATGTGGATTAGAAGGAGGAAAAGCCACCTGCATCAGCTCCCACAGGTCTGATATCAGCTTTGCATGCAGCATCCTCAGGTCAATAATAGGGAGATGCAGAGGGAGCAATGCAAGCAGTCTCCAGCTTCCCAAACTCAAACTGCTGCTTGTAACTCAAAGCACAATTGCAGCTGTAGTCCTACATGCAGTGGGAACATCTGTCCCCCTGTGCTAGGCATAAACCAAAGCTTCTCCATGCCCAGGTATATGCTGAGCCCTCTTGCCCCACACTCACTTTGTGGTGGTACCAGGATTTTGCTGTTGATGGCACACCAGCCAATGGGGTGAATATCCACTGTGCCCAAATTACACCAGAAGTCATGACCAGCATCATTCTCAAAGCCCTCATATCGCAGAAGAGCCCTGTATCCTGCCAGGACAGAGAAGACAAACAAAGGCATTGGAGGCCAAGAATTTGGCACCACAGGCTTAGTACCCACAGCATGGCCTTCAGCTCTCTGCATAGGTTACCGGAGCATTTCGAGCAACTATTCTTGCAAACTGACAAGCAACCAGAAGAGGAACAGTGCTGGCTTCCTCTGACTCCTGCACCATGATATTTCCTGTTGCAAAATCTCTCAGCAGTAGTAGAGCTCCAAAGAGCTGCTGTTTTGCTTGACCAGCTACCCTCAGCTCTCTAAAGTTTCCCTTAGAGCTTAGCTGTGTCCAGCTGTCAAAGATTACTTTGGAGACTTACCTACAATCTGGATGACAGATGCAATCCAGTACACACGACTGGGGAGCACAGCATCATTGTTCAGCACTTCCACTTTCATACCTTTCACCACATCATCCCACTGATCAAAGAGCGGCACCTGAAAGATTGAGGCAGCCAGGTTGGGAGAGGGATGTGGAGATCAGAGCAGGGTTTAGGCCCTTCTAGCTTTCAGAGACATGTCTTAGGCAGCTACACTTTCATCTTAGACACAGGCTTGCATGCCTTACCCCTCCTAGATTTGCCAGCATCTTGAAATACAGTTGACCCACTGTCCCAAACATCTCACTGGGATGTTCACTGAGGATCCCAAAAGGCAGAATACCATATAGCAATACTTAACTGTTTCACTGCCAGATGTCCTATTATTCCAAAGTATCTACTGCCAATCCTCTATAGCAAACCTAACAATGAGGATACCTAACATATGTGCCTGACCTATCCTCAAGAAAAAGGAAATGTTTTCAGTATTATCAGACCACAACTCAAAAGGAATATAACAAGTCTTATAAAAATTGGACATGTTGGAGGTACAGCTACTGTCAGGCTCACATAAACTGATTTCTTCTCTGCACATCATCCTGGGCTGTACTCAGCCATACAAAATTAGCTTCCCACTATCATCCCCAGTCAGAACTAATTCTGTTTCCAGTTAGCACTGAGCCATCAGTACTGATGCCTGGAAAATATAATAGGTCTTCCCAACAATGTTAGAGTCAATATAAAAGCAAACCTTTACTTGAAAGCTTTCAGGTACACAATATGGCAAAAATCACATGTGGTACGGTAATTCTACAGTTTTTATAAGATTAGTTGATTAGTATACTTAGCATTTACTGTCAAGTTAAAATGTTAGTAGGTTAGGTAATAATTCCTGGGGTTCTGACCCACTGTAAGCAGTCCAGAGGTTTCTTTTGCCCCACTTTTGTTATGTCTGGTTCAGATTCTGGTTGGAAAGCAGAATGTCCTTGTAGTTGGTTGTGTTCTTGGAATAAGACTACAATATTTCTGAACGTGTTTAGAAGATTAGCTTATTGTTCCTACATGTAAGGAAGAAAGCCAGGAAAAATACTAGAAGCTACACCCATGCTTTAGCAATCTATAAAGCTAAAAATACATTAAAAACATAAAAAGCTAAAAATCATAGGCATCACTAGCACCAGTGTTTCTGCCATGTCCCCCTCTGCTTCCTTCCCCCAAAACTCCTGGACCCTTTGTGAGACTCCCATTCTCAGCTGCAACAAACCCCAACTTCTTTTCTTGCATCACCTGATCTCAGTAATGCCCTGCTGGGCCTCTGCTCACCACCTGTCACAGGAGCACAGGGTGGCCCCATGCATATGACATGCCCTGTGTGCCCTGCCACAGACAGCAAAGTAGAACTCACGTGTTTGAAGCAACTGACAGGAGCTGCCTTGTAGCCGTGCTCCTGCAGGTACTTTCCCCAGTCAAAGCCCAGGACGAGTGCTACAAGCAGACAAGAGAACAGAAAATCAGATGAGATGACAGAACAGCCACAGAGATCAGCTACCTCTGAACTACAGCCTGCAGCCTCCAGGCACTAGGACACAACACAGAACTGGGACCACAGAGCTTACACTCCAGGCTAAGTCATACGAAGAGTGAGGATGAGGCTACAATAGTGGATGGGCAGGAAGAGGAAAAAAGACATGCCCTGTGTTCTGCCAGCTTGTGTCAGAGCAATCCACACACATCGTACAAAGAAGTGTACCAGAGAGGAGGAGGAGGACTTCAGGGCTTATATCCCTCAAAGTGTCCCCATTTCTTTCACTTCAGCAGCTGCACCTTCTCACACCTCATTTACACTCACCATCCTGACCTGTCAGTGTTCCATCTGCCAACTGTCCCGTGCCCTGTGAATGGAGGAAGGCCCCGATCTTAGCTGACCAGGATGCCTTGTGCAGAACTTTAGCTTTCTTTGTTGGTGGTTTCCCCTATAAAAGAAGGATGATTAGAAACATTAATGGCACAGGAGACTAAGCCACTCCCTGGAACTGGGCATGCATCTCTTCCTTGGGACAATTTTCAGTCTACTACAGTATTTATTAACACTCACAGGAACAAGAAACAGCAGGTAAAATACACGTGTGTCCTTTCTCAGCTTTTAGGGAACACCACCTTTAAGCTGTCATGCCTTCTCTGGGGACTTCAGGCTGGAAGAACAAGTCACTGGGACTGTCAGTCTGATATTTAATTAAAGAGCAACCCTAGGTAAAGGCAGATCCTGCTCCACCCCCAGGAAATCTTACAGAATTATAGAATCTCCCTGAAGAGCTGGAAGTATGCCTTCCTAAAGTTCAGGAGCATGACTTTACTCCTTAGCTGACCTATATTCCTCAAGATTGCAAATTCCACCAATGCATGACCACTGCAACTAGAGCCACTGCCTCCAGTCTTGACATCCCCAATTACTTCACTTACCTTGGTGACCATCAAGTCTACTGTTGCATTCTCTCTGCTACAGCTGTGTATTCCCTGGCTTAAGAAATTATCCCATATGCATTCCAGGAGTCTCCTGGATTACCTACAGCCTGCCATGCTACTTTCTGCAGGTACAGGAGTGTTTGAAGTCCCCCAGCATGACATAAGCCTGCGACCATGATGGAGCCAGAGAGCCAGCTGGAAAAGTTTTAACGCACCTGCAGTCTGGCCAGGATGCTGGCCTTTTTGGAATTTGAGGAGTAGCTTCTGGAGCAGGAGACGCTGCAGAAACGTTTGGTCTTGGAGAAGAAAGCCTCCCTGGTGCCCACAATCCCACACATTTCACACACAGCTGCAAGAAGGAAGGCCAAGAACGTGAGGATTTGGTGGAGTCAATGCACTACAATGACAGAGCTGAGACCAGCTAACCATGATTATACAGTGCAGATCCCCCACACAGCCCAGTAAATGCAGTCTGAATGCAAAGCTGCTCCCAAAGCATCCCCAAGGTGCAGCCACACACCTTTCACTGCCCCTGAACATGCTTCAGGCAGCACACGCCGTACCTGGCTCAGAGCCACTGCCTTCTGTGAGCCGGCCTGTGGATGGCTGGTGCATCGGAGATGTTGAAAGCTCTCCAGCTTCCCGGTCTGCCACCTCATCATCGCTAGACTCTTCCAGACAGGAGCTGCTGTCACTGCCCATGCTGCTGTTGTAGCACGTGAGGCTGTCATAACCCCCAAAGATGTCCAGTTCATCATCCTCCTCCTCATCATCCCCCTCCTCCTCCACCCGCTCCAAAGATGAAGTTTTGTGGCAGAAGGCAGACACCATCTAGAAAAAGAGCCAATTTGCTTTAAAATATACATTTTACACCCCACTGCACAATAAACCTGCCCTTGCTGCTGGAGGAGGCCCTCTTGGGCCAGGGAGTGGCCTCAAGGCAGGCAAGGAATCCACATAACAACCCCAAAAGCGGGAGGGACTCTGAACTGCCTTCCCCCAAACAGATCCCTTTACTGGTATTCAACATGTTGCATTCTGCTTCCCAAGAGAAAAGTGCCGCAGGGCTGTTGCTAGATAAAAAGCATCTTGAGGAACATAGAAAATACAGGGCAAAGCACTGCCTTGCTGATGAAGGACAGATGAGACTGTGTCCTTCCAGGCAATGTTCCTCCCAACATAGATGCACAGCACCGCAGCCGAGAGACCATCACGGTAAAGCCAGCACAGACTTCCAGAATAGAGCACAGGCTGCACATTCCGGCCACCACAGCTCACAAGACAAGCCTGGAAGTCAGCAGAACCAACTCAGTCCTGGAGACAGTTCATGTCCTCTGAAAACTACAGTCCACAGCTGACCTCGGTTCAGAAACTACACCAGCAAGATAACAGAACGTTTGCTATAGGTTTTTGGCTAAACCCAGACACCTCCACAGCTAAACATCTTCACTGGCTCTTTGTACTTGCTGTTACAGCAGGAGAGCTGCAAGGCAGAGACTGAAGAAAGAGCACAGAAAAACTGTGTCTCAGACTAGAAGAATCTTGAACCAGGCTCCAAATAAGCATAAAAGAAACTGGGAAAATATGTTAGCAACTCATGAAGGAGCAGCAAAAACTCAGCATCAGCACAGGAAGTGATGGAACAGAAAGGCAGATTCAAGCAACTACATGAGGCAGGAGGATGCCATTGTTCTTCCAAGTGGGCAACAACAAAAGATCAGCAGAAAGTCTATCACCTTCCAGTGCTAAATTCCCTCTGACCCCTGGCTCCTAGCTATCGTTATAAACACGTGGACAGGAAGATCAGACTTCACTCACTGCTGTCTCCCCGCATCCTCCCTGGCTTTCACACAAAACAGATCCAAGGTTCCCAGGTTATTCCCTGGACAAAGAGTTGCTCTCCTGCGGATCCAGGCCCTCAGATAGCATTCCTGACGTCTGAAAGGCCTGAACTCCCCTAAAAAAAGAAATATTTTTCATCGCCTTCTAGTCCCTGTGTGGGTGCATTTTACACCAGCTCGTAGGACGTGAGCACCATTGCGTCGTTTCTTTTCCACCACAGGTGAGTGAAACTTGCGGATACGTTACAAGTCCCCAGGGCTGCCAAGCAAAGGCAGCATCACCCGGAGCTGAGGGGGTCGCGGGGGTGCATCGCGTGGGGATCAGAAGGCCCCGCCGCCGTGCCCAGGAGCAACCCAGCCGGGGCCGCAGCGGAGCCGCCGCCCGCTCCCGCTCACCTCCCGCCGCTCCCGCTCCATGGCCCCGGGACGCCGCCAGCCCGCCACGCGCCTGGAGAGCGGCCCCCGCCAGCCGTGCGCCTGATTGGCGAGAACAGCGGAAAGCGCAGCAAATCAGCGGGGAGCTTGTTCCCGCCGCCCTGCCCGCGGGGCGTGACGGGAGCTGTAGTTCTTTTCCCGCAGCCATGGCGCCTCGCGGCGGTCCCGCCCCGGAACGGGCTGGGCTCTGCTGCCGTCTCCCCGGCTCCGTTCTTGCTTGTGGCTCGGGATTAGCCCGTTCAATCCCAGAATGGCTTGGATTGGACGGTAGCCTAAAGATCATCCAATTCGAACCCCCTGCGGAGGGCAGGGCCATTTTTCACTAGAACAGGTTGCCCAGAGCCCAATCCAACCTGGCCTTGAACGCTCCCTCCTTCAGTTTAGAGCCACTAATCCTTTTCTGTCACTACCTGCTCGTATAAAAAGTCCATCTTCCTCCTTTTTATAATCGCCCTCCAGGTACTGTAAGGCTGCAGTGAGGTCTCTCCAGAGCCTTTTCTTCTCCAGGCTGAACAACCCCAGCTCTATCAGCCTGTCAAGAAGCTTATGTAAAGGTAAACCCCTGGAGGCAGTTTCTATATTCCACCCTTTTATTTTGTTATCACTGTCACTGTGTTGACGTTGTAGGAGGTAAAAAAAAAAAAAAAAAAAGGTTGTACTGAGCATTCCTAGTGTGTATGGGCTTTGTAGTGAGTAGCTGAACAAATAATGTGTGAAGCACAACTACAGTCTTAGCTGCAGGTGGGAGTAAAGCTGCATGAAAAAGGTTCATTCCAAAGGTTTACCTTATACATTAATTGCTCTTCCAGACAATCCAAAGGCTCTAACATGAGGCTACAGCCTGTTGATATAAACAGAAAGGGGTGTCACTGTCCATATGAAACACACTGAGAATCCGGGGTAGTGGTCACAGCCTAATTTACAGAGGGAAGTGTCAGGGAGCTGGCAAAGCCACTCTGCAACTCGATCAGCAAATTTCCATAGCATCAGGGACCCTCCACATTCAGGTTTTCTAAGCAGTCCTCCACCAATGTTAAAAATAGAAAATTGCTGTAAAATAATATAGTTAATAATGAAATAAATCATAATAACTGTTACTCCCTTGTAAATACTGCTAGACATTGCTTGGCATGGCAGACAGCAAAGCTGTTTCCAGAAAAGACACAATACAAAATTAAAGGCTCATTAAGTCTTTCTACTGCAATAATCTTTCATGGAACACATTGTGAGCTGTAATTGGTGTGCATCACCTGCTCCCGTCCCAGAGTGGAACAAGCAGGTCACACCCTTAGGTCACACTCAGGCTGGCTCAAGGCTTCTTGAAGGCTTCAGTACAAACGAGTCCTGTGTTGACTCAGAACAAGCTTAAAAAGGCAGTCCCCACACCACAGCTGTTCATTTTTCATTGCAGTTCTAAATAAGCCTTTTCAATAAATAATAATATTTAAATAAATTCATTTTAATATGAATCAAGTTCAATTTGATTGAAGAATACTTATATTCTTTTCAATAATAAAAACTCTGTTATGTAACAATAATCAAAACGAACTCCTTTCTTTAGAGAGATAACAGCACTGACAATATCAGATAACTAAAACCCAACACTTAGATTGGATTTCACTTTTCCCATCTCCTTCCCTACTGCTGTTCTGAGCTTGGTCTGTGTTTTAACATAATCTGCAATAAAAATTTTAGAAAGATCAGTATCAAAGGGCTGCTGTCAGGTGCAATGACAGAAGGAGCCCTGGCTGCAATGGGAGGGATTATTGCTGCAGGACAGGGGGCCAGGCTGCTTCCTCAGGTGCTCATCTCCAACGTGTGCAGCTTTTGTACTTCAGCATATGTTCTGCCCCTCATTACCACAACTTCTTTCAGGAGCCTTGTCTCACTGACTCTTTGTGCTTGGCTACTGGGACTGTCCTCTCACCCATGCTCTGGGATGCAGAGCTCATGTTCCAGGTCCCCAGTCTTCATAAATTCATCTGCTTCTTCTCCAGAGCCTCCTTTTTCAGTTTTCTATTCTGTTATTGCAAAGAGCTCATGAGAATCTTGGTGCTCCAGGGGCCTTTTTTCACTTCCAGCACTAAGTGGCAGCCATTCCATTACAGGCCTTCCAAATTCTTGTGTGTAGGCTCCTCCTAGCTGACACTGTGAAAAACCAAAATACTTTGAAGGGTTTAATTTTTGTCATGAGCACTGGGAAGGGAACCATTTTTAAGAAAAAGTATTCACAGACATGTAAGCTTTGGCTATACATTCGTAGTACTGTCTTTGAAAAAGGAAAATAGGGTAGTGAGCTTGGAAAACCAATAAGCAACCAGAAGGAATAATATAAGAAAACATATTCTGCTTAACCTTTGGCAGACTAATTTTACCAAGGTAACTGTGAAATGGAGAGGCATGTCCTGCACTATGTAAGAACTGGCAACAGCCTACTTGCAGGTGGGAGATTGGAGCAGTTGCTGTTTTCTAGATCTCTCTCGTGGGCCGAGGAGCTTGCAGAAAACCCTCATCAGATCAAAATGCTACAGTAATGTTCTTCTGCATTTGCAGCCACTTGTCACAAGGTTACACTATAGAATAGCCATAGTAATTGAACAGTTTGTATAGTGACCAAATAATCCAACCCCAGACCCAATAGGCAACCCAGTTAAGGGCACAAATACTAAATTAGCCTGTCCTTCCTTGCTATTTTAATACCACATTAAATCTATCAATATTTGTCAACACAACATACAAATACTAATGAAACAGTAAATAATTTTTGTCCAGATTTTAAAAACTCAAACAAAAAAACAAGGAAACAAAAAACCCCAAACCAAAACAAAACCCCAAAAAGCAACTACAGCCAGTTCCAAGGCTATCCTGACAAGGAGAGGGAAGAGTTAACTGCCTAGGAATAAATCTCAGTTTGAAGCGCTTATCCCATCCCAGACCCCCAAGAAATCTGGCTTTTGAGAGCTGAGCTGTGCTGCCTCTCAATCCCTCTACAAGCTTTTCAAGGAAGACATGGGACAACATTGTACTGGGAGCTCATTTCAGTGCCACACTGGTGTGGGACAGCACAATGAAAAGCAGAAGTGAAGAGGAAACAAAATGACAGACTTCTTGCTTTTCAGGGCAGCAGAAGCTCTGCACTTTCAGCCAAAGGATAAGAGTTGGCAAAGAGCTTTCTTCTGGTAATGACCTTTCAATTCCTGCTATTGCCCTGGGGACTGCAGGGACATGAGGAGATGCAAAAATACCCACTGCAAGGTGCTTGTGGTTGCCTCCCATATAGCTCTGTGCTCCCAAGATACACTGGAGCCTGCCACCAGCCAGCACACCTGGGGAAAAACCACAGTCTGAGCTGTGCCAACTTCACCAGGAGCTAAGAAGGGCTTGAAAGACAAGTGAAAGAGAATGGTGATAACAGTAATTTCTCCACCCTCCCCAAATCCACCACACTCCCTGTAACAGGGAGAGTAGACCAGAGCCATGGCTGATTGCCCACAGTTACCTACAGCACCAATCACAGAACATGTTTCCCTTCTAAACATTCAATAGCCCTTCCTGGAGAGTTGAAACCAAGACCCTCTTCTAAGGGAGTGCAACTGAAGCAACTTGAGCGAACCAGAATGCCAGAGCACAGGCAGGCAGGCAAATGCTGATGCACATGCCACACCTGTGAGGCTGACAGAGTGGCTCAGTAGCTCTCCAGCCATGATGCAAACACAGATGCTGCTGCAATTCCTGTGGATGGAGCGTGTTGTGCTTTTACACTTTCAGGGGCCCGGTTAGGCTGTGTCTCAAGCTGGGATCTATGGCACAGAATCTGCTTTGACAAGCTAAGGGAAGAAATGGCTCCTTGGGCAAACTGGCAGATAACCCCAGTATTGTAGGAAGGCAGCTGCTGAGAGGGTTTGTAAAAATAAACATTCCCCAGACAGAGCACCCTGTGGCTGGTCTTCAAATAAAAGCTCATTTTTAGGGTAGGAAGCCTCATCACACACTTAGGCAGAACTGGTCATTAGGAGCTGACTGCTGCTGTCTTTCACTACAGGATCTGTTCCAGACTGTCCAGAGAGGATAGGCTGGAGTCCTTGAGTTTGGCTGAAACTGGAAACAGCAAAAAGACCATCTTGGAAACAGGAGGTGGAGTTTCTTGCAGAGAAATTGTCTATCATATACTGAAAAAATGAAGCAAAAACTGGAATGGCTGTCACTGTCACATCATCCACCTCAGCCTTGTCATGGTGCTGCCACTGCTGGTAAGAGACCACCAGCTCTGCTTTATGTGAGGCTTTGTCAGGCTTTGCCTGGGCTTGTCTTGGCCTGCCAGGAGCTGCTGTAGCTCGTTTTCCTGCTACAACAGTTGTCTAATGACCAGGTGACTGCTACCAAAATTGTCTTGGGTTTTGTGCCATTATCTGGTGTTTGGGCTACCCAGTACAAGAGAGACATGGGTATAGTGAATCCAGCAAATGGGCAGCACAGTGATGAGAAGACTAGAGCCTCTGTCAGATGGGGAGAGGCTGAGGGAGCTGTGATATTGGAAGGTCAAACATTAGGAAGTTTACATCACTGAACTATACATTATTTGAGTACAACCATTAGCATCATTGTAACTGGACAATCAATACCTGACTGGATTGCTTGAACTTTGGGTGTAAATTCTTTTTGGTGGTGCAAGAGTCAAATAAATAGGAGTGAAACAACCTAACTTGGACGCAACTGAATGGCAAGAGAGATATAGATGACACCCTAATTTTGTTGTTGCCCTGAAATCCTCCCACGACTAGAAACAGCTGCAGTAGTGCCCCAAATGGTGGGTTCTGTTTCTCCAGTAGAACCAGAGAAAGCAGAAGTAGAGGGATGTCAGGAAAAGACACCCTATGCAAATTTTAGACTATTGATCATCCACATCACCTCAAAAACTGAACTTGGCTCGGTCAGCACCTTCAAAGAGGGACAGAGCAGCTGTGCTGTCACATGGAATGCATCATGGCATCTTCCAAGCAAGTCTCTATGTTGGCATTTCAAGTTGGACGATCTGTGCTGTGCTCTGCAAGGTTCCAGGACTTCTCCACTTCAGATGCTTTGATTTGTCCTGCAGGTCAGGACGAATTCTAATCATGGTTTGTGTGCTAACTCAGTGGCACAAATGAAAGCTGTTTGCACTAAAACCATGTAAGTCAGAAGTCTGGGCAACTTTTCACTTTACTAGCCTCTATGTGGTCAGAAGGAATTTTACTTATGCTCCATCCTGAGAAGTCCCCCAAGGCTGAAAGCAAAACTAGGCTTTGCTTGGTGGCAGGGAAGGAAGAGGAAAGCTTCTAGAGCACAAATCTAAACAATCCCAGGCTGCTGTCCTGGCTTTCAATAAATGGGGCTTTTTTGCTTACTGCTCTCCTTTAGGCCAGGAGCAGTCCCTCCCAATGCACCAGGGTTAATTGTGGGCTTGGTGCAGAGCTGGTTTGCACCGTGCCAGGGTGAGTAGTATGAGGTTTAGCCAAGGGCAAACACCAAAGCCCAGGGCTGCTTTCCTTAAGCCTACCACAAACTTTCCACCATCTTGCTGAAGGCTTGCCACCAACCCCTTTTAAATACAAGATTCGTTGTCCTAATTGTGTTTATATCCAAACCGCAAGCATTTTACTCCCACTTTTGAAGATCTCCAACATCCATTCACATTGCAATACACCATTACTTTTATTTGGCACTTACCTCCTCCATCGTCTTCCACAAGCAGTTTCCTGGGTCAGCTTGCTTGTGTTACCTGTCTGGGATCTGCAGATATGCTGATGTTCCCAACACAGCTGGCATTACACAGTTGTGCTCTGGTCACATCCTTAGTCCCATCTGGGTCTTCCAGGTGCATAACACCCTTGTGGAGAGTCATTCCCTAGGCAGCCAGTACTGTATACACACACACACCATAAGGCTGGATTTTGGAAAGCCCTCAATGAACCAGCCACATCCACCACAACGGTTTGAGCACAGCATGCGACATGACGGGATTAACTCAGTGTGAGCGCAGCTGCGGGCAGCACAGCTGGGCTCACTGCCCGCACGCTCCATGGCCACTGCACTTCTGTTTGGGAATGCCTCTGAGCCCAGCAGGTCACAGATGTGACCCAGGGTGACTGGGTACCCATACACCATCCCGGCACAGCACCTGCCTGCAGGACATCCACACAAGCTTACCTCATGCTCACACTTCAGTGCCAAAAGGCGCACAATATACTCCAAGTGAAATAGGATCTTTTAATATCACATATCCAAACAAATAGTTCTCATTTCAAAATGCAAAATAGGTCCTTTGAAGATCGGCTGCTCCCAGGCTGTGTGAGCAGGGCGGGGCACAGCTGACTGGCACAACTGTTGAGGTCAGACCTCGTTTCTTTGGTAAGATACATGCCGGGAACAACGCGAATGTAGAGTTGTACCAAAAGAGTCCATTTAGAAGACTAATTATTACTCCACACCCCTTATTAGAGATTTGCATTTTAAAACAGTCATATACATTAAATAGCTCTCCGACGCCTAGATAGCAAACATTTGAAGTAGCACATATTCTGCTACCCCCACCATTTTAAGAACAAGCAACACATGTGGGAGAGAAGGGAAACATTAAAAACAGGCTGTCTGTCTCACACAGTTTATTTAACAATAGGTAATAAGAAATCAATTTTAACAGTCTATACAGTGATCGAAAGTTCTTATTTATAAGTAACCAACTTTAATTGCATGATATACAACATTTGAGGGTTTTTTGCTTTCTATTTTCAAGTTTTACAGAAAATGGAAGAGGGTGGGAAAGGGGCATGGGAAAGAGAAAGCAAGCATAAAGAAGAAACCCCAGGGACTTTTTCTCAGGTTGAAATAATCCCGCTGGAAATGTTTCTTACCCTCTTTTTTATGTTTTTTTTTTCCTTTGTTAGATGTAAAAATAACAAAAAAATTCTTTCAAGAAAACAGAAACCACAATATATATACTACATCCATTTGGCAGCTGCCCCTGTGTATTTCCAAAAATGTTGTCTTCTCTCTACATGTACAAATTACTTTAATACTTGAAGTTTTTTTTTAAGCTCAGACTCTTGTATAGAAAATTCTTGGAGGACAAAAGTAGACTTCAGGAGGGGACTGAGTTATTTAATATTTTTACATTTTTCAAAGAATTGACATATTTCCAACCAAAGAGGAAAAGACTGGTATTTATTTTTATATATATATATTTATATATGTAATGTAGTTTTAAAGCAACATTAACCCCTTTTGTCCTCCGGTTTTAGGAAAGGTTCTGTGTTTTTCTGTTGTTCTGTTTTTGTGTTGTTTTTTTTTGCAGTGACATGACGAAAAACCAGAATAGGGAAAATGTTTACCATCTGCCTCAGTAAATAATAACTATCAATATTACATATTTTCATTAATTTAAAAAAAAATAAAACCTATTGGAGGCATGAGCAGGGCATCCTTTTGGTGAACAACCAAAAGACCACCTTACTCCCCCAACCTCCCCAACGCACACAAGGAAAAAAAAGCCAAGAAAAAGGACTGGTTATGATTCCAGCCATAACAAAAATATATTCTTTGTACTCTACTGTCCCTCAGGTTCATTGTCGATTTGTTTTTAAAACCACAAACTACTGCTGCAGAGTTCAGATGTGTTCCAGGGAAAAATGTCGTTTTAGCTAAGAAAGATTCAAAAAAATTTGTCTTCAGTACAAAAAGTCTTGCGAAAATAAGTTTTTTTTATTTTCTTTGTTTTTTAATTTTTTTTGCTCCCAAAATGCTACAATGTGTCTAGTGTATGTCTAGTGTACTCTGTGAAAGGTTTGAATTCAAGTCTGAGTTCTCGGAGCTGAGCCCCAGTTCCGTGGCGCTTGTACCATGGAGGCCTGCCATGCCGGCATTGCTAGCAAGCTGGGAAAGCATTGCACTCTGGTCTGGGCTGGCAAAGTGCCCTTGATCCATGGGGTTAGCCTGGGCAGCTACCAGTCCTGGATGTGGGGAGCTGGTCTGCGGGGAGACGTGGTGTGGAGAAGGCTGAGGCTGCATCCGAGGGGATGGGCTGGAATGAGGGGGCTGGGACTGGGGCCGCGGTGAGGGTACAGGCTGTGGAGAACGCACTTGATTGGTGAGCGACGAAGGGAGCTGCTGGCCCTGGAGGTGCGGGGACTGTGCCTGATTGGGGAGCATGTGCTGTTGGGGGCTCATAGGATTGGGCTGAGCTGGGGATCCCATCTGCTGCTGAAGCAGCCTTTGCTGGAAAGCCTGTTGCAAACTGGCTCCTGTCTCTGCACTCATGGCCTGTGGAAGCTGGCTTATTTGTCCCATGTTTCCTTGCTGCATCTGCTGCATGTGATGCTGCATTCGCTGCTGCTGCTGCTGGGGATATCCGACACCCTGGGGCTGCTGAAACTGGTTGTGGTTGGCCATCCCTGGCCCCAGTGCCGGTCCTGCTCCCTGCTGCTGCTGCTGCTGGTGGCGCTGCTGCTCCATCATCTGGTGCCGTCTCATCAGGAGATCTCGGAACTGGGGAGCCATCCCCGAATGATTCATATTCATCTGCTGTGCCTGAGGATTCATCCCCGCCATGGCCTGCTGCGGCTGCTGCTGCGGCTGCTGCTGGGGCATGCTGGGTCTCTGCACTCCTGCTTGCATGGGGTTCATGTTCTGCATGGCCGGGTTGGGGTGCACCCCTCCTTGCTGCCCTTGCATGGCCTGCTGCGGCTGGAGCCCCGGCTGCCCCTGCGGGATGCCAGGCTGCCCTGCCATGCCCTGCGGGTTCTGAGACCCCGCGTACTTGGCTGCCCGCTGCTTGATGAAAGCAGCCAGCAGCTGAGGGTTGGAGTGAAGGATGTTAAGCACCTGCTGCTGCTGCATGGGTGAGCTGGGAGACCTGAGAGTCCGCAGTAGGTTTTGTAAGGCTGCCTGGGGCAGAGGTTGTTTGGGCTGAGCAGCGCCAGGTACCTGACCCATCCCTGGCTGAGGGGCCATGTTCATCGGCTGACCTGGCTGAGCTACTGACATCATGGATGGCCTCTGCATTCCTGGCTGAAGCTGAGCTTGGGGTAAGGCCCCCTGCACCCATGGTGGCTGCTGCTGAATTCCTGCTGGCCCCATTCCTTGATCTATATGGCCACCAGGACCTCTGCCTATCTGTGGAGGGTTCATTCCCATTGGTGGCATCTGGGGCATCTGGTGCTGAATCGGCCTTTGGAAGATCTGAACCTGTGCCATCTGGCGCTGGGTCTCTGCCGCCCGCTGGATCTGCATGGCCATTTCCACTGCTGCCGGAGGAGGACCCTGAACTGGTGGCTGTGGTGGCTGAGGTGGTGTTGGAGGCGTCACCTGGCCACCTGCCTTGCCCTGGGACACAGCGCTGGGGGGCTGAGTTCTTGGCATGGTGTATGGTGGCATGCTGTTGGGAGGTGCGGGCTGAGGCTGTGACACGGGCTGGGGTGGAGGCTGGGGTTGTGGGGTTTGTGGTGTCGGGGGCTGCTGGCCCGTTGGAGTTGTCGGCGTGGCCGGAGTGGGCGAGGGCAATCCTTGCTGCTGGCCTGCCACACCCGTGCGCTGCATGCTCGCCATCCTCCTTCGGAGCATCTGCGCCTGCTGCAGGCGGTGCTGGAGCTGTTGCTGATGGAGCTTGTGTTTGATGTTGAGGCAGAAGGGCACAGGACACTTGTTCTCCTGGCAGTGCTTTGCGTGGTAGCAGCAGAGAGCAATGAGTTGCTTGCAGATGGGGCACCCTCCATTGGTCTTGCGTTTGCAGCCTTTGGTGTGTTGGACAACCCGTTTCATCTTCTGACAGGATGGCAGCGAGCAGTTGGCATTGCGACACTGGCAGGCGTGGACCAGAGACTGGATACAGCGCTGGATGCTCAGGCGGCGGGAGTCGCCGGGGCTCTGCGTCGTGGCCGTCTGCTGGTTGTTGCTCTCATCATCTAGACCGAGGCCTAGTTTTTCCATCTTGTGGTCATGGTTTTTAGTGTTATAGCAGGTGATGCACAGATCATAATCCTGAAAAGACGACAAAGGATGAGTTATCAGTGTTCCTAAAACTACATATGATAAATGAATAAATGATTTCCTGCCACCTCAATAAATTACTCCCAGTCTGTTCCAGGCAAATTGTTGCTCTAGGGAAAAACTTATGCCATGTTGAGGCACTAGAGAAGGAATAAATCCAAATTATAGCCAGGGAAAGTGTGTGGGTGTAAGGGTGTCTGAAAGCTACACGAATATATAAACCTTGAAAAACAAGTTGACTCTGAGCTAGTAAGTCACACGTTATTAGCCAGGCCAGAAAAATCCCAACAGGAAAGGAAAAGAAATAGGCATGGGACAAATAGCTGCTCATCTGCTCCTGCTTCAAAAGAAGTGAGCAGCAGTGGCAGAAGAGGTACCAGCTTTCAAAAAAGAATGAAAGCTGCATTTTCAGTTTGCAGTTGTGAGTTAAACAGCAGAGAGTGCTGAAAGAATAGAACGCATTCCGTGAAAGCAACAGCACATGAATTTAAGTTCAATCATTGTTCTTTAAGAAAAAGACCTAAGTTCTTAGGATTGACTAAACCATAGGAAATTCAGAATTTACTTTCTGGTATATACCAAGAAGGTTAAAGCACATGCGTATGCTTGTGTACATATATATATATATGTGTAAGCATAGGAAACTGAAGTATCAAATTGTAATTAGGATCAAATCTGAGTCACTCATTCACTTCCAGTAGGCTAGAAAACTAAGTTAGAAGCAGACACAATGATAATCCAGCTTCCAGTGGGCATTGAACCAAACCCCTGGACTCGATCTTCAAATGCACTGCTTTTGCAAACACTTCTAAAGACACAAATGCTGTCTTGCAGCATTCTACAAAGACACAGAGTAGTGAAGGAGTCACAGGGGTATTGGGATCTGACTTGCAGCACAGCAAAACTGCTGTGCCAGAAAACCAACAGAAATCCCTCTTTACAGAAATAGTGCTGCCCCACACTTCTGACTCTGGAAGGAAAAGGTACACATTGCTCTTCAGAAAAATCAGCTGATCCTACCATTGCAGCTCAAGCCATGGCTACAATTGCCAATTTCTTAGGCAGCAGCACCTTAAATAAACTACAGAAAACATCTCTAGTTCAGCTCTCACAAGGCAGAAATCACACCAAGCAGCACATTAGCAGAGCCACTTGTTAAGGAAAGTATTTTCCCTCCTTTCTGAACTCCCAGTAGATGAGCTGCACAGATCTTTTCCCATCAGTTAATAATGAGAAATCAGTTCAAGTAAAGAGCACTCTGGGCACAAAGATACAGGGGCAGAAGCAGTGAAAACTTCACCAAACATACCTCACAGACAGTGCAATGCCATCTGGTCTCCACATGATGCTTGCACTCATTGCAGGTGTAAACAAAGCGGTCTTGGCTCTGGGTATGCAGTTCCACCAGCATGCACATGGTTGACCACTGAGCCCTTCGTAGTGAGGAGAACTCCAGGTGCTTGTCTCTAGCAAGGGTTAGGAAAGCATCACGCCCATCCATCAGGTCACACGGAATGAGCGGGTCAGGCTCAATGATGGGAGGCAGGGAGTTGGCTGCAGGGCCAGCAATGAGACGGATGACAAAGAAGACCTGAAAGATAAAAAGACTTAATATACTAGCACTTATCAAGATGTTTTGGTCACCAAACCTCATTACAGAGTGTACAGAGCCAGGATCAGCTAATATTTGAATGACCTGCTGGTAGGTGGGGTACTTGAGAGGCCTGGGAAATCTTGGACCTCTGGGTGCCCTGCAGGTTCACTTTCCTCTGAAGAAATAGGAAAGGGGTACTGGACTGAACAGTAACAGTAGAACTGCTGTGGCAATCTAGACTGTTGGGAAGTTCTGCATGAGCACAGCTGCATTTATTCCCACTGCCCTTGCAGCAAAGAGCACCCAGACTTACTAGTACTGGTCTGTTTGGGTAAGCCACTCAATTCTCCAGCCAAACTTGTATAATTTAGAGGGCATGACTCTATTTGAAGTATCAAAGCTTTGTACACCTCTTTACTGAAGTAAAAAACATTCCTAATTCAATCAACTCTTACCTCCTTGTGCTTCTCCATAGTGGCATACAGCTTTTGGGAGAGGTCATTGGACACATTGGGCATGCCAGGCTTCTTCTTATTGCCACGACTCAAGCTGCTCTTGTTTTTACTTGTCTTCTTATTGTTCTTCTTTTTGGCATTTTTGCTGTCTCCCTTGCTCACCTTGCAATTTTAAAGACAATTTATGTCAGGTATCTAAGCAACACCACATCACAATTTTACTATTTTTACATATTCTCTAACTGCAGGACAAACCACACTTCACAATCATTTACTCTAAAGACACAGACTAGGTTCCCCAGAGACATTAACTCCATTAGAATTACTCCAAAAGATACCAAGATCAGCAGTACATACATCCAAAAATATTAAAAGCATAGCTGCTCAGGATGTACAAGCAAAACATTATATAATGAAACTTGTTTATCCGTTACAGCTACACACTCTTGGACAACCACCGAGGGGTTCAGTAGATGAATTCTCAATGCAATTCAGAAGTAAAAATAACTGCAAAGTGTAATTGATATTGCACTAAACAAAGATAAGAAAGACTTAAATCACTTAGATTTAGTTTGCTACAGCTCAGACAGATTTACTTTTAACAGACTGCATTAAACTGATTTTGGTATGAAGCTGTTGTTCTAAGTCCACAATGCATTAGTAGTGCAACTTCGAGCATGCACCTGGCATAGCCTGCAACACTCGAACAAAACTTAATTTCAACTATATTCTGTTAGCCATGAACAGTTTTTTTGCCTGCTGGGATGCTTAGAGAGCCCCTCAAAACCCCACAGCCTAAGACGATTAAGGATCAAAGTAATTGTTAGCCAAACAAGCATTTTTCCTAAGCTTAAAATAACTTTGTCAGAATGGAAATTCCCCATGAACATGGATAACTATCACATCACAGTACAGTTTATTATTGCCCCTTCTTCAAGTATGAAACATAGGATCAATAAAGAGTTAAAAGTATTTGTAATAATAATAGTAAATTTAAATAATAATGTGCTGGAAGTTGGCCCTATGTCAGGATTTTAGGATCAACATCACACAGAGAGCTAAATGATCCTTCACAAGTGGTTTCTGGGTATATTAGAGAGATGAGGACTTGAAGCTATACCTTGCGGAAAACAAAAAATACCTTCCTAAGAAAGATGTAATTTAATGCAAATTTGACATCATGTTGCCCGACTCCTTGCACTTCATTTAATCGAAGTCCTTGAAAGAATGTATTGCAAAGAGTAGCACAGCAGAATCACAATTTTTAAATTAACATTAAACCTAAATTTTTTTGATCCAAAAATCTTCCAGCAAAAAAAATTGTAATCCCCCCTCCCAAAAAATCTAGTAACTGATGAGGTGACAGTGCAGCAGTGTTTAAAGAGTTAAGTAACAAGTACTACTGCATGAGCAAAACTACTAACCTTATCCTAGATTCACCATTTCTTCCATAAAAGTTCAGAGCATCCAAGGATAGGCAGATGCATAAATTCTGCATCTGTTCACTTTCAAACTTATTTTTGATATAAGAGGCATCTCTTTTATTTTTGAGTTTTTTTTTTGTTGACCTTGATAACACAGTTGTACATTCTCAAAAAAAATTGCACAAGACATCAGTAAGAAATTTCTCTAGTTTAAAGTAGCCCAACAACAGTTCAGCAATAATTTGTGCTTCAGATCCTCAATGCCTTAAAGCTATTAAACAAACATATTAAGAGTCAAGTACTAACTCACAGCATTCCATTACTTTCTCAGAACATTCTGCTAAGACTGGTGTTATATCATCTAAGTTAGAAAGAAAAGAGTGAGCCACAATTTAAAAGCTAATGCTTAAGGAAAAAACTTCCAGATCAGGCTGAGGTGGCAATATGATCACTGATAAAAACTGGATTTCAGCAACGAAATACTCAACTAGCAGCTGCTTCAACAAAATTGCATTTGATAATTAGATAGTTTATAGCCATATGAACACCCACTGTTCATCCAGATGTATCTTACTAGTATTTTACCAGCTCTAATTTATAACCTGTAAAATTGAAATTTATTTTAGAGTCAAAAGTGAAAACCCCAGTTAATCAAAGTGCCTTGCATCCCTCTTTTTTTATAATTAGCCTTATCTAATCAGAACTTTTACATTAGATCATGAAAAGCAGAAGCATCCTTACATCTGTGCTTTCATTACTAGTGTTTTCTTCTCTCTTCCGTTCTTCTTCCTCTTGCTCTAGTTCCTTAATGCTCTCCTCCAGAACATTAGGCCAGAAGTCCCCTTCAAAGTAAGGGAGTTCCTTTGCACTTGTTAGACGGTCTTCTGTTGCCTGCTTAAATATATCCTAAAAGAGAGCAAGCCCACTTTTGGTTATCACGATTACAAGTCACATAAGGAAAGGCAGCGTTCTCAATGAGTGACAAGAAAAGGCATCAGCAGACTAAACAAATGAAAGCTTAATATTATAATTAATTTTACGAGAACACATTCTAAGTGCAAATTTAACACTGTATCTGTTACAGTTTGTCAAATACATTTCAAATATTCCCACTCAGAAGAAAGAAATCATTACTGTGTGCTAGATTTCAATATGCATTCTTACCAGCTGGGACGATGTAAACATCATAATCTCAACGTTCATTTAAATCCTTATTCCAAAGATTTTACATACTTCTAACTAATCTAATCCTGCAATTTCATCTAACGAAGATTTAAGATTCCATATATGTTCTTTTGCTCTTTTACAGTATTCTCAAGAATTTAGCTTGTTCTAAGGAACAATTTCAAGTCTTTTGCTAGAACAACTCCAGAAGCTATGTGTTTTGAAGAGAGTATGTTTTAACCCTAAACTCTTGGTGCTCAGTTCACTTAAAACTAATGCAGTAAACACCAAGAATCAGGCACAATGCATAACCCAAGGAAGAAATCAAGACAAGACTGACCAATCTCCCCCAAACACACACATAACACACCTTGTAATCATGGACAATGCGCTCTGACACAGACTTGTCCAGCATCTTTTTGTACCACTCTTGCAGTCGCTTGGGTTTGGGTATCTTTTGGTCAGGAGGATGGCAGTGGAAGATGTAGTCATCTCCTTCACTGGGCGGGCACGCCCAGATGTGTCCAGTAGTATACCTGGCATGGGCAGACAAAACCGCGACATGTGGGCGCTGACAATGGACTCTCGCGCGCTCTCCTCTCTGACACCAGGTGGCGCCACCACCGAGGTTGGCAGCTGTTCCCCGACCTATCATTTCCATCTTTTCACAAATTTCCTAAAATCCAGTGCTATATATGGAGCACTTATATGTAATGGGTGCACATTTTACAGCCTACACAAAAAACAAAGCTTGACACACATCTGCAACTACTATCTCCCTATTAACTAATGGGAGAAAGATCGAGTCTAGGTATTTCAGTAATGAAATCCTGAGACAGAGCAGTAATATTTTATCTAGCAACATTTTAAAAACATATTTACTTCAAGACAGAATTCACTTTTCTATTGTAAATCCTCTGGGTTTTGAGAATCGGTTTGAAAAAGTTTTAGAATTATATCTGGAAATGAACAGGCACTGCCAGCCTGTGGTACTGGGTGCACAATCTAGAGTACTATTAAGAGATGACAGCTAATTAGTAGCAGCTGCAGGAAATGTAACACCCAAGATCACCTCTTTATCCTCAGTTCTTCTCTATAAGTTTTTGAAGAGAACTCTAGTAGGAGGAATAATCAGTTAGAAAAAAATAACCATCCTTGCCCTGCTGAGAAACAGCTCTGCAGAACCCTCCCTAAGCCCTGGGAGCCGCAGCCAGTTGTCATTCCTTCTGCCTGAGAATGGAGAGATGATACTGCAAGACCAAGATTGTTCTCCCAAAATGAGAACCTGATGTTACCCATTAGCACAGAAAATAGCATTAAGTAAAGCTTAGGCTTGAGCTCTATGCAGCAAATGTATGCTTTTGAAGTAATAAAGAACACACCACCTCACTGATGTACTGAAGATATTACCTTCCAAACTATATATATATATATATATATATATATAAAATCCACTTCAACTCCCCTAACTTTTCTCATCAACTGCTTTAAACACAGTCTCTAACAATTTCTGCACAAACAACTTCACCAATCTACACTAGATACCTTGACAATAAAGTGATATTTACTTCACGGCCTTTCTACTTCAGTAATTATGGTAATTTAATTTCCACCTTTCTTGTTACTGCAGTTGTTCTGTGTTCTTTTGTGCTGTCCAAGTATATTTGCTTCTTTCCTTCCTAACTCTTCAGTTTCTCACATTTTCAACTACTCAAGATTTCTTAGTGGCCTTATACAACTGTTACAGAGCTAACCAGTACAGACTAAACACACAACTTTCTCCTTATAAACAAGGGTAAGAACTTACTTGCTAGCCCAAAGGAATGACCTAATTAAAGCCATGGTATTACACAATGATAACAACATTTTATGGACTGGAGAAGGGGCTCACTGTTTCTACTTAGACTTAAGAAAGTTTTCCATAGATCTGGAAACATAAAAATAGCTGAAGCACAGGCCTCCCCTGAAAAGCCTGTAATCCCTTCTTCTCTTCTCCTTTTCAACTGTACACCATTGTTGTCAAGTTATTCTATCACGGGTTAATACTTAGGCACCATATTCTTTAATATAGGATGTAGTAATTTAATTTGCAGCAAGACTACCAGCACAAATGCTGTACAGAAGAAAATGTTGTAAGATACTTACCCTAGTTTCTTAACATATTCTAGATATCCAATTAGTATTTCATGATAGACAGCAGTCCTCAAGCATTTAGGGCGGAAGAAATGAACACTGTCAAGGTAAGATATATACACTCGCCTAAAAAAAAAACAAACCAGAAAAAAAGCATAAGAAAGACAAGAGATTTTGAAGTGAGTTTATTAATGTTATTTTATACATCTAAAGCATCCATTACAACAGCAATCTACAAAGCCTCTGATCCTAATGTACCTCCAGAAACTTGCACTTCTTTTGATATCCTAGCCTCATCTCCTTAAAACTATTCAACCCCTTCCTTGAAAACACAGATCAGGGATCCTTAAGGCAACCCTTTCTTCCAGCTAGCATCCTCAGTAAGAAACAACTCTAAGATTACAGAAGCTACTTTGTTTCTAGAACGTAACAGCACTAAGGGTCTCAGGTAAGCAACAGAGAAACTCCATACAGAACTACAGGAGGTTCATCTAAACAAGAAAGTACTAAGGTAAAGTAGACTTTGTGGGGTTCCTCACCTTTGATTGGGTGGAGGGCAGTCTGAGCCATACTCCTGCACGTGCATCCCAAAGAAGCACAAGTCTACACCATCAATCTCCTCAAAGGCAAAAAGCGCTTTTGTTCGGTACGGGAAAGACTCTGCCATCTCTCCACTGTCTACAAACCTGCAGAGCAGAGGGTAGAGTGGAATACCAAATATATTCACATATCAGAGACTGCATGTTACTAGGTGAAGGCAACAAAGATGAGGGCTACTTTAAGTGTAATTTTAGTGCAATTTGAAAGTCGAATGTTTACAGACTACTCAAATATGAGGCACCCACTTTTTACTGTGAAAAAGACACTCATCACAAAAAATTATTATGCTGCTGGAACACCTGTTTGTCACTGCTTGGCTGGAGATGAGGTTTGGAATAGAACAGTCTTTTTTGACTGGATATTAGAAAAAAATTCTTAATGAAAAGGACTGCCAAGTATTGAAGCAGGCTGCCCAGGGAAGTGTTCGAGTCACCAGCCCTGGAGATATTTAGAAGATGTGTAGATGTAGCACTTGAAGACATGGTTTAGCAATGGCCTTGGCAGTGCTAGGGTAACAGTTGTATTCAAACTTAGAACTATTTTCCAACCTAAATTATTTTATTTAATCAAGTGTCTAATGTAAGTACAAACAGCTCCCACTTCTGCAAAAAAAGCAAAATTAGAAACAAACAGACCTTGCTTTCATTCCTGGTTTTACTTCGACAGTTTTGTCAGATGCGTGTACCACCCTAACTGTGACCTCTCCTGCCTCAGGGTGATTCTGTCGTCTTAGGAAATCATTGACTCTGTTCTCCAGGAACGTACCAAGTCTTGTAGCTGGTAATCCTGCAGAAGGAAAATACAGCTCTAAACATATACAAAACCAAACTGTTCCTATGTGATTTCTCTACTCAGATGTTAGATGAAATATAACTTAACACAGGCAGTATGCTAACATAAATTAAAGCTTTATCTTTAAACCCTACCACTTCTAGATGGGGTGAGCTGCATTTCCCCTGCAGGCACATTTATGGCTTATACATTATTTAAATGAATAAAGAATCTGTAGTTCAACCCAATTTCTATCTTGTCTTAGAAGTTAATCACAATTAAGGTTTTTCCGGAACAGATGTTATTAATTACTTAAACTGGACTACAAAATACTGCTTTCAGACACATCTTGACAAACAGACATTGCATTTGGAAGTATATTCTGTCTGTAAAGCCATACTAGCAAAGTTAGTATCTCCACTTACCACTTACCAAAAGAATATATTTCAATAATGGAAGTGCTCTAAAACAGTTTGTTAGCCCTCTAAAACAGAATGTTAACTAACACTTCAGCCTGTGAATGCAAACACTCTGAACACTACAGAACTGATGGTCAAAACTGACCAAAAGTATCCTCCTTGAGCTCTTAAAAAACTTAAATAAAACACAAGCATAAAAGCCACCTCTTCCCCATTCTTAACATATTTAAACTTTTTGGTGAAAGTGCCAGAATCTTACTTTTAGCTGAAAATTTGTTCTCTTTCCTGGTTCGTCCTGTTTTCTTTAGGCAGCCATCACAGACAAAGCTGAAACAAAAAAAAAAAAAAGAAAGTGAAGTCACCCCGTCAGACCACCAAGTTCTCTAGCATCCTACCATTAGAAGCAAAATCTTTCACCAGATTTTATCTGATCTCGAAAATAGCTTAACTGAAATTTGAAATAAAAGCACAAAGAACAGCTCAACTGTTTCAGAGCTGCACAGGAGGATCTAAGCTCCAGGTGCTGCATGCCCTATCAGTTGCTCACATCACCACTGGAAAGCCTAGGGAAGTCTCCACTGGCAGATCTGATAATATCAGCTCAAAGTATTCTTGGTGCAAATAGGCTCAAACTGCTGTCTCGGATGATGATAAGACATTGCAACACCAAGCATAAAGCTGATCTTTTTTCTAAATGCCCAAATACACTGTAGACTGAAATAATTCTATGATTCTTCTTCACTTACAGGACATTCACCCTCTTCTGCAGCAATGTGGATGGGATAACAGAATGCTAAACTCGCACTTTTTGGACAAGAAATGGGACATTTAAGCTGTTATAAGACTTTGTCAACATATAATTCATCATTATTATAGAAGTTTTTAAATCCATCAGAAGAAAACATGTGTTGATCAAGAACCATGGAGCATTTAAAGAAAACTATAACATTTAAATTTAATCTGATAACTGAGGTCAAAAAAGTTGATTCACCTCTTAAATCCTTGTTATAAAATTTTTTGAAGATGATGAAGAGCATGATTTATACAGAAAATAGATCAATCTGAAACTGTTACCAGAACTAAAAACATCTTTTCATGAAGGGCTAGCATCCCTAAACAGAAAAGGCTTGAAATGCTCTCTTCCACACAAAGGAGCATTGGAAACATTGAAGATCAGAAAACTTGACACACTACACTGTAAGACATACTGTCTAAATTTGATATTACCCTATAGATTGTATAAAATTTTCAAGGACTGGAACTTCTTCCATTAAACAGTTTTTTTAAATATAACCAATATAAGGAAGTTTATACATGAGCTTTTACCAAATAGTAAACATGCTATCTACTTAATAAGGAGAAATTCCTCACCCAGAAGGCCAGATTATCTCATTATGAAGAACACATATCTGGTGCATTTTTCTTCCACACTCTATACATTCAACAAATCTGTACAAGGCAAAAAAGGCAAAGGGAAGCAAAGGTTAATAGTATCATTGCTTGCTCATGTATTTTGTAGTACTTTATTAGAGCACTTCTAGCATTCAGGCTTTTGAGTCTAACACAGAGGGAACATCTATGCTGAGAACAGCCTTCAGAACAAATTAAGAACCTGCCAGCTCAAGTCAGGCAGACTATGCAGGGACACTTTATTACCATTTGCTTGTCTTACCACCACCCACTCTTTTTTTTTTTTTTTTTCCAAGTGAAGCCCTTTTAAGGATATAGATCTGTAAACTACTTGTCGCTATAATGAGCAGTGGAAAATGGATTCACACATGTCAGAAAAGAAGAACCATGTGAACTACTTGGCTGTTAGTTGCCCCACTATGCTTGAACCCTGAGGTATATTGCCAATGTACTGCAGAAAGGTGGGAAGAAAGAACAAGAAGCAAATACCAAAGTCACCTTCAGAAAATTAGCAGAGATTTAAGGACAACTGAGATACGTCACATGGTTTAGTTCCCAGATGTTGGTGAATAGAATTACCCAAAATACTTAAGGTTGCTTCAGGTATTGGGACAATCTGACTCCTTTTGAACATGCCTGTCTAGAAGTTTCAGACTTTGAATGAAGAGTTGTAATCTGTGTAGAGCATGTGCTATCACACTGTATGTTAGGCTTATATTCTATCTTCACTTTAACAAGGGGAAAGAAAAGTTATGAATCAAGCTACTATTCTCCTTCCCACAGCCCTCGTAAAACAGAAGAACTGGCTAACCCTTGTGCCTTTAGAAGGATGGTGTGGGAACAATAAATATCCTTTTTTCTCATTCATTTGAGAACTGAGATAATGTTTGCAAAATAGCAGCAATAGTGTGTATGATGCAGGACCATGTAAAGTAGCTTCAAGAAACTGTTTAGGAATACCAAGAAAAGCAGCTGAGTCACCATCATCTTAATGCTACTGAATGACTACAGCTCTGCTTTCAGAGTAGTACAGAATAACTGGCTGATTCAAAATATAGCAACTTTTCCTTCTACTACAGCTGCCTGTAAAATGCAGCAACTAGAAACACCAACAGCACTAAGAGCTACTGCCAAATGACTCAAATCAGTTCCGAGACTTGACCATTTGCCACAACGAAGTTTCAAAGCAGAGCTATCTGCATTCATCCTTTTGTTGAATCTACATGCAAGACAACAAAATGGAGTCATTTCAGCCCATACATCATCCAGTGTTACATATTTCTCAAGCACAGCCACAGTGGTTTGCATTCTCAGCCCTGAATGCCAGATCTGCTGATTACTGAGCAGCCCCCTACCAACTAACTACATGAAATTGAAAACATTGAAAGGCAAAGCTGATGGTGAATGAATAACATGTATCTTACGATGCATTTATAATAAAATGGGGATCATTCAAAGAGTGACAGCAATACTTACAGCTCAGGATCCAGTGTATCATTTTTCCTTTTTGAAAACTGTTCTTTGTTTATTGTGCTATGGAGAAACAGGCAATAAAACTCAGTTTTAACAAAAGACAACAAACATTCATGCAATATCACATCTATCCACAAACCAAGACAAAACTTACAAGCAACGTTTTTATACACTCACTAGCACTACAAGGAAAGTAATTATATTTTACACAGTGACAGACAACTGAAGTGTATGCCACTCCACTTTGTCTGTGGAAAACATCATTTTTCTCTTGTAGAGAGCAACATTGTTCCTTTATTCAGTTTTACTACAGGATAAATATTAAAGCTTGCTGACAATTCAAGTTTTGGATAGGTCTGATCAGTATTTAATGGTGAAAAGACTACTTGATATGCCTCCCGTATTCTGCAGGCAGAGAATTCCAATTATCTTTGATTACTGAGAAAGGCAGGTTATCTGTTTTCAGATTCCCCTAGCCATCCTCCATCAACTTCAAAGAATAAATATCAGCTTCCAAACCCTGCAATCCCGTTACTATACATTATCTCTACCTTCTCTACATCCGTTTCAAGGCCTAAAATTTCATCTTTTTGACAGAAGTTTTAAATGACCTGGTTCAGAACATACAATACTCAAATCTGTGAGAATTTACCCCAAAGAGTGTTAGGCATAATATGAGAAGATCAGTATGTCCCTTTCTGAGAAGCAATGACATAGACTCACTCTAACTTGCATGAGATTAATTAACCTTCCTATCTCCATCTACCCTCTTTCAGTACACTTCAGTACATCATCCCAAGCCCAAACAGATACTTCCAGTACTGTTCTGTATGCATCCATTAGTGCATCCAGGATCTGGTTCCAAATTAAAGTTAACTCAGTTTGTCCAACTACCAACTTCAACAACTTTCCCTCTGGCTTCAGACTTTTCCTGAATTCCTCATTTTGTTCCTGCAGGGTTGTTGCGCTGCCTTCCTCCAAAGGGATTTCTTGTATAGCTCAAAGAGTAACTGCTTGGCACTCATTTGTCCCTCAAGGGCTTCCTTAGTCTCCAAAAATTCTGTTTCAGGATCTTTTTGAGGGGAGATATGAGGAGGATACAGCAAAATTAGAGACTGCCCCAAGAGTTTGCCATCAACATGATAAAATCCATGCGCAGCCTTTTATTGTGTCCTCAACTACTGCACAGCATTTCTCATAGGCAGATGGCATTCCTGTAGTGAAATATCTGTATTGCAAAAGGAGGTTGCCTGCTTATGGTTTGGATGAAAAACAACCTGATGTTGAATACAAGTTTAATGGCATAGCTAGGGTATAAAGAAAATGGTATGTCTGATGTTTCAAGCTATGTCTGTCACACACTTGCCTGCAGGCATGGTTATTTCTCTGCAGTAGAATACTTGCACCTTTTTTCAGGGTAAAAGCCATCTTCTTCTTTCCCTTCTATTGGTACAGTTGCAATTTTAAGCACTAAGTGCTTATTTTTCACTAGTTCAGTCAGTCCAGGTTTGAAAGATAAGGCTAAGTCCAGGCTTTTATGAAAGATGTATCATCCACCTTCTACTAGCCTAAAAACCTAGAGCTGAACCCCCCTTCCCTACTGTAGGCACTGTAGGCCATGATACCGCTGATGAAAGCACAGCCCAAGCAAACACAAATAACTCACGTTTGAGGTTGTGATGGGTCATCTCCCAGAGAAACGCTCTCCCCTTGGATTTCATTGAAGCACTTCTCACAGAAATGATACCTGTCAGCAAGAAGGCCATATTTGGGTGAACTGCTCCGTCCACACAACACAGCCCAAGTCAAGCAACGGAGCCACCAATCACAGCAGGCCAAGGAAGGGACAGGAGCAGAGAGCAGGTCATCAACGGCGACAAGGATATTCAATGATGCAGATTTATGGGCCCCACATTGTGTTTGGTTGGTTTGGTTTTTTGGTTTGGAATTTTTTTTTGCGCAATCAAAGCCAAGTGCAGACAATGACAAGCATGAAGGAGAAATTAAAAAAACAACACACACACAAACAAAGAAATGGGGGTTTGCAGGACAAAAACATAGAAGCAAGACAAGACAACACAAAGCAGAAAGCCAAGGCAAAGCACAGATTAGCATTAAATCTCTCAAATGGGTTCACAAGCAGCAAACGATAAAAACAAATTAAACAAGAGTATTCTATTTTAGCATACCCATACCCTCTTCATTTTAATAATCCATGCCACGTACAGCAAAGAATTAAAATGAGACAGGGGAAAGAGCAGAAGGAAGGAGGAACTGCTACTCTGACTTGTACATCAGCACAGCAGTTCTGTTGGGAGGAGGATCTGCAGGAGATCAATGGAAGAGAGGTAGTCTTCCATCTCAAAGGTATAAATGCTAAAAGGTCACAGAACTCTCTCCCAGTTGAAAGGAAAAGCTAAATATCAGAAACTTTAGCAACAATAAAATCTGTCCTTAAAATTCTTACAGACTAACAGAACTGTCAAACTCCATGTTAACTAACATTAACTAGACACATAATGCTCTACATGGATATGACTCTGCCATAGCCCAGTCTGCACATAGAACAGTCCAGCCGTCACTACAGCAAGCATTACAAAGAAAGATTTCATTTGTACTTCAATAAAATTGAGAGTAATTCAAGATTCTACCCTAGCCTTCAAAAATGTTCTAAAGCTATGGCCTCTCCATTGTAAGGCATGCTATTTGAGTGCATAAAACAGGTAAAAATATAAATAAAAAAAATTCAAACAAGTTCATTATAAAGCCACACTATGATATTAGCAATTGTTAGGCTAAAAAGACACATCTCAACCTCCTTTCCCAGTTTTCAACTGAGATAATGCAGAGAACAGTACTTCTGGAATGATACATTTCAATCTATAGATACATGCACCTGTATATATTACATAATCTACAAGTCACATGTAGGCACCTGTTACAATGCAAACATTCCCTTCTAACATTTGAAAACATGTCAAATGTCAGATTTCTGAGCAATAGTATTTTGGTTCATCTAGTACTTGCCTACGGACAAACTTAAGCAGAAGATACTGACATGACATGACAAGTTCTACACTACATGCACGTCTATAGCTATTGTGGGGTATTATAGGACTAAGGAAGTAGGAGAAGCTTAAAAACCACCATTTGCTGCTATAAACCTTTATGAAGTTTTAAAAGGTTAAGATGCAACTTGTGTTATCTTTGATTGCTTTCATCCAGGTGCTTAAGGAAACTACAATTCTTGGAAAATTTTGGCTTTCAGGTAAAATCCTTCATGTTTTTGTCATTCTGGTTTGTTTTGGGGCTGTTTTTTTTGTTTGTTTGAGGTTTTGGAATGAATGGAGAGCAGGAACTAAATAAATTGATGGATCTTGGTGTTAAGCAGTTCTCTGCTCTAATAGGTAGATTCCGATGACAGGCAACAGAATATGGCAATGTTAAAGCATGTGTTTGCCTGTTTCTTCCTGCCTCACTTCCCCAGAGATGACCTTCAGAGATGACTAGCAAGAAACCTCCTTTCAGAAGTCAAGTAAATTTAAATCCTTTAATAAACCCCAAGTAAAAAAGGATACTCAAAAGAGCTGTAGAAGGGACAGCATTTTACAGAGCTACCGATAGCTACTGCCAAGCCAATTCCCTTTAAGAAACTTTGTAAGAAAAAGTAAGCATCAATCTGCTGAAGACCCGAATACACAGATCTTCCAGTTAAGATGTGCAATACAGAGGTAAGTTTGCTCTTCGGCATTAAAATCATAAGAAAAACCAAAGACTTGCCAAAACCAATATGCATTATGAGCATTAATACACTTTCTGTATAGTCTGCTCAGTGTTCTGCATGAAAAATACTGCTGCACAGTAGGAAGTAAAGGCAACAGACTTGTATATATGATTTGTAGGTAATTGAAGATTTAATTAACTGCAGGATCAAAATGTAGTAAGACATCACATTTCTGCAAACAAAGGAGGGAAGAGCAAAGGGTGCGGTGAACTCTTGCTCAAAGAAATCATTATTAGCACACAAGGCAAACTGTTCAAGAGCACTTCCAGCAAAAAATTTTATCTTAAAACATAAAGGTGTAAACACATATAAAGAGGGTGTCTATGTAAATACATGCATGCCTATAACAGATTGATTGCAGCATGCACAAAACTACACCAGCTGAGTTTTCCTTACCTGTTCTGGTAACTGTAGTAAGTGGCATCTCGTGGGATTGTGCACAGCTGTTTGCCATAGCAACATAAAGTCTGTGGTGAGAACTCCAACTGCAAAGAGGAATGGTCGCCTTAGTACTCACATATTTTCACTTGCCCTCCATGGGAAGCAAGCATGACCCAGACAGTGAACACTTGCACCTTACTCTGTGCACAGAGCTCTCTCTACAGTAAAGTGTGCAAAGTGCTAGTCATGAAAGACATTGAGTGGACTGTTATTCTCAATTCAACTCTTCTCCAAAGACAGAAAGCACATCAAAACAAGGGAAACAAACTTTCAATATACAGTGAAATACAGAACTTCTGAAGTAATAAAACCACACCTGTTTTATTTGCAACAGCAAAAGACTGTTCCAATCAAAATAAGCCTTCTGTTGCTGACTTTTTTCCCCTAAGGGCTTACATACAAATAGATTGCTTAAGGACTAGATAGAATTAGAAGATCCACAAAATGCTCGAATTCAGATTACTCAGGACTGTTAAATCCTGGTAAACTTCAGAAATTTTTGACACACCACAACTAATAACAATTGCAACTGCTATATTTTACCCCTTCAATTCAAGGAAGCAAGAAACAGACTAAAGATATTCACTTTCTTACCTTTCTTCCACAGCAATAACCAAGTCTCTGCATAACTGGGTCAATTTCTTGCTCAAACACCTCTGCCAGTTTGGAACAGTACTTGTATACCCGAGATGTTTTGCGGTTATACAGCCAGGCATTATTGAACATGAGCCAGATGTCATCTACATACTGCCACGGTTCCTGATACTGTCCTGTGTCCAGCTTTCTCTTGATAGTAGAAAGATCCATGGGGTTCTTCACTATGTCAAAATAATCCTGCAAGTAAACACAGCACATCAAAACCCTCCTAGAGAGCTATGTTGTAACATGACAGCATGTGCATTCTCAACGCATAAATTCTCATCAAGAAAAACAGGTTCCTCCCTGACTTGATTGTCAAACTAGTTGTGACACACAGAATGCAAGCTCTTAGTAATAACATATAATTCCCCAGTGCTTTCTTTTCATTATTCCTTTATTTCTCAGGTGCTGTTACTCATTCACAACTAATGAAAACAATTTTAATCAGCAAAACAAGTATTACAAATAGCAGAAAATACCAATGGTTTTGCAGCCATAGTGATCCAAGGACTTACATAAGAACATTAATATAAAGCAACTGTTTTCAGTAGCCCAGAAAACCTAACAAAAATAAATAACTTTATGGTATGCTAAAACTTATGCATCCTCTAAAGAATGCCCTTTTCCAATCCATCATTACAGCGCAACGTCTACAAATATCTGCAGAATGACAGTCAATTGAAAGTTTGTTAAAAATATTAGCAAGTGTATAAATGCTTGTAATACAGCACGTCTTGAAATTTTGCATCTGCCTTAAAAAAAACCCACACCAATAGCAAATAAAAATTCTTTCAGGCAAAAAAACATCACCTGAAGCACCTAAAGAAGACTTCTATGTCTGTGTATTTGTTTATACTTTGTAAACTTGTGTGGTCAGTTCAGAGACTTTAAAAACACAAATCCTTGAATAATAGTTGTCTTCTCAAGACAATTGTAAACCAAGCAGAAAAGTTAATGTAAACAAACATCTAACTTATATTGTTTCTTCCTTTCCTATAACAAATAACAATCATTAATGGACATTTAAGTGGGTTTTATCTGCCTAATTTCCCACATCTTCAGAAAATATTTATACATGATGAGAAAACTATGAAATTCAGCAATAAGAGCATCACAACATGAAGCAACAACCAAAAAAAGGCCATAAGCACTGGGGTTCTGTTGGTAAATCATTCCAGTGCATGCTATTTCTGCTTATTTAGTAAAAGCAATACAGAACCAAACAAACTTCCCTTGTATGTTCCACTGCCTAAGTTAAACCTCCCCAAACACATCAATATGAAGATGTTAAGAAGACAGATGTAAGCTGTTCTCAAACAGGTATGTCAGAATACAGTAGTTTTGAATTAAACTAGGAAATTATCTTGCTAAGACACTCACAGGAATTCCTAGTAGTTGGGGATCCACAGGCTGTCGAAATGGAAGAGACTCTGGATCCTGACGGTAAAGTGCCTCCAGTGTTGGCATAAGTGCCTGCCGCAACTCTTCTGGCTTGAAAACTTTGGAAAACAATCAAAATTAAAAAGATAACAAAAACAGCTGGAAGGAAGAAACCTGCTAGAAAATATGATGTCTGTGGAAAAAGAACAGACAGACAATGGGTTTAAGGTACTTAAGCATGGCCTGTTTATCCTCTGCAACACTGAGTCCTGAGGAGGATATTAAAATGATCACTTGAAGAAAAGGTGATCATGAGACGACATTGATGAATAGAGATGGTTCACATACCAGATACATCCCTTCTTGGAGGCCCAGAGACAAAATATTGTCTAGAGAATCTGTAACTGAGTATTTCAAATCTCCATTGTATTGACAATTTTACCACGGCTTAGTGTCTAATTCTAAAGGCTTAAAGAACTTGCCCAAAGCCAATTATAAGCACATGTATTATTAGATATTTCTGTCCAAAAGCCACAAGGAACAATCCATATAAGTACCACATAATCCACTAAGTACCAAAAAGGAAAGCCCTCGTTTTTTTCCTCTGCAGAGATTTCTCTGGGGAGATGCAGTGAATTTAAGTAAAAACAGTCTTTCTGCTTACTTTTTTTCTTAGACTGCCCAGCTGCTGGAGAAGACTGAGTTGCTGGAGTAGTAGGTCTTTCTTCCCCCTCTGGTACTTCAGTCTTAATTTCAGGTTTCTTCTCTTCTTGCTCCATTGGGTCTGGTTTACATTCCTCCACAACTGGTTCTACTTTAGCCTGGAAAGCAGTTTGGAGTGTTTCACTTAAATCTCCAGGCCACCCATCCACATTTCTGTCCTTTAAACCTATCTGTCATGCTGCCCACTCACTCTTCTATCTCCTTTGTAGTCAAACTCACCTAAAACTTGAGCAAATGTGTTAGAATGCATCTTTAAACACTGCATAGCAGCATGGGTACCTCTTCAGGCAGTTCTAACAGCCTCTCATACAGCTGAGCTACCAGGATGATGCAACTGGCAGCCATACTCCTGCCTCTCCTCAGTGACAAGTTGTCAAAGCCCAGTAAAGCAGCCCACCATGTACATACAGAATAATTTAGGTTGGAAAAGACCTTTAAGTCCAATATTAATGTGGCACTGCCCAGTCCACTGCTATGCCACATCCTAAAGTACCACATCTATACATCATCTAAATACCTCCATGAATGGTGACTCAACCATTTTCCTGGGCAGCCTGTTCTTCAGTGAAGAAACTTCTCCTAATATACAATCTAAACCTCCCCTGGCACAACCTGAAGCCATTTCCCTTCATCCCAGTATCTGCTATTTTAACAGCTGTAGGACTGACCCGAGTGCACCCTCACACTGGCATTTACGAAAGCAAAGCCTCATAGCAACTACAATATAATGGTTCTTTCTGTGGCCACTGACTTCTACTACCCCAATTTCACCAGACAACACAGACCCTTCTTTCAGAATAAGACAAAAGACAATAGTCTAAACTGTAGGTAGCACCTACAGCTCTCACTGAATTCTGAAAGGAATGACAGAAAGCATCCAGCAGTACTAGATGAAGGTACTCTACCCCAACATCTGATCAACAATCTCACCTCAGATTTCTCCTCCATTTGCATCTCTGTTTGTTCTGGTTCCCCTTCATCTGTTTTCACCTCCATTTTCACTTCCTGCAAGGGTGGCTGCTGCTGTTCTGGAACAGTCTGCTGAGAGTTCACCTCTGTGCTGCTGGTGGATGGGGGGTTGGATACCTGCCCATCAATGCTCACAGCTGGTTGTGAAAGCTGGGAACAAAACACATTACAAATGGGCTTCAATGAACCTGTTCTCCTTTTCTAATCTATGTTTTACCTATACTACATTTCCACCGAATTTAAAAGCACTCTAGTACTCTTCTATTTGCTTTCCCTGAAGAATACAGTGGTCCCACAACCTCAACTACAGGAAAACATGTATCAGAGGCATGCACTAGAAGGCCTTGTCTACAGAAAATGGCATTGTATAAGTACTGTGCATATGTATATGTAACCAAAAGCCTCAACCACATTTCAATGTGAATTTCAAAACATGGACAAGAATTCTGTAAAATACTTCCTCTCTGGAAACAGCAGATGATGTACAGACTTGTCTTGATGGAAAAAGTTTACTCCCCAAATACAAAAAAACCCCTATTTTAATACTAAACATGCCAGGAGCAGACAACTGAAAATGAAACCTTACACACAAACATTTGCAGGGAAAGCACAATTAAAGTATTCCTTACAGGTGTTGTGGGGTGCTGAGGTTGCAGCGGTGCTGTTGGTGTGGGAACAGATGCAGTCGTGCTCTGCTGTGACAAAGGCTGCTGCTGTTGCTCTGCAGAAGGGGTAACTGGAACTGGAGGCTGGACTTGTGGAGGCAGCTGTGCCTGTGGAGGCGTTGGAGTCTGCCTTTGAGGGGGGTGCATAGTTTGGGACTGCGGTCCAGGTGGCATTGCCTGAGGAGCAGGTGTGGGGGCAGTGGTGGCAGCAGCTGCTGCTGCCTGCTGTTGCTGTGATCCCAAGCCTGGGGGCGTGTGGTGAGGTGTTGGGGTTCGGCTAGGTACCGGAGAAGGAGAATTTTGGTGCATGGGAGGCTGTGGAAGAGGTGGGCAGTGAATATGGCTCCCTTGAGAACCTGGAGCCATTGCAGGAGAGTTCACAGGACAGGAAGCACTGGTCATTTGTGCCTGTGGGAAAACAGGTACACATTTGCAGTGACTTGGAATAGAAAAGCAAGAGAAATTACTGTCAAATGTCTGCTTTCCCACAGTGTACTTTAAAAATCTGACAAACCATCTGCTTCACTTTTAAAAACTCTTTCAAAAGCAGAAATGGTCTACTTGATTTATTTTGTTCTACACAAATATAAGGCTGTTTTATAATTTATTCATCTCTCTTAGAGAAGTTTCAATAGAATAACTTGTACTTGTTGATACACATAAAGAATGGCACACCTACACTCCCAGTTGGCAAAACATTTCTTTCTAAAACTGCAGATTTGTACATCCTGAATATGGGACAATGCACCACAGTGAAAAACTGCATTCAAATACACTTAGTGTGCCCATGCCTCCACCCCCAAGATTAGAAACTGAATTTATCATCACAAATAAGTACAGCTTTAACTCTACCATTATAAAATTACAAAAAAAAAAAAATTGTATCGGTCAAGATAAAAAACTGTAACTCCACAATAATCTTGCCTGCAAACTAGGAAGAAGCATCAATGAGAAGCAAACTGACGTTCCCTACTTCTTCCTGGCCTGAAAGGTTCTTGCTGAAAAGGGAGAGGGAGAGGACAGAAAGGAAACTGCTAGACTGTAAGTTCGGATCTTCAGTAGTGATAACCCTCTTAATCCCCCAAAGCCAGCAACACACGGGCCTGGATAGACATGCCTTTTTATGACTTATTCTGCCACCTCTTAATTTCTCAGGCTCTGCTGCTTCGCTGTTCAGCAAGAGAATCTTAACTACTGCATGCTGAGTCACAATTTCTTCTTTGCTACATAAAAAAAATACCCTAAAACAATTTGTCTGTAACATCTAAATTTAAGCCTGAGAACAAGTCAACAATATTTCAACCTTGCCATTCCCAGTGCTACACCAGGAAAATGAAAAGTCTCGATAAATGAATTTGGTTTATTAGCATTCCAAAAGTTTCTCAAGGAATCAAGTTGTTCTCCATTTCTACAAACTGAACAATCATAACCAGTTTATGACAAATGTCACTGACACCACGTCAAGAAATCAGAAGCTTACTTGAGATACTGGCGTCTGATTGCCAGGCTGAGTCATAGGCATGCTTGCTGTGTTCATTCCCGGGGAAGAAGCAGGGAACTGAGTCTGTTGTAGGAATTGATTCTGACCAGAAGGCTGGCCAACTCCTGGTTGCTGCATACGTGAAGGAAATCCCATCTGGTGGAAAAGAAAGCAACTCATTTCACACAATGTGCATACACCTTCATAACATTTTCCAAAAAAGAAAAAAAAAAAAGAAAATAACAAAACAAAAAAAAACCCCAACATTTATCTTGTTGCAGAAGTCGATGCTTGCTACTTATCTGTAGGATACAACATAAAAAGCCTGCTTATAGCTCTTCTCAAAAGACAGAATTTATGACTAATTCTCTTAAAAGCTAAGTAAAGGATATTGATTTCAGATTGGGACTGTAACTTAAGATTTATTTTGGTTCCTTGTTTTAAAAATGTAACAAAAAGCCACTTCAACTTATTTTTTAGGCAACTCTTACCACAAATATCTAGAGATTTACTATATATCAGACAGATCTCAAAGGAGAAGCAAAAGACAGAAACCAAAGGGCCAAGAGAATGAAGAAGTGATGCTTGATTTATTTTTAAATTTCTTTTATTAATTGATTTTATGGAAACCACAGATAAGAGAAGCAATGCCATGAACTTAACCCTGGGTGGGAAGGCACACTGACCTGGTTCATGGCCCCAGCCTGACTTAGCTGTCCAGGGTGCTGAAGAGGAGGGGTTTGTCGGGGTCCCATTGGTGACAGCTGCATGTTCATCTGACCAAATTGATTCATTCCTGTGAATTTGTGCCAAAAAACAACGTGTAAACAAAGACCTGAAATCTTTAGGCACCATTCCACATTTGGAGAAGAAATGCTGATCCTTTAATTTTGCTTTCTAGCAACCAGCTTTCAATCAAATATTGCCTTCTTTTAACTAGTTACTCGGAAAAATTTTAAATATCGTTATTGAGCTACCTACTCTTTCAGAATACAGATCAACTTTTCCCCTCTCAAGACATCTGTTTCCACTGTTATTAAAACTCATCAAGTTTGAAAACTACTGTAACAAGTGACAAATACTGATTGTCACACCTGCTGCTGAAGATCAACTTTCCACAGAAAGTTGCATTATCTTAATTACATATTAGAAATTCACTTATTGAATCTCAAACTGTATCTTATCTTCAAGTACTTTGCATGTTAGTTATAACACATCTTAAATGTGTAACAAAGATTCTGCCCTTTTTTTCTGAGCAATAAGTCTCACCACATTCCCTCTGCCATGAACATGTCCTCACCTGAGCTGGTGAGGCTCACCATGTTTGTCTGATCCCACCATCCTATGTATACATCATCAGAAATTCCAAAAACATCAAGCTGTTTATTTAACAAAGCAAGCAGCTAATGTGCAGCTTAAAATCACAAGACAAAATGCTACTAGAGATAATGTTTTATATTTATTATATAGTTATTTAAGACTTAAGCAATATAGATAGCTATTTTCTTAACCAGATGTAAAAACTGCACATGATACAAGGTCTCTGATGCTTCAGTAAGAGCTGTCCAAATCCAAGATTGCTTTAAAAATCACAGTAGTAAATTTTCTTCAAATACTCACCTGGCTGTGCCTGCATGCGATTCATCATCTGGTTTGGCACATTGGCACGTATCAGGGTTGGGTCAGGAAGAGGACCATCTGCAAAAAAAAGAAATTGAAATAAAATAATGTTATTCAGAAGACCACCAGGATTTATCCATCAAACATTTTAGTGAGAATTGCACATTAAAACTCATGTATAAAGAAAGTAAGTGTGTACAGTAACTAAACATTATTTAAGAGCCCTCGAAGTGTAAGGCAAACTCAAGAACTTCGTTGAAAATAGAAGTACATTCCAGTGACAGAAATATCTTCATCAGCTTTTAGAAACTGGGGAAAAATGTAAAGCATGTTATCAAGGTACAACAATGAACAGTTGCTCACAAACAAGTCAGGTACCCATGAACAGCTAAATAGTCACCAGACCACTGAAATGACAGTATAGGATTTCCTGCACCAAGTGATCAGTAACCCAAATGTTCTTACTTGCAGACATTCCTGGCTGTGGCTGTCCCATATTAGGGCCTTGATTCATGGGAGCTTGTGGCATGCCCGGAGCATTTGGGATCATATTTTGCTTCTGCAGCCTGGTTCTTCGTTTCTCCTCCAACTCCTTCTGAATCTTGTAGATCTTCTCTGCTAGCAAGTGATAGTACTCTGCCTGTTGGATAGGAATAAAAACCAAGAAAGGAGATGAAACACACATTAAGAAAAGGCAACTGGTCCCAGTGATTCAGACTTGCAAAGCAGCCTTACAGACAACACATTTTCGTTTGGGGTGGGAGACAGTGTTCCCCTTTGCAGAAACTGTCAGATAGAGGGGGGAAAAGGGGCACTGCTAAGGGCACTGTTCTCAATTATTAGACCAACGCCAGGTATTTATCTTCTTGTGTCCAACATTTCTCTGGGACAATCACAGTGAAGCACTTCAACACTGCTTTTAGAGGACAGTGACAAGTCTCAGGCACAGCATATCTCAACTCCTGGCACATCCAGTCAGCAGCCTTCAACTGGCTGGTTCCTAGACCCCATCGAGCGCCCCTTAAACACTTGTTTCCTCAGCTTGGAAGTGCCATCTGTGCTTTCATTTCTCTTCCTCCCCAATCAGCACGGGATCAAGGTAGAAATACACAGAACTAGACAAAAGGGGATGGCATCTCACCCTGCTGTTTGCTGATTCATACATATCCCCTTCCACTTTCCGAGCATATGCCACCAGATTCTCCATACGTCGATCCTTCAGTGCTGCAGGGTCTGGAGTAGGAAATATGGCTTGGACTCTGAGCAGGAAGAAAAAAATATTAAAGAAATGCATGTAAGTGATTAGAATGTTCCAAGACCCAAGCAAATCCTCTGACAGACTACAGATACTGCTGCTTCTTCCTGGGGCAGCAGATGTTTATAGATGGCTTGAGCCCTTGTAGATGGTTTGAGCATGGAGTGGGAAACTTCCAAGACAACAGCCCCAAACCACCAGATGCAGCTCCATCTTTTGGTTTCTGCTTTCCCTTCTCCATGCATCCTGACAAAATTCACTCCTCGGCCCTCTAGTTCTGCAAGTCAGGCTTCCTTCTGCAAACCCTCTGCCTCCAATACACCTCTGGAGCAGCAGCTCACTTCACAGGAGATTGTTTTGATATTTGCTACTCACAATTTATGAACAAGGTGGTTTCGGAGATCCTGAGTAATGTCTTCATGCCACTGCTTTCGAATTCCGGTATTGGATGGTTGAGCTGTTGGCATGGCTCCCAAACTGGCAACATTGGCGCTTTCACTCATCATGGGGCTTCAAAAACAGAGCAAGAATTGAGTGCAAAAGTCTGGACCCAGCTTAATCATCCTGCAGTCATAGCCTCTTTTACAATAACGTTAGGACAAAGTGCTAGTTCAGCCATTCCCTAATCAATAGACAAACTGCAGAAATAGTTGCACACATAAGACACCAAACAACGCAGTGAAAGAGTACATGCTGTTCTACCCAAGGACTTGGAAAACTGCAACAAAAACTACAAAATCCAATGGGAGAGATAGTCATCAACTGCATTTACTTTACTGTTTATGCAAGAAGTGCCATGAGAAAAACAAAATCAATGGAGTACAAGAGATTCAACTTACTTTTGAGAATTCATAGTTGAATGTAACATTGAGTCAGGCAGCAGATTAGGAGGTTGAACCCCTACTCCTCCATTCACTCCCATTGGATTTGCACCTAAAAAACAAAAGAATACAGAAAAAAAGAAGAGCCCATTTAGCACACAATATCAGTAACTGTTCAGCAATAACAAGGGTTTAGCCTTTCAAGTACTTGGAGTTTTGTGAAGTGAATTTAATTACCCATTGCTCTCTTCACCCCTCTTTCTTTGACAAGCCCAAGAAAAAGCCCAAGGCCCAACACTGGTGACCTCTAAGTGAAGCATCAACCCCATTACTCCTCTGCACATCTTCCTGAACTTATCCACAAACAAGTGATTTCAATTTGCTCCAAGTATTAGGTTCCAGAGTATCCTCTCCTGTGACTGTCTAATGAAAGAGTCCAACCACTTCTGCTTTTTTGTTTAGACGCAGTTGGGTATTTTTTCATTCAGAATCCTAGGATATATATTCACAAAGGCTTCAAAAACTTAAACATCAGTTACCACCTACATCAGACAAGGTCCTTTCTCAGCCCTTCCATACTCGATGATCCTACAACTACCTCCAATACTTGTAAGAAAGACAATCTGACAATCCTTTGCAGGAAACACCTCTAATTTGTTGCATAACAAAATCTGGTTTTCTGAATCATACCCGATCTTAATCACCATAAAAACTGCCTCTTTTCTTCACATACTACAGTTACCTCTCAATTAGTAAAGAAAAATTCAGTATATTTCTGTCTGGAACTTCCAAACAGATCATTTTGTGAAGCTGCAAGCAGCATGAAAACCATTACCAAGCTTCCCACGTATTTAGGACATTTGAATCTTACAGAATCTGTATTTCAAGCAAAATTACACACTGCATACAGGAGAAGCCCACTGAAATTAAGTATATCGAGCCTAACACATACCCCTAATATCACAACCAAGTACTTAACCAATTTTTCATGAATCTGTTCCAAATGTCCTTTCCTTTAGTCCTTTTCTTCTTCCCAAATCCACTCTGCCATCTGAAAGCCCACTGGTATGCAAGACAACAGTCAACCTTTACCTTAACTCTTCCTTTTTCAACTGTCACAGCCCACCATTTGCTTGAGCTGCTTAAGACTGCATCTTTTCACACAGCAGTCCTAATTAAATCCTTCTATTTCTCCTAAACTAGCCCTGTTGTCATGCAGGCCATGACCTGGTAATTTCTCTCTCACCTATTGTAACTCCCTCCTTAGCTACCCACACCTAATAAGGAAGCAACAGTCAAATGTCTACACTCTCCATGCTTATCCTTTCCACATTAAGCTGCAGTTCTTCACACTCCAAGACTTTTTCAATCCCATTTCATTAGATTTTCTTAGCAATTGTAGAAAGAATGCCCACTGTTCTACAAGGAAAGCACAGACAAAATACTATCTATAAGTAATTACATACAAAAAAAAAATAAGAATCATTTTGCTTCAGGAAAGACTCCAAGGCACAACAGAAAATCATATTATTTTAATCTAATTGTTTTAAGACTAAGCTCTTAGGACCCTTGCCCTTTTCTCTTTTTTCACACACTAGAAGGTAAAGTTTTGGCAAGTCACATGTAATCTGTGAGGGCCAGTCATCTCATTAACAAGTCTACTCTACCCTGCAGCCGTTTCCTGAGTAACTCAGGAGCAAGGTTCCCTTCCCAGAGCAAAGTAGCAGCTGGTTTCAGGTTGCAGTTTGTGTGTTTCTGCACCACTCTCATTCTGCACGCAAGCTTCTCATGGGACACATAGGCATGATCACAACAATCCCACACAAGCTTGTGATAAATCATTACCAACTCTTCTTTCCTCTTTTCCGCTAAAAAAGCCACATCTACTTATGCAACTCAAGCAAACAGTTAAGAGAGAGAAAAATTCCTGTGATGTAATCTCAAACTATCAAACTTAGATTTGGTGGTTAAAGGTGACTTAATTTGATGTCATTGATAGACAGGTTCCAATTAACTTCACTTTGAATTGAAAATGTTATTTAGTCCTACGATGTTGCTATAAGCCACTTGGACAATTTAGAGCTATGTGAGATCACATGACAGGATTTGGGGAGGATGTGAATTATTTAATATTTTTCATTTTTTGAACAAACTTTACATATCTGAGATACAAATGTAAAATGCTGCACTCTGAGTGACAGGGAAGTACTCCTGAATGCTGGCATTCCAATCCCTGCATATCCAATTAAAAACTTCCCAATAGCTTGAAACTTGCATTACAGTAAAATTATAAAGCCAAAAAAATATCCTTGAAAAATTAACATTTTTGCAAGTAAACTAGTTTTTCCAGACAACTTGTTTTCCAGGAGAAGGGCACTTGGGCCCTCTAAAGTTCCTGTTCCACTGAGCAAGTTGCCATTTCAAGTCTAACATATCGCAAAGCCCTACCTTTTGCAAATTAACTAGCAGGATTAAGCTAGTAGGTTGAGAAAATTTGCATTAGATGTAGCATGGGGAAGTTGCCTGTAGTTTGCATTTTAACACTAACAGATAAACTTACTCATAGGATTCATAGGGCGCAGGCTCTGGGGTGACTGTCCCTGTTGCTGATTCTTCACTTGAGCCTGGGGCTGTGTCTGCATCTGGTTCCCTTGATAGGTCAGTCCGAGGGCTGCATAGGCTCTCTCGATGGAGCTGGGGTCTATCTGACTGGTAGTGTTAATGCTGGGCGTTGTCTGCTGCCCCACGCCCACAGAGCCGGTATTGGCAAGTCCTACTGCAGCTCCGCCCAGCAGCGCTGCAAGAGACACACGGAATTAGAGGAGAGGAGAAGGCGGCCAGAGGGGCCCACCAATAAGGGACAGACAAAGAGTGCACTGGCTGCTCAGAACTAAAGCATCTCCTTCAGGAAGCATGCAGGGAACAGATCTGAAAAACCTGTCATGAAACAGAGATACAAGTTCTGACCCAACCAGCCAATCCAACATGCTGTTTTCCCTTTGGGCTGCTTAGAGGAAATCCCACTCTTAAGAATTTAGGATGCATCTGCTTGCTCCAAACTGAAAACAGAGGCATACCATGTCACAGAGGTTAAAGGCAGAAGTGTACATACAACTTCCCACCAGTCTTTGCAATGCCTTTTTTGCCCTTTTTGGTTTTTGGTTGTTTTTTTTTTAGCTTTCTTAAACCAAGAAACAGCTCACACTAGTCATGAGAAGCCTACAGTAACGTCAAAGTAGGGAGAAAAAAACCCCATACAGGTAACATAATGACAAAAATCTTGCCAAACATTTTGTCAGAGAGATCAAGGGGATAAAGAGAAAGGGAAAGCAATATCTGATGGAAACAAAGAATGAAGACAGATCCAAGTATCAGGAAATGACACAATTTGTGTGTGTGTGCACACATCTGTCTCCAGAAAGCATCCAGCTGGAAGAAGAAGCAATGAAAAAACAACCATTTGGTTGAGAGAGCTGTGATTTGTTCACCCTTATCCTTACCTTTCTTGATAGAAAAATACAATAAAGTTAGAAAGCTTTTATAAACACTAGCAATCAGAGCCAGAAAAATACTCTGAGATTAAAACAAGAGAAAAATCACATGAACATGTTCCTAGGCTTGAGAGCATCACCACTATTATCTGGGTTCAAGAAAGTTTAACTCCCAACATGCATTTTACAGTTTATTCAACATACAGAACTCCTCAGTAGACTTACATTGCTGATTTCTTTTGTCCCCAGCATTCTTGAGAGGCAAACATACAGGACAATCATGTCTCGTACAATTCTTCCAGTGTGAGATGATTTGTCGGGAAGATGCACAATGTGCCACTGACAAAGAGAAGAAATGAAAAGCATTTACAAACTCCTCCCGGTATTTCCACATGGTCATCACAAACTGTGTAGAGAGCAGCATTTTCTCTCAGGGCATACACCTATATCAACAGGAGTCAAAGTATTATTTGAAATAGTTCAGCACTAACCAGCCTTGAAAATGTAGCCAGATTTCTTCTAGTACTATTGGCTCAACCAAAGCTTATTCGAAAATCCCATGTGATACACCCAAACCCATGTCTCCATGACTTGAAGGAAAACTCCATCTAGCTCACGAGTCAGGCAGACTGTGCCAAGCAATTGAGATGTCAACAACTGGCACAATCCAGATTAGCCAAGGCTATGAAAAGGGAGATTACATTTTAGTAGGACAGAGAGAGAGGTTGCAAGTGCCAGTAGCAGTCAAATTCATGGCTTGCTATTGCTTGAGATTCATCTCTTCAGTTTAAAGAAGACTGGTAGACTCCTATTTGCAGATTCCTGGTTTATGTCTACCTTTTAAAAAAAGGCAGAATCCAAAAAGATTCTGGATGAGTTACAAAGTTAGGCAAAAGATTTTTACTCATCTCTTTGTTGTATCTTGTTCACTCTAACTTGCCTAAACTTTAGAGGCTCAGAAGTTGCTTACAATTCCTTGCCTTAAGCAAATAAGACAGAATTTCTTTCACTTTTTTCCCAAGACACCCACTAGCCCGTCTCTTTCTAGGAAGCCTTCTCCTCCCTAAAGCATTGACCAAATCTACATAACCACTCCCCCACTTACCTTGGCAAGATTTGCCAGCCTGACAATGTGTCATGTGGTTCAAGACGTTCTTCATGGTTCGGCAATGCGGGAGGTTGCACTGTCGCACCTCCCCGTTGGCCTGTTCTCGACGCTGACACTTGTGAGCATGTAAGAGGAGAACAAGCTGCTGCTGAATCAGTTTGCGCTTTTCTGGATCTGCTGTCGGTGCTCCAGACCCCATTCCTTGAGAAGCTGCTGGACCCATCCCAGCTTGCTGCACCTGGGGAGCCTGCTGCTGGCCCTGAAGAAGGTGAAAAAGAAATTCCTGGAAATAAATCTACTTTTGAAAATAATTCATTTAGCAAGTACACAGCAATATAAGAGAAAGTCCAATAAGAGAAACAATTGCTACTAAAATATCTGATTGAGGAAACAGCCCACCTGTTGTAGTTCTAGAGGACTCATTAAAAATGCCCCTTAGCAACAGTCCTGGCAATTCTCTTGCCAGCCACAATTTCCTCCTCATATCACTCTATTAGTCCTAGCTCTTGCCTTATCAATAGCCAACAGACCTTTGCACATGCTCACACGTTAATCTGCAGTGTTAAACTAGCCAGAAAATATTAACAGCATTTAGATCTCAAATCTCAAATTTTGAATGCTAAAAAGTTGCAGTCACAATTCTTGCATTAATGAAGGAAATTATATTTTAAAATGAATAGGGGTTTTCCTCTCGGTATAAGGTATCTCAAGTTGACTGCTCCTAGAAAAGGAGAATGAAAGGCAAGTTCTGGGAAGCTTTTAACCTTTTCCATCAGCAAACTTGCACATAGGCATTCAAAACAAGCATCTTCTAGTCTCTGCTAGAGATGAAGCACAGCTTCAGCATAATAAACACCACAGAACTAATGTCAGGTATGGCAACATCTAGTTTGTCTTCTCTGCTTCTGTTTATTTATGCAGAACTTTGTATTCCTTTCAGGTGGCATTTGAGGAATACTCAAATAAGAGAGGCTCAGGTACTCTATGTTGTTTGTATCACTTCAGTTTTACAGACTTCAGTTTCTAATTGACTCTTCAAGTTCAACAGGACGTTTCTGGAGATCTCCAGCTCTTTAGACCCCAGCTACCTGTATTTCTAAATCCCAGTTCTCCTATAGCTCTTGACTTCTAGTATTAACCTTTCATTTTACAAGGTGACTTCACCAATTAGTCAGTCTATCAAGGTCTGTGCATGTTCCAATATCACCAAAACTGTCTTGTTTGCAGCGTGGTGTTGTAAATGACAGCTGAGACAGCAACAACTTTAAATTCCTATGTTCAGTTGGGCACCAGCTTCAAAATAGTTATATGCCCTGCACTGAACACAAACTTAACAGCTGGGGTTCTGAACAAGTTTTGGCTGTTTTTTAATTGATTCATACAACCAACTGGCTTGTTTGTCTTTCAATGTTTCATGCTCAACTTAAAAAAAAAAACCATTAAATAAAACTCAGAGGAAGAAGCTCTTTTTAATTTAAAGGTACTAAAGTTAACTGGAAATGGTTTTCAGCAACAGTTAGTAAGATCAATAGACAGACCCTCCCAGGGTGTGTGTGGGAGTGAAATTTGAAGCAGGGAGAAACACAAGCTATATTCAGAAAAATGAATTTGTTTCCTAAATTAAAGGAAAAATATATATAGGGGGGGAAAAAAGCCTGGTAAGACATGTTGCATGTCATACCCCTAACCAATTTAAGCTTTGAAAATGGAGCATCAGCTTTAAGCTCAAGCCAGGTAATCTAATGTTAAGGCATGTGGTGAGGCACTGGCATTTACAAGCTCAGGTCATCTACTTTTCCCACTATTCTTCCTGCCCCTTTCCTTAAGTCCTGCTGCAATAAAAGGGAGAAGGGAAAGGTACCAAGGCTACTACAGTTGCCAGGGAAACACCTCCAGCATCAGGACTGTTGTGCATGTTCATGTAATTCACAAAAATGAACACACAGCTGGGGTTTCTAAGCCCTGTCACAGACAATACCTATTTGAAAAGGGACACCTCTCTTTACCAAAAGCAGAGTTGAATACAAACAGGAAAATAGTTCTCCAGATAGAGATAATCTGAGAAGGGGCCCAATACAGAAACAGCAAAAGAAAGGATGGGACAGGAGAGCAGAGATGTCTAATCAGGTTGCATAGCTCATTTCAGCTAAGGAGCTCCATTCCATTTTCCCTGTTAACAGGGTTTGAAGGCCAAAGAGTGGAGGTGCAATTTATCAACATAGAAAGCACAACTCAGCCCTCTCCCCCATATCAGTCCTAGGGGTCTAAACAAGTACATTCTGTGTGGATTCCAAGCACATATTCACTTGGGTAATACAGCTGCAAAAAACTTAAAATGTGGCAAGACCAGAGCATATTGCTCCTCTTTACAACATTTTATAAATACATCTTTCATTCTACTTACCATGTTAGGCATTCCTGCCCCAGGAACTGGCTTCTTGTCCATTGGAAACTGTGGTAAGCTATTCTGCAGTCCAGCTTTATTCTGCATCTGAGGGCCAAGTCCACTGGCTCCAATCTGCTGCCCAGTATTCTGACTATAGGGCTGACCATAAGGGCTGGGATTGCTCATCATTCCCATCTAGGAATTAAAATTGTAAGATGTTCAAGTAAAATAGTTTAAGTTCTCAAAGTATAAGAAAAATTTATACCTCAGAGAAGCAAGAGAGATCACAGCCAGAAGCTGGCTACAATGGAATACTGATCCACATGCTTCCCCTGCTCCTTCACGTTCACAGATTTACTCATTACACAACATTACCTTCTCAACTAGATAGTTGCAGTCTTTGAGATCTGATTGAACAGAAGTGGCCTGATTATTTCTTTACGAAATATTTTCAACAAATTTCTCATTTCACCTTCGTGAATTCTACAAATTTCGCAAATTTGTACCATGGACTACATACTTCTTCCAGACTTGAGTTCTCCTCCCTGCACTTGTGCAGACTCCAAATGAAGACAAATACCATCTTCATTCATATCAGCACAGTTTATCTCAAAAACATCCTACTCAACTGCTAGCACTCACACAGCTTGTCTCCAGACAGGCATAACAATGCATGTCTGCATTATCAGTACACAACCATTTTCAATTTAAGAATACACCATAGTCATAGGTAACACCTCACAGTCACACCAATTCATTTGCAGTACTAGAGGTCACAGGTAGAAAGTCTGCAAACAAAACAAATCTATTGAATCATTCACCCACAGAGGAAATAGATTCATGTTTCATACAAGCCATATGAATATTCAACAGTTCTAGCAGACCAGAATATACCATTTGTTGTCTTGGAACACCTAGAACCTAAAGAACAAGAAGCAATCTTGCCAATAAAGTTGATTGTCCTCTGATATTTTTTTCTCCATTCCTTGCATTCCCATTTATTTTCCAGGGGAAATTTGGCATTCTAGGACCAAACGAACTAGACAGAGAGAACCAGAAAAGCTGGAGATTTTTTTTAAGACTACCAAGTTCTCACCACTACTCAGTCAGGATCCTCAAGGAGCCATAACTCAACAACAATGGCACAAAAATACTTAAAAAAGAGCTGTGTTGTTTCAACTCACATTAGCATTTGACTAGATAATGTCCAGTCTCCTTGATGCTCTTTGGTTCAAAGCATTTTCCTGCATTCAAAGAAGAATATAACTCCATGGTAGGCCTCTTTCTAATCACGTCTACATTTATTCTCAAAACATCCTCCCCTAGCAGAAACACCTTGTTTCTGCTCACCAAGCTTCTTCAACCTGCACTAGAAGTAACCAACATGCTCTGAGATTACCTTCAATTAGTCACATTTCTCTTTTTCAGGCTATAACAACCTTCAATCCATTATAATAGCCTTCAGTTTGCATTTACAAAAAAAGTCAGGATCAAACTCAAGCTACAGGAAAAGGAATACAAAATTCACTAAAGAACCTGCCACTTCAGACATCTGATATGCACAAGTGAATTCACTTGAGGACAGCCCTCCTCCTCCACACATAAGCAATAACCATAATCACACAGCAGTAATTCATTAGAGAGCAATGAAAAGAATCTCTACACATGGCAGAAAAACAAACTATGCAATGATCAAGCAGAACTAAAAGCCTTCCTTCCCACTGCCATGTCTCAAACACAATGAATACACCTATGGCGATCAATGAAGCAGTTGCTGCCAAAACCAGGACAGGTGAGACCCAAAGCCTTCCTTCCTCTCCCTCAGAAGACTAATAAGATCTTATGTGCAAGTTAAGCCGAAGGCAAAGGGAGAAGAAAAGCATAAGGAGTCAGCAAATACACTTTCAGAAATATTCCCCATTGTCACTGCCACCTCAAATTGATGAGCTGGTTTTCAAGGCTTAGGGAAGACCTGACATTGAGAATTAGTCCCTTAAGAAAACAAGCTGTTTTCCTGTAAGACAGCCTTATCCCTTTGAGGCAATCTCAAAACTCCAGAGAGAGTTTTGAAAGCAAGGACATCCCCAAAACCATAGATTTCTGACTAAAGCTTTCAAGTTCATTAACAATCACAGCTCCGAAACTCAGTTGACACCTGAGAGTACACCAAGCACAGACAAGCTGGCTATTACTATCACCAGCCCCATTTGAATTCTGTAACTTATGCTGCTATCAGCCTTAAAAAACAGAAACCAAACCAAACATTGAGGATTAAAGGCTGAAAGCACATTTTCACAACTTGGTGTCACAGGGAGAAATCAAGACACCCAACTCAGACAATTGGAGACTTTACACACTGATATCAAAGGGTTCAGAATAACTGTGGCCTTGTGAGCCAGCTCTATCCTGACTACAGTGTAAGAAGCTCAAACCTAGACTTAAAAAGGATACTTTTGCTACATCACTCAAAACAACTTTCTAATGAAACTCATGAAACAGATGAGGTTTCACCATTTGTATTTGCAACAAAGCTGAACATAAATTTTATGTGAAACACATGACTTTTTAAAATTACTCATCAAGCTGGCTCAGGACAAAGACTTCTGATGCTTTCTTAAGCATCAGCCACTGGCACTGTTTGGAGTGCAAGACAAGCCCCCTCCAACAAGGCTCTCTCCATGAAACACAGGGCTCCCCTCCCCCTCCACCCTGCTCTGCAAGGGACCTGGCAGCAGAACACCACACACCCAGCTCAGCCGAGCTGCTCCTTGGAGGGCAATACTTTCCCATTGCAGGTTACAGGAGAGGCAAAGACCTGAGAAGCTCAGGCCAGGTTGGCAGGCAAGCCCACCAAATTGACTCAAGCCAACACCTAAGACACTAAAAACCAAATTCCTCAAGGTCTCCCTGAACAAATCAGCAGCCATAACCTGATCCAGGTGAGACTGATACCTGCCAGATCCATGGCTGAACCTCACAGCAAAGCCCCCCAGTTCTGCTATCACAGACAAACCTGACGCCAACCACCTGCATGCAACTCTAGACTGAGTAAAGAGAAAGATCATTTGGGAGATTCCCCACCTGGCACAAGGTGGCCTTGTGATCCTGCACAAGAAGCAAGAGCATGCTCATGCTATTTGCTATGACGTGTTGAGAAACACGAATAAAAGGAAACATGTAACAGGAAGAAATGTAGGGCCTCATGAGTACAGAATGAAGATCAAAATCCCATATAATTGTATCAGTAGGCAACAACCAGAAAGACTGACACACAGTTCATCAGCACATTAATGTTCTTTGGGAAGGGATAGATAAACAAGTGCAGAAGAACCAGCCAAAGAAAGGTGGTGTTAGTACCACTGCATAAGAGAAGTACGAGGCTTCATCTGCAATACAATGCAAAAATACACATGGCTTCATCATAGCTACAAGTCAGCAAGTACAACCTCTACTTACTCTTCCTGGCCACCACATCTTTTACTGCCTTTCCTACTTCTCTTCATATTCATCCAAAATTTTTCTTCCTCTCCTCACAGCTTCCACTTAATTTCATCACATATGCAAGAACTTGCACACAAGGAAGGACAGACAGAGGTCCAATTCACAGTAAAGAAGAAGAAAACAAGGAAGATCATAAAATTATGATAATAGAAAGCAAAGGTAATCTCAAATTATTCTTCATTTTACATACACAATAGAAAACAACTTGACTTCCCTGCAGCCAGGGGAAGCAGGGGCTGTCAATACCTAGTGAATGGTGAAAGGTGTGTATCTCTCACCATGGATGCCATGAGTTCAGGAAACATCCTAGTTTACAAGTAGCATCAGACAGGGCTATTCAGGTACTCTCCCGCATCTAAGAGGAGCAACTACAAAAGCAGAGGAAATTCCCCAAGGTTTTATTCTAATGCCATGAAACACATGCATCTTCAGTTCAGAAGGTCAAATGACTAACTCTGCTTCTAGTTTTACTGTTAATACCATAGAGCAGAAATTGAAAAGGAATACCTGCTACAAGTATGGACACAGACATGGCAAATATTCTACCATTTCATTAACATTCTAATATTTGAAAGACAGCTAAATATCAGCATTAGTATTGAACTGTGATCAGCTTTTAGGTTTGCAAAGATAACTATAAGCATGGAGAAGTAAACAAACAGAATTAAGCTTTAATACCATTATTTCAAAGAATGTGAATCCAGAATTCACAGTATCAACTATGTATATCTCTACCAGGGAAACTGGAATGCACAGTCTAGTTTAAGACTACACTGATGATATCTAGTATCTTTCCATATCCAAAAGTTCACAACTGAAAGTTAATTAACTTTCCCAACAGGAAATTTAGTTTAAGTAAATTCCAGATGGGTCTTAAAAAAAAATAATTTACTGTACAACACTTCCTACTGCCACTCTACGGACTGGTAGAGCACTACTGATCTCAAGAATACCTAAACTACATTTTGCCAGTGGTGTCTGCTGCTTTCTTTCCAAGGACTGTTATTATTTTTCTTTGCATTTAATTGCATAGTGTTTTAAGAAGCCTATTTCAAGAAACCAGCATTACGTCGCTGCTATCTCTGCAATAAACTCCCCATGCCACTCCAGAAACTTAGACTCACTGCTTCATTTTTCCCTCATAAACAAACTTTCCTCTCTTACTCTAGTATAAAGTGAACAATTATTCTTTTTTTGTCCACCTTAGTTTACCAAAGAAGACAAAGGTAAGGACTGGAACTCACACTACCCTTTGAATGGATTAATGTACTTGATCATATGGTATGCTTAGTCACAGACTGAACAGTATGGATACATTTACCTGTTCAGTTAAGTAGCTACTGAAAAACAGAAAGGCAACCAAGAACACTGAACACCTATCTAAAATGAGAGACTGAATATGCTAACACAAAGCAATACACGATGCTTTTATTTTCTTAATCGAATTTCACAATTTGAGGGTGACATCTTCAAACTCTTCAACTTTGAACAGAAATTATTATGAAATTTCTTATTGTTCTACTCAGAGGAAGTTGAGATTCTGACAAATTATGTTTGTCTTTGTAAAATATTGCCATTGAATTTTCTTAACAGAGGTTAAAGTGATAAAGCCAATAATAAGAGAGCTTTGTACTTTCTGAAAGAGTAAACCAAGTCACAAAGAATTACTACTGGAACGAAATGTTTCAAGTGAAATGCTCACATAGCAGAGGTAGTAGTAATGACCTTACTAATCTGAACTGCCTACACATCCACTTCATTAGTGGAGTAAGGGAACATTTCTTGAATCAGACAGGAAATGTAAGTGACCTGCAGGTCAGGTCTATCACAATGTGGTAGAGCACCGCTATGACAGAAAGGCATAGAGCGACTCAGACACAAAATACCCTCTTCCCCTCAAATGAGGCTGAGGCTGGACAGGTAAGACCCTAACAGGGTACTCTCAACAGAACTCAGAGGAAGAACAAAACAGAGGTTTTAACTAGATAAAATTCCAAATGAAGAACAGTTCAAAACTAGATACATGGATCAGCTTTTAGCAATTCAATCTTTGTAATAAGTTACCTGTTCACATTTAAATCAAAGCTGTAAAATTATCTAGTGAAACAAAATGCATGAAAAATACTTCAATGATGACAGAACCCAAGCATTATAAACAATTTCCAAAACACTATTTCAAGAGTAAAAGGCATGTCTGTTATCCTTTTAACTTGCACAAAACCAAGCACACAGAAAACAGAAAGCTATTCAAGAACACAAAACTCCTTACAATTCCTTCTCCTCCAAACTTCTAACACTTCCTTTCAGGGTAGACTTTCACAGGCATTTTTACATCTGTACTGTAAAAGTAGGATTCACGCACTCCTTTGACAGGCAAGATCAACTCCTTTAAAAAAAAATCTTCTCCCTAATATAGGGATACTAGCTTTCCAAATGATGAGTATAAACTGGACCCGAAAAATAATTCAAATTAATTCTTTTTTTAATGACCACCTGAGTTTCAATTTCAGTCAGGTTTAGTTTCTCCACACAGCCTATCATGCAACTGGCACAGAGACAGCATCCAGACAGAACTGCTTCTTCATAACTTGGTGACAGCTAACATCAGGACAGAAAACTACAGGATGGAAGCAGGAGATTGTGATGGAACAATTTCATGAACAGAAATAATTTACAGAGACATTTGGGATTTCAAGTCCTAAAAGTAACATGCACAAGTACATAGATAACAAACAAAGCAAGTATTCCACTCTTTTGCTAGTCAATATTTTGGGAAGAGAGGAAGAAAACTTCAGTAACTCGACAGGATAACAGAACACAGCAGAAACATAACTCATTTCACTTTCCAAATTGACTAGCTCCTTGGAGCTCATCTTTCCTGTTAGAAGAGCATAAAATCCTCCCTCCCAATTACTTAACATCAGAGGCAATCTAAGCTATTTCATAAAAACCATTGCACAAAACATGTCCATCTCACTGAGAACTCTCTGAAGCAACCGTCCCATCACCTAAAGGGGCTGCCTTTGGCAAGCTAACATGATAAAGTTGACCAATCATAACCAAAGCATCTTGTCTGATTTTTTTCCTCCTACTGAAGGAGAGCGTTTGGATAACGTGCAGTTTTTGCAGCAATGAAGGAAACCTACAGAAGTTATTACACCAACTCCCACCTTAACAGCAACATGCTACTAAATTAATCCATTTTAAAAAATGGCTTTTAAAAACAACTGCTTAAGGTCTTCTGTTTCATCTACTTTTTGAAGATTTGTAGGTGGGAAAACCCAAAAGCAGATGGGTGGGGAGATAAAACGGTCAGACATTACTGTTGTCAGACTTTGCTAACTCTACTGTATGAAGTGAAACACAGGCTCCCTGCCAACAACGAAACCAATTGAAGACATTCCGGAATTTCAGCCTCCATTTCAGAGTGTTCTCTCTCATCCAACAGTTTCAACTCCTTCATGAGGAATATACCCACTATACTTAGCAACTTAAAATGTCCCAAGATTGTTTTATCAGCAATTACAGAACCCTAAGTATTTTTAACCATTCTGGGACAATGAAATAAGAAACAGAAGTTATTGTGCATTCGGTCTGAATAGTCTCAAAAGCATAAAGTGTTCTTATTTTACATGTATGGAACTTTTGGAATTTAAGTAAGGAAAGGAGACAATTTAATTGTAGACTAAATTGGTCAAAAGCTTGATTTTATGTCCTTTCTTTAATTTTAGATAAATGAGTTTATTATAGTGCATAAGTCTACTTTAGCTCTGATAAGTAAGGATGAAGTTGCATTTCATCCAAACACTCAATACATCAATTTTTGACCTCTGAAAACAGCTTTCTGAAGATCAATTTTTTTTTTTTTTACAGCCAAGGAATAATTAATGACGGGTTATATAATTCCAATGCAAGAACACTTCAAGCAGCTACAAATTTCTTACCACTGTAAGCTGCATGTAAGTTTTCTACTGTAGTAATCAAGCTTTGCATCAATTTTCCTATCAGGCAAAAATATCTGGAATTACCAGACCACAGAATCAACCCATTACTTAACAAATATATACTTAACAAATATATATATATTTGTTAAGTAATGGGTTGATTCTGTGTAGATATATATATATCTCTACACATATACCCACATATACCCTCCCAAAAGTTAGCACACTGAGCTTAAGCAAGCAACTAAGAGCAAATAATTTCATAATTATTGTTCACAACACACAAAAGTCATTTCACTTAATGTATTAAAGCATGAAAAAAACATTAATACACAGCATAATTTTTATGTATGTTTCAAATACATTTATGGACTGTTATTTATCATTCCAAGTCCTCCAAGTGGATTGACTTTAGGCATTCAGAGATAGATTTAGGTATTGCAAAGCACCTTAAAGAAACCTCTCCCCTCAGTAGCCAAGAAACAAAAAATACCCACTTAAAGTGAACTAAAACACTGAAGTATTTTCTAGGCTTTTGATTAAAACATTAAAAAAATTGAGAATATTCAAGTGGCTCCTACTCTAAGCTGGCTAACTGTGCATGACAAAAATTAAATGGAAGACATCCTTTTATCCTTAGTAAATCCAGTAGGTCTTCTCTCATCTTTTTGGTGACTTATGACAACTTTCTTCCAACCTCCTGGATTACAAAAGCACATTTATTTCCCACTCAGTATTCAAAATATTTTTTTTTAGTTTTCTGGTTTACTCTCCAATAGACAAAGCCACTTCAAATTTTAATACTAGAACTGAATCACATTAACAGTCTTAAGAATCCAACATTGTCTTCAGGCATTTACAAAAGCCCTCATTCTCCCCCATTAACTCAAATACCCAGCACACACAGGGAGTAGAGCAGTCAATTCAAACCTGGGTGGAGCTCTCAGCATCTGCTACAGCACAAACACTCAGCTGATCTCAGATACCAAATACTTGCCTTAAATGTCATACAGAAAAAATCACCACAGCACCTAAAAACTCCTGATGGATTCCCATCACACTCACAATACCAGCATCACATTAGATGGAAAATACAGTTGCAGAGAAAGTATAAAACAGAATAAAATACAATCAAGTTACTTTTCACTGTAATGGATAATCTGTACTGTCAAAAGATTTCTAAAATAGACTTTTTAATCTAGTCGTAGTCTTGCCTGTTGTGCAAGATTCAATTTTTGCTTCCTATGACCATCACAAATTCCACTTTAGCAGCATATAAACTATTTAATCCATCATAAAGGATTCTTAAAGAAAAAATCTTATAGAATCCACAGTGCAGAGGATTAATTTTGCAAAACAAAGTCAACAATGAGGAAAAGTAATGAAGTTTAGCTTGTCTTACCTTGTTCATGGCTCCAGGCTGTGGCCCTCTTAGTCCAGCCTGCCCTCCCATCTGTGGAGTGCCTTGTTGCAGTGTTTCAGCCAACAAGTTCCCAGTGCCCATTCCTGGGTTTGGGTACGGCATGTTGGGTCGCCCTCTGCCTGCTCCAATTGAACCGTTCATGACTTGCCCCTGCATCATCCCCTGTCCATTGCCTGCTGCCAACATCCCAGGATTCATGCCAGCATTCATCCCTGTGTTTATTCCCATGCCAGGCTGGTTAACTGGGCTGTTCACTGTTGGCATCATTGCTGCTGTGGATTGAGCAGAAGGACCCTGGTTTGGTCCACTTGCACCCATCGCCATATTGGGAGAAGTCAACCCAGCCTGTGTCATGGGGCTTTTCACCATGCTATTTAACATTCCCATTCCAGGACTATTTTGTTGAGTTTGACTGGTCATGCCTTGGCCAGGGCCACCAACCCCCATATTGAGATTTGGGGAGCTACCAGCCCGTAGAAGTTCAGACAGCTGCTTGTGTTTAGAGGCAGCATCTTGTGCCAGGCCAAGGCTGGTCTGCAGCTGATTAATGTCACCACCATTGGTGAGTCCAAGTTCTGTGGAGCTGATCAGTTCATCTGGCAAGTCATGTTCCAGATCAAAGAGTGATCCAAAATCTGAAAAACAAAACAGATTGTGTATGAGCCCAGAGCAATTAATAGCATCTTGAAGTTTCTCCTTCTTATTTTCCAGCAAAACTTGACTTTTTGTATTTGAGCAAAATTCCTTTATCAGTTGTTATTGACAGCTATCTAATTTGTCAGGATAAAAGTGATTCTAAACTTTATGGGGTCTAAACTAGAGAAAACCTTCCTACTTTAGCTTTCTACAATTTGTGTTGAAAGACCATTGGGTATCTCAGCCTATGATCTCTAAACTTGAGAATTTTGACAAAGGAGAAGTGAAAAATACATACTGAAATCTCTCAGTTAGCTAATGGAATTAAAGAGCAATTACAAAAAGGAATTAGCAGGTTGATGGGAAAACACTGTCTTTAAAACTTCCGCTAAACTATTGCTTTTGGAACAGAAATAATTAATACAGCAATACAAATTAAAAATGTTTATTACTTATTAAATAATGAATAGAGGTTTGGTTATAGGGTTTTATGTTGAATTGGGTTTTTTGGCATTTGGTTGGTTATTTTGGTTTCTTTTTTGGGCAGCTGTTTTGTTGTTTTATTCTTCCACATACAGTCATTATCAACATTGAATTGCCAAGTTTCATTGAACTTCATTGGACAGACAATATCTTCCCACAACAAATACTGTGAGAAAACAAAGTAACCCTGCAAGGTGTTTGCCACTAAGCTGTGAAAAACACTAGGATGAAAAAACAAATTCCCATCTCAAGAGCCCATGCAAAACAATCCCCAAGGTAACTAAGTAGCAAAAGATTGCTACTTGGAATATACAAATACAAGAATATTACATAGTACCCAAAACCAATTTGCTCAAGAGAACAAGTTCTTATGTCTGCAGTAGTAGGCATACCTTGGTCTATTTAACCTGTGGTAGTTAAACCAAAAATAACTTGGAAAGCTTATGGTTTCTGACATGCATTAACGACAACTTCCCTCTCCAAGTGGGAGAAGAGCTGGTGTGTTGTTCTCACCAACGAGTGTCTGGTGAGGAATGCAAAGCTCAAATGCAGCCTTGGCTGCAGGGATCAAAAAAGGTGGAGCTCAAGATGCAAATAGTCCAAATATTAGTGGGAAAAGTCTACAGTCAAACAGCATGTAAGTCAGAAAAGTTCATCAGCATTATCGGTCTGTTTAAAATGTTTCACATGATACTATACCCAAATTGCCAAACACCTGGATTAACAGAGTTTATAAAACTTCACAAGTGTTATCACGGATAAGATTATGACTTTAGAATTCTGAAAATATTGTAAGAGATTGGCAAGAATGCAGGTACATCACAACAGGGATTTTAACACTCCTTTTATACATTCTACATTAGTACAAACCACCAGAGACAGAAAATTTCCATTAAAGGACTTCTAAACTATTAAAATGAGGTAGCCCATTCTTCATTATCATATATCTTGTGCTAGAAGTTATGCTTTGCAAGACACATTAAGGACTGATCATCCATTTGCATGACTGGTATTTCTGAAGATTCAAAAGTGAAGGAACAATCAGAAGAATAAATCTTTGTCCAACTTCTCTTTCATCTAAAATTATTAACTTAATGTTGTGTGTCAGTAGATTCATCTAAAAAGACACCACACACACCCCCACCCCCACAAAAAAACCCAAAACAAAAAACTGAAACCAAAACCAACTTACAATGCTCAGCATTTAACTTAAGAATTACATTTCAATGAACATGGGAAGAGTTAGTGGAAGAGACCCTAAAATTAGAGATCAAGGAAATGGAAAAGGCCATTTAAAAAAAATTATGACAGCTTCAATCAGCTTCCATTGGCACCTTAAGAAGCCTGTTAGGACATGTTTAACAGGCAACTGTTGAAGCATTACATCCTGAAAACACCCTAATAACCTGACAGAACCCACACCTGAGGAAGGAGTAAAAGATACAATCAGGAAGTCACAAGTTCGTCTGTTGTCCTCAACGATGAACAAAAAAAAAAAACCTGAAAACAAAATTAAGTGACTTGAAAAAACATGAGCCAGCACAAAGCCTGTACCTACAACATAACTGTCATGGCAGCCCAGACATCTACCATCAGCATCCACACAGTCCAAAGGCCATGTTCTTGACTGTTTCTAGTTGGGCAAAGAATTTCTGCTCTTTAACAAACACAACTCCCAGTACAGAGCAAGTCCCACACCAAAAATCCTCACTTCACCTTTCTTGTGTTCAGGCCATTGCATATAAAGTCCTTCACAAAACCAACTGGAAAGTGACTGGTAAATGTTTGATTATGAAAAGCTAATTTGTTTTTCAAACCACCACACAGTATTTTCTCAGGAAGACCCATACAGATGATTTCAGATATAACACCACAAAGGGGCAGTGCAATTCTTGTTTTGAGAGACAAAGATTTTATCATCTTGACTCACAAGAAAATACTAATCTGCTTCTCTGAAGACCTCACTTGCTTAAATTCTCCCTTCTTATAAATGAGGAGGTAATTCCAGCTTTAAGGTTTACTACCCATTACTAACTGGAGCATCCAGGTACAAGCTATCTGAGCTCCTTGGCCTGATTGTTCTGTGACATCAGTGAAAAGGAAGAAAAATGTCATTAAAACTCTAAGTGGCATTAATTCTTTTTATTAATACCTTAAAACACAACATAGCACCAGCTACATTAACAAAACCCATCCCCAACCTGAATGGTTGTGAAATAATCGTAATTGGATTAATCAAAACATCTAAGATATTCAATATAAAACTTCCACATAAAACTAACTTGCTAGGATTTTTAATCCTAGAGAATATACTAGAGACAATTAATTGTAAAAGCATATTGTCAACTATTAGCCAGAATTTTAAGTAGTAACTACCAAGAATGCAATATTCTGGTACGAGTTTGCTCGTTTCAGAAGTCTTCTTTAGCAGGTACATATATACAAAAACTAACAATTGTCTGGTCAGCTACGAAAATTACATTTTTGTCAACTGCTGGGAGGGAGAAATTTTCTAATACAGAACTGAAACAGAACCTCAAATGACCATAAAGATGAACAGGACCTTGTGTATATATAACAGTTGCAATCCATTTCAGTCTTCTACATAGAACTGGTGCCCTAAAGGGCCACTGTAGAGAGTTCTACCGATGACCAAGCCAAAAATTGTCAATCCTGGGCCAGGCAGTTCACAAACCATGTGAAAACAAGATCATATATACTCACACAAGAGACAAAGGCATAGCTTAAGACAATGGTGAGAAGTATGCAGAGAGCTGATTGACTTTCCAGTACACTGAGCTCATTGCTACTGTTGCAATCTGTTGCATTAAGGATATGCACAAAGATTTCTCACTAACAAAATCAAGCTTGTGGGAAGGCAGAGAAGGAAAATTAGTCCTGCAAAGGTTTGTCCACCTGATTCATCATCTCTAGAGATCCCAACACAGAAAAACTGGGATGTAACAGAACTGACACTATCTGGCCTAAATCCCAACACCTTCCAGTAATACACTAGTAGGAAGTGGCAGTGGTGGACCTAAATCCTGACCTCAACCTGATCTCAGTAGAGCAGCACAAAGTGAATCCCCATCATGCTGTTTACGGTATTATTAGTGGATTTCTTTCTAAAGGCAACAAGAACATATAGAATAGATTGCTTCTGCCACCCAAGAGGCAAAGAAAAAAAAATCTCAAAACAACATCTAAGTAGTAGATCTGAAAGTCTTAATCTGTGATCATCTCAACATGCAAAGGCATATCATAAGTTCCTTTTAGGAACTGTACCACTACTGAAAACTTAGCAAGTCTTTAGAGGAAAAAAAAAATCCCAACAACTTAACCTGGCTACATTAGATCTGTAGTGAGAAAATCAGAAAAGATAGTAGGAGCAGGTCCATTTCTATCAGCAGCAGTTCAGTTAGACTGGATTAAGTAGTATGAACTGTGCCCTAAACTGAGAGAAGGCAACTTCAAAAATCAGTGTACTAACCCACATTGCATATTATGGACTGTCTTCTTGATTTTGCATTCTACTTCTAAAAGTCAGCCTTCGACAATATCTAATCTGCAAGATGCAAGGAAACTGCCAGCCTGGGGTGAAAAGCCACGTGGCACCAAAATGGACTTTAAACTAATACACATGCAGAGTGTGCAATCAACATCCTTAAATCAATAAGACTTCAATGTCTTATCAAGTGATCAATTTTCAAATTAGCTACAAAGTATTTATTTCAAGCTAGTTTTACTGCAAGAGCAGCTGGTAGCACCAGTGACGCAACAGCTCTCAAAGCAGGCAAAGCACCAATTTATGACAGTGTTTATAAAACAGGGAAAATATATCAATGCTAACTACTTAGCAAGGAAATCAGCATGTGTTCAGGTGGGACATACGAGCTTCTTTTACATGCTTTCTAGCCAACAGTCAGGATCCCATTATTTTCTCATTTCTGGATTAAGACAACAGACCTTTACTTATGGGAGAATGGATTGTAGGAGAATAGAGATAGCACTGAAGGCAATCTTACCCCTGAGGAGTTGCAGCTGTACTAATTAACAAGAGTAGGAATAGCCTTGCTTTTAATAGGTCACAGCTGTGTCCAATAAGGATGGGTGTTATAAAAGAGTGGGTTAGGTGGTTGAGAGAGTTGGAATCAGCCTGCACAGTGCTGTGAGAGTAAGGGTCAGACAGTGGTACTAGGGACAGAAAGAGTCAGGTGTTTTTGTTAGGGATAGGAGTAAGTCAGCCAGCTTTGTGGAAGAAAGAGACAATGAGTCAGTGTTGGGAGGAGCTGCCCATGAGAACTCATAGAGAGAAGGTATGAAAGTCCTACAGTAAGATAAACTAACGGTGACAATTAGTTCCCATCCACCATCGGTTGGTGCCAAGCACTGACGCCAACAATTGGTGACCCATATGGGGATGAGTTCTGACATTTATTCACCTTTCAGAATAAAATAGGAACTCTGTTTATATGGAAACTATCTGGTCCTAGCAAATACGCTGCAGTGAACAATACTGTTTTTTAGGAATAACCCCATGTGCTACAAAATAGCAATACTTTATTCTCTCAGGTACTAACCCTTGGACTCAAGACATAGGAGCATTCAGTCTTGAGAAGAATTGGTACAAGATGAAGGAATATCACGTGTGATCAGCAATGCCTCAAGAACCCTGAATGGCAAATAGGTCAGACAGCTACTGACTCCTGAGCCTAGCCCTATCAGACCAGCAAAGAGGTAAGAAACTCAACAGTTCCTGTCCCCGTTTCCCATTTACTATATTCTGAACACAGACACACCAAGTTCAAAAGCTGCTGAACAGTCACCTTTTTACACAAATGTTTCTGAAGCCTAGCAACCTCTTAGTGGATCAACTTATATCACAGTAATTGGGTTCAAAATGAAACAAACAGATAACGCTTAATACAGGACACTGAATACAAAGCATGCATGTGACAGGGTTGACAGGAACCACAGATCATGTTGGACCATATGGAAAACACAACACCTTTGCTGTGCTTTCAGACAAAGAATAACAATAAGGTGCTGAGGTCAGTATCTTCCCTGCATGGGGATACAAAAGCTACCCACAACTGAAGAGGGCCTACGTGTAACAGACCAAGTACCCAGAAGATCCCACCAGTATTCCAGAGAAATAAGCCACAGAGGCATGCAGTCAAGCACCAGCATTACAGGCCCTAAAACACACTGTCTGAAATTACCTCAAAAAAAACCCAAAAAAACCAAACCCAAAAAAAAAAAACCACCACCAAAACAAAAAACCCAAAACCAAGCAGAACTCAAAATATAAAACCAAAAAAGGCAGGACAAGAAAAGGAGAAACAATCTCATAGGATAATCCTCAACTATCCATGAAAATGCAGAAGCAAAGGTGAAGCACAGTCTTGAAACAAAGTGCTAAGTGATCAATTCCCAAGGCCTCTACAGTGACAGAAAATTAAGTTAGATGAGTCCAGGCAGTTTTATCAGGGAAGAAGGAAAAAACCCAAACAAAAACCCACGTGCCTAAGGACAAAGGCACACACCAACCTGGTAGGAACTTTGCTATACTGCACTTTGGAGATCAAACCATCAAATCCATTAAAAGAGGGGACTTTTCATGTAGATACTCTATGAAGCCACAATTGCCCAATGGTAACACAAGTTCTGCCAAAATGTTCTAACTTAAACAGTAGAATTAATTGAAATTCATCTACTAAATTGATTTGAAATGAAGGGGCAAAACACCCACGTCAGCCTAAGATACTAAGGTCTAGAGTCATCATTGCAGCTACTGCTTCCAAAAGCCTTGGACAGCACTCCCAGTATAACCCTAATGGAGGGTGATTGCTTGCTCAGCAGCAACTGAGAACTCATGTTCTGTATTATGCTATTTGAGTAACTGTTTGCAGCATTAGACCTTGATATTAATTCTGTTCCCTGAAAGGAACTGGGAAAGCACTGCCACCTTCCTTCCCTGCCAATCCAGAAAAGACTTGAATTTCTTCCCTACATCAAGAAACTGTAATTTGAGGTAAGACTGTAAATAATACAAACAGAAAACATATTTTAAAACTTTATTCAAAACAACTGGAAGACAACAAACACAAAGGTTCAAAACATCTTCACACACTATGGTAGAACACAATTTCTGGCACAGCTATTTTTTTAAAAAATCAAACACTTATTGATCGAAGTCCAATTCACTATGTAGAATGCACATGATTCCACTATTAGTTGTAATAACCAGACTAAGTGTAAATATTTTACAAGTATGAACAACAACAACAACAAAAAAGTTCTGAAGCAGCAACAAAATATCATTCAGCATCTACTGAAGTCCTAAAATTAGGACCTCACTCTCTCCATTTTTTAAGCTATCCTAATCCCTATTCAAACACTGGTGTCAAACACATCAATTTTTGCTTATAGAAAATTGTCTCAGTTTTGTGAAGTCTCAATAACCTGCAAATTTAAGTCATACTTTTCCCAAACTAATATCAACCAAAATGTCTATTTTTGTAGACTCTGACTGATGCATCGTTTTTGCAGCTTCAGAAGAAAATTGTATTTATAATAAACTTTTCGGTTTCATATTGAAAGTTCTTAAAAAAAAACAACCCAGTATTTAGAGATACAGATGATAGTAGGAGTTAACCACAGAAAACCATAGTGAAAATGCAATGGGTATGAGTCTGGAATATAGAATTGTAACTGTTCTAGGGAAACAGAAGTGGTGTAATCATATGGAAAAGACTGGGGTCAAAAATCAAGAATAGAGTATGTTTAAAGATTTAGTATTATTTAAGGAGGAATTTCAGAGACATTTTCATTTATATACCCATTTATTTATGCTTTTATACAAAGGCAGTAGTCTTACCATCACTGATAACCCACGTAAGATGAAGTTTTGACATTTTAATTCCAAAATGCTGAATTCATACCATTAATAATTTCCTTGTAAACATGCCACTATTTGCATAATTTCATTGATCTACCTTTAAATTGAGTCAAAAGTCTCTAAATTAGTATTACTATTCTCAATGGCATCTGTGTATGCACACAGGTCTAGAAAGTAAGAGAAGCTGGCTGAGAAAAACTGGGTACATGCAGATAGGATGGGAACACCTTTATGTGCACAGAACACACTGATTCATTTTAGAAGCAATTACAAATCAGTTTCAAGAAAAGAGTAAAGTTCATTTCATTGTCAAGTTAACGACTATGAAATGATGCAATCTGCATATACAATTACCGAAAAGTCAAGGCACTTTTCTGAGTTCCTTCAGCATTACTCCAGACTAAAAGCAAAAAGCAATGCTGAATTTATGCAAAAAAAAAAAATATATACAAGTGAACAAAATAACATAGGTCAGCAGATCAGACTTCATTATCTTAAACCAGTAATACCATATTTCCAGGAATTACATTCAATAACATGTAAAAAGCAAAATAGTTTCAGCAAAATTTGAACTGAGCAAGCTCTATATCAGCATTTTCTGGACTTTTACTTTTTATTAGGATTCCAAAAATGAAAAAAAAAACCCTGAAAATTTGCATCTTTTTATCCATTAAAACATTAGGAGTATGTTACAGTCTCTCTCAAAACAAGAGAAATTGTCTATTCAGTGGTATTTGGAAGTCCTACAAAAAAGGAAATAGCAAATCCTGCTTCTGCAAGCAGAGACCATTCAAAACTCCTATCCTTAGATCTCTTACAGGAATACAACTAAAGATGCAGTACAGAGGTGTTTCACACCATCAAATGGGAAAGAGCTAAATCTTTATCTGCCCCATCTCACAATGACCACTAATAGAAAATTACCTGTTTTTCAAGGTTCTGAACCTAACTTGCACTTTTTAATAAAAATCTCAGACTGGTCTCCAATTTGACATGCTTGAAGTCAGGTGTGTTGACAGGAACAGCATCAAGTGAACAAGAAGTTACTGCAGTTTGAGTCCATAAGAATTCAACACTCCTCCTCCTAATTTTCTTCAAAAATATTTGGAAGAAATAAGTGCTTGAAGGAGAACATTGCACATAGAATTTTTAAGAGAACTTTAAATACATTCACATGCCAGTCCATTTAAAGAAAACTTGTTGTTATTTAGGAAGAGAATGATAGGTTGTCAGATACTGTTCACAGGGAGGATCTTTTCCCTAGTTGAAGTTCTACTTAAAGTTCTACAAATTCAAGGCAGCTACAAAAGTTTTTTTATCAGGCACACCACCATATGCAGAGACAGATGTATTTTACTTCAGCCTGCTGCTACAGTTTAAGTAGGGAAAAAAACCCCAAAATCCGTGGAGACAGGTGTGCATTGTTTAGTTGTCAGTGAAATCTACACAGGCAAATTACTCCATTTGTCAAAAAATAAATCTAAGCGATTTTTGGGCAAACCCTCTCCGAAGGAGCACAAAATCAAGTGATGAGAAAGGGTGAAGCAGTAAAGTCACACAGTTGGAACAAGCACTGAAAGGCTGCTCCTGCTAAGCAGCTAAGCAAGACACTGAAGTGACACACTGGAGATGATCAAATAGCCTACAGAGAAGATGCAAGAAATAGACACTAAGTCACACAAAATTGAAATTTAATAATAAAGTGGTTTGCTCCAAGTTATAAAGATACAAAAAAACCAGAACTCCTACAGCAGAAGTTCAGCATTTAGCCCCACTACCTTATCAGAACCACACTCCCCAAAAACATATACTAAAACCTAGAGTCTGATAGACCCTTCCCAGATAATTGGTCTTCTACAAAGGCTCAAGTGACCAATAATGTGAACTTAAGGCAAGCCCTGCTCTAGGACTGTGAGGAACAAGATGGAAAAATTAGTATTTTTTTTTTTAATCTAGGATTTAAATTACCAAATCTTTTCCCAAACAAAGGTTTTTCCCTGCAATATTAAACTTGTGAATTTAGTTTTAAGTTGCAATTGTAAACTGGTTTTTCAGTCTGTAAGTGCTCAACCCTCAGTTTTACACTGTGGTATGTATGGTACTCCTGTTGGAGTATTTTTCTTTTTTAATTAGTTAGTTTTCTAACACTGCTCAGAAAAAGTACCTATGTCAGAGACAGAGTCTACATGGTAAAAGACACAAAGAATAGATACAGCAGTTTGGAAACCTACAAGGTTCAAAAGTCTGCATGATTTTCTTTAAAAAAAAATCACTAAGCACTATATGAATGATTGGTTTACTTTTTAAAGAAGTCTCACAGACTTAAATTTTCTTAATATTTATTCCTAATACAGTTACTTTGAGAGCCTGTTTGGCTACACAGCAATGGCACTTGTTTTTGCCACACAAGCATCCACCACTGGAATACTTGACTTACAGTATATTCCATCCATCAAATTACATTATAAGGCAAAACAAGCAAGAAATATGGCTTTTAACAAGAAGGGATGAAAACATTTGGCTGTAAGTTAAAATGTAGCTAATCATTTGGTCTTTAACATTAGCTAGAAAACAGATTGATGAAAAGTTGCTGATTTTAAATTTAGTATATACAAACACTAGCAAAAACCACACAGCTCTCAGAAAAGAGAATTGAAAAAAGCAATGGGGTAAGATTAATACAACTCATTTCAAGAAAAGAAATATCTTGATCCATTCGGAACAAATGAAAGACGAGTATCAGTCAAAACTGCAGTAGTCCAGAAGAGAAGTTTCATTACAGGTCTTAGACCTTTGATGTGAGGGAGAGTAAAATTTAAAAGGTTAGAAACAGTTCCTGACAAAAAGGAACATCCAGACTTTACAAGAGATGGGTACTTCAAGGGAGATTGACGATGTGCTATCACACAGAAAAACGTGACTTTTGGATATAGTAAACTGAAGGATGTTAAGGCACATACCACAAAATACATTCTCTGATCTCTGATATAACACACACGCCAACTAAGTATAGAAAACTGACTTCCAAAGTCCCAGCAAACCTCAAACACTAAGTACTTAAATCTTATTTTCAGATCTAGCAGCCTAAATACATGATACTATACAAACACACTGCAACAGGAGGTGTACTCCATTTTTATTCCATGAAGAAACACAGTGGTTTTGAACCCAGAGCCCAAAGCACTTTCCCAGTTCACAGAAAACAGCTTATTTCTAAACAGGAGGAGTGCATGTGTGGGGGAGGATGGGGAGGGGTGTAAAATATGATAAAACTCTCCTGTCCCAAGTGCATCACATAGTAATTTGTACATAGCAATTTCAGCACACCTGCATTACTGAAGGTAAAGTTGAGAGATCCTCAAATAAAAAGATACCTCTCAACCCCCCTGACCACCCCCCAAATACCAAAACAAGTGGTTTAAAGCATCCCGTTAAAAATCTATCTTTATGAACAACTTCATTCATTTTACTCCAAGAGGTAATTTCACAGGATGCACTCTGGTTATTCTGTTACAGTGGGGGGACTAATTTGAGCCAGTTTGCTAACATAATGTTTAACAGAGTCTTGCTAGAGTAGGTGCAACATCTTAAAACTGTTGCTACCAGTTAAGAAAGGCAAGCAAAGGTGCTACATTGGCAATATATTCAGTATCCTCTTCTGTCAATGTAACTGTGCTGGTACTGAAGTGTAACAAAGTCACGGCTGTCACTAAAAGATGACCCCACTGTAGAGTTGTCATGGCCCTCGGAAAACTTAAGGCCTTACAAGATACAGAGATCATTACCATTCTTCTTTGCAACAAATTTAACACTTAAATAGAGAAATGGGAGAAAAAAACATAGTAGAAAAACCTGTGTAGTTCAAGGGAATCCCGTCTCTGAAATTATTCTGGAGCTACACAACATTAAAGAAAAAGTGAGACCATTCAAAAATTCTAATATATTAGAGGATGCTGAAAGTACCAAGACTTTCTAAACTACTTCAGAATGTTTACTACAAGATGTGCTACAAACATTTCAATTTGCCTCCTTAAGGTTGAACTGGAATTAATAAAGCAACTTAAAAGCACGCTAACACACTGTGTTCCATAGCAAAGCAAATTCTGAGCAGGGAGCACATGAACTTTTAAGACAGAAGAAGATGCAGCACTGCAACAAAAGTGGGAAATGCAGCTATATTTGGCTGCTGCAAATAAGTCAAGCATATTAGGACAATTTCTGCTTACTTCTTTTTGCAAGAAAGCTATCAACATTAGAGTTTAGTACAGTCCAGGCCATCCAGGATGGGATGAGTACCATCCAGGTCTACAGTGAAAACATGAGTTAGAGATTCCTCTTGATCTTCAATATAAATATATGTAACATCTGCAACTTTGGGAATAACATAATAGGAGTCAGTCATCATTTTTACATATCTAACAAACTAAAACTGTTCAGAACATTTTAGAAAGAAACTAATCAAAAATTTAACAGCAAAACCAGCACTATGCACAGCTGCTGCAATAAGTTTCATCCACAGTGCAAGTGTCTTGCCTTTCTCCTTCCCTCTGATAGTGCTAAGAATTGAACAGTTTTAAAAAGAGTACTTGAGTAAGTACATAACTACCATGTTACTTATTTCCTATAATTAACCGAGGAGTGGGGACAATACAAGATTCTATAAGTGGAATTTACTTCATGACAGCTGCTTGCACTATTTCAAAGCAAATTTAACCAACAGAGAGGTTAAAAAATTGTAAATTTCAAAGCAGTTTCCCACAACAAAAGCATGACAAAACCTGCAGTCTCAAGCAGCAAATGAAAAAAATATAACCATATAACCCTCAAAATATATTCACTGGTTCATAGGTTGGATTTTATTCACAGAAATAGATATTATATGTCATGTTAAAAAACACAGAAAGTAAAACTGACCCATAATTGCTTGGCAATCAAAAAAAAAGAAGCCACAAGATAAAGAAATCTTTAATAGGTCTTATGTAGTACACATGAACTGTTTGCACCACTTTAAACCTCAGCATAGCTATCAGGTGATGACAGTCCTAATCACTTTGGGAAAAATTTCAACTGTCTGAAATGTACTAAAACTGTCCAATCCCTAGTGTTTCACAAAAACTGAAAAAAGTTCATTTATATACTATAAAAAGCTGCCCAGTTAATTAACAACTAAAGACTAAGTATTCTGTGAGTCTACACCTGTTAAACTGCAATACATACACAAATTATCCAACCTTTATTTGCTCACAAATGTCTGAACTAAGATGTATGTTCATTTGAATCAAAATGTGCCTTTAACTTTCATATTTTTAAAGTATCAGAACTTTTCTCACAAAATATTTTTATTTGACTTCTTTAAACAGAGCAAAATAACCACTATCAAGACAAATTTAAAACAAATTACTGTTTTCCAAATCTAGCAAAAAAACAGCCAACAACTAGTTCTTGCTACAAGTAGTTTCTCCAACCCTCTTCTACTCTCTTACTAGAGACCTGTTAATGTTAATGTCCTCCAATTACAACATAATATTGGCTGTATTTAATATGCACTAAAAATCACACGCAAACTTTTCAAAACTAATACGTCATTCACCGAGAATAGAAAAGGCAAAATCAAAATTTTGGAGATGATCCCAAGTAGAACCACATCCACTGCTCAAAGACCTGCTAGTAAAATCTGGTGTTAATTGTCAAAGAACTTTTCAGAAAAAAACAAAACAAAGACCCAAAAACCAACAACAAGAAAACAACTCTTCCCTTTTCTTGCCAGTTGTTAACTGCATTGAACAAGAGCACGGGTGCCTTCAGAAATGCCACCACTCACCAGACTGGCAGGAGGAGGCCTCCTCCATACCCCATAGGTTAACAGTATCTAATGGGAACTAATGTGAGAAACTCAAGGTAACAGAGTATTCTCATAGCAAAATGACACCAAATACTCACCTGCTTCACAAGAAACATTAAAAAACATCCCTTTGTTACTTCCTCCCCCCTCCCAGTACAACCAGTTCATATTTGCTGAGGACTGGGTCACCTAAAATTTCTATGTCCTAGCTTGCCTTCCCAGCATCACCAAAGATCTTGGCAGAACTGCAGAGAAGCCCCTTTTCTCTTCACAGCTCTTAAGTCTACAGGGGAATTTCAGACATTTTGGTCTTGCAGCAAAGAAACAGGAGATGCAAGATTAAGTACACTCCATATTGATTCTTAAGGCAAATAAGGTGAAATAAAATTTCATCTCTAAGAAGATAAGAGTCTCAATAAACCTTATGCCACAAGCATGGCATCTGAATTTTGGTTTTAGCTGTTTTTCCTAAAGCCGATGGTCTATTTGAATCAGAAAAGCAGTATTTTGATACACTTCTACAGGAAGAAGAACGGAGGATTGTAAGAAGTAAATCATATAAGCAGACTGCATATAAGAAAAAAGAAAAATAGCAAGAGAAATAAATCTCTCGTTTCTAAACAAGCTCTAGAAGAACCCCGTATATGCAAAATAAAATACAAAACCAAGAAACTTGTGCGCACACGCGTAATTCAACAATCAAGTGTACAAAAGCATCGTCTTTAGCACTACTTCGTATTTCTGCAACTGGCATTATGCTTAGCAAGGAGCTAAGCTACTATTGTGAAAGACACAAAAATGACAAACTGTTAAGTCCTATCTGCAGCTGATCAAAAGCACAAACTGAATAGCTTTGCTCTCAATCATTTCCAAAAAACCAGAAGGGCAAAAACATCCGAACACCCTCCCTATGCCATTAACGCAAATAGCTTCAAACGGAGCGAGAACAGGCGAAACAGACGGGAAGGAGAAAAGCAGGCTCGAGCTAACAGCAGCAAAAGGGAGGAGGAGATTTAAGCAAAATAGGGGGGAAAAAGGCAGTAATTGCGGCACCGAGAAGCGGGGAGGCTCTGGGGCCCCGACACTGACCTGTGCCGTCGCTGGCGGACACGGAGAGCGCCGGTGAGGAGAGTTTAGGCCGCTTGGCTGAAGGCGGGCCCGGCTCCACCACATTCTCGGCCATTTTTAATTTTTTAGACAATCGCTCAGAGCAGAAAGAAGGTGGGGGGTGAACCCCAAAACCTTCACGTTCTTCCGGGGCCCGGAGTCAGCTGAAGAACAACAATAAGGCCGAGAGCGAGGAGGAGGATCTGGCGGAGAAGGGGGGCCAAGTTCCCCTTTTTCTGCTCCTCGGGCTCTGGGAGGGCGGCAGCAGAGAAGCTGGGAGAGGTGGGAGCTGGGGCGGGCGGGGGTGAGGCCTCTTCCCCCAGGCGAAAGGGCTGAACGAAGATGGGAAGAGCAGGTAAAGCCCCCGCCAAAAAAAAAAAAAATTAAAAATGGAGGCTGGTGAATATTTAAATATTTTTTTAGTAAAATTAATCCCGGCTGTTGTGCTGGTGCTTCCTCGCCGCCGCCACCATCATCATCTTCATCCTTCGGGGGGTCTCCTCCTCCTGCTGCCTCCTCACCGCCGCCATCAGCCTCTTCCTCCTCGGCGCCGTCCTCCTCCTCCTCATCGCCACAAGGAGGCGGGCGAAGGAGAGGAGAGGAGGAGGAAAAAAGAAAAAAAGATCACCGTCCTCTAGCAGCGGCTCCTTCCCCCTCCAACACCACCCTGCGAAAAAATACCCACCGCCAGCGACAGGGCTGGGGGGGAGGCGGCGGAGGGGAGTGGCACAGCGTGCGCGGGGTCCCCAGCTCCACTCGCTTCTTCCTCGCCCGTCGCTAATGGCTGCAGAAAGGGGAGCTGTAAGGATGAGGAGGGTGAGGATAAGTCCCAGGAGTCTCCGCTTCACATCTTGTTGTGCAGGGAAGGAGGAGGGGTTGTTGTCCTGATGGAGGCAGCACCGATCGCGGGATGGGAAGGTGGGGGGCGGGTTTCAACACCCTTTCTGCCCCCTCTTTTTCTCTTCTTTCCCCTTCCTCTTTCTCTCGTTCGCAGTAGCAGGCTGCCCCCCCGCTCCGGCGCAGGCAGAGGGGCCGATCCCACAGCAGCGGCAGGAGGAGGAGGAAGAAGCCGGCCCCTCCCGCCCTCTCTGCCTACCTTCCCCCTTCCCGGGCGGCCGAGGATGGTGGCAGGGAGGGGGCTGCCCGTCCCAGCTCCCCCGGACCCACGGGCGATGCAGGGCGCGATGAGCGAGGGAGGAAACCCTCGGCTGTTGTTCGGGCGCGGTGGGGACTCCCCCTTCGCCTCTGCGAGGGTGGGGAAGGGAGCGAAGAGGTTGGAAGTCGGGGTGGGAGGGGAGGCCGCGCAGCTACCCCTCGGAGAAGAGGATCGAGAGGTAAAATTAAAATAATAAAACAGGAGAAAAATCACGGCGGGGAATGCCGGGGGATTCGCCCCGGAATGGCCGGGCGGGGGAGGGGGTCCCCGGCGCTGCCCGGCGGGGGGGGGCCGGGGCGGGACGGCGGCAGCGCGGGGGCCGAGCGCAGGCTCCCTACTGCCCCTGCCTGGCGCTCCGGGGGCGTGTGTGCGGAGCGGGCAAAGCGGGGGCGGAGGGCAGTGCGGGAAGAGAGAATTCCGGGAAAAGGAGAAGAGAGAAAAGGAAACAGAAAGAGAAGGAATAGCGAGGGGACGGGCAGGCTGGGGTTGGGGTGGGGGGGGGACGTCTGGATTCCTCGCTTCTCTCCCCGTCCCCTGTCCGTGCCCCTGGGTCTCTGTGCGCTGCCCTCCCCCTGGCTCGCCCCGTCCGGCTCGGCCTCTCGCTCCCTTCTCCTCCCTCCGTCGCTCACACACAAACAAAATGGCGGCTGTTGTTCCTTCGCTCTCCCGAGCCCTCGGAGGGAAGCGGCGGTGGCGGCGGCGGCCGGAAATGAGCCAAGAGAACACGGGGGGCGGGGCCGCCACCAGGGGCGTGGTCAGCCCTGTGGGCGGGGACACGACGGGGCGGGGCCCGGCGGCGTTAGCGCACACAATGGAACGCGGGGCGCCGGCGGGGTGGGGGGAGCGGCACCGCCCCAGCCGCCGTCACGAGACCGCGTTTACCCAATCAGCGCTCGTCTCTCTCCGGGCTCTTCCGCAAATTCCCCTGGCCTCGCCCCTTAAAGGCGAAGGGTTTTTCCCTTAAAAAAAAGAAAAAAAAAAAAAAAAGGCTCCTTCTTCCTGCCCCGCCCCATACGGCCTTATCTGTCGGCCCAAAAGTGCGCGGCGTAGGCCCAGGGGAGCCTGGCCGGACCTTGTGGCCGCCCCGGTCTGCCGCTGCACCACCCGGTGCTTGCTGCCCGGCCCGGTGGGCTGAGGCGCCGGCGGGAAGAGCGCGGGTCTTTCGCCGCCGCCCTCCTTCCTTCCCTCCCGGCCGCCGGCTCCCGGCCGGTTCCCCGCGGCGCCGGCGGGCGGGGCCCTCCTGCCGCCGGTCCCGGGCCGTGCTGCGCCACAGACATGGCAGCGCCCGGCCGGCGAGCAAAGGGCCTGGGGAGCGGGGCCCGCACCCCGAGGCCCCCGAGGTGGGCGAGTGGATGTGCGAATCACACAGTTGCAGAATAAATCAGATTAGAAAAGACCTCTGAAATCATCGAGTCCAACTCCTGACCGAACACCACCATGTCAGCCAGACCACGGCACTGAGTGCCACATCCAGTCTTTGGTTAAACACCCCTAGAGACGGAGACTCCACCACCTCCCCGGGCAGCTCCCAATGCTTAATTGCCCTTTCTGTGAATAAATTCCTCCTAATCCGGGGTCGCTCTGTACTGCCCATCCCGGGGGTGCCCTGAGCTGCCACAGGCTCCCGTCGGCGTTACAAAACAAACCAAAATGCCCAAACGCCAAAGGATAAATAAGCCCACAAGCCCCGCGCTCTCTGCCAGACCCCAGCGTGTGCCGGGGATGGTGCAGGGCACGGTGTGAGGGATCGCAGAGTCCTGACAGCGCTCCCGCCCATCGGAGGGGCTGTCGCAGGCATGGGTGACTCTGGCGCGGTCCTTCGCCAGCCCTCTCAGCCCCCGAGCCGTCCCAGAGGTTGCGGGCCACGAGTTTTCCTCAAATCTCTGAGGGCTCATCCGTGAGGAAATGCCCCATCCCGGCACTTCCCTTCGGTGCGTTTGGACTCCGTCGGGCCGCACACCATTACGAGATAGGAGTGGAAGGGAAATGCAGGCACGTGCATGTTTTGGATGGAGAATCAGGGGGTGTTGATCCAAAAGCGGACACTTGCGAGGAGGACTTCCCTTGCCGCTCACCCTCAGGGCCGAGCTCTCTGCAATCCACGTAAGAGCCACAGCAGGTATTTGGGAAGAGCCTAGACTAAACACACAATCAATCCTGCAGCCTACAAGAGGAGCCTACAGGCAGGAGGAGATTCCCAGCCCTGTAAGTTATTCACCAGCTCCCTCACATACTCCCACTCTTCAGCTTCCCTTGTTTGGGTTTTATTTTAAACAAGATTGTTCTTGTCTCCCCCAGCACAAAAAGGAAAACACAAACCACTCCAAAAATGCCCAAAGATTGAATTTAGCCTTCCTGAAAATTCTTGAATGCATAGCAGTACATTAAGAGAGGAGGAGAGACCTTGCCACTACAAATAAGCCTCAGGAAAATAATGTGTAGTGCTGAAAGTCTCAAAACTAACAGCCTAAAACTTAACAGTGACCTTAGAAACTATGTTAGTGTTTTTCACAGTTTTTTTGCCTTCTATTGTTTCTAAATTTCCCAAATATGCCAGTTATAGAGATTTTAGTATAGCTCAGGTTTGTTGGGTTTTTTTTCCAGATTGACTGTTTCTCTTGTTTGTGAAACTATTTTTAACACAGCTGAGACTTACTTTAACTTCTTGGTCTCATTAGAATTAGAAGTTGACTGAAATAAGTCAATATAAGGTTGTCAGACTATCTGGAGAGCCTTAGTCTACAGTGCAATAAGGAATTAGTGCTGGCTTTATAAAGATGCTGAAGTGCACATAAATACCAAATGCTTTTAGAAGTCAGGGCCTTACTAAACAACAAGTTTGGAGCAAAGAAAATGTTTCAAATAAGAGTTTTGAGACACTTGTTCCTATCTAGAGACTAGATCCTACCATTCAGTTCACCTGAAATTGTGCTGACAAACAAAATAAAGTTGTTTGTTTGTTGGGAGTTTTGTTTGTTTTTATTGCAGCTTACCCTCTGGTCTGGCTACCTGTCTGTCTATCCTTGAAAAGGGTTCAGGTATGCATACCTGAACTGTGGAAAGCTTAAATTCTTACATAAATGCTACCAAACCAACATATGTCTTCTGAATATTAATTATATATATATAAGTGATTAATTGATACTTTAGTAAAGCCATAGTTCTGCCTTGCAAGCTTCCTACCCAGTAGAATATCTTATTTCTTTAGGCATTAAAAGGTCATATTCAGTTGGCTTTCCATATTAGAGATTTAAATGCAAGCTGAAGTATATGGAAAATAAATAGAAAAGAACATTATTTGTGGTATTTTCCCAAAAAAGGCATCAAAAATAAAAGAAGGAGGAAGAAAAGGAAAGGCCAGAAAAATAGGGTTATGATAAATCAAATATATATATATATATATAAACAATGACAAAAAACTCTTCAATATCTGTTAAGTTTTCTGAAATCACTGCAGTTTTCTTAAATGAACCTTGGTACATGCACACAACCCACGACAGATGACATTACTGGAAAGCAATAACAGAACATAAACCATACTAAGAAGAAAATGCATAAACCTATACAAATAAAACCAGGAGGATATTATAATATTAAAAGTAAAACACACCTATTCATCCAAAAACTTCTCTTTGCTTCAGTTTCCCCATTCTTACAGCAAGGATAGTAATATTTATCCCTTGAAAATAATACCTAGAAGAATTGATTAGCTCATTATTGTCAGTAATTACAGTAGTCATTATATACTTTAAGATAACTGGATGAAAGGACCATAAGTCCAGTTAAAATGAGAATCTGCTCAGGAAAGTAATAAGAGAGGAATGCAGAACCTTGAAGTTTTATCATGGGATCTTGTTCAGCCTTAGCTGGTAGTTACTGAAATTTGTAAGCATGCCCAGCTGCTTTGAGGGCTACAAAGAACAAGATAAGATCCCTTTGTACTGCAAAGGTCAATGTGATGCCCAGAGCTCAGCAGTCCAGCTTCAGTGAGATGAGCGGGTAGAGGAATAATAATCTCCTTTGGCCCAGAGGGAGCTGGGACTGTGGCCTTCCCCTTCCAGCTGCTGGATAGAGAAGCAGTGTAAGACCTCAAACTCACCCAGTCAGCCTCCCCTGCTCCCTAATGCTGCTTGGGAAATAATTTATACAAATGATACTTCCCTGCTTCCCCTCAGCAGGATTTGTCCCACAGCCCCGTGGCCCTTTGAGTGTCTCTGAAAGATGTGGACTCTTGGAATGGAAAGCAGGAGCCAGGTACAGGGCACTCCCATTCTCTTAGTCCTGTTTTTGCTTGCAGTTTCCAGCTCTATTATCTTTTTTTTTTTTTTTTCTCCTGAGCTTTCCAGGGCTGCTGTTCATGTCTGGCAGGTAACTTCTGTTCCCTAGCTACCTCCTGCCACTGCAGCACTGCTCACACAGCAGCTGGGGAGGGAAGAGGAATGACCCCCTTCTTTGTACCAGTGAGGAGGTCTAGGCATGGAGGGTCCTTCCTGGCACAGGTGAGAGGGGTGAGGAAATTATTTAAGGCTCCATTTTTGCAAGTAATGCCAGGCTGCAGCTACATTTCTGGAAAGCAAGAGCCAGCTGTGCCAAAGCAGAGAGCATTGCACAGCGCGGCGTCAACATTAAAACCCAGCAGCATTTTGATATGAGACAAATTTTATTAAAACCATAAGAAGCAACCATCCAATAGTTGGTTCTTTCTTGCTTTTAGCGTATACATGAAAGAAAGGGTTGGCATTTTGACAGCAAGCAAAATGCTTTCAGTCCTCAGTCTCAGAAACACAGGCTTCCTCGGTCACACAGTTTTCAATAGCTGCAAACACAGAGTTATGTTGCTAAATGTTAAGGGCTCAGCTGTTTACCAGAAGAATGTTTCCTCCCTGGAACACATGGTTTTACTTAAAAGAAGTTCTCCCAAAAACCCCACTTTATTTAATTAGCAAATGCAACATTATAGTTCTAACAAACATGCCATGCTGTCTTCCCTTACAAGAGCAAAATAGGAAAAGAAGACAAAAATTGACCTCTCAATTAAAGAGAGGGGCAGAAGTACATTCTGCCTAGGAAATATTGCAGCTTTGAGGTCTGGTGATCTCGAGCCAAATCTCGTGCTTGAAATGTATGGTACTTTTTGTGTTGTTTCCGTGTCCTGGTTCATGCTGAAAGCACAAATGTGGATCAGAGTGAGAGGCTTGCATGCTCTCCCAGCTTTTACCAAGGGCTGGTCAAATCTCTGCCTCTCATTTCCCAGGCTCAGCTCTCCCCTCTGTAAGGGAGAGGTGATCCTACTCTTCCTTACAGAAAGCACATTCAAATAATTAAATAAAAATGTAGTACTCTTGTAGCTTCTAAATGAAATTACACAGAAATTAATTGCATTTACATCAGCAGTTGATTTATCCCAGAGTATTACCAGGATGCAAGCAAGAGCTTCTAGAATGAAAGTATTATATTTTTAATTAAGGGCCCTTGAACTTGCCACATGCTTTGAGCTTGTGGAGAGTGAAATGATGGCAAATTTTTGAACAACTCAGTCAGCTCAGCAAAGTATTTACGATTATCTGCTAAAAATGATCGTTGTGAGACAGTGCTTAAACTAACATGGGAAATCTGTGCTGAAAGAATTACAGATATTGTAGCAACCCAAAGGAAGCATACTGTTCACATTCCTCTTATTTCTTTTGACTCTTGTATCCAATAGAAAAGTTCTTGATAAGCTTTATTGCACTGCAGAGGGTATAAACAATGCACTTTGAAATCTGCTGAGTTTTAACCCAAAACTTATCTTTTCATTTGTTTCCTGAATTGTTCCACAGACTCAAATCCACACCACACATGTGTTTATAAAGAAAAGAATACATTTATTACTGCCATAGAATCCCTTCCTTTATTTTTTTTCTCAGTATTTCTTAATTTTTTTTTTTTGCTACAACATTCTATATGCTGAACTGCAGTGTGGTGTTTGAGGTCTGCAATTAAAATGCAAAGAGAGGGGAAAAGTTAAAATTATCTCTTCAATGGGGTCAAGCAGAAGTTTACTCTGTGACAGGGAAATGTACTGAATCAAGAGGTTTTTAGTATAGAGGGTATTTGCCTTCTGACAGAGCTAATGGGACCCAGTTGTTCACAGGATAATACACTTACTTAACACAAACTGAGCTGGTTTTGCAGATGCCATAGAAGAAAAAATTCACAGAAAATATAGGTCTGGTTAGTTTGTTTTGGTGTTTTTGTTTTTTTTCTTTTTCTGCTTTTCTCTAAAAAGCTTTTGTACATTCTTGGCTTTTTGGCATGAATTCTTTCATTCTACATGCAACTAGAATTATTAACTACAAACACCAGAATACAATTCATTCTAATGCAACCACTGTGTTTAAAACAATATGGTTAATCCTCAGTTCCTTACCTTCCTAATTTATATAGACTTATCACTTCTCTTCCCAAAAGTTTCCCTGTGAACCCTCACATTTCAGTACCTATGAGTTTTTTTTTTTTTTTGTTTTGGTCTCTTGTAGCAAGGGATGCTGACATCAGGCGACACCAGACATTCAGTTCTCATTCCCTGCCTGTCCCTCATGTGAGGCCTGGAAGCCTCAGAGAAAGGAGGATCACCCCTGATGGTGCGCTGCAGTTAAAAGGCACCAAGATAGCAGCCAGAATGCAGAAGGTGTGGCAGCACCCCAGCAGCACACTTTTTCTCCTTGTGCTCCTACATTGCCTCAAGCTCCAGAAAGAACATTTTAGCAGAGCAGAGGTTTATGGGCTGATTTGTAATACTTACTCCAACCACTTTTGCCATCTTGGATGCCTTCCCATTGATTGCTGGATAGATATGGGAGAAGGGTGCCGCAGGATTCAGTGCATGGAGGTGGTCACAAACCACACCAGTGGGGTGTCAAGGAAAGATCAGTCACCCAGTCCAGCACAGGCACCATAATAAAGGTGCAACCACCTGAGATTAAAACTAAAACCTTTTCAGATGTCTGGGCTGGTCGTCATCTCATACACCAACAGGCCCCAATGGGAAAGGAAGGTCGAGGTAGTTGTGATACTCTGTAAGCAAGGACTTGTTTATCATTCTTTAGAAGTGAAGAAACATTTAAGTAGCTTTCAGGGGAAGGTAGAGAGCTTTTTGTAGTGGTCAGAAAGTAACAATTTCAAGGTTGATGTTACTCCTCTGTCCTCAGTGTTTCTGTGACTGCAACTTTGTTGCTAATTAAGTATCAGCTTCAAGAAAACAAAACACGTAGCTGGAGGTTCACAATCAGAATCACAGAAGGCCAGAAACATTGATTCTTTCATCATATGATGAATAAGTATTTTGTGCAGATGTTTGATCCCTGTGTGAAGGGGCTTGGCCATGGGCATGCTTCACAGTGCTGCTAGGCCAAGCACCAAGCTCAGGGGAAGCTTCTCTGGGTGACCAGGACACTGAGCTCTCCTGGACAGAGAAAATTCTTTTGTCTTAGCAGGAGAAAAAAGCATTGTAACATCGACCACACAAAAAATCCCAGCTTCTGCTGCTGCTGCCCTGCACAGTGAGCATGGGCCCCATGTTTGGGAATGGACAGAGGAGACTGCCTGGCCATGCTGGGTGTTCTCCTAGCATGCCTGCTGCCTGCCTCCCCTGGGACATCCTGGGGATGATGCCCCAAACAGCTGCTCTGGCAAAAAGGACAGTGCTGCTGGACAAGAGGAGATGCAAAACTTACAACACCGGAGTGAGAAGCATAGTGGAAAGTCTGGCAGCTGGATGTGTGAGTTTTCTTGGCAGCTCTGCAAGGCTTTTTCTTGTTTACGCTGCTAGATGTAGGCATCTGAGTTCCTGCTGAAAAGGAACAGGGGTGTTCAAAGCCTCTTGTGATTTTGCAATTTGCTGGTTCATATGTCTTCCTATCTGTGCCACTTACAGATACAAATGGATAAATGTATATGTATATTTATATACCTCAGAGGTATCAGAATTAAATGTGTTTTATTTTGAATATTCAAGGCATTCCAGCATAGTTAGATCCTGCCAGAAATTATTTAAAAATTATTTTCACCACAGTGAGCATCTTCCAAAGAGAAGTGCATCGACTTCCAGAAGGTGAGACGTGGGGAAGATTCCCTGTTGCCATGCAAAGGAACCGAGCCAAGGACTAACAACAGTGGTCTGACTTTACAATATGAAGGGGGAGCACGTCTGTGCTTGCACAGAAGTATCCCACACCAGTGCAAAATGGGCCTGTGGATTCCTCCATCCCTCCTGGGTATTTCAATTAAAAGCCAAGAAGGAAGTCCAAGAAAATGCCTAAAATGGTTTGAGTCCTTCCTCACGATCTGGAAATGGAAGTCTGCGGTGACTAACTCCAGCCCAGCCACCAAACCCCTCCCTCCCCGACTCTGCATTGCTCTGTTCATTCCCAGCTCCTCTCCTGCGTTTGCAAACAGTCGGCAGTGGAAACAGTGAAGCAGCCTGGCTTCGAATGCCAGCACCACACAAGTGGTATGCGACTGCAGCAGGGACCGTCCCCAGCCCATCCCCGTGCCTAACCTAGGAAGAAGTGGTTAAAATCTGATGGGGGCAAGGCTTGATTATAAGCAGAACAATGACTTTAAAAGAGGCTGCCGCCACGCCCGCAAACAAAGCCTGATTAAATCCTTCCATGGGTTTAAACCGGCTTCAAAACAGGCCTCTAGCAGCTTCTCCAGTTTAAATAAAAATTAAAATTCTTCTTTATAATTTCTAAGCCAGTTCATGGCTTAGAAATTATGTCTCCTGACTTTATCACAAAGCTAACAGCAATATTCATAAAGAACAAAACTGGCTAACCGAATGGGAAGCAAAGCTGCATCCCTTACCCACTCAGAGTTGGTAATATGAGCTTTTTGAGCTTTTTCTTCTTCTTCTTCTGCTCATTCAATTGTGGCTATGCATTTGACCTGAATTTGAAAGCATCAAGCCTGAAAAGAGTTGTCTGGGCACTGGGAGCAGAGAGAACTCATGCTCTGATGATGGTGGGTTACTCCATGGGCACCAGCCCAGTTTCTTCCTTGTTCACTCACACTGTGTGACAAGCATGAAGTCTCAGCTCTTCTGCTCAAATTTTAACCATCTAGGTGCAAATACCAAGTGATTTTGTGTGATTTCAGCTGTTCATTTCCTTCCACCACCCATCCACCTCACATAAAAGTCCATTGAGACTTGTTTTTTGTGTATTACCCATCCCACAGGAGTGTGTCATCTCGCCTGGTATCCAAGAACTGTGACAATGCAAAAAATAAAGAACAGTATGGGATGCTTTTCACCTCAGTTCTGTATTGTTCAAAATCTTACCATTCAAAACCTTACTTTCTCTTTCAGTTTAATTCAGCCACAACTTTTTCCCTAAGGACTTTTAAGAGTCAGAGCTTTCTGTGCTCCTGAGTAAAGGCTAAGGGAGGATAAATCATCCACTGTGGGCCCCAGGATGCCCCATCCGCTCTTCCTTGGTTGTGAACCATGGAGAAAGACATCCTTGAAATGTTTGACTGCTTCTGAGACAAAGCCCTTCTTGCCCTTCATTCAGCAATGCAGCAAGATCTTTGGGAGACCAAATGTGCCTGGAGATGAATTTATTCACAGGGTGTATGAGGTGCTGGCTGGAGAGATGCAGAGCTGAGCTGCTAGTATATGCCCTACCCAAATTTACTCCTGCCCTCAGGTTGTGACCTCAGTGACTATTTAATAGTGTAAACCTACCTTATATATTCCCTGCAGAGGTGATTAAAAAGGATGATCACATGAAGGAACACCTGAGCAAGGATATCACTAGATTAATTCATTATTTCTGCTAAGCTAATTAAGTATTAAGGCAGATCCATTAAGTGATCACATCAAGATCATTACTAAGATCAAATCAATAAATCAGTAGATTCAAATGGTTGGCCAACAAGTTGTGTATCTGTCAAAGTGACTTGTGAATTCCACTGAAGGAATTACTTAGATTTTAATCATGTCTAGGAAGATTTCAAGGAGGAGGCAGAGTCTTTCCAGGCTAAAACCCCAGTGAGTTTTCCAGCAGTGAAGAACATAGGCCTTTGAAAGATATAAGGATAGTGAAGGAGCTATCTCTCCTGCTTCGAAGGGGGATATCCAGTCTTCTTTGGATTTTTTGCCAAGCTGTATGACCCAGGTCGTATGGTAATCTTGTTTTCTCTGTGTTTGGGGATGTAATGTAACAGGCATCACCATGGTAACTTTCCTTTAACACGTCTTTCTTAAATATTAATTTTACTTTAAAATGTATTAATATTTATTGTCAATATATACCCTGTTTCACAAGTGGCCCGGTTTTTCTCCACTGCCAAAGCAGAAGGGGTGGTTAGGTAAGCCTGGCTACTTCTGAATAATCTTGTTTTCAGCTCTAAAACCTGCCATCTTAACTAATTTACTACTTCATTTTAATGTTCCTCCAAGGGTATTTTTTCACACAAGCACACCTGGTCATCCATTCATACCAACAGAAAACCAAAAAGAGATGGAATTGATTAATTAAAACAAAGGTAGAAACAAACTATGCCATTTCATCATTCCATGGAGGATTTAATTCACATCCATATTTCTTCATTACTCCAAGCACAGCACTGAAGGCTTCTTCTGGGCACACAGCCTGGAGCCCAATGTGGCCCCAGAGCAGGCTGCAGCCTGCCCAACTCCCTGAGAGCCTTCCCTCAAGTCTAGCTCATCTTCCTCTGTGTGCATTATCCAGACCAAGGCATGTTCATGTCTTTATTTTGGGTAGTGGATGATACAAAAAAAAAAAATCATGTTTCTTTTATCATTTTCATTTCTACAGGTATAACTTATCCTTAAATCAGCCTTGGATTCACACTGTAGGGCTGTCAAGCCAGTTGTGAACCCTCAGGCTTTTGATGGTATCTGTCATCCAGGACTCTCATAACCTGTGTCAGAAAGTCCCACCAGCAAGTGACCTTTAATTTTGCCTGTTCAGTTTTGATCATGTATCTGTAATGCAAAATGCAGATGTGTAGGAGGAAGCCTCGCCAGTAAAGTGGAAGTTTGTCTTGCAGCAGAGGTAGAGGGATTATCACATGCTGCCAGTGGAAATCTCCCAACTCTCAGAAAAATACCTGGTGTCCTGCATAGCACATCTTTCTCCTTGGTGCAGTTTCCTTGTGCTAGTTCCTCCTACAGTTAAAATATTGTGAATTTTTTAAGGGAAAAGAACTGGGATGCTAACTTGGGGAAATTTTTTCCCTTACTCTCATGGCTTCTATCTAAACCTACAAAAAACTCTTGCATTAATTATAATTTGACAATTAAAGTTTTAGCAGTATTGACTCTACTTTGAGTATATTCTCATTCCACAATGTCCAGTCCAAACATGGGTCAAAATGTATTTGAATTCCTAGTTCATGGAGGCCCGAGGCTTGCTGGTAATGTGGTGGAAGACTTTTTACATTTCTTTGTCACCAGTGTGCGTTATAGCATGCCTGAGGCAATATATGGGCCTTAAAAATAAAAAATTAAAATGTAAAATAAAAGATGCTCTGGTTCTCCTTTTGCAGAGACAGCACAAATTAGGGGGTGAGCTCTGCATAGTGCTCTGGTAGAAAGTAATTTCCTGATTTAGGGTGATATGTAGCTAAGGATTTTGACTGATCTCTATGTATATTCAGTCTTTCTGAGATGCTATTAGTAGGCATAGCTGAAATTTTAATATCTAATTTTGTTTTATAAAGCCTCTTCTGTATTATTTTTAGGGAGAATTCTCTTTGTTACTTGCAACATAACACAGCTTTGGGTCATCTGCAGGTTTAATCAACCTGATCTTTCAGGCAAATAGTTTACATGAAAACCATGTACAGGGATGTGGCCAGGACAGATCCTGGCTCACTCTCACTTGGTCCACCCTTTCATTTGGAAAATAAATCACATTTAAAGTCCAGAATAGCACAGGGCTTTGCCACTAGCCCTCCACTAATTTTATCAAGTGTGTTTTTCTGCCTGTTTTAGCAGGACATTGCATGAGACTGGGCCACAGCCTGTCCCAAGCTGAGCTGCTTTACCTCTGGAGCTTTTGCTGTTAGTCTGCTTTGAGAGGAAAGCTGGTTGGTGTGGTATGGCTTGGTCTTGACTAATCCAAGTTGGCTCCTTCTCATCTCCTTGTCATCTCATGGATGTTTACAAATAGATTCATTATTTGTTCTAAAGTGTTACAGCTAGGCTGACTGGTCTATGATTCCCTTGGCTTCTCTTGTCTTGCCTTTTCTCTTCATAGGAACTCCTTTGGCCTCTTTAAACCTGGGGGTGGTCTTTGCATATCCATCACTAACTCCCCAAATTAACCCCTACTGTCAGTTAGTGCTGGGTGAAATTGCTCCTGCCCAATGAAATAAAAAACGTTTACCTCATCTGTGTGCTCCCCAACCACTGTTTTCTTTCAGGATTGCATCTCATTCCCTTTCTTGGCTGCCTATTCAGCAGCAATATATTCACTATAGGCTGTTAATAAAAAAAGTACTAAGGACTTTCACTTTATTGAAAGTATTTATCAATAGCTTTTGCTATTTATTGGGTAGCAGAGCAACCCTTTCCCTTACTCATCTTGTTTTTACTATATGAGATTAAGTCTTCTGTGAATGGTGCCTCATGCTGGAGTCAGAAGTGTTCAGTGGCCTTTTTTAATCAGTGCATGATGGGGAAGATTTTTTGGAGGCAAGTTGGTTGATTTCTGGCCACTCTTGGTTTTCAATTTATTTATTTTTTTCTGAGGTTCTTCAGGGTTTAGTCTCAAATAGAAATTTGGGCTGCTAAAGACACTGAAATCACCTCCCATCCCCACGGCTTGAGGTAAGCCCCGACAATTCAAACACTGTCCTAAGGCCATGTTTCTGAAGGTCTCTTCCCAAGATCCCAAACTCTCCACATCTGCTCAGTAATTCTTTAGACAAGGGGGCCAGCAGGAAGGACTCTGCACAGCCTCCCACCTGTCTCTCTGAAGGGACATCCTCCCTTTGAAGGACAACTCCCAACATCCCTTTTGGGATGTACCTGCTTCTCCTGGTGTGGTGGAGGTTGGTGAGGCTCCTGAAGGCTGAGGCTCCCCTGCATCCTTTTGGAAGCCCCGTTGCTATGGCAACTGTGTGCAGCTTTGTGATCTGTTTGTTGTCCACCTCTCTCAATCAGAAAGGCTTTTGGAGCTTTTATATTTTCAGTGACTTTCATTCAAATTCAGTAGTGGGTGGTTTTGAATTCAAGAGAGAAATGATACACTGTGAGGAAAAACTTCCAGAAACTTATGTGGTTCATTGTTGCATTATTTTATTTTTTTTAATTATTAAAAAGACTTTTTCTTGATTTTATATTCATTTGTGTCATTGTCATGACTGCTCTGAGAACATCAGAGAGAAAAAGAAAATTTTTTCTTCAGCCCCTGCTTTGGGGGCAAACCAAATTGCTCACTATGATCCAGTTGGGGTGGCTGTGGGACTGAGAGGAGCAGCAGAGCTGCCCATGTGCTGCCCCAACTCTCAGGGGACCAGCAGGAGCCAGGCAGGATGGACGAGAACCCTTAGGGCCTAAAGGCAATTTTGCTCTGGAGCAGACCTGTGGGTAGCCCAGGGAGATTTCCTTCTTGGTGCTCCCAACTCAACCAGGGGATGAATGAAACAGATGAGCATTGATGGTGAAGCCTCAGAGTATGCACATGGTAAATGTACCCACCTTTTCTCACCTGCTTATTCTTCACCAAGGGACATTTCAAACTCTAGTGGTCACTCTTCCCAGCTTATAGCAGGTGATAGCACTTCTGATTTGATTATTATTTTAATGAAGCATCACTACTTGCATTTGTATCCTTCTTGGCCCATTCCCTCTCCAGGGCTTCTGTCTCTGTGTGTCATAGAGAGTTTTCATTCCTTACCTTCTGCATATTCTTCCACCTGCTCTAACCCCTCTGCCATAGCAGTCCTAGGAGGTGAACATCTGTTCAGCTTTGACAAATGTTAGCACTTCTACGTTTGCTAGTAATATTTTAGGGAGTTATTTTCTTTCAAAGGAATTTAAATACCTCTTCTTATATTTGCTGCATTTCAAAATTTCGCTTCTTGTGCTGACATGGGAAGAGCTCCTTGGTTAGGAACTCATGGTTTGCTCTGAAGGTTTGAGATTATCAATGAGGAAACCTTGTTTTTCAAAATGTAGTTTAAAAAGAGCTTCCAGGTGACTAATAATAAAAATGCATAGACAGGAAACCAAGATATTATTGGGGAGAAAACCTGAATGCTTTCAAATACAGAAAATAAGGACTATGGTTTTAGTTGTGTTTTCATGTAGTTTGGTTGCTAGTGTTCATGCATTCTGGATAGTCAAAATAAACCAATTTCCTTTCAGATATCCTGATGGTTTTACTTAGAGAGTATGACAGGATGCTCTTAGATTTGCTGTTTTAAAACATATTAATGTGCTTAAATGGCACAGGATAGCTTAACAGCAGGTTTTAATAAAACTTCTGTTTTTATGTACAGAACCAGAACATTGGGAATCTGTTTGTTTGAGTTCCTTTGGAAAAGACCTTTCTTTTTCATCTAGCCCTTGGTATGGCAATGGGAAGAGGCTTGAGGCAAGGAATGGAGGGCCGGGTTTGCACCCAGGATCTCACAGCAGAGCTCAGAACCTTGGCTCGATATCAATCTTATCTTTTGCTATAAAGAAAAGGAGCCTGGAAAAGCCCTATTTTACTGTATTTTCATCTTAGGGAATTGAAAGAACAATTGAATTCAGGACAAAGCAATCAAATATCACACTATTGATGGTTTTTAATTTCTTTTTCTAAATGACCTATCTCCAACTATAAAACCAACCATGTTCTGATCACCCAACTTTGCTGATGGACCCAGTTTCAAACAGTTTCCAGCTAAATCACAAACCACCATTTAATTGGACTGAGTCACAATCTTACCCTGTAGCAGCCCCTCAAATGTCTGTTTTCTGGAGCTACAAGTAGGTCTCAGAGTGGTGTGAGCAGGATACCCAGGAGTGGATGGTGATGCCTCTGGGTGAGACAGGCTCTGCAGCTGATACTAATCCCCGTTTTCATGGCAGAGTGGGACAAGGAAGAGCCCTGGGGATCCAGAAGGTGCTCTGCAAAGAAGAGGAGGACACATCTCCCAGCCACACTGTTTGGCAGCACCTATGCTAAAGAGGGAAATCGTCTTCAGAATACTGCCAGTGGGAGACCTGACAATGAGCATGTTCAGCCCCTTACTACCACAAGAGGTGTGTTGTTTTGGGGTCATTTATACAATCAGCACAAAGCAGGGATGAGCTGGGATTCTGAGGTCCTCAGGAACACTCCATGGACATCTTAAACCCCAGGACTGGACAGCAGCCATCAATGTGGGCAGCATATGAACAGATTGCAGAACTCACTGGGATTATCAGCTCCCTCTCAAGCTCACCCCTACCCTGTGATCATGTTTTCTGTGCTCCTCTGAGTGAGGCTGACCCTACGGCCCCTTTTATTTTAGCTGGGATTCATTGCTGTTAGGGTTGCGGAATCCCTCTCCTTCTCCAGAGAATGTGGTATAACCAACAGCAGCAGATTCTACTCAGGAAATTGCACAGGCTCAGAGAAACCTGGAGATGGTTGAGAGACCCTAAAACTTCCCAGCTAGAGGTTCCGTCTCCTGTTTTGCTGGTGCTGTCTACTAAGTCCATGGTGATGTCCCACCATGCCAGACAGGCTTCAGCCATTGTGCTGGAACTGAAGGGAGAGAAGAGTGCTGTGAGAAGAGTGCCTATGTGGCTGCTGCTGCTGCTGGATAAAACATTGCAAGGAGATGGGAAAGGCCATGGAGAAGGTGGTGGGAAGCCTCTGGAGGCGGCACCTGCCTGAGGTTGCAGCAGCTCCAGGGTGATTCATCCTGGACTGGCTGCTGAAACGCTGAGCCCTGAAACTGTTTCATCATGTTTAGCATTTCCCGCTATATAACACACAACTTTGCAAAGGGCTGTCTGCTCAGTGTTTGGCTGCAGCAAAGGCCTGAGTCACCTCCTGGTCCCAGCAGCCAAGTGTCAGTCCTGGGGAAGGGAATGGGCAAATCAGATCTTGCAAGAACAGCCAAATTACTTTCGCTTTCTCAAGAGAAAAACCCCAAACAAACAAACAAAAAAAGAAGATAGTAAGAGGAAGTGAATACTTGAAATCAGCAGGATCCAAAGTGAGCTCCTCTATTACAGAAAAGCCAGAACAATCTACTGGCATGGTATGGGGGTTGAAAGTGCTCAAATGATGGCTGCAAAATCTTTCTGTTCAAGAAGATGCACACACTGATGGCAAATGAAGTGATCAGAATTTTGCTAACTGCTTGCTGCAGTTTTATCTGACAAAGCTCCTCACTCAGAGCTGAGAAAATAAGTGTCCCCTCATCAAAGCCTGACACATCCAGACTCCAACATGCTTTGAGAAGAAGATAATCCTGTAGAGAAGATCTAATGAAAACATTCAGCATCATGTGTTTTAAGATGTTTGGTTGCATAAAATATTGGTGGATTAATTTTCCAAGATAGGCATTTTGCTCACAAGCACCTGGAGAACTTTATCAGAGCTTTTTGCTTCCTTCTTCTCCACCTCAGTCACTGAACAGGAAAAATTCACCCCCAGAAACAAACAGGTAGAGATCACAGTGATCACAGCACTCCTGATGGGAGGCATGAAGCAGGTGCTCTTGAAGATTGTGAGGTCCTCCTGTCCTGTGACCAGCCCTGCAAAAGAGGCTGCAGCAGGAGTCCCCAGGGACAATATGGCACATTTGCAGGGCTCACTACTCTGTGCTGGCCGCCAGATGCACTCTGCAATCTTCTTGCCTTCAGATCACCTCTAAAGGTGATCCAAAATACCCTCTGCTGACAATTCAATGGTGGGGAGTCTCCCATCCTCAGTATGATGTCAAATGTCCCCTATCTTTTGTATAATGTCATTGGGCTGTGAGACTCCCACACCTCTGTGAGTAAGAGAGACCCCTGACAAATCTTCTACCCAACAGCCAGATTTATAGGCCAGTGAAAGACCACCCCAGCCATAAACCAAGAAGAAGCCCTTGTAGAAATAACCCTTCTTATTAAGTCCTGGTTGAGATGCATGGTGCAGTGCATCTCTTGTTTGATCTACAGCTCCAGCATGTCCACAGACTTCAGCCAACATCTTGTAGGTGATGTTTTCAAATTTCCTCTCCGTATGATGAAAGACTGAAAGTTTAATTTATAAGAAGAAATTATCTCAGCTCCTGAAGCTGAAATTTCAATGTCGTCACCTCGCCTAGGAGCTGGGACCTTGGCACAGATGGATAGTGTCTATCTGTTAATCCAAACCCAGAGAGAAGAAGGAAAGAAAAAACTTGTCATTAGAGAACTAAAGAGAGAAATAATTTTGGGGGCCTGCTCATACCCAAGACTCAAAAAAGCACTAATGCACTGAAGCCTTAAAGTGTATTTTCACAGAGGTCAAGTGCAAGTCCCCAGCATGGAAGGAGCAGAATAAAAATTGGCATTAAATTCTGTGTCACTGAAACCTTGATTCAGAGTCACTGCAAGTGAAAACCCCAGAGAACATGAAATGCTGTTAGAGTTGTATGACAGGGCTTTGATTTTTTTTTTTCTCTACCCCTCTGGTGCATGATGTTCCTGCAATTAATTTAGTCTATGTTTCTAACAATGTGTGTGCAGAAGGAGGGGGAGTAAATTGATTTTTGGTTTTCCTTGTATCAAAGCAGTATGGCTTACTAAAGGAAGAGCTTACATTTCAGTTCCAACATGTATCTCTTTTACATTCTGGATAATCCTTGAAAGATATCCCAAAGAGTAGATTTTGGGGAGGAAAAAAGGTGTTCACAGAGGCATGCAGGAGGACCTGCGCTGCTCACAGAAGACAGGTGAGGACGGGGACCATGCACGGGGATGTTGGATGCTGGCATCAGCAGCACAGGACTGCCTGGAGGCCACCCAACAGGATGGGAAATGGCTTGGACAAACAAGGAGGAGAATGGGAACTCACTGACAAATTACTTGTGATCTTGCCATGACTCACTACAGAAACTTCCCTACCTCAGCTTGTCTTCTTTACACATCTTTACTAGTGACTGATTTGTGGCAGTCTGGTTTTTTTCAAACTTAGAAAGCCACTCAAACACACAAGCACTGAGTAATTACCATACATGTCTAGCACCTAAATAAATAAAAGTGCTTACCCTGCACTTTTCTGATCCAAAGTGTTGTAGACTCTGAGTAATCACTTCTAAACCTGTGTTACAGATGTTTGTGTTGCTTTCCTGGGCCTGCCAACAAGAAATCTGAGGTGGAGGATGAGCCTGATGTCCTGGAAAAGCTGCAGAGTCAGACTGAGCGAGCACGGGTGTGGCAGAGCTTTTCAGCTCCTCTTGCTGCACACAGCCTTTTCACAAAGGCAGATCCAGGACTCATCTGTATTTCTCTTCCTGCTGTCCTTCTGAACACCATTCTGCATGCAAATATGCCCATGGACTAAATACCTTGAAGCTCATACTTTCCAGGAGATGCACATTACCTTGTCTTCTTCAAGCCTCTGTATGGCTTATACTGCAGCTGGTCCCACAGCATGAGTGAGAGGCAAAATGGTGGTGGAAACTGAAGGAAAGAAGGAAGCCAGGGCAGCTCTGACAGCTTTTATGTCTCCTCCTATAGTTGCCATGTACGTACACAGATGCGGGGAAGCACATGCATCCACATCTGTCACTCACAACTGTTTGGAATGGGGGTAAGAGGACCTATCACTCCAAACCCAAGCCATTCTTGAATGAGCTGTTGGAGATCTTTGGTGCTGCCTCCCATAGCCACCTCCTGGGTCAGTAGAGCTGGTGGCACTGGTCTCCCCAGCAGTGCCTGCAAGTGTATGGGAAGAAGGCAGAGGCAAGGCTGGCAAATGGGGAGGTGCAGAGCAGGGTGGATGGACCAAGTGTCCAGAACAGAGAGAGAAAATTGAAATCCCATAGAGGGAAATCTTCCTTCTTTTGGAAGGCATTTTGAAGGGCAGTTTTAAAAGATTCCTTCAGTGGACTAAAGAAGAAGACATGCTTGAGGTACAAGCACATACTGCTTTCAGGTATGTTCATGGGGCATTTAGGGACAGCTTGATCTACTTTAGATGCAAAAGATAGTCCAAGAGAGACTGAAAATTTGGAACAAAACTGAAGGATATTATGTTGTTATATCCAGATAAACAGTCTGTTCCTCTTTCAAAGTTAAGCAGATTTTACTATAGTTATTTCTACGCTATATCCTCCTGTTTTGTACTTCAGATGAGTGCTGTTTCCAGAGAATGAAACTCCTCTGTATCCACATGGCTGGGGGAAGCTGCTGAGGTCCAGCTGGGGAATGAAACCTGTCCTTGGAAAGAAGATATCCACAAACAGTGAAAATACTTGTCAAAATTGTACAGAGAGCCTTTTAATTAAAAGAAAAGTAAAGAAAGGCAAAACAAACCCCAACCTAATTATGTTAGTTTCATGATGAGGAATTCAGCCTACTCTTACTTTACCTGCAGCTTTCCTTTTTCAATGGCTGGGAATGGGTATACATATTCAATGCTCACCCTGGTTCCAGAACTGTATTCAGTCCAAAATGTAAAATTGCTTTGTTTAAAAGTTCTGTCCTTCTTAAGTCTCCAGCCTTGAAGCTTTCACTCATTAGTATAGTGCCAGTGTTCAGACCCTGGCTTTCATCTGGAGACAGGAGTGTCAGTGTTTCATCCTTAGGGTGTCAAAGGTTTCCAGTCAGATGTTGGACAAAACTCCGCTTTTCAAGCAGACTCTCACAAGCTGTTGGAGCTTTCTGAACCTTTTTTGTCCAAGAAAAAGTATCTTAGATCCGTAATAAGGAGTTTATTCCAGATCTTCTTCTATTTAGTATGCAATATTTTAGTTATGGCTCTACCCATGCTGACATCATGGGCTGCTATTTTGTTGTTCCTGTGAATGAAGTAAATAGCTCTGTGTTCCAGCTCACAATAATAACACAGCTATATTTCCTAGTTGGCCTTGGCCAAGACGAGCTATTAAAATTAGTTTTGTTTTGTCACGTTTCATGTTCTGAATCATCTTCAGGAAGTGTGGATCTGGTGGAGAGGCACTGAACAGGCAGGAAAAACACTAAGATGATCCTAAGATGCCAGAACCCAGTGGAACAAAAGCAATAATGTTCCTTGTCTCCTAATGCCGTGCAAAGGTGTGTGTGGAAAAAGGATCATTTTTTAATGTGTTCAAAATACAGCCTCCTTTGTTTTTGCCAGTTGTAACTCATGGTGAAATGCCTGTGCTGACTATCCTCTGTCTTCTGCTGCAGGGAGGTGGGCAGTGGAAAATGCAGCACTGGGCTTTGTCAATTACTTCCCTGTTAGCAGAGTAATTTTGTTCTGATAGGGTGAAAAGAAGGTTATTTTATATTACTTGAACTGTGCAGCCTGATACAAGCACTAGGAATCTTTGACTGTGTTATAAATAACTTGTGATACTAGCACAGCTTTGTGCAGGTGCCTCTCTGAAGCTCCTACTTTGGCAGCCACTGTCAGCAGCTTCCCCTAACATGGAGGCAGCCCATGATGAAGGTCACTGGTGGGGATGGTGGGCTGAAGAGACCATCCTCTTGTTCACTGTGTGACGCTGCTGCCTTCTGCTTTGCTGAGCAAAAGGAAGGCTCAAGCCCTTTCTGCTCCTCACACTTTCCACCCCATATTCTCCTTGGCACAGGCTCATTGCTTTATTTGTCTAGGGTTGCCTCTGTGCCTGGATCCCATAGGACCTTGGTAAGGATTCAACATCAGTCATTGCCTAGGAACACCTTTTTCTGAAAACCAGAAAATGTCAGGGCAGTCCGGAGAGAAGTCTTCTCCTCAGCCAAACAAGTATCTGAGCAGCTGCCAATTATCTGCTGTAACGGCTCCTGATGTCAGGTAGTGTTTGAAAGCCAGAGATTTATAATCCAGAGTCACATAAACTCTATGGCAAATCAAATCTGTGATGGAAAAAAGATACTGTAATAAAAAGATTCAGCACAGGAAGTCGGATAAACTGTTAATTTTACTTAGGATAATTACAGTATTTACATCTAGGTAGCGCTGACAGTTCAAGGCTTTGATATACTCTAATGTGATTTATGGGCAGCAGAAGAGAGCTGGGTTGAGCTCATCATCCCCACCTCAGGCACATCTGCTCTATGTGCAAAGCTCTGATGAGCACGTGCTGCCACAATAGATAGGACTGTCCACAGGTGCCTCATGTCAGAAGCATGACATCTTCATGAGCTGCTGCTCAGAGATGACTTTGGATTATTAAGCACTAATGAAGATTCTACACTTACAGACAGCTCAAAGAGCTTGGCAATGCACTCAAGGGAGTGAGCCCAAACTGGTATTCTGATTCCAGAAGGGAAGTGGGAAAGGAGAAAGTAAATGAGGCTGTCTCATTTTACAAGAGCTCCTTTTAGTGCTTCAGTAGATGGCTGATCAACAGTGGCCTCAAATCCAGGCCCACTGTCATCACCTGTAGCTCCATTCTGACAATGCAGTCTACAGAACAGGTGAGAAAATGGCCAAAAAACAAGTAATGGCTGAGGTTCTAACAGTGATTTGTGGCACAAATACTGCAGCTGCTTGTGATTTTGAGGATTTGTTGTTTTCCTCTCCCACGGATGCCATCCAGCCCCTTGGAGGTCTCCAGCTGTAAGCAGGATGAGCCATGTCAGTGAGGTGGTGGAGGTACAGACATATTGCATGAGCATGTTGGTTGCAGAAACACTGAAAACAATTTTCGAGAGAGATGTCATATGTAATATGAGAGCAGAAGGAGCATCTCTGGGTGCCAGTCTCAGGTTATAAAGGTGGGTGGTGCCAAAAAGATACTATGGTTTGGGTTTATCATCAGCTGACTCTTGTCTGAAATGAAGTGTCATGGGTGACATCAGGAGGCATTGGAACATGGTCTGGGAAATAGGTAAAAATCCCCTGAAGCAAACCCAGCACAGGCCTTTCTGCTTTCTGAATTTAACCCTCCTAGAAATTGTATCCAGTAGACTCACTGGGATTCATGTTTACCTGAAATATCTCAAGATTCCACATGGATAAAATTATATCTGTCCTAAAATGGTTCAAAAACGGAGGGGTATCTCATTTTGCCTCCTACCTGGGAGCAACACTTCTTTGCCATCTTACCACCCCACTGGAAAAGCACACAGTGGCACCAAGAGACACCCAAAATACCCACTATGAGGATAACTTTGTGCTGCTTCTCACAAAAGTCCCTTTAGGTAGTCTTGGAAAGTTTCTGTAGAAACCAGGGGCTCAGGACAATCATTGCAGAGCTATTGTCCTTCTTTGTAGACTTCTATCTCTGAAAATGGCACAGATCAGTGATTTAAGAGTATTTAAATGTTTGGTCTCCATTTAGTTAAGCAGGGAGATGGATGGCGACTCACTCTGCATGGAGCAGCGGACATGAGAGCCTTGGCACCTGGAGCCATCTCTCATCCCCAAAACCAAACATGAGTAAAAGGGTTTTGTGACAAGCATAATGACTTGTACACTGAAACCATGCAAAACTGAACTCGTGTTTTACAGAAAAGGCTGCAGCTCCGGGGTGGAGGCAAGCCCATGCCTCCAAAAATCCACAATACTAACATTTGGTGAAGGGTGGGAGGGGGAGGAGCACACAAAACGTCCAAGCCCATGTCTTTCATTAAAAAAATCATCATGTTTCATGTCTAAAATATCAAAATGGTTAATTTCAATGCATCCAATACAACTGTGATGAAGAGACTGCTTCAACAGCACACTACATCTCCCTATAAGTAGACAGGAGATGAATGCCCTTTTTGATCTGCATTGAACATGGTGTCTTCTAGGACATGGGAGAGGAAGGAGGATGAAAAGGATATTAGGCAGGCTGCATCTCAAGAGAAGAAAACTCCCTTTAATCCCCTTCCCAGCAAATAAACATCCATTTGAGATCCAGCACAGGAAGATGAAGAGGATATGAGAGTAAGAACCACACAATCAGAAGAAATGCACACATTCTCAAGAACACTATCAGAGCACTAGCCCTCTGTATTCCCATCCTGAGTTTTGATACCAACCATGCTGGTACACCTGATTCCTTTCCAGAGGAAACTGCTCTGCTGTGTTCCTGGTTTGTATGTTGGAGCAGTGAGGTCAGGACCTACCTTTCATGCAAGGACCAAGGAATCAGGTGATGGAGCCATATTCACAGTCATATATAAAGAAAAGGCAGCAAACAGGAAAATTCAAGGGTGCTGCAGTGGAGTGGGTAAATTCTTCAAGGCAACAGGCAGTAGTGCATCTGCACACTCAGATTTTGACTCTCCAAAATCAGTTGGTGCTCATTTCCAATGAATTTTTAAATCAAACCTCAAATGCCTTTTTTTTTGTTTTCTTTTAGAACCAAGACCATTGCTGGGTATGGCAGGATGCAAAGACCTGGCGAGCTACCCCTTCTGTGTCCAATGGAGAGAGGCTGGAAAGCTGCTAAAAAAGGGAAAGAACAGGCCAATGCCCTGTTGTTGTGAAGGAGTCAAGTGGCAGAGACACAAAACAGAACTTGCAGCACCTTGACTTTTGGGACTGAACGCAATGTCAGCTCATGTGAGCCCAAAATCACCCCACTAACCCCCTTCCTCTGGCTGCAGAGGAAGGGCACCACTGGTACCTTGGATCTCCATGGGAACCATATCAGAGAGAGGGGAAATAAAAGAGGAGAGCAGAGAACAGATGAGAATGAGCAGCAGGGAATGAGGAGAGGGTGGTGGTGGGGTGAGGGGCATGTGGAAACCATCCATGCGCCAAGGTGTCCTGCAGCGAGCAATAACAGGCTTACTGCAAAGCCTGCTGCACTGGGGAAGAAAACTGAGCAATGTATGGAGCCTGTGGTGGGGGAATGGTGTTTCCTCACAGCAGATTAACCTGGCAGCAATATTGGCAGAGCGAGCTTGTAGGAAAAGCAAAAGCAGGCAAGAAAAGCTCACTCTTCCCATACGTGTTGTGGGGAGAAGGTGGTGAACAAAGCAGGGAGACAAAGGATGCTTCTCTACACCCATCCTCTTCCCCTCCAGTCCCCAGAGGAACCTGGATTAGGAAAATACTCTCCACAGTGTCACCTCCTCCTCTTTTTCTCCAGCCATGGCTTGGGGATCTTCAGGCAGTGATGGCTGTCACCCAGGCTAGTGTGAGAAACCTGGGGTGGCAGTGCCTCCTCTTACAGTACCAAGGACTTCATCCCCTTGTTGGATAGCAAAGCAGCTGCCATAGGGCAGAAGGATGGGAGCTCATCGTGGTCCAGGAAAGGGCTGGCAGTGTGCTGGCCATGCAATGCTTCACAGGCAAGTGCCTTTCTCCTGTTCCATGACAGCACCACATTCTTGCTGCCCAAATACAATGTGGGATCACCTCCATGTTGACAAAGGGACCAGCCAGTGTTCTTCATCAAGGGTAGGCCCCTCTTCCAAAACACCTACTTGCCTACCTGACAATGGGAGCAACATAGAGATTTAGTCTTGGTTTCTGCCTCTGCCCATCTCTGAGTTATCTTCCCCCCCTTTCCTGGCTGCTCCTTTTTAGCTCAAGGGGTGAAATTCAAGGTGGAATTAGACAGAGAAGTGGTGGTACTTCCATTCTCTGCCCTGATGCCTTTGGAGGAGGCAGTTTTTTAGAAATAGTGCAGATCTTCCTAAGATGGTGCTCCCCTCCTGGAAGCTCAACTCTGCCTGCACAGGCTTTGCTGCAGCTCACACACAAATAGTGCTGCTTAGCTTATCTTGGGGATACCATTAGCTTCTTTATTGGAGATGGTGGGAGAGGGCTGACAGCTGCAGGCCCCTTTATTACCTGCACACAGACAACTCCACACTCAGATGTGTATTTTCTCATGTGCGGTTGGGGTTTCACCATCACACCTGACAACAGAAAAGTGCAAGCAGTTCCTAGGGCTCTCCTGCAAGGGGTATTTGCACAAGACCACACAAAGCAATTGCAGAGCTTCCTCATCCCAGCCCAAACAGCTGCATCTCCACAGATACTCCCTCCCTATCTGACTGCGACAGGAGGACATGATGATGAAGTTGACTTCACAGAGTGTCACTACAAACCTGGCAAACTGAGGCTTCAGCCATTTTTCTCAGACATCAGATATTTTTCAATCAGCAGATACCTGACAGCCTGGCATTTTTTTAATATACGGTCTGTAGTGATTTTGACAGGAAAATTCCCATCCATCCTCTCCTACTTCCACACAGCCCAATGTGCTGTGTCATCCTGGTGTCACATTGTCCTGATTCTGGCATTTTAAAGCAAGACCACCGAGGGATTTAGCATACGAGGCACAGCCGATGCCACACAGGACCTGGAGCTCGTTGTTTCCTTTGCAAAAGGCAGAGAAGGAAGTCACTGACCAGTCATTTTGGCTGCTCTCTGCCATGGCCTGCTCAGCAAAGCAGCCCACTTCAGCTGACAGACTTGTAGAATGAATCAGAAAAGTCAAAATTACCTTCTGCTCCACAGCAGGTCTACCAGTGATTTGTTTTTCTCTAAGCAAGGCAGCTGCAGGATACACTGTTCTCTGCAGTTTTAACTGTCATTCTCTCCTGATTTTATTTTCAAATCCACAGTTCAAATGCATTCTCCATTTATAGGAAGGGCAAATGGCACTGATATGGTCTTTTCTCCCCTGTGCATCTATTTTCCCCACAGGATACTTAGAAATGTGCCTTCTTCCTTCTTCCTCCACAAGAAGCTCTCTGTATTTTGCAAAAAGGAGGAGCTGTAGTCAAAAAATGATTGTTGCTTCAGGAAAAAAGGCAGTGGGAATAAATGGGCTTTCTCCCACATCTAGCAGAGGTGGAGAGGCTGAACAGTAAAAGCTAGGACAGAGTGAGACCAGCCCAAGCAAGCAAACATTCCCTGGGGAAATGGGGCACTTTCTGCCCTTGGATAAAAGAGATCTCTTGTACCTTCACCTGGTGCTGCCTGTGCCACACAGCTTCTCTCTGAGCTCACTCGCTGAAGCTTTTCCTTGTCTCTCCAAACACAAGCCTTAATGCACTACAGAAAAGAGAGCTGCTGGCAGCCCTGTGCTGCAGCAGCCATGGCCTGTCACCTTTGCGGCAGGGGAAGTGGCAGCAGGGCCACTGTAACCAGCAGCAGCTGAAAAAGGATTTTCTTTCCTGGGCATGTAAGCAATTGGTGCTTTACACTCTGTATTTTTCCACTTGGGAAAACCAGGTTTGGGACAGACACTACAAAAGCAATCTGAAATCAAATTTAACAGAGTTTTACGCACTGCAGCAGAGCAGAGTTTCTAAGGGTGTTTAGGGGAGAGTGCCTGTAGCCAGCCATTTGGAGGGTACATTAAAAAAAAAAGGCAATAAAAAATACCAAACCCCCTTGTGTTTCTGCAGGCACAGCCTCAAGCAAATGAACACAAAGCCACAGAGGAGAGGAAAATGTTTCTGTCCCCAGCTAAAACAAATATGCTCAGGGCAATATGCACAGATGAAAGAGGGATGAATCAGAATGATATAGCTGGACTCAAAACAAAGTTCTCAAAGATATAAATTGGTGAGCATCTGGGTACCAGGTCCTGAAAAACCAAACACTGCAAACAAAATGGACAATCAAAAACAGGGACATCTGACATTTCACTCCTCTCAACAGGACATTAAATAGGGAGTTCAAATTTCAGGGAATGGCATTTTATCTGGACACCCTGTTGCCTGGGTGAATACTTTGACCACTGTTGAGACTATCTTTCCCCTCCTCTTCTGTTCTCTTCCTGCCTTCCTTCTTCTTCCTCACCGAAACTACCTGACAAATCCAGGATAAGCTTTCTACCAATAAACCTGGTAAATAAACTGTCTAGCTATAAATTCTTCTAGTCCTACTTGTTCCTGTTTTCTTCTTAAGGGTGGAATACAGCGAGCCATATAATTTCAGAGCAATGACACCAACAGATAAAATAATCCTGACATTTGCTTGCTGCAGATTGCAGAAAGCCCCAGCAATTACAGAAAACCTGCAAGTTTTGGTTCTGTCAATGGCCATCTTTATCCCCTATCAGTACAGTACACTAATGTCTAACATCAGCTATCAAATTTCCCATCCTAGCAAAAAATGGCATCCAAAGATGGCATCATGAATAACCAGGGACAGAAATCTACCATGTCTACCACTGCCGAGATAAAGAGGCAGCCTTTTGTAGCAGGACGAATTTCTTGGATGCTGTTTCAGTTCCCAGCATCTGCTACGGCTGTTGACATAGAGGGCAAAATTTGATGCAGTGAGCAGGATACCAGGCCATTTGGCAGAGGAGACACCAAACAGAGCATTATGTAATTTTCAAAGGAATGATTTTTGGCCAGTTGGATTTGAACTGGGAAAAACACCACTAGAGAGCAAATACAGAATTGGTCACTGCTTATTTTTAGCTTTCCAGGCAATCTAGCACATGAATTTCCTAAGTTTACTTTCACTCAACACATGAAAGTGCTTTATGAACACTGACAAAAAGTGACATCCCGTTTCTGTTCCCCAAAGCTAAACAGCTGGAACTGGGAAGTTAGTGAAAATTTCCTCTGCAGGGGAGGTGGTATAGTCAAACTCAAGAGCAGAAGTCAGACAATCGTTTCTAATGATGACACAACCCCTAATTGTATAGATCATAATTTCAACTCTGCTGTAATAAAGCATGTCCTCACAAAAATCTATTTGCATAAACTTCTCTTAGCCAGGCCACGTCCTGCACCCACTGCACTACACAATGGAGCTTAACACCGACCTCAGTGAGCCAAAGGTGTGGCTCTCATTTGTGTGGGAGTAGAACCAAACTCACAGTCAAAAGCCTGGCACAGCAAAAAAGAAACACTCCCCAGCTCAAGAGTTAAGCTTAGTTTAAGTCCCTGGTCTGTAGATAATTCTCCTCCCTCATGCTCTGACTGCCTGCTCCTGAACACAAGACAAAAAACTTTGACAGGAAGCTCCAGCAAGACTTTATTCAATGGTATACAATAGGAAGAAATTAGCATGAAAGAAGAATCGTATACATTACTGACTTTCCAAGTCACTAAAACAAACCCATAGTGACAAGAACAACTGAGTTCGATGACATAACAAGAAGCGTGTGACCATCTCTCTAGTGTCCATACCTGCAAATAGATAATATGTTAATTCTCTTTTAAAAATTACAATTCATTGGAGTGCTGGTCTGGGTGGATTTATTTTCATTCTACCACAGTATAATTAACATGTAAATGGGTGAAATACTGTTAGGAAATCTTAGGAAGTTCTTCACATTTCACTTTCCCCAAAAGTCTACCCAGACAACAGTTAGAAGAGAGCCTGAGCAATCCACAACACCATGTGCAAGAGATCTCAGTACCAGTTATCTTTTGCCCTGAATCCTGCTTCAAATATATCTGGCATGAAGCAAAGCCAAAACTTGTCACAGCCCCAGACTGAGCACACATCAGAAAATATGAATTAATGTCTCTGTTTCTCATCATGCTGCCCGTGCAACATGAAGTGATTAGCCAGGCAACATGGACTTAGTTTTCATTGTGTGTTCAGGAAAACATCTTAATATCAAAACTGACTGTCTACCAGAGCCCAAACACAATCCTCAACAGTTACAATACCTGTTTTGCTTTGTTTTGGTCTGGACTGTGACTAGAATTTTTTTTTTTTAAAGTAGGTGGGGAGAGGGACAATCTACAGTTAAGAAAAGATTACTAGATCAATGGTGCAGAATGAAGCAAGTGATAGGCTAACTTCCTAACCATTCTCAATGGATAATTACCTCTAAAAATGTGACTATCCCTCAAAAACCCATTCTTGGATCTCCTACTACTATTCTTGACTGGAGACCTTTCAAAAACATTAAATAAAACAAACAATACAGCAATTATAAATAAATGGGACAAAGCTGCAGGAATGGCTACATGGACACTTGATTTCCAGATGCTAGGAAATAAGCTGTATTAATCTCTGAGGCTATCAGAGTTATAAAACAAATCATCAAGATAACAGAGGGACCCAAGAAGATCTCTGGTACCTCAGCAGAAACACTTTGGAACCCAAGCATCTTAATTCAGGTCATCCTCTAAACTCAAATTCCTCATGCAGCAGCACAGTTCACCTGAGACTCCACTTCTAGCCAATTCCATTTCTCTTCTGCTCTCCATTCTTTAGAGAGAATGTCAGTAGAAATCACTACTTTTTAACAGCTCCTACATACCCCACAGCTGTTTGGACTTCCTTCAGAGCTCATTTAGAACCAGGTGACAAAGGAAAGAACCTCTCTGAACAGCAACTATGCCCTCAGACACACCAGTCTGACACTGATCATTTATATTTACAGGACAAATGGAATTTTCATCTTGAAATCTTTGCAGGATACGTACTTTTGGAACTCCCATTCCCTGTTGTCCAGCGGACATACTTGGCGTGTTTTGAGCCAGCGAGAGATGCAGTGGAAGTGGAAAGCGTGCTGGAAGACAAAGTTCAGATCACATAATTTCAGAATGTATGAATGCAAATCAATGCAAAACCTACCACTGAAAGCATCACAGTAAGGAAAGAGTAGCAAGAGCTTGCAGGCAAAGGTGGGGACAACTGATCATTTAATTAGCTGATAAACACCAAGGAATTGATCCACATTTCCAAAGAAGAGGAAACATTAGTGAAACGCAGCAGGGATGCTGTTCCACAGTGCATACAGTGCCAACTGATTGACTTCTAATGAAGGAGGGAGTGCAGAGTTTAGCAGCTGCTAAAATTGGCAGAGCAGATGCTGATAAAAAGCATGATCAGAAAGAAAAGAGAGGATTTCAGAGTAGCAGGGATGATATCAATGTATATATGCTGAAGGAAGCTTTCTGACAATTTGCAGGAGATACCAGAGCCTGAATAACAAGGAATTTGCAAAATTAGCAAAAAAAAAAAAAAAATCTCATTTATGAATTTAATAAGGGCATCTGTTCTCTTACCCCATACAGCCACTGAAAACCAAGGTTCCACTTGTGGTGACACTCACAACAATAGAATTTTGACATTAGAATATCCTGACATGGTTAAAAATTTTGCCCATGTCTTCTGCAGACAGAATTGCAACATATATGGTCCTGTTCCAGCATTATCACATTGTAACTCAATCCCACAGCACAGTAAAGATGGGATCCACTATGGAATAGTTTATTTATTTTCCAACTCAGGCCCAGGCTAGCTAAGAGGCATTCAAGTTTGGAGTTAACATGCTGGTGGGACCAATTGATTTGATCTTTCCCCAAAACTTGAAGCAAATCACCTGGTTACCCCAGACTGACTCTTTGAATTAATCTGCACATAGACACATCAAGCAGGCTGGCATCAAAGTGATCCTAATAGCAGGGGAAAGGAAAAGGTGTAACTCCTAGGCAAACCATGACCAGGAAAATCATGCTCAGAATGAGAGATCTATTATTCCTTAAAAAAAAAAAAAAAAAGGCTTATCTTCCTCTCTTTGCTTCTTTGTCTTATTAGATCTCTCCATCTTTCACTTTCTTCTCTCTCTCCTTTCTACATTCTAGTAAACATAAGGACTTAAAAATCCTTATTTCTGGTGGATTATGTGAAACATGCTAAAGAACTCATTCTGTCCCACATCTTCAAAAAAGGAGGATAGCATCACCCCACAGAAGCTCCACGATAGAAGTTTTCCTTACATTGCAGACGCCCCATGCAACTGTGCATTCCTCAGAGGTAGCCGATGCTTGGTTGGCTTGACATTCTATACCTGTGAAAATAAAGATTGAACAAATATACACAGCAGTTGAAGATGTACATGCACATGTAATAACTGGTAAATTCCTTCATAATAGAAAATGTAGGCAGGGGAGCAGGAGCTCTTTTGTGGTATTTAACACACCGGAAAGCATCAAGAGCTACGGTTTAATGTGTACTGTTTTTCTAAAAGTATCGTATCAAAACATACTTAATCCTTATTTCCTCCTTCCTCTACTTTTTTAAAGTTCCAGAGGGCAAGAGTACATAGCTCATCTGCTGGGAACATGTGTCTGTTTCCCAAATTTCAAGGATAAAGATTTTCATTTTTTCCTCTTTTGTTCACAGAGATGTCTTTTGATTATGAGTTGACAGTATGTTTACTTAAACTTCTTATCAAGGTTTCTCTCAACACAAATTCTTATATGTTCCTGTCAGACATTATGTACTTTATTTGCAAATGTAATGCTGGAGTTTGCCCATCTTTATTTTGAAGTCTTGTGATAGGTGACTACATCCCAAAAATCCACAATAGGAAATACAGTTTGGACAGGAAATACAGGTTTGGACTTTTTTTACCTTGGAGCTGAGTACCCAGGAGAATCCCTAACCCTAACTTTTTATGAGTTTGGGTTATGTTTTGGGCTTTTGTGTTAGATGGTGTAGATGAAGGAGATGAAAAAGAGTGAGGAAAGAAGAACAACACTGAGAAAATAAATCCTACAAGCCAGTTTTAAGGCCGGACAATTCACTTCTGCTCCAGTTCAGGAAGAAACTTCAGAAGAAAAAGATTTTTCCAAGTCGTCCACCATCAGCAGCACAAACCTATAAGATTAACATTTTACTTCTTGCTAAAGGATGCCTTCTGTAGGAGTCAAGACCAAATGATTTAAAAAGATCTGCTGATAGATGATCAGCTTCAAACTCAATACATGCCCTTGCTGCTTTCTTGTTTTGCAGATTTTTTTTTTCCTGGCAAAGAAGATGTCTGAATGAGTTCCAATTCTCTGTTCACTCTTCATGTGCTTGAATATGCTTAGAGGAAAAGGAATTTGATTCACCAATTAAAGATTCAAAAACTTTCAAATACCACAGGTTTGGCTGAAAAATGTGATCTTTATTTGCTCTGTCCCATCATTTCCTTTCTCCATTTTCACGCTTTTCAGGTGTGGAGGTGCACAAAATAAAAGCAAGGTCCATTTTTTTTCTGAGATGCAAAAGATGCCAATTAACCTTGGTCACAAGGAACTACTCAAAACAAGACTGATGTCTAAAGAAAATCAGTAGCAACAGCTGTTCTGCAAGATTTGAGTGAACCTGTATTTATCATATGGTTTACATCAAAGATATGATACACCACAGCAGGAAGTCCAAAGCTCAATCCCTTCCCTTCCTATAGAAGAAAGCAAAATCCAGTACTTCAGTCTTAATTCCCAAATCTCTCAATACATACAGCAATAAAACCAAATCTTATTAATAATATGGAAGATGCTCAATACCCTTGAAGAACTTCAATTACTCTGGATACTTGTATAAAATTCTACACCTGAGATTTTTGCAACCATTTTACTGTTACTGCAGTATGGACTCATGGTCACGGGACATAGTATGTTAACTTTTAAATATCTGGCCAGTGTCTGTATAGTGACCAATAATGGTGAGAAGATGAGTAGTGGGAAAAGATGAGGAAACTCATCTGAAGTAAAAAAAGTCAAAGAGTAAGCAAAGTTTAACTCAGAAAGACTCTGCTGAAAGCAAGGAAAATACTCCAGCACACAATATGCTTATGGGCATATTGGACATGAAGTCCATCTAGCCCATTTTTTATGTCATTTTGTCTATTTTTTTTCTAAGAGAGCCTAACATTAGAGCTGCATGAACACAATTTTTAATTTTCAGTATTTAAAGAACTCTGTATTTTGCCTGGGAGTGAGAGAGAAGAAAGATGGTTTAGGTAAGCAAAAGAAGCACCACTGACATTAATTTCAGTGTTGCTCAAAATTTTCACTTTCAAACTAAACTTTCACTGACAGTCTAAGGCATGACAGTCTCAAAAGTTTAAGAGTACAGATGAACTTTTGTGAAAGTGGCTGAGGAGGTGTTCTCTGGTAGTGATGGAAAGCCCTTCCAACAAGACATTCAGGTTTAGCTCCCTCATCAAACACACTGGAGACTAACGCTAGCAGTGCTACCTTTGACTGCCAAAAAAGGGCCTCCCAAAAGCTGAAGCACTTTTTGATCTCCTACTTGCTTCATTTCAGAAAAGGACAATATATCAACTAATAAAAAATAAATAATACAGATGGACAATCTCCATGCTAGAATGAAAGCTGATGATCCTGGCTCTTGAAAGAAACAGAAGCTATTTACCATCTGCTGACCCAAAAGAAGTCATAAGAGTGAGATAGTAACAGGTACTGAAGGAATACTGAATGATGCTTCTGTTGCCTTGCTTTTGACAGAGTATCTGCAGGTGAGGACAGAAAGAGTCAGCTAAAACCTGAAATACCTGTAAATAATTGTGAAAGATGCAATGGAAACATTTCAACTCAGGGAGTTGTGGAAATACATCTTATCTAATGGCAGTTTCTGAATCTTGACATTGGAAGAACCAGCCCACTTCCTATACATTCTCTACTGCAGAAATCACCTGTATATGTACACATCAAGAAATAAATCCAAACCCATTCCATCTCATAAACATCCTGAGATTCTTCTCTGGATTCTATGCAACATATTTATTTTTCTGAAGCTGGATGCAGGCAAGGGGACAATATTTTGATGGCACATTTTACACAGTTCAAAGCTATATTGGTCATCTTACTACAATAAGACATTACACATTTAAGATAACACAAAGTTAACACTCCACAACTTACCATGTTGCAGTGACAGCACCAGAGAGTAAGCCTTTGAAGAAAGACTAAAGTAAAATCTAAACAGAACCTGTGTCATTCCAGAGAAGAATGAAACCAAAAGACTGAAAATCTACTCATTCCTTCTGTACAATGAATACAAACCAAATTGAGGGCAGGGGGGATCCTCTGAATCATGTTATTATCGAGTCATAAGGCACATGCATGGGGAGAACTGCATGGCACCTTAGCATTGATGCCTGACTTTACACCATTAACAAACTTTCATTACCATGACTGACATTAGTTATCACTCTTCTAGTGTTTTCCCATTCTAGGTTTCTTTTCATCACTAGGAATGGGAGACATTTATATCCTGCATTTTATAAAATCAAATCTTGTGCTGTTCTTCCCTGCATATTCTATTAATTTTTTCTTAATTTGCCATCACTTCACATCTTATGTCTGAAAATCTGATTAAAGGGTTTTTTAACAACATTAATGATCTGTAACAGGAAGTAAGCAAATCCAGAGCCAACACTGATCTCGGAATACCAATTTAGATGTGCCTTCTACTCTGTATGCTGTCAATTTTAATCTGTCATTTGCAGTCCAGGCTCCTCATAACATTGCTCATACCAATTAATAACATGTTATGCTTGAGCAACTCAAAAAGAAAAAAAAACTTACCTATGCCTTTTTCCTTTACTGTTTTTCCTAATCTACCTATATACTCTCAACTCCCTCACACATATTGGTAGGGCTTTTAAAAATATTTTAAAGGACTGATAAACAAAATTTATTACTGAAAAATAGCATTTGTCCATTCTCCTTCCAACCCCTCTATACTTCTCCTTCATCCCATATGTTCTATTTGCTATTTATAAAAACAAAAGCAAATATATGAGACTGTATTTGGTCTGTCATGGAAAGTACAATTAATTTTGAGGCAGATTGATAGAATGAAACACACCAGCATCTCCTATCTTAAAATACATCCCTCTTGTCATGAATAATTATCTTGAATCACAGGATTTTATATATTTATTCTATACATTTGTAAATTCTATAAATGCAACTTATGTTCTAATAAGTCTTTGAAATTCCATTTGCCTGTCAGCAAAATGCCTTCCTCTCTAATACATTATAAACCTGAGAGACTAAGTAGTAGTCCAATGTCCACCTTCTTTTGAAACTTCTTTCCAAGATGGTACAGGTAAGAGACATTTAAAAAGGAAATATTTACATTAAAGAACCTCAACTTATTTAATAATCCCTGTTCTTTTTAGTGTTACCATTCCCTGTCTAATAACAAAGAACAAACTGAAGCATGGATAGGCAGTAGCTGGCTCAAACTACAAATATCTATCCCCAAGAAGAGAACTGAACCTGCTTAACCCAGTTCAGACCCATGTTCAGTGTGTTAAGAGTGTGTTTTCACTTTATTAAAAAAAAAAAAAACCAAAAAAAAAAAAAAAACACCAAACAAAAAAAAAACACCAAACAAAGCTTCTGAAAATAATTTTGTAATTATTATTTAAATATGAAGTAAAATCAGGTACATCCTTCAGTAGCTGTTCCTATAAACTTGAAGTCTCATTTCTCTGAAGTGTGTTATTTCCATACAGTCTTATTGACAAGAAGACACCTATAGTATAGGTTCCAAGGGCAACCACATAAAACCAAAGTGCAACAAAATTATTCCAATGCGATCAGGACAGGCCATGCCCAGGCACTGTCTTTGGATCTGGGCTTGTTCTGGGGGGTTCAATCAACCTCACATTTAAAAATAAAGGCAAATTTCTATCTGGGGTATGCTAACAGGTCTTCTGTCCCTCATGATTGAAACAAGATAGACAGTTATGGTGCCAACAATACTTTGTCATTTTTGAGGGGAAAAAAATGGGTTTGTACTCATTACCAATACTCTGAGGGCCTGAAAACAGTGACTTCATGCATACACACCTACTTAATGATATAAATGAACCATCAAGATTATACAGAAAAAAAAATTAAAATCAAACCAATACTAATAATGTATTGGTTTTTATTTTGGCATTTTATTACTCTCCTTTGTAAGTGAACAAATAATTTTCTAGGTGGCTACAAAATTCCCCCTACTATAACATGTGCTAAGTTAGTTAGACAAGGTAGGTTTCATAGAATGAGAAGTCAAATTAATTTGCTGGTCCATGCTTTTCCTTGCCTAAGATAGACACATAGAGTGTTACAAGACTTCATCTTAATGAGTATCATCAAGAAGCTGACACTCATAGCAACCTCCCCAACTCAGAAATATAATACCTTTCTTTGTAAGCAATGCCTGTCAACCCTTAATAATTTCAGTTCCTCTTTATTATTACTCCTTTTTTCCTTTGTTGTGTTCAAAATACACTCAACAGCATCATGTCTGTTGATATGGCATCAAGTGATCCTACCCTTTATGAGAAAAGGGTGAGGGAGAAACAGTATGATGACAGAGGTCACAAAAATAGATTATGAGACTTCAGCATTACATAAAATAGAGATTAGCAGAAGAATTAGTTACTAACTGAAAACTGTGCTGAGTTATATCCTCAGCTGGGGTAATTTCAGCTGTTCAGCACATACAAGTCCAAATGTGACCCTCCCCATTTACTTACACAGATCCATAATGTGGTTTCTGCAAATGGCACAGTTATCAACCACAATGTCCCATGCCCACAGAGCCACGGCGTTCCACTGGAGAGAGGGGGGGAGAAAAGAAAAACAGTTGTGATTCAATTTACACTGGACAGAAATCCTTGCTATTCTTCAAGATACCAGGTATTTTTTGAAATAGAAAAGCTGGGATATTTAAGAAAAACAAATCTTAGAAGTCCAGAGTAATTCCTCACAACGAGTTCAGGCTACTTGGAAGCAGTGGTACATTCCTCTCACAAACCTCCCAGATACAATGTCTCCTTCCCACTTCAAAAACAAGGCAACTCCCACAGTCCCCCCTCCACTTTTTTTTTTTTTTTTTTCTGTGAAACAAATGCAAACATCTGGATTTCTATTCAAGATCCAATGGAATCCAAGGATGTAGTTAATGTCAAATCCTTGATTCTGAAAGAAAGGATAGCCCCTTGGAGAAAGACCAATTCAGATGTAATTTTTGTTAAGAGGAATTCCTATTATTTGTTGCAGTTCTTCTAGTAATCATCCTTCAGAGCAGTTGTGGTCAAGAACTAAATCTCTAATGCTACTCTCCACTGACTTCTGAATAATGTTCCCTACAAAAGGTTAATAAGCAACAACCTTAACAACCAATCCAGGTAAGGCTGGATATAAAAATTTCAAAGTACTATCAAATCAACCTTTCAAAGACTTACTTTATACATATAAAAAAAGTAATAGCACTGTCACATGCTACTTCAGGGGAAGGGTTTGAGGATTTTAGGGCAAACTATGCAGAAAAACATGGTACCTTTTTAGTCCTCCAGACAAAACCCATAATCAGGTCTTCTGTAAACTCATTAAATAAATGGGCCTGCCTTCAATATCCAAAGCAATCCAAAATATTGTACTTTTTGTCCCCCTTACATTTTTTTCTGTATATATTTGCAATGACTGTACTATCTTCTCCACTGTGTTCCATTTCCATCTCAATGTTTTCATTGCTTTCCCTCCGTTTGGGACATTAAAGAAGGAACACTGAGTTCCAAGTATCAATAGGCAGTTTCAGACTTGGATAAGCTCTTCAACTTTTCATTAGTACAGATATAAAAAGTACGCATAATACTACTAGATCTTTTAGGACATGCACCAGTAGTGATCTTCTGTTTCTTCCTGGTCTTCTAACTTCAAGTCTAGCTGGCCTTCTGGCTGAGGTACTCAGCCCTCATGGACTTCATCCATACTTCAAGGCAGCTCAGATAAAAGTTCTCAGCACCCTCATCTCTTCCATACACTCCAGTACTTAATCTCTTGTCCCATTATGGTCTACTCTGATGGCCCACACACCTGTACTGAGCCACACATGCAACAAAGGTCTTGGTACCTTGCTGGGGAGGAGGAATGACACTGACACATAAATGGTGCTACTTCCTACCATTCTGATTATATTTGTCCCTATTTCCAAAGGACAAGCAATTATGTCACCCAAACACTTCCTTCTGCACAGATCCAGGGGTTTCCATCATTACTGATGGCAGCTGCATTTTAAACAAACATATCTACAAGCAGGAAGCACTGGAAATGCTTACTGATATTCAGTCTAGGAGACACTTTTCCTCAAATTGTACCTTAGTACAAGCCCACACAATCTAACCCTGCTTCTCTACACCCTCGTGAATAGCCTCGGACCATCACCATGACCCAGCTGACAAACTGGTGGCACTGGATAGGAGAGCGATATTATGGCTGCTCTGAGCGAGGAGGCAAAGCCAGGGTGGCATGAGAATATTTGCTCACTAATACGTTGTTATGGCTCGATTTATATAAGAAGGAGAAAAAAGTCAGCCACAGACATTTGCAGAAAGCTTTTTACACAGCATATGGGGCAGCCCGGGCGGCTGGGCCACGCCAGAGCGGCCGGGGGTGATGGGGAGCTGGAAGCACTCCAGCGCTGCTCGCCCGCCCGAGCTCTGGGTATGGAGTAGCCGAGGCCTGTCCTGTCGGGGCGGCAGCGTCAGAGGAGAGAGAGCGGCGGAGCCCCGGCCAGGGCAGCCCCCGGCCGCCACGGGCCCGTCGGCGCCCCTACTCCCGCCCCCGCCAGCGGCGCCCGCTGATTGGCCAGCTCCTGCTGCACGTGCGGCGGCCCGCCTCAGCCATTGGCTAGGAGGCACGCCAGGACTCCCCGCAGGCCTCGCGCCGCCCCTCCCACCGCTCCGGTGCGGAACCAGGCGCCCGGCTCCGTAAAGGGAGCGGGAAATCGCCCCCTTCTCCGTCCCGCTCGCTGGCATCAGGCCGGCCCCAGCCCCACCCCCGTCCCTCCGGAAGCAGCCGGAGGAGCGCGCCGGCGGGGCCTCACTTTCTTCACTTCGAAGCGCTTCTTGCCGGCGCCGCTGTTGGTTCCGCTGGGGGTGTCCACATCCATTGCAGCCGCCATTTTGGGAGCGTGAATCGGCCCGTCCCGCTCCGCGCGCGTGCGCGGCGGGGCCGGGGGGGGGCCGGTGGAGCGGGGGCGCTGGGAGGGGTCATCTCATGGCCCCGCCCCCTTCCCCTCCCGCGCTGGCAGGTGCGGGGGGAGCCTGAGGACGCGGTCACGTGATGGCGGTCACATGAGCGCGCTCCCGAGGGCGGCAGCAAGGGCGGGGCCGCGCCAAAGTTACCTCATCGCTCTGCCCGCGGCTTTCGGGCTCTCGGTGCAGCGTCCCCCTTCAATCTCTTGGGATTTGCCTCCCCGCCCTCTTCACACGAGGGGCTTCAGCCCTCAATGAACTTCTAACTTGTTTTCTCCCATCGTAATCGAGGCAGGACGAGGTGGGGTCGGCGGTGTTGCCGCTGTAGCCCTTTATTCTCCCGCAGTCCAGTTTTTTTTTAAAAAGGAACATGGAATTGCTGGAGACAGGACGCGCACCTTACAGCGTGCGATTTGAGTTTACAATAGTTACAATCAACGTGGATTTAAAAGTGCTGCCAGAGCTGCCCAAGCCTTCCCTGTTCTTTTGCAAGGATGGAGAGGTCTCGACAGGCACGGGAGCCGATTCTGGGAGCTTCCTCTGTCTGTACCTTCCCGACAAGGTCAGTGGTAGTATTCTCCATGATATGGAAACTGAGGGCAATACACTCCCCAGCAGGACAACTGTAGGTCTTGAAATTTCACCCAGCTTTGCAGGTCCCTGGAGACGCGATCTCTCTGCAGAGCCACCCCTCCTAAATCAGTTTGCACACTGTGCTGGTCCATGGATGTGGGAAAGAGGAGCTTGTAGAAGAACTAAAAGACCATTCTCTTGCACAGAGACAGGCAAGCTCTACTTCTCATAAATACTTGGGCCCAACAGCACCGTTCTGGTCTGCCTCCATTCCACCCGTCTTTCTGTGTGCATACAGCTTTCTCCTGAAACCCAGTGCTTGCTGGGGTGGAGTGTCTGGCAGTCCCCAAATAGACTTAAAGTGGGGACCTACAGTAAGAACGAGATGATGCTGTCATTGGATGTGTTTGAATAATTTTAATTTTTGGATTTGGATTAATATTTAAAAGACATGTACCACTTGTGCCTTGACTTATGTACATACCTAAATATATGCAGCATCAGGCTAAGCCTGAAAGTTGCACAGACAATAAAGGTAAGTTTGAAGAAGAAAAATGCCTTCCTTCATTTAAACGCACTTTAATGCCTCTCATTACCTACATGGTAAGCTTCCATTTCACTGAACTGCCTCTTTCCCCAGATACTGCTTGGTTATGGGGCATCTCTATCACTATAAATTGCAGCTGCACAAATTCAGGTTTCTGTCCTGTTGCTCCATATTCAGGATTATTGCAAAGGAGTATTTTGAAAATGGGAGTTGGGTGCTTCGGAAACTATACTTTTCACCTTCCAGAAAATAGCTATTTTCAAATCAGAATTTGCAAGATTTCTTATTAATAGAAGCACCAATTCTAACCTTAATTCCTAAATGTGTATGGCAATATCTCCAGCAGGACATTTCTCAAGAAACCAGGACATTGATCAAACATGTAGACGAGGGCATACACATACCAGAGAGATGTTAACATTCATTTTCACTTTGACTACTGTAGTATAAAATTGTAGCCTCCCCACTTCAGCTGATATCACCAGGGGGAGGTGTTTGCCAATGGGGTAAAGCCATACAGCCAGCAGTCACGTGGTCTGGATTTATCTTTCCTTATCTGGCAGAAAAAACAACGTAGCAATGCAGATCTGGAGTTAAGTCTTGCTAAAAAGATGGGAGTGTTCTTAGGAAAACAAGACAGAAAACATGGTGCAGGATAGAACACATTTCCATCTCCATGTTTAGTTAGTTCATAATTACTGATCTGCGTATGCAGATGCATTTTACCAACAAGTGCATTGAGAGACCTCCAGTACATTTTTCAAAGTGAAATTAGTGACAGTATAGTCCTGCACTTCATAAAAAGGGCTAAGCTACCGTCTTTGCTTGAAATAATCTGTTTTCTGTTCATTTTAGTGCCATCTCTAATGTCTTTCCTCCTAGTAAAAGTGTATCTCCTCAGACCTGTTTTCCCCTCTTAAGGCTATATATTATAGAGGATTGTCAGGAGCTGCTGCAGGAAGAAAGGCTGCAGCTTTGAAAGGCATCAGTCTCAAAAGAAGTATAACACTGTGGTCCAAATTACCAGGGATGCTTTGAAGAATGGATCATTTTTCAAACCTCTGGGACATGCAGGAGGAAAAAGAGAAGGCTGCCAAATTGAAAAGGCAGGGAGACAGACTAGGCGACGTGTGACAACTGCTGTGAATATGGTTAGTCCCAATTAAAATGAGACAAACTCTCTCCCAGTTGTCAAAGACTGTTCCTAAAGGCAATGTACCACCAACCTTTCAAAACCAATGTCTTGGATTTTGGTCACCACCCTTCTCCTTTATATTCATTCTGTTGGTGGTTTGTTGTTTATTTTTCTACAGTTACCAACATTACCCTATGTGGGATTTATCCCTCAAATGCTTCCCTCTTCCATACATGCACTCTGAATGTGTTCCTGACTGGGCTGCTGTGGAACTGCTCCTGGAGCGGTGGCTGCTTGCAGCCCTGGCTCTGCACCTGCACAAGGCGGTGCAGAAGGCCTGGTGGTGGCCATACTGACACAACTTGTCCCTCCAGGGCAGAGGGATCCACATGGCAGTGGAAGGATCCCCCAGAACTGAGCTAGAAGAAAAATGCAGACAGAAAAGGTGGATCTGCTTAGTCCTCACTGCCTGAGCTGTTTGCATTCTGCCTGCCAGCCCCAGAGAAGATGAGCAGTTATCGTGACTAGTCCTCCGGTGTGACAGGATCTTTCTGGGGCACTTGGGTTACTTAGGAAAAGAGCTGGTCTGAAAGAGAATTGCAGAACTTTCAAACACTCTTCAGAGTGTTACCGTGAGGATGCTGGGCTGATTCCATTCACTCTCAAGAGTGTCTTGAGAGTAAACATGGGCCTTCCAAAACTGCCAGGAGCAAAGAGGGAGATGGCCCTTTTCTAAGTGCTTACAAACCTCAAGTTTTCTCTTGCCTTTCTCTGCTTCACCCTCTCAGTGCTGCCTGCTTAAGGTATGGTTTCAATGGTGCCCTAAGCAGCATCAAGCAGGAATTACCGAGTATATGGAACCAGTTGCCAGTCAGTGATAAGCAGGAATTACCTAGTTGCCAGTCAGTGGTTGCCATCCAGGAAGCAAAAATCAGGTGCACTTTATTACTTTTTAAAGAACTGTAGGGCTGACTGGCTGGCTGCCCTCCAGTTGCTGATGCTAGTAAAATTATTTGAGTTGTCTAAGCTGGGATTTCTAGCACCCTTTGCTTTTGGATGCACAAGCCCACAGACAGCATTCATAAATTACTGTTGGGGCAATACTGAATCTCTGGTTATTCTGTGTTGCCACAATCTCAATGTTCAAGAAGTAGGCAAACAACCTCCCAGCAAAGCTCTGTATAAGGCTCTGTAGCATCTCCAGTTGATTCAGTGTGCTTGGCATAGGGAAATTGAATTCAGAGAACAGAGCCAGAGGGGTACATTAAGGAATATATCCCATAGATTTTTGGACCACACTGTGTTTGCTTTCTGTGGAGGAAACCCAAACACCCCACCTCTATGTATGTTTTCCATATGATGGTCACATTAAAGCCCATATAGTACCCCTGTGTTTATAAACCATTATTAAAACCTCATGAGAGAATGGGAGCCTCCAAACTGGCTAAAAAGAACAGATAAGGTTCTTGAGAGAGGAGCAGGTTGTAGCATTTAATGGGATGGTGACTGATTGTTGCTCTTCCTTGGCATTTTACCTTGAACTGCTTGATAACTAAAATAACATGCAACCATTGTGGCAGCCTGCAGGAAAGCGGGTGCTTGCAAAACCCACGATACGATACCTACTGACTCTGCCCAAACTCCTGCACAGCCTTTCCCCACACACGAACAAACAAGCAATTGGGCCTGTGTCTGCAGGCTCAGCAAATGACACTGTCCCCACAGGGGGCATCTCGGGTCCCACAGCACGTCTAACAATCAGCTGCAGCTGATACAGAGGTACACGGTCAGGACGGAGAGATCCCAGTATGTTACCGTGAGGATGCTAGGCTGATTCCATTCTGCTTCAAGAAAGGGCTTGAAGCTATCCCTGCTATGCATGAGCATCCCTGTGCTCCCCATCTTAATCCTTGCTCCCAGCTAAGGAGGTCTATCTCGGAAGGAATCCAACACCAACCCCACCTCCCTGCCACCCCTTTGCAGTTCTGGGCGTCAAACTGCATACGCTGATCGCATCTGGCTGTGCTGCCACCTCCCGAGAGAAAGCAGCATCCCGGCTTCTGCTCAGAGGAAAGGAAACGTTCCACAGCCAGACAGGCTTCCAGCCTGCACGGAGGGCTCCGGGAAGCCAGAACTCTCCACGCCGCCTGCAGCCTGGGGAAGCAACACGTGGGCCCAAGGTCAGCCGGAGCCTGGGCACCTCTGTTACTCACAAGGCTGAAGAAGCAGAAGGGTGAGAGCTTGGAAGAGAGAAAGAGTCTTTAACCTAAGCTGGGATCCCAATGAGATGTCAGAGACAGAGTAGGATTGTAATTGAGAGACAGGACAAGCCTTTCAGAGGGTACCTAACAGGAAAGCAGTAGCAAGGGAGTGACCTGAATATCCCGGAAGAACTGCATGAGGTGACAAGAGGCTATGGGATAGTCCAAGTGCAGGAGACTGCATTATCTGAGTATCAGGTCACAATCTGGGTCTCTTTCATTTATCAGATAAGATTTTTCAAAGTGCCTTTTATCCTTTTAAGGAAGATACAAAAAAATTAAAAAAAAAAAGAGAATGTTATGATAACTCAATACAAGTTATATTCATTTACTATTACATGTAAGCAACACTGGAAGATCTGCCAGGCTAATTAGCAGTAGCCAGGAAAAAGCACAAGAGTAACCAAAGTAGTAACACAAGCTTTCCTGCATATAAATCAATAAACTCCTACTGATTTGGGAAATCCATGAACCTTCAAAAACACGAGGGGAGACAGTTCCAGACTGCTGTGTGGGAGACACTAAAACACTGTTTACAGATATTCTTATCTACAGCTTTTCCCTGACAGTCTTGAATGTGGGGAGAGAGTCATACAGAGGGAACAAGCACTAAATCAGAAAAAAAAATTTAAAAAAGAGAGAGGTCTGGAAGCTACCTCCACTGAGTCAAAGATTTTGATGATTTTTGAAAAGAAGGTGACAACCATTGAGCTGTAGCTTTGCATTTGTCTTCCTATATTAATTATTTGTTCTTTTCCCAAGAAATACAGTATCCCAAAATTCCTCCAAAGACCTCTTAATGGAATCAGGTTCCTATCTACAGGCTCTGCTCAGTAAGACACAATTAGCCTTTGCCGTCCTTTGTCACAGTAGGAAAGATGCTGCTGTCAGTAAAAGCATCTTGTTTAAGTCCCTGGTAGTTGTAGCAAAGGCACCATTTGACAATTAAAAACTGTGAAGATCCAAGTTTTTCTGTCACTTGTTTGATGGGTTTTGTTGTTACTGTTGGTTTTGTTTGGTTTTAGGCAGGGGAGATGTTGAAGTGAGTTCAGATGTGATTTCAGGGCAAAAAAAACCCAACTAATTTTGTATCATTTCTTCTTAGAAGAGCACAAAGGAATGGGAAAAAATAGGTGGCCCACAGACATGGCAATTTCTAGTACAAAAACTATATGGATATTACAAAAGAAGCCAAGAGTGAGGGAGCCATCAATCCTTTGCCTCCTATACCAGAAGAAGTAAAAAGTTGTAGTAGCTAAATCAGATAGTCCTCAGAAGACAGGATTGAAAGTATTCTGGTATTTAATCACTTTCTGTTATGAATGCCTAGATAAGGACAATATACTGACATTAGCCTTGTTCTGGATTTCACTGGAAAGTTCACTACAGCATCTAGGTCAGCAAATCCCACAAGAGATGGTTTCTCTGCTAGTTGTATACTGAACATACCTTGAATGTATCTTGCTGTGTTAAACACTGTTTCCTTTAATTTCCAAACTCAGCACAACTGGATGTCCAAAACATCAGTTGAAAGAAAGGCCATTTGAGGCAACAAGCTTTCACTGATCAGAACACAGGAGCTCCCCAGTTCTGACAGCTGCAGGAAATGCAGAAAATAGGAGCAAGCAGAGAAGCAAGTATAAGTGCAGAGCCTACTGCTTTGGTAATATTTATTTTGGTAGTTTTTGCTTTTGGTAATTTACCACTGCAAAGTGGTGAATAGTCCCTTCTCTCCCCTCCAGTTATGGCAGGGGTTTTGTGGTTTTTTCTTTAGTCTTCTGCTTACCACATTCATAAATTTTATTTCTCAACCCAGTTTAAGGGTTCACTGACCTCTGCTAGGAGAAAGAGGAAAAAGCCATATCCAGCACTAGGAACACACTCCCACTCACCTGCAGTCCACAAGACTTTAAAAAGAAAATACTAGAACAAGATGCAACAGCTTTGGGGAGGTTTCAGCAAGATACATGAAAGTTCTGAGTTTTCTCCACTTAGTACCATGGAGTTAATTAACTTACGTGAATATATAGAAATACTCATGAGTATATCATGGAAGATCCTTATGTTCAAGTTCACTCACATCCCATAACTTTATGTGAGTCTGCAACCATTCAAGATAATCAACTGCACAAGTCTGAATGGGAATATTGTGAGTAATTTTGAGGAACCAGGAAAGCTGGAAAGAGGCCAGAAATCTAACAGTACGTCACACACCCAAACCATCAGCAGTCACCACCAGACCCTTTTGAATCCCTGGAGGAGAAAAAACTAAGGTCCATTCTCTTACCTCCCTTTGTTCATACAAGAACCTACCTTTGCATTTACTTCTCTCCTGCTGGGGTTTGGACTGGCAAAGAGAGCTCCAAAATGCCTATCAAACAGCAACCTTCTGTTAGAAACAGGTGTGAAACTGAAGAAGAGGCCTTAAAACTCTTATTTCAAACATCAAAACTGTCCAAAAATTAAAACATTTTGGAGAATATGAGGAAAACTGTTCTTTAACTTTCCTCAGTTCTAGGATGGGGCAAATGGAGCAGATGATAATTCATCTGGGTAAGAGAGGTTGAGAGATCAATAGCTGCCAGAAGTTCAAGAGTACAGCTTGGATTCCCATGTTACTGGATTAATAAATCAGGTAGTTGCTTATACTAAACCAGTTTTCCCTCAATTTACTGTAGTATTTCCTCTTATTTACTGCTTTCACCCCTGTTTTCTCTCACAGCCCATTTTATTGTATGATTCTATGATGGTTGGTGTTTTTAAACTCAGTCATTAAACCCCAGGTTACAGGTTTGTTGAAAGGTAGAAATTATCAGGTAATCTTTCTTTTCTACAAATACCCATTTTATTCCATCTGATTTGCATTACCAATCAATATGGAGTGAAGTTCATTTTGCATCTCCCATTTCTTTGCTCTTAGAGCAAAATCTTTGAAATCTCCCTGTAGAGTTAAGGGCTGTGGAGATCAAGGGGCTTCTCTGCAGTTCTGCAAAGATCTTCAGTGATGTTTTAGAGGAGTGGAATAATCTATACTATGAAAAAACAAAGATTAACTGAAGGTTGAAAACCTTGGGTATCCCAATCCCTAGCAAACATGAACTAGAGGGGATTTCCTTTAAACTCACTTTGGATCATTTAAACCTGTGAGTTATGGAGGAAGCTTCTTCCTGCCAGAATCTGTGAGTGGTGGCATTTCTGCCTTGTTCACTACAGTTACAGCTCAAGAGAAAAGAGTAAAAAACAATAAGGAACATGTTTACAAACACAGCTTTTGGCTGCACCCTGTATGTTTTGAAGCTTTTTACACCTTTCCTGACAGGGATGATCAGCTTTCACTGCATTCACTGTATCTCCCTTGGGTTCTGTCTTCAAGTTAGAAAGAAAGTTCTTGAAGAACTTGGAGGGCACATTTGGGACTCACCTACAACGCAACAGTGGTTTGTTTGCAGTGGCTTAATTTAAATTGGATTTCAATCAATTCGTTGAACAGCTGAGGAACCCCATGTGGACACACTTACTTGCCTTAAGAGTTGTCTAAAATCAGTTCCAAATCGATTTAAGCTCCACTGATCAGATTTAAATATATACTTAAAAGGTCAACACAAGCTTTTGCATTGATTTAATGAAATTATATTGAAAGCAATGCTTGAGTAAACTGGTGCAGCTCTGTGTAAAAGCTGTCTGAATTAGTGTAATATGGATTGTCAAAAAATGGAGAAACATTTCTCCCCCTTGAAGTTTGCAAATTCAATCTCTTGATTGAATGCTAGCAAGATGGAGGCTAATGGATCTCTCCTCTGACGGAGCCTCATATTGATTTTATCATTAGATATACAAAACAAGTGCCTAATTCAGTAATAGGCACGTTTTATGCCTACCTTTAATGGTGTTGATATAAACCCTTCATATATACACTTTAGCTCAAAATCACATATATTCCTTCTTCAATATGAAATTTCAAAATGTAGACATGCTTTTGAAATCATGACCATTAAAAGTGTCTTGGGGTGAATCTAGGTAGAGATGATCTTTTAAAAAAATCAGAGAAATAACAGCATGAAAGAATTAATTATGTCAGGAACCTATTTCACTCTTTAACAGGTGCAGATATCCATCATAAATTAAGCCTCATTTTTACTGAGTGGTTAAATTACTGAGGAATTACTTTATTGGTATGTGAAATATTTACTGTATATAGCTGGATAGATTTCCAGGAATTCTGATGAAACACATTAATGCACAAGAGAGAACATGCTTTCCTCATAAGACTCATGAAATCATAAGCTTCGCTTCTCTCAGTATCTTATAAAACTATCTGAATTGTCTATAGAAATGTAACAAGAATAACTATTAAGAAGGTATTTTCAGATAGAAAATGTTTTCTCTCTGTTCAGGAGAGCTGCTGTTATAGACATTAATATCCAAAATAAAACACACTTTTATTTAAATTACACTTTTCTTCACCCTATGTAGAAATTGCTTTTTTCTTACAGAAAGGTGAGAAACCACATGTTACTTTAAACATTTTCTGATGCCCAAAAGAGAAGAGTAATATTGTGGTCACTTCAAAAAGCACATAAACTTAGAAGTCAATAGCTAACATTTGGCTGGGAATTATTTGCATGTGTTCTTTGAATAAGGACCAGTATTTACTAAAATAATTTATTTAGACAATTCAACTGTGGATTTCTATATCTGTGGAACAACCAAAATAATGATGCAAAGGTAGAAGAGAATTCTATTTGTCATCTAAAAATTCTGAGTTTCCACTTGTAATATGAGATCAGGGTTTGCTATCTAGAATAATTGACCTTCATGACAAATACAAGCAACTTAAGGTCTTAGAGTGTTACAATAGGCAAGAAAAAAAAAGGGACACTAATAGCAGGTTTACACAAACAAGAAAAGTTTCAAACAAGTGTAGGCCACATTCCTTGCAGCTGAGGAGCCACATAAAAAACCCAACCAAAATTAGACAGCAGTAAGAGCCAGTATGAGCTGTACTATATTAAAAACTAATAGTGAGAGCCATGAAAGCTCAAGAGTTTACATGAGCAGCCTATAAAATGCTAATGTAACTTACATCAGGGAACTCTGTAGAAACCATCTCTCTGCAAGTTCAAAAATATATGAAAAAAACATCAAATTATTTCCAGGACAAGAAATAATACATGCATACAAATTTGCAAAGTTAATTTTTTTTTTCTCTCTTCATGATTCACAGGCATATGCCACTGAGGTATGCATGCAATTTTCAAAGATACGTTTCTCTGAGATGAAGTGAGTCCTCTGTCCTACCTGATAAAAACTGCCTCTGAATTTAAATTCAGGGAACCTGAACATGAGTAGTACAAATGCCATTCCATCCTCTAAACACTGTGGTTATGCAGTGGACTGCTCACACATCTGAAGGACCTCTATAGAATGGCTGTGAACAATATTATTTTTTAGCAGATGATTGTGGCAGTATTTTGAATGCTTTATTCATATTACATGGAAAAGAGTAGGTGTGCAAGGCAGAGTACATATCTGTGTGCTGGCTTTGAATTTACACTGGGGACATTTCAACTTCTGAATGGTCAGAAAAAGAGTATATAAAAAAGGCAACATTTATTATTATTATTTCTTTTATATTATTATTTTTAAATGTGCTATGAGGCACAGAAAACAGATGGAAAGCTGTCAAGCTGTCAAATCTTTTTTTCCCAAGAAGATACAAACTGCCCATATAACAAAGGGATTGTTTCTCTATTACCACTGCATGCTTTAGGCTAAACCCCTTGCACTAGTTTATTTTAACTAAAATTGCAGAATAAATGAAAAAAGCATCTTTATTGTAATATTCAGCATTTAATCAGAAAGGGAATTGTGGGTTCTGCCCTTAGCATTAGTACATTCATAGCGATGTGCAAGAAATACCTTGCATTCTCACAGAATGGACATTTCCTTCTGCCCCACATGCAAAAGCTCATAGGGAGCCTGTTGTCCATTACACCCTGCTAGCACAGTCACAGCCACTCTCACATGGAGAGTGATCCTTCTAGCAAAGGGGCAGCCAGATCAGCTGGAAGAAATTTTTTCCATTATTTGAATGCATCAATTCTTAATGTTTCAAATACTCATTGGAGTATGACAGAGAACATCAGTCACTTCCATCAAGATTGGAATTCATGGGAGCAAAAGTCCTTTACTAACAACTAAAACATTGCTGGGATAACACTGGAAACACTTGTTCCTATTTCCACAGGCTCAGCAATACTTCAGCTGGCCTTTTTATGAAGACCAGCTGAGGGTATGATACGTACTAGCAGCCTGTACAGAAATCACACTTCCACTGGAACATGCCAGTTCAAGATTAGTTTAATCTCAGCTCTTTACTTGTGAGATTTTACATCTGGGAGCAGTGAAAAGGATGCTTTTAAATTGTTATATATTAAACAGCTACAAAATTTATTGCAATTCATATTGTTAAATTTTGCTAATCAGTTATCTTCTGCCTAAAATATTACTCTTTTAAAAAATATGTTTATTGCTTAAAAAAAAAAAAAGCTAGAAATAAAGAATCAACTTCTTCCTTGCCCAGATTTTTATAATAAAAAAAAATGTTTTCCATCTTCTGGTTTATGTAACTATTTCAAAGTTGGTGGAAGAGGCTATGATATCTGCAAAAAGTATAAATTTCAAGAATGCATCTATTTTGCGGTAAAAGAATACGTTATTGAAAAAATAATACACTTAATAAAGAAGCTAAGGAAAATTGTTTTTCCTTGACACTGATGACCTCTAAAACTTCCTGAAATGGATTAAATATTATCATCAGTCCAGCCACTGCCTGATAAAATGAAATAATGATTTGTGTGCAAGCAGGTTACAAGAGACTGAATGGAAAAGCCTGAGAAGAGAGGAAAATAATGACATGACTGGCTTGAGAAGATAGAGAAAATAATGAATTCCAAACAAGCAATAGAGATTATCCATCACTGAGTGCTCAGTTTGCAATTGCTCTGTGATTTAGGCACTTCTCTTGAATTAATTACTGAAGAAATGAATGTAACAGTGTATCTGCTCTCCCCTGTTTGAATTGAAAAGGGAAGTGTGCAGAAAAGCACATGGTGTGTGTACATAGGCTCACAACCCTTCTCCTGCAGGTGAGGAATAATGTTTCACAGAGACATCCTCCTGCTTAATGTTTGGGGTTGGGACAAGATGCCCACATCAGACCTTCCCCAAAAAATTTTCGTGGGCAAATCCACGTTATGGGTCCTGTAAAAGGACATCCCTCCTTTTAACTACTCTCAGTGGCATTCCTATCTTCCAGAAAACAATCTAGAGCAAGCTTTCCAATGGAAATGTTCTGAAAATACCACGTGACAGGATGAAAACACCTCTATCACATTATATTTCTTATCTGTTAAATCTATTGTAGCCAGATCAATGCAAGTATACCAAGTGACATGGGGAAAAGTTGGAGGTACACAAGATTTATACTGTGCCTGTTAGATTTCAAATGTAAAGCAAGAGCAAAAAACATTGAGGATTTTAAGGAAAGGCCTTTGCCATTGAGGTGGTTAAAGTGATCAAAAGTGACAGAACACACACAGGGACAGGCCTTTCCTGAAACACCGGATCCTGAATGTACAATGTCACCCAAAAGGTAACATCAATTCACAGGATTACTTGATTCTCTCCTTTCTACTTTTCAGGTTTGGAGTTTTCTTTCACTTAGTGTTGGCATGAGTAGTGTGTGATCAAAGCCAGATGATTCAGGGAATAAAGGGAATACTTAGATAATGTCTGGACAATGCTTGTGTCTTGTACAGTTGCTTATTTTAAAGGAACAAACATGGCAAAAAGAGGGGCAAGCAGGGCAGGTCCCAGTGTAGTACGGATCCAGGTCTAGAGGAGTCACTTTGCAGCCCCTTTTGTATCGTTACAGTTAATTTTTTAAACATACCAAGATTATGTTAAGTACATAAGGGGAAAAAAAAAAACCCAAAACCTGAGATGGCACTATTTTCTTTTTTATGTTTGTACACATCCAAGATCTTTTCTACCAGAGGAGAGTCATGCAACACATATGTCTCTTCACTGCTCATTTTCTTTCTTTCTTTCCTCTCTGGTTCTTTGTCCTTCTTGCTAAACTGTGAATGGCCCTGTTGTGCAAACTCTGTGGACTCAGAAATGCGAATGTATTTCACAGTTGTAGACATTTTCACAGAAGTACAGTCACAGTTCCACTGTCAAGGCTACACTGAACTCAGAGTAGGTTCAATAAACATATAAAGCTGCTCCTTTCCTTATCCTCCCTGTAATACCTGTTTGGGCATTATAAGGGGTGGGAGAAAAAAAGTGCATAAATTTTTGATGATGGGGTGGCTAACAGCTGGAGCAGATAACTGAAAGAAGCCATTCTCCACTTTATCCTTTTCCCTACACAAGCCTTCTGATCAAGGCTTGATGCCTTACTGAGGGATCGGTTGCTGTCACACACGAACTACCAGGCTCAGCACTAAATTGAGGAGGTGAAATGCAATGGCTGTAATAGAAAGGTGCTTAAAGTACTTGATGAAAGATCTCCCTCCTACCCTTTCATTCAGGGTAATAACAGAATATAGGCAATATTGTGGAGGATTTCAACTCAGTCCTCTATTAGCTTATGAATAATTTAAATATTGAATCCTTCAGAAATGTGGCATTTGGTAAAATTCTTGTCTCAAATGAGCTTGGAGAAACAGTTTATCAGTCTTCTAATTTATTATTAAAGTTTAGTAAAATTTCTAAGAGTTGCACACTAGAGGAAAATAGCTTTTATGTCTAATTGCTGAGATTAATTTACAGTTATCAGTTTATTAGGAATTTAAGTTTGTGCTACAATCCTGATTTCCATTAATTACTATACTTGTTCAATTTTATATCCCCAAAAAACTATGTTAGAATAGCACATTTGGGTTCAAAAGTCACACAGTTTACAGTTTGAAGCTGCAAGAGTAATAACCACATCTTTCAGATAGCACATTCTCACCTTTTTTTGCAAAGGCACTCCTCAGGTGAGAATCACAGAATGCTGTCTCCCAAAAAAGCCTCATACGGAAGGGAAATTATATTATAAAAGTGGAAAAAAAAAACCAAAAATGGAAGCAAAGGTAAAGCTATACAGAAATGACTTACAGTAAAATACATTAGAGAGATAATACATTTATTCAAACCTGATAAATTATAAACCTTGGAACTTCTAGGGTAAAATTAAATGTAACAAGAAATCCAAACAAAGCACAAAGAAATGAAGAGTCAAATATCTAAACAAACTTAATTATGGTTTGAGAAAACATCTTTTAAATCTAACAAGCTAGAAGACACAACCTTTGTTTGCCTGATATGTGATGTTTGTGTATAGATATTAATACATTTGTGCATTTGAAGATGAATGATACCTTTCTACTTCATGGTGTGGAACTGCAAGTTCATGAGAAGCATCTCTCTGTTCTGCAGGGAAGATGAAAAAACCACAAAAAGCCTTAAAAAATTTCTTAATCATCTCCAAGTCCACAAATGTAGAACTATCTCAGTACAAACTGCACAGTTTTGCTTGGTTACAGTCACCACAGTAACACCCATGTAGCTGTTAAACAGCTCATCTTCTGGGAAAAAGAAGAGGATAAAGCAATATACATACCAGATACTGCAACGCATCACAGGAGCATCAGTGGGACCATATGGACTCTGACAATTGGTCAGTGTAGCAAGCATGCCAGAGGCTACAGCTTCTGGCTCCAGACTGGTACCTCTGCAAATCCAGAGGGGGAAGAGTTAGAGGACATTTGGAGATTAAAGCCTCTGTGACAGGAGCAGATGCATGGGGATGTGAGGACATTCCTGAGCTGTCAGTAGGGACACGCCTCTCTGTCCTGCTGAGGAGAGGGAGACACAAGCAACTGGGCTGGTGGACCAAGGGCACAGCTTGCGAGAAGCCAGCCAGACCCGGTTGTATCAAAACTTATCTATCCGAGAAACAATGTTAAAATTGTTAAGCAGGTCCTGAGGACACATTAGGACAACAGCACAGAAATGCCACCACAAACTTCCCAGAGGCCACCCAATAGAAATGGTCATTGGGTCAAGTGGTGGTAAGGAAGGGTGTTCATAGGAACACCAGATTTTAGTACCAGGAACACCAGATTTTGTCAGCTAGAACAAGGCTTGTAGAGAAAGCTCAAACCCAGCCCCCTGCTGTGCCATTAGCAGCTGTGCTTTCTCTGAATGACTGTAATAATTAGCTGGGTGCTCATGGTGGAGATGTAATACTATTAATTACAGAGGCGCTAGTCCTAGCTCCTGTAGGCAAAACAGATGTTGTATGTTACACTCTGTGCACATTAGACTGAAAAAGCAAAGTATATTATCCCCAAACTTAAAGCACTACCTGAGTAAAATATTCACATGATAAGAGTTTACCATACTTCTGCTAACTATTTCCTGGTACAAGAGTCAGACCATGTAATCTGAACTTGGATCAGTGGCCAATCCTATTTTGCATTAATATCCCAAAGGCACACAGAGACAGAAGCCTTGCTCTGCTGGGAATAAAAAGAAGTTGAGACTCTCGCCTCAAAAAATATTGTTCATATTGGCCTAGTTTACTCACAAAAAAAAGATTGCAGTAAGGTATTTCCCTGGAAAGAACTACATTTCCAAAAGTTTTCACTGGAATGCCAACAACTCCTAGTTGAACCACAGGCTGAGAGTTCTCAGCCTGCGCTGACATGATATTTCTGTTTAAATTATGAAAAACTGAAATTCCTTTAAAAAGCCACTGGCTCTTTATGATCTTGGGAGTTAAAAACAGAGTTTTAATATAAAGCTGTAGAACTGTATAAAATGCAGAGCTTTAACCACTGTTGATTCTAGTGCCCCACAGCATGTCTGAAACCAGCATCTGCAAAAAGCTCCCAAACAAAGACTGCACATTGCTCCTGCAGTGCTACCTGTTTCCCCAGCATCCCTGTGGAAGGAATATATTGAAGCCTACAGCAGACATTCTCACTTCTGGCTCTAGAACCAGCTTGCTTGTTAACTTTTTATTTGTTCAAAAATCACATTGTCAGACCAGACAGGGTGGTAGTTTGGTTTTTTTTTGTTTTTTTTTTTCTTCCCCTTTGCCATAGTTAATGGATAACTCTGTCATGGTTGTTAAAAAGGCATACATGATATGAGTCAGCAAGTGAAGACAACACACACATGGAGGAGCTGGAAATTCTTCTTTGTTCCTTTCTATCCGTCTTCTGAAAAGCCTGGTTTTGGTTAGCCAAATATTGGCTGGTGCTTCAGAGAAACAACCAGGTAGGCTGAGGCATAACCTGTCCCAGGAAGACAGGGGTTCATTGCTCCACTTGCTGCTAGGGAAGGAGGCTCAGAGCTGCCAGGCAGTCAAGGCAGCAAGACAAACTGAGAAGGAGAAAGGAGCTGAAACTGAGAGTCATTGAGCCCATGGTGTCTCACTGTCCATTTCAATTATAAATACTGCTTTAAAATGTAATTTATTATTGTATCTCTTAAATGTAGTAAATTTTATAGACCCAGTCCTAGAGCCAGTACTGTGACAGTGTCCAAAGGATGATTTTTAATTAAGTGGAGGCTGTACACACACGGAGGGACCATATTTAACAGATATGGTGAAATGATGTCAGAATTATAAACTTAAATGCACTTTAGATCTGCATATGAATAAAGAGATGCCTGTACAGGCTTCTGGACAACTCAGTTTAAAAGAAATTTAAAACCATCAATTTATGTCAGTGCAGAGTTTTGCTATCCAATTACATAAAGTATTAAATATCACAATTAAGACATTTTTTGTCATTTATCTCATACAGTTTTTTTTCTAAGTTTAACCTTAACTCTTTTCACCTTATGGTAATTCTCCTCGGAGTAATTACTCAATTTCCACAGCAATAATTTGGATAGCATAACAGCATGTAACCTCAGCCTTGCTCCCTCCATCATTATGGAAGATTTTGCCTAGAAACATACTTTTTCCCTTCCCATTATTTGAAATATGGCCCATAATCAATAACCTGGAACTGCATAAAACTTTTTAATATGATAATTCTATTGATTTTTTAAAAGAAATAATTAAACTAACTGTTAAGACCAAGTTCATCAATACAATCTGACTCTTTTGTTCTTCCCTACTGAGTAGGACAAATCAATCAGGGTTATGAAACAGCATAACTAGTTTTCTGGAGCTATTGCACCATTCTGACAACATACTGAATAGCCAGTTTATGCCCTGTTGTTCTCTCCTTGCTCTCCAATTCCCCTGGCACACATCCTTGCAGCTCTAAATCACAACCTTCTCCTGATTTTTCTGTTATTGCATTGTACAGTCCCAAAACTCTCCATCTCCATTCTCTTTACTGTGCTACCTCAGTCTGCTACTTCCTACACCAAGTTCCTTTGCAAAATAATGAATGCAATTTTAGGAAAGACATACTGTATTTTTCCACAGAGAGGTAGAATGCCAAATTGTGTTAAATGTCAAATTTCATTCCACTTCAATGACAGAAGCAAATCTGCAAATTGGTACTTCTGCTCAGACTGTATTTAACATCAGGACTTCACTAGTTCTCTGCAAGGCAAAGCAGTCCCTGGCAGAAGGTGAAGTGGGAATGCCAAAAGCCTCTCAGGGTTCCTCTGGAAGCAAAGCAGCTTCTCCATAGGGATGGCTGGCTCTCGTTTTCTCTCGTACTCTGATGTCCTTAAGACCTGTGCCACGTGAAATCAAATCTCTGCCCACATGAGCTTGTGTATACCTCAATTTCTTTTCCATTCCCTGTGATCCCACTAACGCCCTCATCAAGCAGCTGTCTACTTGTGCCACCACTGAGAGCTGCTCCTGCACCCAAGTGGCTGGAGTGAGGAATCTCTCCTGTGGCAGAAGCAGTCTGGCAGGATGGGATCAGCGCCAGGGGAGATACACCACAGGTATGTGCCAGAGAACAGCAGGTATGGCAGCCAGAGAACTAAGTTCTTTAGGGTTTCTTGATTAAATTTGTATAAAATGTTCAAGGATTTGATTGTTTGTAAGGGACACTGCAGCATGTGTGTAGGTCACAGATTATTCATCTCTGCAACAAATGAGAAAAGGCTTTTAAAAATTGAGGTTCATAGGATGCAGTTTAATACCTTCTGCAAAATGCACCTTTTACATGGAACAAGAGATTCAAACCAGCACCAGTTTATGCTGAAAAAAATGGCTGAAAACAGTGGAAGAATTACAGAATATGCATGGCCTAAATCAGACACAGCCAGCAGTCATAGCAGATCCATTACTTTCCACTCAGCAGACTCACAAACACTTCTTTACTAACGGAAAAATTCATCTGCAGTATTCCTAAGATCTATTGGTGTTTACAAGTTGCAGGATTTTCCTGAGAGAAGTAGGAATTAGCATGTGCCTACACTGAGCAATGTTATTTCAAGTCCAAGACAGGTCACACACAATTTATAAATCTCCCTGAAAAAATAATGCTGTTTTGGAGGTGTATGTATCTATTCAACAGCATACAAGTTGGTGGCCTGAGAAATTACTTTCTACAAAATGTTTTATTTTAAAAAGAATATGTATATGCATTTTAAAGGCTTATTTACATTAAATACCATTATTAACTCTGTTAGATGTGTGGGCAGATCAGCTCACACATCTATCTCTCAAATTAATGTTATTTTAAGCTGCTTACATAGTTCCAAAATCCCCAAGATTTGGCCCAGTTGATATGGCTCTAACAGGTGTAATTGGAACAAATGTATTAAGAAATCAGAACAATGTCAAAAGTACTCATCAGGTCTGTGTTCATACTTAGGAAGCCTCCCTTCTAACATTTTAGGCTGTAGCTATCACTGCAACAAAGGAGTATTTAACAAGCACTGCCATCAGAGATTAGGTGAATAAATAGGTGAAACTTGATACACTAAACCTTGCAAAATAATTTTTTTGGTCATGTTTAGAAAATAAAATTATGCCATGTCTTGGCTGCTTTTCAGGTGCCAAAATTCAAACCCCAGTGCATGCACCCAGCTGACACTGAATGCAGTGAGAGATGCAAGACACTGCCCACTTGGCCTTCACTAAGTGAAACACAGAAAAAAGCAAAAAGAGGGGGGAAAAAAGGAAAAAAAGAGCAGATTTTGCTAAGACTAAACAGCAACAGAGGTAGAGGTCAAACTCCAGAACCCTGACCACCTTCCTCACATACTTCTGGCTACATTCACTGTGGGGAATTAGGCCAAACTGGGGACGAGGCAGTGACATTGATAAGAAATTAAAATGGATTAGGAAGCAGTGACATAGTGGAAATAGACAATCCAGGAAGAGAAGAGAAAGAAAATTTAGAGTAACAGATGAAGAGCACTGAAAGCTACCATAAGAAAGGAAGTAAGGTGATGCAAGAGCAAGTGTAAATAACAGGAGATGCTCTGATGAGAGGCATTTTCCACACATGTTAAATAGCTGATAGTCTAAGTATTTTGAATAAATACACAGATGCTGTGCTTGCCTCTAGTAGGTGTATTTACTATGGCATACAATGGCCCGGGTGGTAGGCTGATGTTCAAGACAGAAAACTCTTCTCTTTACTCTTCATCTAGCCCCAGTAACATTAGAAGCTGCTTCAAAAATATTATCAGAGCACTTTGGGAAAAACCCAAAAGCCAGCTCTTATCATGCTCTCAGAGCTCAGAAGAGAAGAATTACTTTTAACTTAAATTAATTCCATATAAAAGCCATGTAAATACTTGACACTTGCCATAGGGCAGACTCTTCAAAACTACACTGCTGAAGGTGCTGGCACTTACAGCACACAGCAAGCATAAGCCAGAAAAGTGCTGTGACTGTCCCAGAATGGAACACCTCACATGTGGGTGACAACCAACAGCTCACCAGTTGAGGAGCCCAGCATAATCAACAGCCTAGGGTAGAGAGGGACTCAGAGCAGGAAAAAGGAATGGACCTTTGGGACAAAAAGAAGGGAATGTGGAAGACAGCAAGAATAGGTAGGTCCAACTTTTTGAGCCCTACTTGTACTTTTTGAAATTACCAAACACTCCAATAAGCTGAAAGACAAGGTGTTTTTCCCTGCTGCAGGCCTATTTTGCATATGCCTGAACAAGGCCTAAACACATCCTTATATTTAATATACTAAGAATAAAATACTAAAAGAATTCTCAATTGGCTTCAGATACAACCACCTCTCCACCAAACCCACCTCCCTGATTACCAGACTCTCTCCTTACATGGTTCTATAAAATTCAAGCTGACACTTTCTTATCTAAAATCAGCATTTATAAAAGCCTCATTTTTAAATACATCTTGCTGTTGTGAAACTGCTGTTAAGGGAGAAAAAAGGGGGCCTTGGTCTCAGCTGTTGTACCTATGCATATGGTGTCACTGACAAAATTCAACCCCCCGCAAGGGCCCCAGAACACATGGATCCACAGAGCAGAGGGATGAATCCACTCCCACATCATACACAGCACAAATCAGAAGAAAACTGCACACAGAAAAGGTTACTTTGTTTTTTCATCCCTCAGTACCCAAGCCTTTTGCATTTCACTGCCCAGTCCCAGTCTTGGAAACAGTCATCAACTGTCCATGCCTTCCGTCACTCGACAACTACAGCCAGCCAAGGGATCTGCATCCCTGCGGGGCTATGTCGCCCAAGGAGAATGGAAGAGGCAGAGAAGGGGCATCATGAGCTGCGGCCACAGATCTGCTCAATGTGGTAGATGTCCTTGGGACAGTCAGCAGACAAGACAAGAGGTGCATCCTCTGTTATCACAACATCATCCTCAATGCGCACACCAATGCCACGAAACCTCTCTGGAGCACTCGCATCATCCTCAGGGATATAAATGCCTGAAAGAAGAAAGGGAATTAAAACACACAACACTCTCCAGAATACCACCTTTCCCTTACTGTGCCACCAGGAGAGCAGGGTTGGACTTTTAGCAACATAATGTGTTTGATCCTAAGAATTTTTAATATGGCCAGTTACTCTCTTTCCTCTCACTCATGGCTGTTGGTGGGCAAAGGAAGGAAAGTGTCCCTCTGTGCCTCCAGATATCAGCACATTAATAAAAACTTCCATAGCTACATCTGGCCTTTTCACACTTCTTGCTCTCGATGTTATATTCACAATGATGAATTTAACAATGTTCTGAATAGAGAGAGAGAGAGAAGAGGCAAGCATTAAATATAAGTTTCCAGCTGACAGTTCCAAATCTAGTGACAAGGAAAAAGAAAGATTCCTCACAGTATGCCTAATTTGCAAAGCTAAGTTGTGAATCCCTGTAGCTGCACACTGCAATGCTTGAGACACTACCAGCGACTGGTAGAAGTTCATTAGCAGGAACACAGAACGCAGCATAAGTGAATCAATCCTGATTTCCGCACTGCAGTTCACCTATGCTGCACAGCCTGAGCTCTACACTGCTCTGCTTCCTGAGTTTACCCCTACTACATGTTATCTTGTCTATGTTTGGGAAGGAAATAGGTTTTTCTAATAATGTAATGACTTTGGGAGGGGAATAACTTAAGGCTTTCCAATACTGCTACAGTTTCCAGTTTCACCAGAAGGGATGTGAATACTTTGGTCTGCAGCACCAGCTAATTATTGAATTGCAATACTGTTACCCACAGTGTTACATGTTTTTGTTCACCATTGACTGCTTTTACCTGGTTCAATGGTTATCACCATGCCTGGCTGGAATGGGAGTGATCGGGATATATCTGGGGTATCATGAACATCCATGCCCAAGTAATGGCCCACATGATGAGGGCAGTATTTTCGAACAGCCTAAGAGAAGACAGAACAAGTGTCACAGAGGCAGTTAAAGGCAGTTAAACACAGCCCAACTTGTTCCAATACAAAAGATAGGGAAAAGAGAATAAATAATTATGTATTTAACTAGCAGTCTTACTGCCATGCCTAGGTCACCAGGGCCTGCCTTCCATTTACTAGCACTGGATGGCCTTTAACACCCACCAGTACCAGGTGCCTATTATGAGTACACTGCAGGTTGCCTTTCCCCTGCACTGAAAAGAACAGTCCAAAGCAATCACCGTCTCAGCATGGTGTCAATTTTTAAATCGCTGAGTTTTGCTGCCCAACCCTTCCCATCCCTTAAACATCCAAGCCCTGCACGATTCCCATCAGCAGACCTTCACAACTGACTGCAGTGGGTACAGCTGCTCTGGGCTGTGAAAGTGGTCTCCTATGCACAACAGAGCAAATGCTGTGCCGATTTCATTCGGTGGGTATAGCATGATTTTAATCCACCTCTACAAGGCAAGGACACCGCCTCCCCCCACACCATCCTAATCTCTCTCCCTCTAAAGCAGGAATCAGCGAGAACTCCTCCCTGCTCCACGCTCCTCATTCCCAGGGGACTGAGCCGCAGAGGCCGCTCCCGTCCGGCTGTGCCTCCACCTGCCGGAAGAATCCGGCACGACACGCTCCGTCCGCCGGCGGCAGCCGGGGCTGCCGCGGCACCGGCACCGCACACAACTAAATCCGGCAGGAACCTGTCCGACTGCCGAGAGCCGTAGTGCCGTCACCTGCTTCCGCCATCTTTGCAGTACTGGCATCAGCAATCATCCAACTCTGCAGTGAGAGTGACGGGATAAACTTCTCCGACTGAAAACCAATCCTATTTATCTGCAGGTTCAGCTCTAAGGCTGACCAGTTTCCCAGTCTTGTTCACCAGGTAGCTCTGTGAGTCCTGGTACTGACACAAGATGGTGCAGAAGGGGCAGCAGGTGGAATGACTGAGAATAGGCTACACCTTTTGGTGGCACTGCAGATTTATGTGATGTTAAACAGACCACAAAAGTATAAATAACTGCCTGCAGTCAAGCGTGGATCCAGAATCCTGTGTTAGTGCCCATAGGTCCCTTCAGACTGTGCTCTAAAGCTGTTTCTGCACTGTAAGTAGTGCAGAGCAATGGCAATGGATCTGCAGAGTGAAACAGCAAGAGCCAAGGAACAAATATTCATACTATTCTGCATATAAGACTGGGGATTACGTCATCCCAAATTGTGCAGCAAATGGTTGAATCACATCTTGGAGTTTAGCCCTGTCTCAGAGAAATTAATTCCTGTGCTGAGACCAGCCCACAATATGAATGAAAGGACCGTGTAGCAGCAATTAGAAGAGACATCCTGAAACCACATTCCTGACTCAAATTAAAGCTCTAAAACTACCCAAGGATAAAACAATCAGGATTAACAGGAGTAAACTAGAATAAACGGGTAAATTAGAGTAAAAAAAAAAATTGAAGTACCTTGAAAAAATGGCTGTCAGTGATGCTGCTCTTCAGGACACCCAAGTCTTTCAGTTTCTGTCCAATAAGGCTCAGCATGAGGCTGTAGATATTTTCCAGACTCATGCCAGGGGAGCAGAGGCTCAAGCAGGACTTCTGGATATCCAGGACAGCTTGATAGAGTTCTGCTTGGGGTTTGGTGAACCTGAAGGCCGTTGTAAAGGAATATCTCACAACTAAATCTCTGTCTCCAAGAGAAAAGAGGTTCTGTCCCCAGAACCTATTCTGCATACAGATTCAGTTCAAGGATGGAGCAGGGGAAAACCAGAAAGCAAATAACTGCCCCCTTGTATGAAAGGCCACACCAGCAAATTCACAACTGGCAGAGCTACATACACATCAACTGAAACTCCTGTTTTCTTACACACAACTGGAGTCAGCCACAGCTGAATGTACAAAAACCCTCTCTGCACGTTAAGCATGCTGTAATAGCTGAAAATAGCAATAATCACATACATTCATGCAGTAATTAATGAGGCAGTGGGGAATACAGCTGAATGATTACTTCATGTAATTTGATTACTCTGAAGCAGCATGGAATGGGACATGGTAAAACTATGATTAAACACAAACTCAATCCATTGGTTATTTAAGAACTTATCAAAATTCTTCAAAAAAATTTAATGCAGCATACCTTCCATTGACAGGCCAGGTACGTGTGATGTCACTCACATAGCAGGAAAATTCACATCCACCATCTAGCAAGACCAGTTCACCATCCTGGAGAATAACAGGAAAGAATGCTCTGTGCATCAGTCCAGCTATTAACTGATTTTTCTATTTGACAGCAGGAAAGGAGGTTATGCCTCTTTTTCACAATGCAGCTGCAGAAAAGTGAATTCCTTTTGCAGAGTAACACCCCAGGTACTACTGTTTATAAATAGGCTATTCCAGTTGGATTGTTGCTCTGTAAGGTAGTCTCTGACTATTATATACTGTCTGAACTTTTAAGATGAAGATTTTGGAGGGAAAAAAAAGGCATTTGCCTTTAACTATTCTGCTCTCTGAGACAAGTCCTATTCACACCTGGATCACTTACTCCAGCAAATTATGCCTATGACTCCTTTCACTAAAAGTTCTCAGCTATAGTGACTGAAACAGAGGGGGCTTGCAACAAAAGCATAGAATTTCTGAGCTCCTCACATGATCACTAACAGCTACAAATTTACCCTTGTCATAGGATATGAGGACCCAGCAAAATCACTTTGTATCACAAAATCTGACATGTATATAATTGCTGTAAATGCACTGGTGAATAGCTTGTACAACCTTCCCTTTCTCTTCTAAGACTTTCTTGACTGTTTCAACATATCTTTCTGGATCTATCTGGTGATGAAGAAAACTATTCTGGAGATGTGAATCTCCAATTCACTTCAGCAAAGCTGCTCCATATCAATGACTACACATCTCCCAAAAAGTCACATAGAAGAAAGACAAAGGTCTAGGAACAAAACCACTGCCTTGCTTTCTCTCCTTAAAGGGATTAACAATAAATAGAGCAATAAGATGTTAAAAAAGTTTGGAGTAAATTCTCTGCAGATTTACACTACATGTAGAGATTCATTCCACAGATCCACGACTGTGCCAGCAGACATGATGTGGAATGACAAAGCATAATTGCAGCATGTTAAGGGAAAGATTAAAGCAACAAAATTTCATGGCTAGTGCTACTTCCAATGCTAGCTGCTATCATTATGTACAGTTAAGTGACACAAACAGACACACAGTAGATAAACCAGCAGTGAGCAGACCTCACTATCCCACTGAACAGACAGGCCATTAACTATCCATTTAAATTGTACTTTTAAACTTTTTTCAGAATAACTGGTTGAATTCTTTAAGGCAAATCTGAAATTACAGCACCTGCCATCTTCCAAGCAATTAAACAAGCTAAGTAACAATTTACTGACTAAGGGAATTCAGCCTGCGGTTTGATTGTCCAGTAAATGCCTTATGCTGTGCTTGTCCTCTTTCTTTAAAGCAGAGCCCTCAAGTAAACAACTGAATGAAACATTCAGACACCTCCTAAATTAGACACTTTGTTAGCCTATTTGGAAACAAGATCTGTAGGCAGCAGCACACAAAGGAAGAGTCAAGTTTAAGGGTTTAATCTTCTACTTAATAGTTTTGGAAAAAAACAACTGACAGTCATTTAACTGAACAACTCTAACAGAAGCAACTGGAGTTACAGCAGCACGCCTGACCTTGGATGACAGAACGACAAAGGAAGCTTCTTCCTGCCAAAAGCAGCCTGTCATATCTTTTGTACATTTGTCTCTGCACATCATTTCAAGGTCTGCGAGCGCCCCAGCTTCAAGAAAAGACAATGCTAGTGGGGAAGTTTCATTCTCCATTAAAACAGAGGAAAAATATGCTCCTCTGAAAAGTAAATAGTGAGCAGAGCAGTGAGAGAATACTGTCCCTGAAAATACTTATCTGAATCTAAAGACCTATTGTCAGAAAAGCTGGAGAGGGTTCAATTCAATGAGACTCTTCAAAATAAGACAAAACACGCCACTCTTCCACCTCCTGACATTTAACGCTGATCCATTCCCTACTTGTTCCCCTTCCCTGCTTTGCTGGGCTACATGGAACCAAAATGCTTTTCAGCTTCAGCAGAGCAGGAATGCACTTTGCCCTTATATTGCAAAGCAAGGCCAAGGAATGCAAGTGACAGCAGAAGATCCCCCTGGGGCCTCTGCCCTGCCTGCGACAATGGCTCCCCTATTTTTTGAGCCCCCCAGCACTGCAAGCTGCTGTGAGAGCAGACATGTTCACTAAATTATCTGCAACCCTGTTTGCAAGTCCTTGCACTGTTCAGAAAATACTGCAGCAAGAACTGAGAGAAAAGAAAGACAAGTTGAATCTGCCATTGACAGTAAAATTAACCAAGGCAGGAGTCTTTTCCCTTGCTGACTTAAAAATATACATTTAAGTGCTTTGATTTGTTCAGTCAAAACAAGCAGCAGCTAGGGAACATATATTTGTATCACAGCACTGCATTTCAAGTTACTGGACAGCACAATGGTTACCTTGATGAGCTGATTATTCTTCACATAGTGCAAAGTGTTTGATCTGTTGCCACCAGCAACAACAGGGGGGTATGCCAAGATGTCAGCACCACGAGCCCGGCACTCGAATTCGAACTGGAGTAACAATACAGAGAAGAGGAAACCATTAGTGCTGATTCAGGTGATTAACTGCCCTAGAACCACAACAATTCTTGTCCTACAACTGTTTTCTTAATTTGTACAGTACAAAGTCAAACTGGAAAGTGAGTTGACTAAATGAAAGCAATCTTAAATATTTTTCAAGGACTCTGGAGAAAAAGAAATACAGTTTTCCAAGAATTTTTCAAGCCTTTACCACATCTCCAGGAAGCTCTTTCTGGTACAAGCTGTTCAATACTGTCTCAAACATTCACTACACTGGCATATATTCAATGAGGATATATGAGGATTTGTTCTTATATAAAGTGATGCTCTTATTTGCCATACAACTTTGTGAATTTTGAAAGATCCTATATGTCAGCATGGCAACAGTCATAGTTTGCTTCTGTCTTTTAAAATTGCAAAATACTAGCATATTTACAGCAGTATCTATTTTTAATGACTGTTAAACTAAGAAGGTTTGAAAGTATGCACTATCTTGATGTCTGAGAGGATAGAAGACAAAAGCACCCTAAGTCTCAAGATCTTTACCTTTCTTGAATGATGAAGCTGATGAAAGCACAGAAATGAATACATTTATATCTGTAAAGACCCTCAACAAGTTAATAGCATGTCTTTTCTATGGTTACCAAAATCACATGGGACAGAATACTCCAGGATGCCTACATGGAGCAAAGGTTTTACAATCCTGGTCTGGACTGAAAAACTGACCTGTAAAATACACTTTAATTAAAGTATTTTTTTCAACTCACTACTGCCAGTGCCATGTCAGCATAGGCCCATCCATATAGTAATAGAGGGTCAAATCCTGCTGATGTTTCTTGAACAGGCATCCTTGCAAAGTTCCTTACCTATTAGTTTAGGCTAATTAGTCCTTATTTTCTAACTGAGAGGCATCTAAACAGCATCAATATGGCTGTGGTAATCTGATGTAGTAAGAGGTTAGAAGCAAGAGAAGCAGACTTTACAGACAGGAGGTATAACCACTTCAATTTTGCACAACAGATCTGTAGTAGAGAATAAAGTGAAAACTTTACCTCCAATTGTTCAGCAGGTTTTGCATTTCAATACAGTACAAAAAGACATCAACAGAGAGAAACTTAGACAAATGCTACACTCTTTAAATAAGGGTACAGGAAGTACAGCTGAAGAATTCCTCACACTGACTCTTCTGCATGTCCAAGAAACCACAAGGGTTGGGTGAATAAATGTGCTGCAGTGGGAGACACCTTAAAGAGATCTGACATTTCTGGTTTCCTGGAAGGGTAACATCCAGCCCTTCCATCTCACTTCCAGTTACAAAGTACTCACTTTTGCATACAGAAAGGCTTCATCCACGGGGGACTTACTGGCAAACATCGTCTCTGTGAAAGCCTATGAAAAAGAAGGGACCTTCAGTTAGCAAAGGAGCCTGAACTGTGTTTTCTTTTCACCTGTTGTCTCTTGAGGAAGGCCCAAAATCAGCTGGCCCAGAATCAGAGGGTTTCACCAATTTCTTTGGTGAAAGTGCTGTTAAGACTAGAACCAATTAAGATGTATCCTCTATGAAACTATATTTAGGGGATGACTGACTCCAGTTTTTGGGGGAAAAAAAAAGATTAGATGATTGAGGCCAATCCCATGGTTTGGCATTTTAGGAGTTGTCTCACCTGTGGATTCCCTCAGGTCTAATAGGATTGCCTTATGCAGCTTTTCTTTCAGAGAAGGACAACCTGTACCTCTCTTTTCTACTTGGCTATCTATTTTAATAATATTTATGAAAATGTAACTGCATTTGAGGTATCTGTCAGATTTGTTTACAAGTGGCCAATGAGTTCAAAAGGTATTTGAGGGTGAACAGGGAATGCAAACACATACATAGGAAACATCTTCATACAAATCCTGTTTCCTCAAAATAAAAATAATAGATGGGAAAGAAAATTCTTTTGTAAAGCAGAGAGGAAGCTGGGAAGACAGTGAAAAGGCTAACCTTTGCTTTTAAATAAAAGTCTAACACCTGCAGGCTTTTCTTCACTAGAGTTATGCTAATTGAGAGAATCTGGTAGTCCAAGCAGTCTTCCAGTTTCCCCTTGTCCTGTGGAGGAAGCCAAGGCCAGCAAGTGGTTGAGACAGAGTAGTTCAGTAACAGATTAGACCAAAGCTCTCCTTTCAACTCATGTCACCTTACCAAGGGAATGCACTGGTTCATTAGGAGAGCACACAGCCCCATTACCTCTGCTGTCACCCGGCCAGCTATCTTCATCCTCTCAATCTCTGCAGGGGATTTGATCAGCCGAAGGTTTTGCACAAGATGTCGAACGGCCTGGATGTGGTTTTTGCTCCGAGCTTTTACCTCAGCCAGGGGTTGCATGTAGTCAAAGTGCAGCTCTGCATGCACTGGTTTTCTCAAGTCATACCAAACCATGTTGGACTCACCTGGAATACAAAACAAAAGTTGACACAGACTAAAATAAATGCAGAAATGTCCTCCCTATACTAAACGAACTCACTCCTCCTAAACTAGATCTGTTGCTGTATTTGCAAAAAATAATTTTCTCAGAATTTACATTGACAGACTATATAGACACTTTCACTGTCACAGAATACCAGCAATCTATTCTAAATTTGGATGACTACCAATTCATAGCATATAGATTGGACAAATCCCCAGTTCTGGGCTAATAATGGGGTTTACAACCATCACTGAATAGATCACCCATTCAGCCTGTCCACACTGACAGTGGAAAGCAATTCACCTTTTTGCATGGAATCAAGATCATTAACAACACCACCTCAGAACAGTTGGGGAAACAACTGCTTATTTCAGCCATTCAAAGAAAATGAGCTTACTGAGAACAGACACACTCACAGTGGAAATTTATTCAGAACATCAGTTAACACCAACATTCTCCTCATGGAACATTTTACATGCAAAGGAGTAGAAAAGCCATGGTGAGTCACTGTTGGATGTCCACCAAGGTCCTCCTTTTCTGGTGAAAGTAACCATTAGCAGGTGCTTACAGACAGAGTCAAAGAAACTGGATATTCATTGAAGAGTATTGCTCTTAGCTGACTTACTGTTTTTCATGGACCTCTGCCCCACAGAATTAAAAACTTCTGACTCCATTTAATTTTGATATTCTAAACTTCCACGAGTGATCTACAACTTAAGAGGTTCCAAACCGTGCCATGTGATAATTTAATTCAGTGTTCCCTTTGTTTTCAAATTAAGAAAACTAGCAATTAATCATAGTCATCCTCTGTGCTTTCCTCAACTATACACATCTCATACCTTGTCTTGTTTTCTCTCTTTCAAGCTGAGTAGGTTTGTTCAGCCTGTATCTCACACATTTCATGCTTTCTTTGACTTACCCATGATGACTTACCCATTTTCAAGACATCATTTTTTTGAAACAAAGTAACTCATTCCAACATGGTATTTGATACTCCAGAATTCTCTCCCTCCAGTTGTGTGACCCCTCCAAAGTAACATTTGCCCTTATTATATTGTCATGAGCCTTCTTCAGCTTTATTTTATAATGCATTTAAGTTCCCCCCCGAATTATAACTATTGAGGTTACATAGTGATGGGAGATACAAAAGAATATTTCTAAAGGACAGCAATGTTTGTATTTCACGGGCAAGTCATCATCTAGCTAATGTGAGTGGACTAACAAGGTCCCTGTGTTAATTGCTTTCCAAGTTTACTATGAATAAAAAGTGTTCAAGTTTCCTGTCATTTAGTTCTGACTCTGTCAGCAAACAGATATGACTAAAACAGAAGGACAGTCTTTCTTATCCTGTTCCTTAATATTTCAGAGATATGCAGACTGGCATTCACATGGATACACAAGGAAGTCAGAAATTTTCAAAACTACATACCCATTGGTGGCCCTCAAAGAGCTAACAAGAACTTCCGACTGCCTTTGACACAGCTATTCTCCTTGCCCCTCCCCAGGTTCATTTTAGTTTCAAAGTGATGTCACAGACCACCTCCCAAACCTGAACCATTCAGACTCTGCAAACCACATCCTCATCTCATTCCCTCTCTAGTTTTTGTTACCTTTCAGCTTGGCCACCAAGTGCCTGAACTCCTCAATGGCGTAAGCTTCATCTACTCCTGTGAGAGCAATTGCCCCATCTGGGCCTGATCTGGGGCCATCCCACAGCTCTCGATTTGGATCTCTCTGGGGCACAAAAAGTATGGATTTGTGAGATGGCAGTGCTTTGCCAGGGATGCTCTGCAGCACCAGGATGCTGTCAGGCTCCTGAAACCCACAGAGGTACAGGAAATTAGTGTCCTGGTGGAAAATATAGGGGATGTCATTGCTCATGTAGTACGTGGGGTTGGACAGCAGAATCACTGTGTGGTCCAAACCATCTACACTTTGGGCTTCCTTCTGGATCAACACCATCAGTTTGTGTCGGCGAAGAGCATATTCCACCTGTGACAATCCTGGGGTTACCTCTCCTGTGAATACAAAACAAATCAGATGAAGAAATTCAAGGCTCTAAGGGTATTTTATTAGTCACATGCCTGATTTCCTGCCTACTCCCTGATGCCTTACATGTGCATGCCTTCTTTGTAACCCCTCCCAAGCCTTTCCCTTGCTCCTCTTCAGCTTCCATCCCTACAGCACATCCTCATTTAGGCTGCTTCTCCATCATGCAAAGAGACATTGGTTTTAACCAATTGGATGCTGTGTTATTTCTGTGCAAAGGTAGAACTCACAAAACCTGCTAGATTTAGACAAATATCCAAATGTTTGCAGTGAATGTGCAAAAAAAAAAAAAAAAGAAGAAGGGGCAAGGCAAACTGAACTTTGACCATTAAAAACTGATGGGTTTTACAGCATGGACATTGAACAGAAGATTGCCTCCTGAGGTTGAGCATTAATTTCCTCAGATAAAGCTAGAATGTTTGTTCAAATACACACTAAGTCAACTCATAAAATTACTATTTCTAAACCACAAGTGACAGATTGAGTGTCAGAGATTCTGAGAGATCAGGCAGAAGCACAGAGGTTGCAGAGTCCAACCAGTCACAAGATTCCAGGCAGAAACAAACCATGGACAGCAGGCTGCCATCAGACTCCTGGTTAAGGGAAGGGATCTTCTCCAGGGCATATGTAGCTTTTGTCAATATTTAACAATTCCAATTTCTGAAGTTAAATACTGTATTTCTAATAACACTAACTAAGCAAATGATCTCTCAGATGAAGGTACTCTTTCAACTGCTCCAGTCGCAAAAGACATGAAGTACAGCAATCAAGATACTCACCAAAACAGGACTGAACTTCAAAGGACAACTAGCAACAGATGAAGTATGTATTTTTTAAATTTTGAGACTCCATAATTATGATCTAAATTAATATAAGAGCCTTAACCAGTACTTTGGCTAATACCCTACTTTAAGGTATGTTGAATTTTGATACTGTTTGTTAACTTTCCACTTTCATAATCTTTTTCTTCCTCTTTCATGTATTACACAGTGGCAATTCTAGAACAAAAATTGACATTTGACTTGTACTGTAAGTAAATTCTTGCATGAGTGCAGTGGGAGGGGAAAGTTCTATTTGCATTATTTTTTACACCTTTTTTATTATATCCTCAATATCTATTAGATGTAATAGTCTTTAAAAAGAACGAAAGAAACCCAAAACCCCCACCACATTTATTTTACTCTGACTGTAGAAACTGTGACACAGAAACTATTTTAATGCAATCTGGCCTCACAATTCCACAATTTTCTATGTTCCACTGCATTCCAGTCAGCTTTTTAACTGTCCCAGTCCAGTGAATTTCAGAAGTTGCAATGGGGTGAAACATGGGGTTCCCAGCTGTCTTCCAACTGTGAGGCCTAGAAATTTTCTTTGTATTAAACGCATTTGCTTATTAAAACAGTAATTGTGATAAAACAGTGCCATATTATTTTAAGGAAAGCACCTCTACTTTATTAAATGGAAAAATATTTTTGATAGCTAGAATTCACTTCCAGTGCTTCAGCTACACTTTAAGGAGTCAGCCTCGTTTATTGTGAGCTGCCAATAAGTGCCCTAAGCAACCTGATAAAATGCTGAAGTTAGCCCAGCATTGAGCACAGGGGGAACCTGTGCACTGTCTGAGGTTCCTTCTGACCTGAATTATTCTGCAATTCAATACAGGTGCATGTGTGTATCTATACATATATACACACACACATATACACACATACACAAACATAGTCATCTGTTCTCTCTTTATACCCATGTATGGAAGAACACAGAATGTTTTCCTAGACATATTCCTGAATATATTTTTGCTGCAATTTTTTTTTTGCTTTTTAGATTTAATTGTGATGATCTTATGTCTACATGCTCATTTTCATGAATCTCAAAAAAATGCACAATCTCAGTTTCTATCACTACTGTCTACTTCCAGTCACAAGCTTCTTTTTCTCCTTCTCCTCATATTGAATACTCCTCTGGACAGGGCACATTCTTTAGACAAGTGGTATTCATCTATCAGTATCCCTCACCATTCACCTTTGCTGAACTGCACTTTTGTTTTGTGACTCACAGGACATGGGATATAAACCATTCTGACAGTTCAGCTTGCACAAAAGACTCCCTCTTAATAAAAACCATATTTATTTGCAGGATATCGAGTCCACAAAATGCCACTGCCATAAAAGGTCTGCAGCACCCAAGTAAACAACCCTGAGTACATCATGAGAAAAAAAAAAAGAAGCTATGAAAACATCACATGTAAAGCCTATTTTTTGAATCAGTATCATCTCAGACAAGGAAATTATCTACTAAATATAATTACTGGCTAATGAAGGTAGTCATAAACACCTGAAACCACAGACAACTCTATGATGCAGCAAATCAATACACTCAGAAAAATGGAGACAAGAAAATATCAATGACTGGCTCATGCAGGGCCCAAACCTCACCTGGCTTGAGCAGATGTGGGTGTGTGAAAGGGCTGGGCTGGCCCAAATACCGGTTTGGAATCTTCTTCTGCTGAGCAGGCTGGATGGAAAATCTTCGGAGAGCACATGACTTGCAAACTAGAGGAAAAGAAATGCACCATGTCAAGGTAAAAAAAAAACTGCAAAGCTTTCCAGTTAGGAAAGTGGAGAACTGTGGTCTAGTCATCAGACTCTTAGCAGCATTCCTTCACTTACACGACATAAATATCCCTCCTTAACTTCTCCATTTGCTGTGCATCACAATAGTTTATGAAACAATGTGCACACAACTCAACTGACAATCAAATATTCATGGAACAGATAGAAAGAAATAAATATATGCTAAACCTGACAATCCAGCAACAAAACCCAGGAAGCTCTGTTGATCTGCACATCCCAATTCATACAAATGAACATCATATAAAAGGTGTTCATGATGCACTCAGCACTCTCCTTCCCTTGCTTCCCTCAAACACCACAGGACTCCAAGCATGACACCTGTATATTGTCTCTTTTCGACTATGTCTTCAAAAAATTTCTCTCACCTGGAACAATTACACAGTTTTCAAGGCTTTTCCAGTTCTGTTTCTTACTAATAATGCTGGAAAGAAACCATCAAATAAGACAGGTTTACACAGGAATGTGATTTTCTTTTCCTGTCTGGAGGATACCTGAGAGTCCCTGTTTATACAATGACCTTCCCTGGCAGCAGCATTGGCCAAACTGAACAGTTATGAATCCCACTTCCAAACCCACACACAGCCAAAGCAGGTAAGTTTTAAAGACAACTACAAGTATGCATTTGTCAGCTGGGAATGGGCACGACAAAATCTAAAATTAAAAATGAATTGTCAGAAATTTTAGATTTCTCAGTCACAGCCTTTTGCAGTTGAAGTGCTTGTTCCTGAATACAAATCATCCAGACCTGTAGGAAGGACAGGACAGTCAGAAGGTAAACACCTATTTGATGTTTTGGAAAGTGGTTGCTCTTTATGTTACTTACCATGTGCCTACTAGAAAAACAATTTGTGCTGCCATTCTTAGAACAAATACTTTTAACTCTTCACCAGCATAAGCAAGGGTAACACAAGAAAACATCTGCCTTTCAGGTAGCTGAGACGCTGAGGCTTACAGCAAAACATGCAGACCATGGATTTGCTGTGGGAGTCAGTATGATTAGCCTCTAATTGGAGAACATTTATGCATGACAGCCAATACTCATAACATGAAGCGTTCACTATGTGATGCTTGGCTGGAGACCCGGGCGGTGAAATGTAACTGCAGTTGTTTGCGCAGGCTAGTTTAAAATGGGTGTTTCTACTGTTATTCTCCACGTACACAGCAGACAAACAGGACAGCTCGCAAGGAGACGGACACAGCGGGCATTAAATAAAGCAACACCCTGAAGTCAGTAAGGAGCTTTCTACCGTTGCTTTATTACTCAAATTACTGCCTGTTCTTCCCTAGAATGGAGCTCCGACCGGGGCTGCCACTGCGCCGCTGGGGAGAGCCGCTTTCCCTCGACCCAAGAAGCGAAAGCGGGGCTGTAAGCTGCGATAGCCGGGTGTCGCTACCGGAGCCGCGGGCGGTGTTAAGAGCGTGGGGGAGGAGAGGTGTCTGACCTGCGGCGCCGCGCCAGCCCCGGGCCGCCAGGACAAGCCCCTGCTGCGGGAGACGCGACATGGCCGGGCCACACGGCGCATGGCGGGGCCTCTCCGCGCCGCGGCGCGCGCGCTGACACCATCCCCGCGCGCCGCCCGCCGCCAATGAGCGCCCGGAGCCGCCTGCCCCGCCCGCGAGCGGAGCCCGCGCCACGGCGGGGGCTGGCGGCAACAGCAGCAGGGCAGCGGCGCCGCAGGGGCCGGAGCGCCGCTGCCAGGCTACGGCTGCCGCCCCCACTGCGCTTCCCCCACCACGCCGCGGAGGCCCGCGGCAATGAGTGCCGTGGGCGGGGTCGGGGCCTCGGAATGGGATGGGCGGGGTGGGCTGGAAGGTTCCACGGCGCCGCGTGACGTTTGTGGGCGCATTCGTGGAGTTTATGGGCGGGAGGGACAGTATCTGGCACGGGCGGAGTCAGTGGTGGCGGGCGGCACCAGACCGGTTGTGGGCGGGGGCTCCGGCGGGCGGGGCGGGCTGGAAGGTTCCGCGGCGGGTGGGCGGGGGAACGAGCGCGCCTGGGCCGCCGCCGTGCCGCCATGGACTCGCGCAAGCTGAGTGAACTGCGGGCCTTCGTCCGGCTGTGCAAGCAGAACCCTGGCCTGCTGCACACCCCGGAGCTCGCCTTCCTCCGCGAGTGGGTGGAGAGGTCGGTCCGGGCCGCGGGAGGAGCGGCCGCGGGGGGCGAGGGGGGAGGGGTGTGCTGGCGCGGGACGCGGTGAGGGGAGGGGGGTGTGGCTCCCGCGCGCGCCCGGGGCGGGGGCCGCGCAGGGTCGCCCCCGCGGGTCCGGCCCGGCCCGCGCTGCGGCCTTCCCGCCCTCTCCTCCCCTTCCCGCCGGGATTGCTCCTGGCGCCTTAAAAAGACTTGTTCGTTTTTTTGTTCTGTTTCGTTAACTCTGGCTATTCCCATTGCAAAAAGCCTGCCCCCCGGCCACCTCAGTGGCTCAGCTTTCCAGCCTGGAAAGCCCTAGAGTAATACTTACCGAGCTAATTCTCGCATTACGCAGCAGAGTTGGCTAGCCTGTCTTAAAAAGAGCCGAGTTTGTGGGGAGGTGTGTGACGTTGACTTACATTCTGGTACCCAAAAGCACAAAATACCTGGCAGCTACAGTTCCTGTCCGAAACGTGGTTTGCTCTTTGAAGTTTAATGTCTCAAATGTAGTCGAATTGTCCGCTCCCTGTGAGCCATTTAGGTACCTGTTGTTTACGCTGCACATACTCTGTGTGAGCAGGGCCTGCCATAACAGGTGCTTCCCAAATAAAAATTCTCTTTGGGTTCCACCCTGAGAGCTCTGAAGCACGAGGCTGGAAGGGTTGAGGTTCTTTGCTGCTGGCTGAGAAGCCTGCAGAACCCCTGTGTTCGGCTAAGGTGCTTCTGCTTGGTGTTTATGGCTGCTGTGCTGAAGAACTCTTGAGAAGTGAGGGACATACTTTCAAGTGCACATGTTAAGCCAAGAGAATTAAAAAAAATTTTATCTAGTGACAAACTTGGATTTGTTTTAGAAAATTTGTGTTAAACAGCAAGATGTTGTATGTATAGATATATATATATACCTACATATATATAGAGAAGTAAACACTGACACTTCACAATATGTCCTATAATGAAAATGGCTACAATGAAGTGTTTATTTGTGGGTTTTTTTCAGTGATATTTAAAATTTTTATGTATCTGAATAATATTGTGGTTGTAAAACCACTGGTATTTAACTGAACTTGCCTTTACAGTACTGACAGTAGATATACTTCTGCCTGTCTCATCCTACTGCAGGTCTTTATTCCTTTTGGTATTGCATAAAATACTTCGGTGCCTTACCCTAGGCTTCTTCCAGTACTTCTGTTGCATAAATCTGAAGGTGTGGACAGGCTACTTTAAGGGGGAGGGGAAGAACACTCACTTCTTGTCTAAGAAAGTGCTAGGGAATGGAAAGAGGACTATCTGACTTTCTCTATGTTAATGGGAAGGGCTTTAATTTCCAGATTAATTTTTTAAATTTGTATTTGGTGCTTGTCTTATTAATACAGTAATTACATTTAGAGCCATGGAACGATTTTTACATGTAAAATTTTGACTGAATGTTTTTATCTCAAAAGTTAAAAATTTCAGAGGTTCAGAGTAGAACCTCTTCCAGCTCTCTCAAGTTTTCTGGTTTTCTTAACATATATAAGTTAAATATTTCTCTAAGTAATACACTTGGATGGTGGTTGTGGTACCCAAATTACTTACCATGCAAAACTGTCTGGAATTCTGGTGGGGTTGCCTCTGCCTTTACATAGGAGTGTTGTGTGCAGTAGAACTGTTAAGTGCATTATAGGGCCTGATCATTCTTTTGAAACCCATTGAAACTGCATGGCCTGCCTTCAGGTGGAATATACTCAATAATTCTTATATCTCTGTCTGGCTTACCTGTCTTAATCTGAAAGACATAGGTTTGTTTACCTAGGTAGTGTTATGAGTGATTAGAATAATGACTAAATTATACTAAAATCCATAATTAATTTTTTTTACTAAAATTCTGCTAATTGCTTTGATTTATTTTTTCCTTAAACCTAGTGATTCTAATTCAAATTTTGCTAACTACTCATGAAGCCAGAATGGGGATGCTTTATTTCTTATTAACTGTTAATTTTGCATCAGTAGCCTTAAGTCTTTCCTGTTTTCAATCACTTGTTGTTTTCTAACCCTTATTCTGCCTAGCTGCTGTATTTAATTTCTATATCGATGCTCTTTGTAGAAAAAGCATTGGGTAGTGCGTGAGTGTGTTTGGAAAGTGTTTTGACATTCCTTTTATCAAGCCCAATTTTTCATAATTGCATAAAAATACAAATGTTTTACTTGCATTATTGTGAAATGAGTCATGAAAGAAAACATGTTGCAAAACCCTGCAATTGAACAAAGAAACAATGGCAGTGCTTAAAAACAAACTACAGAATCCCTAATTGATGAATAAGGCTTTTTGCCTTTTTTGCTGTTCAAATAGGTTTTTACCCTTTTGAATTCATGGTAATCCAATTTCTCTCGAAAGATAATTTTGCTGTTAATAATAAAAGTGGTTGCAGAAATCACATTTGCAGTTCTTCCAACAAGTCATAAATGTGACACTTTTCATGGTCCTGATGAGTGGAAATGGGCAGTCACTGTTGCAATGGAGTCCTGACAGCTCCCAGTTGTTACTGGCATCACACACTAAACTCTTTGTGTGTCTTGTGTGTGTTTGTGCCTTTTATACAGCTCAGTACCTGCCTTTCCCTGCAAAAGTGTCTTGTGTTTCCATACACTGCTGAGGTTTAATACATTGCAAATGTTGCATGTATTTCTGCTGTGTATTCCAACATTGTTATCAAATACTGGACTAAGAGATATTAGAGTAACTTTCTTTTGAGTCATTCTGGGATTATAACTGTAGTTTAAATAGATATTACCAGAATAGCAAGAATATTTTCATTTACTGTGAGTGAAACTGTTTAGCCTTGGTAGTTCATGAAATAGCATGTTATAAGACATGCATGTATATTAGTAAACATTTCTCAAACTGAACTAAACTTTCATAGTTTTTGGAAGGATATGAAGAGAACAGAGGAGACTGACTCAGTTTTTTCAGTCATGAAGTGATTTAAGGTTTCAGACTTAAAATCAGCTAATACCATGGATATTAGCTATTAGCTCTCTTAAAATGCTTTGTAATTTGTAGTTTTCTTTATGCAGAAGATAAGTTCTGAGGCTTCCCTAGATGGTCCCTGTAGTCCTCTCCTTGGTTTTTAGAGACTAATAGAGTTATGTGTTCTATTGTCAGCCTACGAGGGCAAAAATTTAGGAGGAACAGTTATTAGTTCATGTTCCATGTTTTCTGCCTGGCTGGATAATGATTTCTGAGACTGCAGTTGTTTAATCCTTGCAGTATAAATTTGATTAAGTAATGTCAGCACCCTGGGGACACAGTGATTGTTGCAACAGCTTCAGAACATGCTGGTGTTTGTCACTTGTTGGGGTTTTGTTGGTTGGATGATTAGTTGTTTTTAGGGTTTTTTGGCAGTTTTTCCTTGTAAATGAGAAGCACTTCAGTGCTGTTTGCTTGCCTTTCACTGCAGGGCCCTGTGCCAGGACCTGTCAATCCTGTCAATTCCTTCTCCAACTCCTTCTACCTTTTCTCCCCCAATTCATCCCTATCCCTGTCCTATTCTGCCTCATTCAGGTTTGTTTTCAGCCAGTTTGAGGCCTGACTCTGAGGTGCTGCTGACAGGAGGGAGGAAAGAGGGGAGAATTAGCTACTGTAGCTTGACTTAAGAAGTTATAACTTCTCATCCTTGGGATACAGTTTTTTGTGGCACTAATTCCTGAAAGCAGATAGTCCTACATCCTTCCAATTCCTCCTGCCTAGCCCTGTTTACTCACCTCCTTCTCCTCTCCCTTGTATCCCATCTAACCAGTTGTGTGGGGCTCCAAGGACTTGGTTGGTGAGTTCATGAAGACATTTTTCTTGAAAACCATTGGTAGGTGGAAATGTGGGCAGGGAATGCCTCAGAATGGTATTCCTTGTGGCATGCTGTCATAGATATGATGAGGTGTTCTATCTAACAGCTGGAGAATTCAGCATCTGCTTATTCCTGGCTGCTTATCAAAGTCGATAGTGTGTGGAAGTTTATTCTATATTGACAGAATGCTGTCTCCACCAGTATTGCTCCTTAACTGTGGTGAAGGAGAGGCAGAAATATTGCAATATGTAAGAGAAATGACATTTTTTCTAGGCAACTGGGTTTTTTTAATTGTATAGGCATTTTAGGCTGTTCTCTTTAACTGTTTGACCTCAGTTCAAAAAAATAATTATACTTTTAATATCTATAATATCCATAATACCTAGTTTTGATTCAAACATAAGTTACATTTAAAAGAGAAAATCCATTTAAGCCAAGAGGCAGCTTTTCCTTTTGAGAAAGGGTGGGTGGGTGAAGGGTGATGTGAGTAAATATGAGTCTCAAAGGAGTTGTACAACAGTGTGTATTGCACTACACTGACAAAAGTGTGGGGAATATGTACTCTATTGGCTGCTTGGGCAGTGAAATGGATCATCATGTTTTGTGTTACAACAAAAGCTGAGATTACCAGGATTTGAATCAATAAAATACGTGCCACTATTTTGATAATCTTACTGTTTTGTTTTGTCTTTTCTCTGTTTTGCTGAAAAGTATGGGAGGCACAATACCACCTGCTCCGACCAATGCCTCCACAGAGGAGACAAAAAAGGTGAGATATGAAGAATTTGTCACTGAAAATTGATGCTGGCAAAATTACTGAGAAGCAGAAGGGGAAAATTGCTGTCAGTTTTCACTCAAATGAGGGAATGAATGTGAGAGTTCAGTCTGAACCCTGCCCATTGTGTGGTTTAGATGACTTGTTACAGATGGCTTCCTAGTTCATTTCAAGTGTTATCATGCTCCATTTCCCTAATTGTGAATGCCTGATGTTCTCTGCAATGCAAATGCCATACAGAGTCTTGATTTTTTTTTGTTGTTGTTTTCTCTTGTCTGTTTAGAAACTATTTCTCTAGTCATTAGTAGGTCATATTATAATCTTTTCATGAGAAAAAGTATTAATGAGCATGATAACTAATGAAGTGATCAGTGGAACTATCAAAATTTTAAGGCAGTATTGTTGAACATGGCTTTTGTTGATTTAAGGGAGAAAATAAATTTGCCTTGTAGGTGTGTATGTCAGGATTTTTTCAAGTTTGAAATACTTTAGGAGAAATATATTTGTAATTTTTTTTAACAAGACAGCAGATGCTGGAATTACTGGCCAGTTAGAGCAATATGAAGGGATTGTGTGTATGTATTGAGTATAGTCTGACAAGTATAAAGACAAGCAGTTTGTATCTGATAATAGGTTGTGCTAAGTTATGGGATTCAGATGAAATTTAGTTAGAAGTTGATAAAGCATTTGAAATTTTTGGAAAAAAATTCTATGTAGAAGTGGCAACCATCTCAGACCTTGGCAAATGAAAACAATATTTAAATAACTGTCAACCAGCTTAACAGTTCATTGCTAAAGGACATTAGCTTAATGGTATTAAATGGAGAGAATTTTTGATCCAGAGAATGTATGAGGGAAGGCAGGAAAATTGGAAGAGTTGGTTAGTAATCACTGCAAAACTGGATCTGAATTGGATATTATTTGGATTATTTGGTTTTGGTTATTGAATTACAAAACTTGAAGGACCAGCTTTACCAAAAATAGAAGTTCATGAGTCAAGATTGGGGCTCTGAAATAATTGCATACATGATAGGCTTAATCTGAGAGGAGGGCAAAAGAGATTAATATCTTAAAAATAAAATAGTTCAGCTATACTGCAATCTGATTTTTCTAATACATTTTTCTTTTATGGGAGTGGAAATAGAGCATTGGTCAGAAATAATGTGTGCTTACAAATGTGTGTGTCTCTCAGGGCAAGGCAGAGGAACACCCAGAGGAGCCGGTGAAATCACCTGAACCAGAAAGTGAAGAGAGCGACTTAGGTGGGGAAAATAGCGACTTGATTGCATTTTGCCAATCTGAAAATTATTCTGAAAATTGTGTCTCTGTAGATGGAGCTTAGTTGTGCTTTTGATTTTTCCTTCAGAAATTGATAATGAGGGAGTGATTGAACCGGACAATGATGACCCTCAAGAAATGGGAGATGAAAATGTGGAGGTAAGCAAATTTTCAATGTGGCAGTAGGAAAGATAGGAGGTTTGGATAGCAGCTGAGGGAGGATGAATACTCTATTATCTGTGTAACCAGCTGCTGATTTGCCTCTTTTTCTTCTAAACAGAAAACTTACTGGCTTAAAATCACATTATTTTGTTTTTCAAGGTTAGAGTCAATCAAAAAGTTCCATGGATGATCAGGTCAGAAAATGCTGAAGAAGTTTATCAAAACACCCATGCAAACTAGATATGTAGAATTCTCCCGTTATTCAACTTAGCTTTCAAGTGTTTTATAGCTAAAAATAATTTTGACTAATGTCTTCAAGCTGAAAGCAAAGGTTTTGTGGGTTTTTTGAACCATGATTTCAATGCAAATTAAAATTGAGATTCTAGAATTGGACAGTTGAAGCACTTTCTCCTTTGGCGAGGTCTTAGTGTGATAATTTTGGCCTGTATTCTACAGCTTTTGAGGTTTGTGTGTGTTTTTCTTTTTTTTTTTTTTTTCCCATTAGGTAACTGAAGAGATGGCGGATCAAGCTAATGAAAAGAAGATTGAAGCGATAAATGCTCTCAGTGAAGGTGATAAATTGCTTTTTAGTACTTATTCAAGGACATTTGTTTTGGTCCTCCTCTTACAAAAAAGAAGGTGAATATCTTGGACCATTTTGAATCCTTTTGAGGAGGAGGGAACATACTTCTCATTGAATACCCATAACTATTTAGAACTTGAAAGCTTCTTCAAGTACTGTTTTTCCAATGTAGCCATAGTTTAGGGAAAGGTGGGAGGGGCAATGAGGTACTACAGCATTTTAATTACAAATTGATCATTATAGTAATTCTCTCCATATTATGATTAGTGTCTCTAGTGCTTTGTCTTAATGCAGTGAAAAGGTGTACAGTAAAGATGTGAGATTCTATTTGATTGCATTCAAAGTTAAATATACAAATTTAACTGTAAAAATATCTCTTCTCAAGCATTAATTTCTAAGTTTCTACATCAGTAGCATAGCAAGATGGAGAAAGTGATTTTTCTTTGTTGATAATCTTCTAGCTAAGAAGCGTCTAGGCACATAACACTATGTAAGGCAGGTTTGGGAATTCAGATGTAATTTCATTACATAATCATCGAAACTTCACTGATACTTATATTTAGGGGACCTTCAGAAGGCTGTTGACTTGTTCACAGATGCTATCAAGCTGAATCCTTGTTTGGCCATCTTGTATGCCAAGAGGGCAAGGTGAGTCATAACTTAATGTTTTATGTTTCTGTCTTTTCTGTTATTTTCCTTAAGGAGCCTAAATATAAGGCCACTTGAGGATCTGTATAAACTTCAATCACAGGAGGGAAAGGGAAGTGTTTATTTCTCTTCTCTTTGACTCACAAGATTTGCTGGAGCAGCCATATAAAGAATCTTGGTAAGAGAGTAAATAACAGGATGGTGTTCCAAAATGCATTGTGGTAACATTAAGGATGCTTTCCAGGAGGCACCCTGACAGTCACACTCGCACTCCCTGAGTTGGGACTGAATCACCCTTGCAGCTACACCAACACTCACACAGTCAGATCAGGTTTCCTTACAGTCTTGACCCTGGATTTCCCACAGCAGACTCTCAGACATCTGGATCCTTAAAATAATTTAATCATGGTGCAATAACAAATCAACAGCTCAAGCTGATACCTCTGAGGAGGGATTCTAAACAAAGGAAGCGCTGGGCTTTTACACCTTCACAGTCTGTGCATGTCTGAGGTCATGGGCTTCTGCTTTGTCTGAGTGTCCAGTCACCTGGCTGGGCCACGGGTCCCTTGCAAAGGTTGACAGCAGTTCTTGCCTGGGGCTCTCACCACCTGGCATCCAATCTTCAGCTGACACTGCAGCTACACATGGAGTATTCCTGCACTGAAAGTATTCCTCAACAATAGTGCTTTTGGTATGTTGAGGTAAAATAATGCTGGGTTACAAACAATTGTGAAATTTGAAGTGTATTATGGGATTAAGATGATGAATGAAATAGTACTCTGTTTAGATGCGAACTTAGTTAAGAATCCTGTGAATTCTCTCCCTGTTGTACCTGCTAAATGAATTTGTTAGTAGACCAGGTGCTGTTCAACAGTTGTATGTTTGAACAGGACATGTCTGTATCTCAGCCCATTCTCTACGCACCTGACTGCTCCTTACATCTACCAGACTGCAGATGATGCATTGGGAACTTTCTAAATTCATACCACACAAACATCTTTATCTTCCTGATTCTTCAGGAAGGCTTGACAAGTATGGGTTGCAGAAGCAAATTTTTTTTTCTGTTCTTACACAAAGGACCACCAATCATGGATGATATGATAATTTAGTGGATCTTTCCCATAGCAATTTTATTCAAAGAGAACATAAACTTTCATAAGATTAGTGTTCTTTATATGTGATACAAAATGCTGTTCCATTGTAATACATCTTGACTGGTACTTGCCTTTCTGTTTTTTTCCTTTCTGTATCAAAGTTTTTGCATGTAACACCACTTGTGTACCTTAACACACTTTGCTGGTGCCATCATAACAGTACGATTAAAATCTCTTAGTGCCCTATTTTCTCAGGACTGGGTGTAGCAATGAAAAATAAGAATGTTAGGCGAAGTTTAAAAGTTCCCTCAATTTGGTGTGTTGTAGAAAGAAATTAATAATATATTAAAATATTATAAAGCTTGCCATGCTGATCAAGTGCTAGGAGTAATCCAGCACTGGGTTCTGGGGGGTATGTGTGTTTGAGAGACTAGGGGCTTTGTGGAGACAGCAGCATTGCAATGACTCTCATTGATGAGGAGTAGCTTTGGGACACTTCCCTGACACCCTGTCTGCCTTTTTGTTCCTAGAAGACAATTTGTGACTTTCTGTTTGCTTTATAAGAAACCTTAATAATAAAGTTACTTACAGGAATTGTTGACAAACTGTTTTCAAATACATGTAAAAGGAAGATGTAGAATTAGATGTAGATGTAGAAGTTCTGGCATAGAATATGTTGAATACTGAATACTTTTGTCAATTCAGGAATTTTTTTCAGTGTTTCTTTAAGAAATTTTTAATTTTAATTACTTGAACCTCCTAAAGTACCACTCTACTAGTTAGTCTGATATGCTTGTATGATGTAAAATTTTCAGTTTTTACATTTAACTGACAAGGGATTTGGGCTTCTTGCTGAGTTTGTGTTTGTTTTGCTGCTTTTGATTTTCATGACTCATGTCCTACCTTCTTTTCCTCATGACTCTAGCTGTTGATACTTGTACTCTGTGTAACTCCTCATGCTTTCTTTGTGTCACTGTGTTAAAGACTGTGCAATATGGTATGCAGAATATTATTGTTGTTTTGTTCAAATTGCTAGTTGCCATTTGCCAGAGACCCCAAGCACCATGGGACTGAACTGTCCTTTGCATTTATGTATCTTCTCATCTGCACTGAAGTTATTCTTGCTGGCAAGACTTGAGTCTGAACAATGAATGTTTTCAGTTCTTGCTCATGAGTCACCTACAGTGCTGGGAGGGTGAGACTAAATTTTAGTGACTTTGTTATCTATGCTACTATGAAATCTTTGAACTCAGCTCTTCAACTGCATTATCTCACTAGCTTGCCTTTTAGTCATCCAAAATAATTTCCATCTTAAGTTAGTAACTTGGTATTTCGATATGTATGATAAATGTTCTTGTTCCCACAGTGTTTTTGTGAAGCTACAGAAGCCAAATGCTGCCATTAGAGATTGTGACAGAGCCATCAAGATTAATCCTGACTCAGCACAGACCTATAAATGGAGGGGGAAAGCACATAGGTAATGAACTGCACCTGTACTTGATATTGTCTTTACTTGGGAATAGTTTTGTTCACACATTCTCTCCTTCTCTGTGCCTCTGAACTGTTTGTCTTGTACCCGAGAGCAGTAGCTGTGGGCCAAGAACCCATTGTGCTGAATACGTGGCCTAGAGAATAGAAAGGATGATAGTGATTTATTGATGGCAATTTTTGAGTAGTTCTCCTGTTACTTTTTCCCTTCCACTCACCCTTTCTCTCTCTGTCTCATCTCATCTTCTAATGGCTTACTGCTTTTTTGAATAACATTTTCTAATTATTTGGTAAAGATAGTGAGATCTATGACTGCTTGTTTTATTTGTTTGGAGGTCTTTTGTTTTCACTTAGTTTGTTGGGATTTTTTTACTGACCTATAATTCTTGAACATTTCTCTGCTGTCCTTTTCCCTTAGACCTGGGGCTCTTCTACAGAGTAAATTGAAATGCTTGGTTATTAGGGAACCATTTGTTGCAATTGAGAAATGTTATTAAGCAAACAATGTAATTATTTAAAATGGTAATTCAGCAAACAATGTAATTATTTACGCATGCCACTAACTATAGTTCAACTTTTTTTTTTTAATAGCAATAAATCAAGAAAAAAGATGACAATTCTTAAGGCTTATATAAAAGTAGAAAAAGTAAATGCTAATATAACTTTAAAAAAAAGCATCTTAGTGTTTAGAGAATAGTTAGTGTCTGCAGTTTTAATTTACAGTGTGAAGCTTGAGAGTGGGAAGACTGGAGAACAGTTTGAATTAATACCTCTGTCTGTGAGCAGGAGTGCTTTCACCATTTAGTAATACCACCATTTGCTTTAATTTTTTTATTGTCAAGGGTCCATATAAATTAATAGTAAAGAAGTGTGCACAGAGGCTTACATGACCACTTTAGTGACCACTTTAATTAAAATGTGGTGCATCCAGTCCTGAGGTTTGAGTGCTGAGTAAGAGGGTCCACTTAAGCCTGAGGTGGTAGTAGTGCATCCTGTACATAAACAAGTTACGTACCCTTCTCCCTATTATATCATTCTTTATAGCAGACAGTGACATAATCTCATGGAAAGTATTTTACTCATTGTTTCTTCAAGCAAAAGTTAATCTAAGGATATGAAGCAAGAAAGCAAGTGTCCTCTAACAGTATTGTAGTGTGCAGCTTAGAGGAATCACCATAATTCTTAAACTTCTGTAAGTCCTTGTAGCTCTAGGTAAAATTTCTGAGTGATGCATGGTTAAATGTTTTGAAGAGCTGCAAGTATTCAGTTTTCTCTTCTGACTGTTGGTGTCTTCTGACTTCCAGACTTCTTGGTCACTGGGAGGAGGCTGCTCATGATCTTGCATTAGCTTGTAAATTGGATTATGATGAAGATGCAAGTGCCATGCTGAGGGAGGTGCAGCCAAGAGTAAGTGGGGAGGAATGTTGGAGGTCTTTCCTGGATTTGTCTGAGTGACACAGCTGCCTTCATATTCTTCAACAGGCATTGTCTGGAAGAAATGTGTTCATATGTCTTCCAACACTTCAGACTGAGTTTATAAATACTTTTTTACGGTCTTTAGAAGCAACTGTTTATGACTGTGTATAGAGAAATTGAATGTATGGGGCTGGGCATGTAACAGAAATATGAAAGACATTCCTTTTTAAAATTTTAACAGAAGAATCTGAAGCAGTTGAAGTTTGCCAGGTATTTTAGCATCTAGACTAAAAACCTTCTGAAAAGCCATAGATAGATGGTAATTGATTTTTTCCCAAGGTATTTCTCAGTTGATCAAAGCTTTGACCTTAAGCATGTTTTCCAAAGGAAGCATTTTGCTGTGGTTTGTACTTTCATTAGTCAGCCCCATGAGGGCAGCCTCAGCTCTGCACAACTGATTTTCAGCTGTTCTTCCCTGGCTAACCCCAGCAATCTTCTAAGGAGAAACTTCAGTAACAGTATTGATAGCAGGCTTTCTTTTTCCATGTTTTTGTGGGTTCCTTTGAAGTGATTGAGACACCACAGATTGCTGCTTTTGCATTGTGTTGGATTTACATAGGAAGTTTGGAGGAAGGTGGAGATTGCAGGTCTGGCCTCTTGTAAGGAGAGACCTGAGCCTGCCCCTGTGTCAGAGGGAGCCAATGCCAGCTGGTGCCAAAGCTGAAAGAGTCAGTGATGTCAGTGGTGCTTCTGTGATAAGATATTTAAGGAAGGGTTAAAAAATACAGTGTAACAGCTGTGAGAGGGAGGGCAGTAAAGAAGAAAAATATGAGAGAAGCAACCCCTCAGAGACACCAAGATCAGTGAAGAAGAAAGTGGGAGGTGTGCTAGGCATGGGAGCAGAGATTCCCCTGCAACCAATGGAGAAGGTCATGGTTAAGCAGTTTGTCCTTCTTGAGCTGATGGAGATCCACAGTGGGGCAGATCCACCCTGCAGCCCGTGGAGGATCCCATGACAGAGGAAGTGAATCTGCCCTGAAGAAAGCTGCAGCTCATGGAGAGTCCCTCAGGAGCAGGTTCCTGGCAGAAACTTCAGCCTGTGTAGAGAAGCCTACACAGAAGCTGGTTTTGTGGCAGGAGCTGCAGCTCATGGGGGACCCATGGGGGATCAGTGTGTTGTTTAAGCACTGTACCTTGTGGGGACAGCCACACTGGAGCAGTTTGTGGAAAACTGTATCCTGTGGGGCAGATATGCTGGGGCAGGAAGAAGGTGTGAAAAGGGAGGAGTGGCAGAAATACAGTGCTAGGAACTGATGATGGCCCCCATCCCACTGTGCTCTTCAGGGCTGAAGAGGGGGGAATGAAGCAGTAAAGCTGAGCTTCGGGAAGAAGGTGGCTTTAATTTTGTCTTTGTTTCTCATCATCCTGCTCCATTTTTAATGGGTAATAAATTTAATGAATCCTCCCCAGGTTGAGTCTGTTTTGCCCATGATGGTAGTGGGTGAGTGATGTCTTTATCTCAAGCCAAGAGCTTCTCCATCTTATTTTCTCTTCCCATCCTGTTGAGGAGGGGGCAGTGAGAGAGTGGCTCAGTGAGCATCTGGCAGCCAGTCAAGCTTAAACCCCCAGATGCATAAACATTCCTGTGTCTAAGAACTTCAGCTTTCAGCTTTTCTACCATGTCTTTGCTGTCTCCAGCAAAATGACAATGGAAACCATTTTACAACCTCCTAGTTTTCTGTTTTGGAGACTATTGATCTGTGGTTAATGTAATTAGGTCTTAGGTCTCAACTGGTTTTCATAACAAGTAATACCTAATGCTTGGCTCGGGGGAGCCTTTCCCAGTTAATCTGCTTGAGCACAGAAACAGCAGAGTGAGTTCATGTGATACATTGATGTGTAGTTGCTAACTGCATGGGAATTTGTGTATGTAGCTCTAGGAAAAACATAGGGTCTTTTAATGGGTTATTTTTAAAATCTTTAGTAAGTGAAAATTATGCATTCATCTAATTTATTCACTTCAAGCTTTCCTAGAATTTTTTACGTTGTAGCACTTTCAGCTAAAAGTCTAAGTCAAATTCTAAAAACATTTAGTTCATTTTGAGAAATACTTAGATATAACAAAAATCTAAAATTTGGAAACTATTTATGTTTTATTAAAAAGAAAACAACACTTACCTCTCTTAATGAGCCATTAAATGTCAATGATGTCAGGATCTGATAGCAGGTACTGCATTCACTCCCTATCATTTCTGCTGCTTCCAGTGTACTTTCTGTGGCAGATGTACTTCAGGAATGATGCAGTATGGAACGAGTATCTCCTTACTAAAATAAGTTGTATCAACTTTCTGCTACTTAGAAAGCAGTTTTTTCCTTTAAGGAATAAGAGTATTTCTCTAAAAGAATACAAGAGTATCTATTGTCTAAGTAGTATCTTTGTTCTTGCACCCGGATTTTGCTATGTGTTTTTCAGCTACAGGAATGTTACAGAGTAACCATCATACACTATTTCTGAACTCATGAGACATTTTTGCAGTTATTTATAAGGATGCCTTTTGTTTTGAGGAAACCAGTGCTGCCCTTAATTCTGTTGTTATAAGGAGCCCTGAGTGAGGAGCCTTGGGAAGTTCATTGTGAATTCTTCTTTTGCTGGGACTATAGATTTAATACATTTGAGAAAAAAGTTAGTAAAAAGAAGCAAACTTCCTCCCCACGAGCCCTTTCTTGGTTTGGTTGAGGAATTATTTGGTCTGCTTGTGTTGGTCTGTACATGCTGTAGAGGTATCTGAAACAGCGATGACACTATCTAGAAAGTGTGCAGTGGGAATTTTACTTGCTATTGTGCCCTTTTCCAGGGAAGTTGCTTGTTTTAGCCCCAGAGAAATCAACATTTCAGCATGAAAGCATAAAGGGACATGGAATAGTAACATGTTCAAATTCTAATGATGATTCAAGTCCTAAAGCTACTGCAAAAACATATGTTAGACTGCATGTTCTGGTGAATCCAGTCAGGGTTGAGTAGACATGAATGACTGACTGCCATGGGAAAGAAGTAGCAAATGGCTCCTGAAACAAAGAGGCTTTTAGGATGCGAAATCAGATCTTAGTTTTAAGAACTGGTAGAATGAATTTGTTATGCTTACATGTATTTTGTACTGAAATACGTTGTGTGAGATGCTAGAGATGTATAGGAACTCCTGGTCTTCCATTGTGACAGGCTCAGAAAATTGCAGAACATCGACGAAAGTATGAGCGGAAGCGTGAAGAAAAGGAAATCAAGGAAAGAATGGAAAGAGTGAAGAAGGCACGGGAGGAGCATGAGAAGGCACAAAGGGTGAATATTCAGGCTTTAGTATTTCTTAATAACTTGTTGAGTGTTAATTTTGGTTAAAATTAATTACAGAGGGAAAAAAATAAGGTAAAGGTAAATTTTAAATTTTAGAGAGTTAGTTTCTGTGTTGGTTACTTAACCAATAATGAAATCTGGAGAAGAGGGCATTTGAGTTCATTTGGTTTTATTGCTTGTGACAAAAACAGTCTCTGGAATCTCTACTAATCCTGTATTTCAAAAAGTCTGTTATTGTGTGACTCTTCCAGAATAGTTTTCACTTAAAGTCATTATGTATCCCCAAGTGGGAGGGGAGGTTTTGAATTCATAATAATACTTGGCCTTTGCTTCTCTTCCTCACATCCTGGCACAGTTTGCTTGCCTTTTTTTTTTTATTATGTATTTTAATATGTGTGGGATGGGAGTTCTAAAATTATACACTTTGTATTCAGTAGAACCATACCCTGCATAACTAACCTGCAAACATGTGCAAAATTAAGAATAGACAGCAATTTCTTGTCAGTCCTTTTGAAGACAGTGGAGTGCTTTGTTTCTTGTGATAGCATATCTGCCTGAAACAGTCTCAGCTGTTATTTTTTTCTCCTAAACCCAGCTGAGCAGTAGAAAACAGGCTGCAGTTCCATTGTTTTGTGTGGAATGATGTGCTTTCATCTGCAGGAGGAAGAAGCAAGACGACAGGCAGGAGGAGCTCAGTTTGGTGGCTTCCCAGGTGGCTTCCCAGGTATTTTATTTTTATGCACAAATACTTGAGGTAGAGGTGGCTGTTGTTTCCATATGGAGTATTTTAGCTGCAGTTTTCATAGCATTTTTTCTCAAGACAGAGAGAAAAATCTTACGTGAAGTTTAGAACTTGTATACAAATAACTTTTGGAGCACTGGTGGCAAGAGGGATTAGATTCTTTCTCTTTAAGAGGATTGGTGCTGTGCAGCAAGTAGAGAGAAGACAGAAATCAATGCTTGAAGGATAACAGAATGAAAGGATTTAGGTCTGGAAAAATAAAAGAAGCAGAATTTTCTCGATAATGTGTTTAAAAATGAGTATAAAAATGTTTTCTAAATTACTCAGGGTGCCTTGTATTTAAGAACAACAGTTTTAAAGTTGAAAATTTGGTTTGAACATGAGGGAAATCTGTGTTGGTTGGAAGCTGTTGTTAATAGAATAGTTTTTTAAAGGAGGTAGTGCAGATTGTCTTATAGAAAAGTTATCCTTGACAGCTTCACAAAAGTCAGGCTTTCCATGTTATACAATGAACTGGGGAGAAAAAAAAGTACTCATGCTCTTGAACATTGAGATGTAGTTGAGAGTTGAGATAGGCTGTGTGTGTGCTCCAACTGGATCAGCAGCCGGATAGAGAACATATGTGTCACGCTCAGCACAGCTGGGGAAGCTGCAGAATAAGGATTCCATAAGAGAACCTCAAGTATTTTGTATCAGGGATGGTTTTTGGGGGGTTTTGTTGGAGTTTTTTGCCATTGGTGGCACAATTTTTCAAAACCTAAAGTTCCTGCCAAATGTGGAACATGCCTGGGGCATAATATTGAGCTGCTTCTGCCCTAAATTGTTCACCCCAGGCATTCAAACTCCTGAGCTTGAGACGTCCCTCATTTTAGTTAACCAGGAAAAGAACTGTACTTATTACAAGGCTCCTATTCAATTGGGTTAAAAGCTTGAATGAAGTGAGATGTAGGTCTTAACAGAAAGAGAAGGTGAAGACACTTGCTTTCCATTGAGTGGGCCAGCTGTAGCCATATGGAAGACATGGCTTTAGAGATGTGGCAAGGACAGTAAGTCTTGGTCTCAGTGAGCATAATTACAGTATGAGTGAGTTGAACATTTTTCTTGTGTTGGATTTTCAGGTGGCTTTCCTGGTGCTGGAGGCATGCCAGGAATGGCAGGTATGCCAGGTCTCAATGAGATTCTCAGTGATCCAGAAGTTCTTGCAGCCATGCAGGTGAGTATTTATTAAAGTCAAAGCTACACGTTCTGAACGAGAGAAGAACAGCACCTATGAGCCTCAGGGGAGGAAGGAAGATGTGACCTTTTGAATGGCAATGGGGTGCTTGCTTATTTGTGTTGTAAAATTTTTCCTGATGTGTGTGACACCAGACTGGTTTAAATGTTAGCTGTTTTGCAAACTAATGGAAGCTTAATTAAAGATGACACACAAACCCTGCCCGCCATCTATGATATGCAAAACTGTGTGCTATATGCAGTTGTCATCTCTTTTGAGAAAGTCTCTCAAATGGTCCTTTTCCACACATTATAACTCACTTCCTGATTTTTTGAATGCACACACTTTGTAGAGGCATAATTATGCACAAACAAAAAAATTGGTAATATTTTTCTTACACAATGTATTATAATATTGTGATGAGAATTGCCTTTCTCTTAAGAGATTAAATGTTTGAGGTTTTGCCAGAGACAAAGTATTATTAGAATAGCTCTTCATCTGGCATTTTCTGAAATCATATTCAGAAAGCTTACTTCCCTGCTGGGCTTGGTTAATTACTCTGCTCAGGAGAAGTATTTCAACAAATTAAGGGGAACATGTCTGACAACACCATTTTTATGGGCAGGTGGGCTAGAAAAAGTCAGAGCTATGTAGTTACATTTGCATTCTAATATGATCAAGTACAGAACTATTTTCTTTCTTTTTTCTGGATTGCCATGATTAGACTTACATATTGTCCTCAGCTCATTGAAGTAAAGGCATCACAAAGGAAGCTTATTCAGTATGCCCTGGAATCACAAAAAAATCATCACTTTCCATGCAAAAGTTCATGGGTTTGTTCCCTTAATGGCTGCTGATGTTGGAAAATACCCCTTTGCTTAGGCTGCCACAGTCAGCAGTGTTGGCATGCATGCAAACCATGCAGAAAGGGCCTTTGACTTGTAGCTGTCTTCCTTACTTGGCTACTTCCTGCTGTAACACTGGAGTTTGTGATGAGAGGTTGCTGAAAACAGTGTTGAGGTGCAGCTAAATACTAAGTGCTTGTCACATACCTTTGAGAAGACTCCACTGCATGCTGATTACATATGCCCCAGCAAAGGGTAGGACTCTAGCAAGAATGTGTGTTGAACAAGTGTCTTCTGATAATACAGACAGGCCTTAGCATGTACAGCTATCTAGATAGGATTTATTGGAACTTGATCTATGTCTACACTGCCACCTTTTCCTAAAATGTCCAACTCTGCTTTCTGGTCTTTTCTGAATTGGCCATGTAAGTTTTAAAAGACAGTAGTTTCTACTTCTTGGCATCTGCCTAGTGCAGCTATGGAATATGTTGATGGATAATGTAAGCTGGCAGCTATTACGAGGTTAGGAAAAAAGTCTGAACATGCTGAATCACACAAGTCACTCCAAAATAGCTTTGTAACTGCTAGTCTGTAGAGGCCTTTCATTGTGAGGAGTTAGTGCCAAAATGGGAGTATTTTAAGAGTAAAGGCCACTACCTCAGCCTTTAATAATTTTGGAGATTAAGTGATTTAATAATTTTGGAGACTGTTCTCCACGAGTTAACACTAAAATGTGCCTGAGTCTTTTAACATCTCAGTAAACCTGACAACTGTGGGTGCCTGAAGACAAGCCAGATTAAACTGATTTTACTGTTAACTTCATCTTGACATCCACAGATGCAACCAAAGAACTAGGTATGGCTGCCTGTGGACATGTTTAGGGGAGTTATTGCTTGTCATTGGCATAAATCTTACTTGGTCTAGGTGACCCTGCCTGGGCAGGGGTGTTGGCCTAGATGATCTCCAGAGGTCCCTTCCAACCCTAATAATTTTAGTGTGTGTTATTTTACTGTTTTATCTGTCTGGAGGGTTGTCTAGTACTTCATATCTTGCATATACAAGTGCTTTCTCTAGACACATGACATTTGCATTTTGGAGTCAAGTCAAAATTCTTTTTATAAGGAATTATGTGTAAAATAAACCTATGGATTCCTTATTTGACATGTAGCCACATGTTAGACACAGACTTCATATTAAGTTGAAAAAAAAATACTCTTTCTTGGAAGTATTATTTTTCCTTCTGCAACCAAAGCCAGAAGCATTAGAAAACGAATGTCTCCCTAGTACTGTTCATAGAATGGCTACCATTCCACCTTATGCACTAAACATTTCCCTACAGAAATGATGATATCCTCAGTCTTACACTTTATTTTGATAATATTGCTCATCACTGTCAAACCTTGGATGTTATTAACACTCTCTAAGGTTGAGAGCTTCCAGGGAGTCATGGAAGTAAAGAATAATTTACTTGCTGTGAATTTATAGGAAAGTGAAACGCATAGCATAAAACTGGACATTTAATATTCATTTAGGAGTGCTTTGACATAAACTAGTGACCAAGACTACTGTGCTTTTTGTTCCAGATTCATATATAAGTGACACCACAGACTTAACAGCATGACAGTCTTTATAATCATATGCCCTATTTTGAAATCAATTATAGAAGTCTGAGATTGTGAAAGTCTGCCTTTTTTGTTTGCATGGGAATCCTGTAAAGTGGAGAGCATGTATTTAATCTCTCTTTTCTGCACTTCAGCATTCTATTTTCCGTATACTTTGCAGATTATCTTTTGTGAGGGAGACAACACATTTGTAAATCCTCCCATAAGACTGGACTCTTCATTCCCAGCATGTATAAAATATGACTGAGGTGTGTGGGTGCTTTCAGTAGAGTCCACACCTACCAAATGCAATTTAGGATCAGAGTTGTTAAATAGCTTTGGACTGAGTCTGATGCAAGAATAGATATGGGATGGTGTTATTGTAGCACACACAGCTCTGAGCACACTGGTTGTGTTGTGATGGTTTCCAAAGAACAAACCTGCTGTAGCAATGGGTTAGAAGTCTTGGAAGCAGTGTGTCTTTTGGTGAAAATACTTAATTGTCCTCCTAGAAAGAACAGCAGATGAAATTGCAGCTAACATCTGTGTATTGTATTGAACATAATAAACTGCTTACACTTTTGTTGAATTAAAGAAAATTGGATTTTTTTTGTAGATACTGCTTATAGTGGAAGCAGTTTTCCAGGCTGAGATGTAAAATTGTTACATACCGAGTCATTATGTTCAAAACATACACAGGTAAAACAAGTAAAACCAGTTCAAGTTTGGTGGAGGCCAAAGGTATACTAGAAGTAGGGGAAAAAGGTATTAATGCTTTTCATACTAAATAGAGAAGATGGATATTTTTTTGGGGCAAAAACATATATTTTTTGGCACTGACTTTATTGAATATGTGGATGTATTTATTAACTGCAACACAATAGTGTGATAAGAGAGATCAAGGTTCTTTTCCAAGTGTGAATTCTCAGTGGAGGTGAGGAATTACTGAGATACATTTTAAAAGCCAAACATTGCCACATTGTCTGCTCACAGCCCAACAAGTTTCAAGCTTATCCTTCTAGAGTAAAAAAAATGAGAAAAGGATGAGGATCAACTGCTGCTCAGAGTAGAGTTATCCTACCATGCATGCTACACACATCAAACTCCTACCTCCTTTGAAATGCATTTGAAAGATGCCTGAACAGAAATAATACAGTAGTTGTCGCTGTGTTTTATAGCTTCTGTTCTGGGAAAACAGAAGTCTTATCTGATGCCCCTTCTCATACACTGAACTATTAGTGTAACAAGTTTAATACTGACTCTGGTGTTTGGTGACACAGCTTTAACAGCATGCACTGTATTATTGGATTGTCTTTAGGGAATTCTTGTCAGAAGTCTAACATAGTCTTGTCATGTAAAAGCTGAGCAAGACTAGATTCATGTGGAACTACATAATCACTTTTGTAGAGATGTTTTACAAATGCCCTAATTTTTTTTTTTTTGTCCTACAGGATCCAGAAGTTATGGTTGCATTCCAAGATGTTGCCCAGAACCCAGCAAATATGTCCAAGTACCAGAGCAATCCCAAGGTCATGAATCTCATCAGTAAATTGTCTGCCAAATTTGGTAGTAAACCATAAAATCCCTGGTTCTTAAAAATCATATCTGAATGGCAAGGGTTGGATTTGGCTAACCAGTGTTGCAATAAAAGAAACCATTTTACCTCTGATCTCCTTAAGAAGAGAAATGGGGTGTGCTAAGGAGAACTGCTCTCTAGCCCCAGGTATTGACTGTATTCAATTATTAGCTTATAGAACTCAAATTATACTCAGATGACCTAACTTTCAACCATCCCTGCTTGTCCAACAGTTGCAACCTTTCATTGTAAGTATTACAGTTTTCTCTGAATGAACATACTTATAACAAATTGTAGTATTCCAGGAATATAAGATAAAAACATGCTAGTTTTTTTTATTGCTGTCACTGAGAAAAGGGGAAAGAACTTTAACAACTGTCTTAATCCCCTTAGGACAGAAAAATAGCAAAGGTAGGACAAGTCTGAAGAATTAACTGGATAAAGGAATTGTCTGCAAATACAACTTTTTTTTTTTTTAATGGGTAATAAACTTTTTAGAGGTATTATCAGTATAATCAGGCTAGCTAGTTACACACTGGAACTTCTGGCAGTACTGCAAATACTATACAATTTTGATCACCACAACTGTGCAGCAAAGGTACAAGTCTACCGTTTGCACAATCTAGCATCAAGTACATATTGCTGAGGCCACAGATGTTTTGTTACTTGTTCAGTTCTTGTCCAGCACACCCTTATGTAACATTTTATTTATCAGTCTGATTATGGGAAAGCAGCTTCCTGTCTGTGCTTGTGCTCTTGTCCTTTCCCCGTTGGCAGGCCCTCTGCTGGTTGCACTCACCCATCCTTGTGGTCATGCGTACCAGGTTGCATCTATTTGGAAACTTTAGGGAAGGAATCTTGTTCCCATCACTACCTCTGTCCCTCTGAATGCAAGCCATCCAGAACATGTACATGCAGAGTTACAGATCGGTGAAGGGGAGAATACCCAACAAAATTGCACCTCTGGGTTCTGAATCTGTTTAGGATCTTACATGCTCACTGATTAAAATTTCTTGGTGAAAGTCCTGCTGTCTCTGTAGCGGTGATGACTCTTTCTTCACCACATTCTGTAGTCTTCCGTCTATTCTTGTAGCCTCTTGTTTTAGAAAAAAAAAAATCTGTTGTTGTGGTTTCATACCTCCATGGTTTTGAGGCTTGTGATGTGGAGGTAAAGGTGAAGTAATTGGAACAGATGGGACTTTCTATAACATGCATTTGTCAGCATGGGTATCTTTGAAGCAGTGTCTGTCCTGGTGATTTTCAGTGGATTTGGCTGCCAATAAAGACAGTTTTTGCTTCTGTTTGTCTTGGCTAAAACATCTTTATGTGGGAAAAAAATGACCATAGTTACGTGTTCACTGCTTGAATTTCGAGGTTTGTGTTACTCTTTTGTAATTCTGTATCTTGAGCCATAACTGATGTTACCATTTTTAAACAAATCTGGTTGATGCAACAGCAGTTGCAAAAAATAAATCCCCAAATGCTTTTTCTCCTACTAATGACCCTGTGCAATGAGATGTGAATCTTTTTGCTTAAGAAATACAGTTCTGAATACTTCTCTTAGCCTTTAAAAATAAAGTATGGTTTTGAAAAACACGGCTTTTGGGTTTGTGTAACTTTTTGATAAAAACTATTCTGCTTAATTTAAATGTGGAAGTGCTTTATTCAAACTGTATATATAACTTGTGTTTTAAATGGGAACAGAATGCCTAAGGGCTCATCTTCATGACTGAATGAACTCAAATTACAATTGTGTGTTGCCGTGTGCATGGCTTTTGGTCATAGTCTTGATCTCACATTCCCAAGAAGAGATATTTGAAGTAGGTCGCCTCTCAATATAGGCTAAATCTTGACTTCTGCATTCAGGCTAGTGCATATATGTTGTGCACAAATTAGAGTATCTTGAATATAGATTTATTCCCTACAGTTTCCTGTTATTCCAACTTGGCTGTTTGTGTCTGTCTTCCCATTAGTAGTCAAAAGTAGGAAGTTACTCCTACCTAATAGAAATGGTCATATCTGTGTCCTGCCTGCTTGCTTATGCATCAGTTTCCCTTACTGAGAGTCTATAAAAGCATTCTCTTTCATTTTGATGTTGGCTTTAGCAGTTTAGCTGAATTCTTGTTATTTGGGAATACACATCCTATGACTCCCTTGGTGTGTGAGCTTATTTGGTTTTAGTGTTACTCAGCAAGTAAATTGATGAGCTGTCTGGACCTCATCTCACTTCCCCGATTTGGTGTGTGGTCATCTAAGCAGCTAAACTGATTTGAACAGAAGTAAAAATGCAGAAAGCTAACTCCACAAGAGAGCAAAGACGGGAAGTTCCAAATGTGGGATTTAAGTACTAAATGAGGAAGTTGTCATTTTCATTGGTTGCTCCTGTATTTACTGGCAGATCCTTCAGGTTATTTGTTCTGTTGGAGCATTGAGTAGGGGTGGTTGTTGTAAGTGCAGTGGCAATAATGAGCTCTGCTGGCAGTTTGTCTCTGAAAGCTGCAAGAGCATATTGATGTCAGCTGGGACAGAGCGCTGCCAGTCCTACCCCTGGCTCAGTTGTGCCTTCCTGCTTGTGCACAAGATCTGTACGGTGTTGTTTGGCTGATCCGATGCCCAGATTCAATGACCCAGGCTGCCCAGGAGTGCAGTGATGGTAGCAGAGGCTCATAGCCTTGTTCCTGTGTGAGTCCCAGTGACGTGGCTGTCCTCTCTGGTTCAGTTGCTGCCCCAAGGGAAAGCAAGTGTCAGCTCAATTGTCACATCCAGGCTATTCTAGTTCACAGGGAGTCCTTTTGCATAGTAATGTGTAAAATGTAAAGCTTGGTGCCTTTACCATAATTTTTTGGAAATTTTCTCTCCTGTCATTGTTGGTACTTGTTGAGGTGGCTTGGTTTGTCTTTCTGGGAAGGCAGTGACTGGATGAGTAGGGGCCAGACTCTCAAAGTTGGATGAAAGCAGATGGGACAAAGCTAGGTAGAGCGGTGATAAGCCGGAGGAGAATGGGTCAGTGAGTATTAAAAAGCCACATAAAGGTAAAACCATGTTACATAAACAGCTTTTTGCAAGTACTATATGTAGTTTAGAATATCTGTCTTTAAATGCCACCTTGTTTTTCTTGTGTGTGACTTTCAGGGCTTTTGTAGAAAGCTCATACAAGCCACACTCTTGCATATGCCTGTACATCCCTCTTCTGTGATATGGAAGAGGAAATAAGATTGTTATGGGAGCTTGTGGCACTGCTGTCCAAGCGGAATCCTTCACCTGTACGGATGGGAGATTCCGGACATAGCCAGGGGGAGCTGGAGCCAGGTTAGCCTTGGCATGTACCTTCCCATGGCTCATGGCATGCTGCTGACTGCAAGTGTTTGGAGCCTCTTTGAAATCCCTCAAGGCAGGTAGGCTGAGGGGTGCTAGTGGCAGAGGCTGGAGGGTTGTTTCCTGTTTGCTCCAGGGCAGTCTGACCTGGCTGTTACTGGTACTGACAATGATTGGTAACATGGAGCTGGAGGGTGGCTCACTAGGAAAACAGCATCTGATGCCTAGAGAATGGCATATTCTGTGAAACATATTCAGAGCTCTGCAGAGGTGGGCCTCACCCTTGCTTCACACATGATGGAGTGAGGGCAGCATTGTAAGAAAGTAATTCTGGATTACCAAAGAGCTGAGGTGGAGTAAAAAATGGTGGCGTCCAATCAAATGCAGACACTTCCATGTTCTGTAGCACAAGACAAATCACAGGAGGTCAGTAGTGATACAAGAAAATGCAAATACAGAGGAAGCAGGAACAGTTTTAATGTGGCAAATCAGCGAAGCAAATCAGGTGGTTGCTGGTAGATCTGTACTATGAAGCAAGAGAAAAAAATTCAAGTGACTGGGCTACAAGTCACTGATCACCTTGTGAATCAAAGCTTGGGTATGTCCTACTCACTTGATGTGACCCCCACAAACAGGAACTTCATGTAAAACAAACCTTTCCTTGTTCCTACTGACTGGAGGTCCTGAGGTCCCACAGAATGTAAATACCTAGGACTTGTCTGTAAATCTGAATCTTGATGACTAACCAAATCCAGATGTTCATCTGTAATTTTGCTAACAAAGTGTTACTACTGTATATGTCTGCTGTACAAACACACTTTTGAAAGCTCTATCCCAGATGTATGATCTCAGATAAGCTTGAGATCTTATCCATAAATAAATAAATGTATTTGCAGAATGTGTTGTGTCTCTTTTTGTTAGGTTGGTTACAACTTTGGCACTTTTGTTGTTGCACAAGATTTTTTTTTATGTATAAACATTTATTTCAGAGGCTACAAGGAATGTGAGTTGCTACTGTATGTAAAGAAACATGAAGGATTACAGGCAGTTTATCTTCGAATTTTGCTTTGATGTACAGCAGCTGCAACAGTCCAGATGGTACATATAATTTTTATGGAACAAAGGTATTCAGAAAAACAAGGTACTTATTACTCAATGTAACAAGTAGGTGAGGTATAAAGCACGTAATAGTGAGGTACAAAGCACGTAATAGTGAATTGAATTCAATTATTGAAACATCTAGTTTTCTAACACACACTGGTGGATAAGAGTTGTAGAAATTAGTTGAATTTGCATTTCACATTTCAGAAGGAAAAATCTAGCTGAAATCATGTAACAACCAGCACAGTGTTCAATAAAATTAGCTTTTAAATGGGCTGAAGGTACAAGTTGTTAGGAAATCATCAAAAATAGATGGAAAAATATCAAAGTACTGTATTGAGAATGAAGTGTCTGAGCTGTTGCCAGCTGCACTGCCTCTCATTAGAGAAAATTCATTTTGATGTTTAGCCACTACTGTCTAGCTCTTATTTGGAAGAAATTCGTGTTTGACAATTACTTAGTCTGCGCAAAACTAAAGGTAGCTGAGGGACATTTGGTCTAGTTAGGCTGAGCAAGTACCATGATAGGAGATTAAATGTAATAATGGCAAATGCAAGTAACTTAAAAGAATTCCAACTTTTTTGATATCCCTGGACCTAGATGAAGTGCATAGGGAACATGCTGCGTCATTGCAGAGGTTCAGTCAAAATTAGTTTATGCAAGGTTCACATACACATATGTTTTTTAATACATCTGTGATTATATTGCTTGCCTCTGGAAGAGGCTGGTTTTACCTTGGCCTTAATACTTAAGCCAGATCTTGACAAATTGGTGTGATCAAATTGAGCTATTTAATTAACTCAAATTGTCAACACGCAATCCCATTTGTTAATTTCTACTTGCTTTTATCTATGATGTACTGGGAGTATAATCCAGTTTATCCACCTTCTCTAAGAGATAAAGTTTTGCAACAGATTCAGAAAGTAATTTTGAAAGTAGTAATTAAATTCTGTCGTTCTGTCTTGACATGTTTGGACTCTAATGAATTGAATTTCTGGGAAAAAATAAAGGAGATATGTATTTATATATTTTTTTTAATTAATGTTGGAATAAGGAGAGTACTAGGGTAGAAATAGCTAAAGTTCAGAGCTCATTTTTTACTTGGAAAAGTAGGACACAGTGCAGAGGCAGTAAGTTTGACCTCTGGAGTCACCAACAGTATCTTTATTCCTTGTCATGAATCAGAAACAAAGTTTGGGTGAGCCAAAGAAAATCCATCAAGAGCAAAGTTTCTCAAGATTGATTACCTCCCAGTACAGGAACCTACAGAATTTCACAAGCAGAAAATGACAAAGGTGTAATTCATGTACAGAGAATATGTTTGTACTTGTAGTTGCTTAATTTATTTCACTTCTTCCAGGCTTTCCAGTAGAATTGACAGATGTGAGGGAAGGTAGGTGGTTTGGGCCGTCTGTCCTTCCTTAAACCCCACGCGTGCATGTTATGTGTTTGCCTGGAAACTCGGTGGATTTGCAGCATTTATATGAAGACCTTTATGCCCTATCTTCAGGAAACCTTTTATCTAGATAGGTTTCTGCAGGGGTTTAGGTACCTGCCTTCTGTTTTCCCTTGGTAGAATGCAGGGCACACTGCAAGTTTAACTTAATCTATACTGTGCCCTCATATTTCTTGGACAGCTTCACAAGGTCTGTATGTTCCAACAGTAAGTTGCTTTTAGAATATTGCAGTGGTTGTGTTACCTGTTAATACTCTGTTTTGCAATATATACAGGGCATACTGTTGTATTAAGAATATTGCTAAATACAGTAGAAATAGGATAGAGTTATTTGGGTGCACATTTATGATGGAATTCTAGTCTGCAGTACAAACTGACTCTTTGGTGAAAGCTTTGCTTCACACATGAGGGACAAAACCACAAAGAACAGAACTAATGAGAGTCTGTGTCCTGTTTGAGGCATTTCTCCCAAAAGCTCGTGGACTTGATTGTGCAGTCACTTTTTGTATAATTGTTCCTTGGATTTGTAAAGCTGCTCCTGCCTGCTTTAGTAACAGGAGATAGCCGGTGACCTGTGTACACCTTAATTCTAAATTAAGACCTGAGTCTTTTGCATGTAGGAGTGTGTCACAGGTGAGTTATTAAGAGTGTATCAATGTGGGTATAACTAAAAATGTTTTATTAATTATTAAATTATGATCAAAGATAATTGACACCTAAATGAAAAGTGAATGTTGATAGAATTGTTATTAAGCAATAATTGAACAGTAAATAGTGATTTAACAATGTTTTAAATTATTGTTTAAACAGAAATTTACACTCTGGTCAAACACTCTACTACTTACTGTATATAAAATAATTAAACTATAGCTAGATTTATAGAAGCTCCAGCAAGTGTACAATATACTTTAAGGCTTAATGTAAAATGTCACTTTCCTCATTATAGATCTCAGATATTTGGTAAGGGGCTCTTTCAACCTTGAGCATTTACCTTAAGAGCCATCCCTGTCTGAGGGAGACATCCTTGCTGAGCAGCCTGCTGCTGTGCAGGAGAGCCCAATGGGCTCATGGGGGACTACAGACATTTCTTTAGAGGTTAAAATTACTGACTTGTAGTCAGTAATTTAAGTAGTAGTCACTAATACTATGGTGTATGTGCAGGTATGCAGCTGTAGCAGTTTCTGTTCTGTCTAGTCCCAGCTCAGGCTGGTGCTGATCTCCTGATAAGAGAGGCCTAAACTCGATGTTCCTGGATAAGATACGGCTTAGGATGATTTTTGTGGTTTGCACTGCAGGGATTATTTCAGTCAGGTCTCCTTCTTGGTGATGCCTGAACCAAAGTACTGTCACTCAGTCAGAAGGGCTGCATCCAGCGCAGGGATCTTACATTACTAAAAAAAAAAAAAAAAAAAAAAAAGACTATCAGTGGTATCAGCATTGTATAGGAGAATTGTGGTCTCTTAGGTTGCTGGTATCAGCATCTAAAGTCTTGAGTACAGGAATGTGCTGGAGCACTGCGCTGGAAAATAATTTTTCTCCAATGGAAACACTTGCATTAGGTAGGGTAGCTGTATTCTTTAAGCCTGCTCTCCCTCAGGGAAAAGAATGGGATTTTCCTCACAGAAGGGTAGAGACAAGGGGTCTGTTAACAGCTGCCTCATGAAGGAACATCTTCTCAAAAGGGAATGGCTTGCGCAATTGTGTGATAGAAACTCTTGGGAAGAGTGTAATGTTACAACTGCCCTGTCATTGTTTAAGTGATGGATGATATGGTGATTCCTACCACCGATATAAGCACGAGGAGCTCTTGCAGTTAAAACAAGAGGCATCTGGGGAGTTTAGGCTGAAGGACTAGGAATTGCAATTATGAAGAAAAAGTTCTTAAGTTATTCTTTCTTTCAAAAAGAGAGAACAAGATATGATGGAGTAACACTAGAAACCAAAGAGCCCAGGAGTAACATGATACAAAGCTAAAATTCATTCCTATCTTTAATTATAGTCTTTTTCTGAAGTATAGGAGAAACTAACAAAAGGGGAGTGATTATTAACACAGACAAAAACTTGAAGCAATCTGGAAACCAGTATAAGACACGAGAATGGCAAAAAACCCAGCAGGATATGAAGAGACATGGGGATCATCTCCCAAGTGCTGTTACAAATTGGGGCATGTCCAAACTCATTTAATTTCCTCAGCTCCTTCATACTTGTGGAACCTCTCCTACACAAAAGTTTAAAAGGAGGCTGTAGGATTATTGATAGTTTCCCAAACTGTGTGTCTGATAGCCTTGTCTCTGTGTACCCTAACTGCAGTGAGCCATGGATGCCCTGTGCTTTGGCCAACTGCTTTCGTCTAGCGCTGTCTTGCTAGAACTTCTCTCTCCACCCTCAGCTACGACAGGGTGTGGCAAGCCAGGAGATGTTCTGTTTGTAGTAGTGTGCTTCAGCTGCAGGTTCTCAGCATGATAGCAAAGGACGAGCAAGGGGTTGCAGACTGGGGAAAGGAGTAAACAAAGTAGAATAATAGAACTGTTTAGTTTGGAAAAGACCTCTTACTTTGAGTCCAACCACAAACCCAGCACTGCCACATCCACCACTAAACCATGTCCCCAAATGCAATATCTACGTGTCTTGTAAATACCTCTGGGGATAGTGACTCAACCACTTCTCTGGACAGCCTGTTCTAGTGCTGGCTAACCTCTCCATTAAATAATTTTTTCCAATTATCCAGTATAAATCTCCCCTGGTGCAACTTGAGGCTGTTTTTTCCTGTAGTTTGTTATCTGGGAGAAGAGGCCAACCCCCACCTTGCTTCAACCTCCTTTAACATGTAGAGTGCAGTAAGATCCTCCCAAAGGTCCTTTTCTCCAGGCTAAAGACCCTCGGTGCTTGAAAATGCATCAGACTCAATTGGTCCACATGGAATAAGAAACTGTTGTCTTGTAAAGGTGTTACTTTGAAGATAGCAGACTTTGGGTAGGTAGAAGGGACTGTAGTTAGCAAAAAGCAGAATCAGAATGTGAAGTTTCATATTGCTTCCTGGTTATAATTAAATGCTTATGTTAAATGTTTGTGAAAGAAAATCACAGAATCACAAAATGCATCATGTTGAAGAGGGACTGCAGTGGTCATTGGGTCCAGCCTCCCTGTTTGGACATCCCAGAGCACATGATGGTTCTTCTGGGTCCTTTTCAACTCAGACTGTTCTGTGATTATCAAGTGAAATTGCTAAAAAAGAAGAAGGAAATAATGGCACTATCGCTATTAAATATGGCACAAGATTTTATCCAGAGGGTTCCTGAACATCTTCAGTGAGAGAGATTCCACAGCCTCTCTGGGCAATCTGTTCCAGTGTGTGGTCACATCATAGTAAAGAAATTCTTCCTCATATGCAGGTGGAACTTCACGCACATCAGTTTCTGCCCGTTGTCCTATTGCTCTTGTCTTATTTCTTGGCACCACCGAGAAGAACCTGGATCCATCCTCTCACCACGCTCCCTTCAGATGCGGATAGCCACTGATGAGGTCCCCTCTCGGAGGCCTCTTCTGGAAGGGAAGCGAAGCTGCTGGTGGAGAGAAAAGGCGCTATCGTAGTTACAGAGGGAAGAACAAGAACGCGTTTCCCGGGTGCCCTGGCGCTGCATTTTGCCGAAAAGCCGCACGAACCCCCCGCTCTCCTCCGCCGGTCGCGCCGGGGCCGGCGCGGGGCGGGGCCGCGGCCGCACGTGACAGGGCGGGAGCCATGGCGGGCGCGGGGGCGGTGCGCGGCGGCCCGGAGCTGGCCGGGGCCGCGGGGCCGCCGGGCCGGGCGGAGCAGCAGCCGAGAGCCGCCACCATGTCGTCCGTCGCCTCCTACGAGAGCCTGGTGCACGCCGTGTCCGGCGCCGTGGTGAGCCAGCGGACCGGCGCCGGGCGGGGGGCCCGGCAGGCGGAGCGGCCGCGCTGGCCTGGCGGGGGGCGCGGGCAGCGGCCGCCTTTGTTCGGCCGGGACGGGCCGGGGAAGCGGCGCGGGGCTCGGCCGGGCTGGAGGCCGGCGCCGGGGCTGAGCAGCCGGAGCCGCCTCTGAGCCGCAGGGAGCTGCCCTCAGAAAGCCGGGTTGGCGCATCCGGAGCTGGGCATCCCTTCCGCGGTGAAAATCTGAGCTCAGGCAGAGGGGCAGCGCCGCAGCTGTGTAATCCGAGAGCCGTAGCCAGCGTCGTCCTCCTGCCGCGGCCCCATAAGTGCCTAGGAGCTGCGGAGGGTGAGGCGGCGCATAGGTGCTAATCAAAATGTAAAGCGAGCGCAGTGCACCCGGAGGAGGTTTGTGTCGGTTACTGAATTTAATTTTTCACGTGGTGCTTGTAAATTGAAAAGTCGCATCTAATTTATGTAGATTTCCTAGTGTGCCCAGCCCTTGAATTTTTCTTTTCAGAGTGCTAGCTCTAAATAGTAAATCAGCCTTCTGCTTCCAATAGATTAAGAATTTTAGTGCATGTATCATGTTGGATTGGGCATATTGATGGATAGAAAGAACTCCTCGTGTCTCTTATAGGATGAAAGTTGTTAAATGTTATTTAACGATAAACACTGGAACAGGCTGCCCAGTGGGGTCATGAAGTCTCCCTCTCTGGGGGCATTCAAGACCCACCTGGAGGCATTCCCATGTCACCTGCTCTGGCTGACACTGCTTTGGTGGGGGGTTATACCTTCTAATCCTGCCAATTCAGTGATTCTGTTATAAAGGCTGATTCTAAAAGGAAAAACAAGATTTTAAGGGAAGTTTTGGTTTTATTATAAATAAACACAAGATTTTTGTTTGCTCTTCAAGTTGTTTTAGTTCTGTTTACTTAAACATCAAAGGCAGTGGTGATTTTGTTTCCATTTTCAAAAAGTGGAGCTTTCTCAGATGATCTCATTATTGAAATACTACCCATTTTCCTTTTGCTGGCTTCTACAGAAGTCAGTGATACTTTCTAGACCTTGCTGTTAGCTTCTTCCTTCAAATGCAGATTGCTGTAGTTAGGCTGTGCCCCTGAACAAAGTTTGTGGTGTGAACCAAGTTTATCAATCCAGCCATAACCTCTGAACTGTGTTGAACTAATGCATCAGAAGCACATGTCAGACCACAACATGATAACTTTTGTTTGTATTCTATTATACTGAAAGTTCTTATGCCTTCTAGGCAACCTAGTCAAATTTGAGATATAAGAAATTTTTGTGAGCAGTAAAAAAAAAACCCAATACAAAACAGTGCTTGATTTCCTGTGAACTTTAATTGAATTACATCAGTATTCTTTAACTCTTTAGCATGTAGCTACAACATAATCTTCCTATTGCAAAAGCTATGGATGAGAATTTTATGGGAGTATTATAGAGCAGTCAGGCTACTTCATTGGCTGAATGGTGGCTGAAAAATCACAGTTAAATTTTTTAATATGTTTCACGTTCTTTGTTATTACTATTTTTTGTAAAGCCAAGCTTCAGCCTGTGGTCCTGCACACATCTTCTTGGCAGCAGTCATCTCAGGCCGTTTGTTCTGGCCACCTCTTGGCTACTGCCCAGTTGTTTATCGGTGCTGTGACTGGTCAGTGAACTGATGTGACTGAAGAAGTAGCCCAGTGGGAAAAGTTGTTTTTCGGCCAGGTTAATGTCTGTGTCTGCATCACTGTGTAGGTGCCCAGAAAGTTATGCTGCCAGCTTGGAGGAGGCAAGGGTGCAAATACAGTTGACCAAGAGCCTGGGATTACGCGAACCAGTCTGTACCTGTCCCTGTGATTATTCAGGGATAATGTGACTTGGCAAACTACCAAGATCCTGTGCTGACAGGGCGGTGGTGGGAAGGCTGACAGTGAAACCTCACCCTTCCAGCAGTGCAGGGTAATACATGGCAGCGTCTGTTTTGCACTCACTAGTATAATTTTACCTGGTGGTCTCAATGCAGTTTAGCAAGGAATCTAAGTCCCTCTTGAGGGCTTTTGTTGTTGTGGAAAGGACTGGTCCTGCTTATCCCTCTTTTCCTTTTTTCTAGCCATGAAATCCTGTCTCTTCCCTATGATGCTTCTGGCAGCCTCCTCATCATGTAGTTGAGTTGTTCCATTTATAAACCTAAGAGAAAAGTAACTTGGCTTTCTATTTCCCTCAATTTAGCAAAAGAAGGGGAGAGAGTACAAATTGGTTTTTATGTGCAATAATCTGTTAGGTCAGTTTAGTTATCTCATGACATTCTCTTGGACTATAGTTCCATATAAGTTTTAAGCCAGTTTGTCAGTCAAGCACTGGAACAGGCTGCTGAGAGAGGTGGTCAGTGCCCTATGCCTGTCAGTGTTTAAGAGGCATTTGGGAAATGCACTTAACGTGCTTTAGCTTTAGGTCAGCCCTGAAGTGGGGTGGGGGCAGCAGGACTAGGTGATCATTGCAGATCCTTTCCAACTGAAATAGACTGTTCTGTGTCTTGTGGCCACACATCCATTGTGTCCTGTGTGACACTACCTGACTGTTTCCTCATTTCTATTTTCTAATTTTGAGTGCAAGTGTGTGTGTGTGTGTTGCTGCTGCATGATGCATTGCATTGAGACTAAGATCCAGGATAAATCTCACTTTGGGAGGATAGAAGCAGGGGAAGGTTGGAAGTTGTAGTGACTGTGCAGTCTTGTTCTGTGTGTAGGTCTAACTGCGTTCTGAGGCTGTATTCAAAACTGCGGTAATGCAGCTCTCATGAGGAGGAGCATTGTGGCTCTTTCTGATACTTTTTTGTGCTGGCACTAACCTGAAATAGACTTTTTAGAAATATTTAGTCATGTGGGTTCATTAATTCACTTGCTGTCCAGCTGGGTACATGGTAGGTGAGAATAATACAACATAGGACAAGTGTGTGGGAGAGCAGAATGAACTGTTTTGGCAGGAGCCCAAACTTAAATGGGTTAAAATAACCAGGTAATTGTGGCCAAGTCTTACATATGCTACCTAGTGTTACAAAAACTGGAGAAACTTAAGTCTGGTTAAGACTTCAACCCAGAATTGTTTTAGTGTGGAAAGACCACCAGAAAATTAGTTCTCTGTTGCTGGTTGTAGAGCTAGGTCCAAACAGCCTGCTGCGGAGCTGGAGTATTTCCAGATGTGTATTTCCATTTCCAGTATGCCATTAAATGTATGGCATAAGACAGCTGTGGTAAAGCTCAAGTCACACTGTGCACTGTAGTTTAAACACAGCATTGAGTGACTTGCTATATTCCAGACCTTCCCACCATTTAAACAGTTTGCATGGCCACTAATAGAAGGGGTGCCACAGCTTTAGCAGCCACCTGATGCATGGAAAACAGGTTTACACCAAACCAGGGCCTTTTTGAGGCTAATGGCAGGTAGAGAAAGTTCAGTGTTTATTTTCTGATGCCACTAGATCAACTTTCAGGCTTCAAAAACTTTCTCTTTTGGCAAAAAGCTTTTAATGGTTTTAATTTTGGTCTTGATCTAATGCAAGAGAAAAATAAACCTCGTTTATAAGTATTGGACAAAAAACGTGTCATGTGTGGAGTTTTTCACCTTTTTAAACTTACTCAGCAGACTGATTTGTGGGTGAGAAGGGTTACAAAGAGTCTAGCAGGCACTGTATAAGCAACTGATACACTATACAGCCAGTTTATTTTGTTTTTCAGGGCAGTATGACTGCAATGACTGTATTTTTTCCTTTGGATACAGCTAGGCTTAGACTTCAGGGTAAGTGTCAAAATCTAGTTTCTTCATACAGTGGCGTTTCTGTTCATCTTGGCCTGGGCACTTGTAAGGGTGGTTGTGGGGGGGATGTTCTACATGAGCAGGAATCTTACTTGTGTCACAGTAACACTGTTTTTCCAGTTGGAGGTAATTCTTCTTTTTGAAAGTTGGGCAACCTTTTAATTAGCTGAAAAGGCTGTGTGCTCTCTGGCTTTTAAATCATTATCTAAGACCAAAGACAAAAACAAATATGCAAGATTGCATAGGATTATATTTGTGTGTTGTTGTTTTTGGCTGCTGAGAACACTTGAAAATGCAGGCATAATCTAATGATAAACAAGTCTAGAATTATTCCAGATGATGGTTTAAAGGGAAAAGTCAGGGTTAGAATTGGGATTAGGAATATCCAGTATTTACAGAAATGCATCTGGGACATAAACTGTTTTGTTCTAAAACTCTGTCTTCTAATCAAAAGTCACAGACTCAACAAGCATTTTAGAACTATGACTAAAGTTCTGTTAAGGGCTGGAGGGAGATTATCAGCCAGGTTGTCAGAAGTATGTGGTTGAGAAATGAATAGCTTTCATTGCTGGAAGAGACTGTTTCGCTAAGGCTTAGCTGTTTGCAGATGAGCTGTAGGAGATTGCTCTGCTACCAGTGCTAGACTGCTGTCCAAGACATAATTTCGAGAGCAGTTAGGCAGGCCCAATTTTACCTCTCTACTTAAGGGGAACCTACTTCCAGTTCATATCACAACTATTAGGAACTGGTAATTATAGATACTCTGGAGCACAACAGAACCTGTCACTCTGAGGAAGAATAAAAAAAAAGAAGTAGTCTTACCTAGCACATGAAAATTAGGAGAAGTAGGGTATTTCTATCCTTTATGAGGAAGAAGAAACATGTGCTTGTAGGATATATTCAGAATTGCAAGGATGAGGACTTGAAAAAGAGTGCTAAAAATTTGAGTCATCTAAAAGTTTGGTTGTTTTGCTTTCCAGTTGATGAGAAGCGGAAATCAAAGACGACACCGGCTGTTCTTTTGGAAATAATCAAAGAGGAAGGCCTGTGAGTAGATACTGATTTTCTGTTTGTCTTCTCTTAGATAACCTCTAAAACTAATTTGAATATGCTTTTAAAGTGGAACACTTAGCCTGTATCTGTGTGGACAGATTTTTATTCCAAATGGAAATGTCTCCACGCAAGTGTGATATGACTTGCATAATCTTATGTGTTCATCTTTAGCTAACTAGGATTAACTTTTTTGAGCACCTTATGCAATTGATCTGTTCAGTGATGTAACTATGCCTTCATTAGTGAGGTAGTAGCTGTGCCTCCTCAGAAATGTAAACGTACTTTCATATACCTGATAAACCAGCTTTATCTACCTGGATTCCTGGGTGTGTCAATTTCTCAGTAACCAAGATGAAGCTCTGGACAGCTGAGCCACTTTCAAGAGAACTGAGACATGTTTCCCAGTTGGAAGGTCTTTATCTTCTCCTAAGCATGTAGAACTAAACATCACATGACACTTTATGCTGGTGGGATTTAACGTCTATCTAAAAAGCAATTAACTTTCAGCTGTGCTGTGCTTTATTATTTGTCATAGTCTGAGCTGAGCTGGCTGGGAAAAAACAATTTTATGCCTGTCCTTGTTAGAAGTATTTTCCTAACTGAATCTCTGGAACTCCTAAGTAGACGAGTGCTTCTAGGACATTAAATCTGACAAAAGTTTAACTTGGCCCATAATGCTGTGTTACCTTTGAACTTGGGCAGATGTATGCATGAGGAGTTCTCTGCCAGCTGGTCTTTCTTGTTCACATTCCCCCATTACCTCTGTAACATGAGGGTGGCAAGTAAACTTCAAGTAAAAAAATAAAGACAAAAGTAATCAAGAAAAATGAAGTAGTTAACTGAGGTGGAAAGACTGAAAAAGTGGACATCATACTTTGCCTGTGAAAGAGAAAAATCCGGAAGAGGAAGGAACATCCTCAAGCGAGGAACATTGCTTCTTCCAAAGGTATTGGGAAGGCCTGGCAAAGCAATGGTACTAATTTAGAGATGTGTCTGAAGTAACAAAGTCCAAACAACAACAGTTCTGAAATATGATATGAGATCATAAACATTTTGTTCACATTAGCCTGTAGAGTCTTGTCTCATTACCATACTTTTGTGAGACTGCTTCTCTCATCTACATAAAGCAAATACGTTAAGCTAAAGGACTTCCTGCAGAACTTTTTCAGACAGCTTTCTTCCCTGTACTTCCATCCTTTTCTAGATGATCTGAAAGGTGTTCACTAGTGTACACCAAGTTTTTCTCAAGATTGCAGTGAATCATGAATGCTACTACTGACAACTTAAGTCATTAAAATAAGCTCATGGGTTTTGTTTTTGTTTCATGTTTTGTACTACAAGATGTTTCATTTGAAAGTCATCAGCAGTCGTTCTTAATAAATCAACCAAGCCCAAACTAACACTTAGTTAGAGGACATAATCCCTAGAGGATGTTTCTCTCTTTTTCAGCAGCAAAGAGATAGGTAATATAAGAAATGTTTTAATTTGGTTTATGAATAACTGTATATTCAGTTAATTTGTAACTGTATGGTTAGCTAAGTCTGCAACTTCAGAAGCAGTTGTAACAATAAGGTGTATTTCCAGCTACATGGGAGGGAGATTTGAGATGAAAAAGTAGCATTTACATTTTAAGAAAAGTCAGATGTGGTGTTTACCAGCCTTGCATCTTTTACAGTCTTATTGGAGATCCTTAAATTCTACATACTCCCAGTATTTTAATGAATTCTAAAGAGCCTCCATAATTACTGGGATTGGGTTGATTTTTTATGCTTTTCACATGATACTAGTTCTCTACCTGTTCTGTGCAACTCCAGTGAAGGTGGGTATCAGTATATTTTTTTGGATGTGTTGTAGAACATGTTGGGAATGTAGGACAGTTGAAGTGTCCATGTTTTACAGGATGATCAAACCTATCAGAGAAGGGAGTTAGGCAGTTGTTATGAAATCATTGCTAAATCAAGACAGGTTTAGATGGTATTCAGCTTTTTGTCTGTGATTAATCTAGTTAAATTTCACTAGGTAATGTCTTTTTGTTACTTACCTGACTGATTTGCTCTAGATTTTACAGTAAGGCATTTGTTAGAAATTCTTCCCACCTGTCTATCTTCTGTCTCCAGGTTGCATCCTTTACAAAACTCTCCTAGGTGGAGTATATGAATTTCAGTAACTAGTCTTCAGTTTTTAAATTTTGTGTGAGAATCCGCATACTTTTTTCCTTACTCAGGAGTTAAGTATGGTTTGTTACCATTGCTGGTAAAGACATATCTAGGTAGTATTTCCTGTAGCATACAGCATTGTATCTCTGGGATCCTCCACCAACACAAAATCAGCCAGATCACATAAACACTTCACTGATTCTTACTGTGGCTTTTTGCTCTCCATTAGGTTGGCACCATATCGAGGATGGTTCCCTGTTATCTCCAGCCTTTGCTGCTCCAATTTTGTTTATTTTTATACATTTAATAGTCTTAAAGCCCTCTGGGTTAAAGGTCAGCATTCAACCACTGGAAAAGACTTGGTTCTTGGGGTTGTTGCAGGTAATACTTAAAAGTCTCCATTTTGTCAAGAATGTATTTTTGATATCTTCTATCTAATGATTTCCTTTATGAAGTCCTTTGGAAGGCCACACCGAGTGCTCATGCCTCCCACTGAATGCAGGCTTACTTCTTTCTGATTGCTCCTCCGTGTCATCGTGTCATCCCCACCTCCTAAGGAGATGCAGAAACCATTCCTGTTGGGAATTCTGGCACAAAGCACAGTGCTCTTGTGGCTTAGTATGATATTTGTGTCTGATGTGGTGCTTACCAGATATCTAAGCATCATCACTAAGATGCTGAAGACAGGTGGCTGGGAGAGGTGATAGTTTGTTTTTTTTTTTTAGAGGAAAAGGTATATGCCGATTTTGAAATAATTTCAATTACGGTAAGAAATTTTAGTGTAAGCATTTGGGTGTCAGTTTTCAGACTTGGTTTAGGGTTGTCACCTGAAAGTGACAGGAATTTTCTAGATATATGCAGGTCCAGTGGGACCGTATGTTCTTTTTTATTCTATCCTCTTATGCAGTGCCTTATTTGAAGGGATGATAACATAAGTGACTTTCCTAGCATGCTCAGTGTGAAAAGTTACTACTGTGGGCTTTGTGTTTGCTGGAGATATTCTTCAGGTACTATGGCTCATGCAAATGCACAGAATCAAGCTGATTAAAAACAAATCTGTACAAAAGTTCTCTGGGTTTGGTGGTTTTTTGGGGGTTGGGGAGGAGTTAGTAGTTTCTTATACTTTCATTGTAGGTATAATGACTATCTGAATAGCTGGTGGAAGTAAGGAAGGAAATTCTTAAGCTGGCTATATGTCTGGTAAAATTCCATGTAAGTATATTTTAGAACAAAGGCTACAGGAATTAGGGTACAAATTACCATTTACTTTTCCCATATGCTGTGTTAGTTTTATTCCTTCTTCCTACCAGAAATTTCAGTAGCATGTGAATCAGGGGGAGAAAAGGGGAAAAGAAAATATTTGAGATCATCGGTTTCATGCTGATTTTCTTTGTGCTGTGTTTTGCATTAGGAGTAGTGAATGTACTCTTGACCACGCCTCTCTGGGTAGTGAACACACGCCTGAAGCTCCAGGGAGCAAAATTCAGAAATGAAGACATTGTACCAACCAATTACAGAGGCATAATAGGTAAGCACCTGTAGTTGTCTTCAGCCAAAGAGAAGTTCATTAAATGAAATGTATCAAGGACTTCAAAGGCTTTTGTTCATGTATCTGATTTCACCCTGTAATCTCTATACTATTCTGTCACTTTGCAGTCATTGAGTTTTACAGGAAACTGGACTTGGCTATTTGTGATAGTAATAAAGAATTTTCAGTGTGCACTCATGTAACTGAAATACCTTTTGCAAAGGCAGATATGTTATTATACAGATAATGGAGCAGTAGTGAGCCCCATGAAGTGGTAGCTCGGAGTCTGAGTTTGGAGAGTCTGAAAATTAAACTTCACTTACCTTAATCTCTTAATCACTCACATGTTCAGGCTGTCCTCTTTTAAAACCAACCAACCAAATAAACATTACTGTTATTTTGAAGAAGGTTTGGAAGACCTTAATGTGGATGCCACACTTGTAAAAAAAAAAAAAAAAAGAGGCGACTGCCTGTGCAGATGGTAAATTTTGTTTATGTTAATGGTGATGCAAACAAGAACCTCCTTTGTCACTACCTTTCTGTTAACTTCTGGATTAAAATAGAAGATAAAAATGTTTGCATAAAGGACTGCAATAGATTTTTATACACTTTGAGTATTAGGCTTTAAGAGTAACTTCTCACATCTTTTATATTTAGAGATTTGTACTCAAAATGTTGATATTTTTCCTCAACTTTTTTCTCAGATGCCTTTCATCAGATAGTACGAGATGAAGGAGTCTTAGCTCTGTGGAATGGTACTTTCCCCTCCTTGCTGCTGGTCTTCAATCCTGCCATACAGTTTATGTTTTATGAAGGCTTTAAACGAAAGCTTTTGAAAAAGCAGCTGCAAGTGAGTATGTTTTGAGGCCAGATGATGAATGTGTTCTGTTATAAGACAGGTTTTTTGATATACATAATTTGAACAAATTCAGAATGTGGGTTTGGTTTTGGTTCTTGTGTTTTCAAGTGTTTTTTTTTTTTTAATAGTGTGTCTGAAAAGGGTTCAGTATCATGGAATGAGAGGAATCTTTTATGTCCCTAGGGAAGAAATTCCTGTAAAACATTCTTCTACCTGTTAAAATAGAACTGAACCTCTTGTCCACATTTGCTTGCATATGTTCACAGGCCTTGATTTAAAGTAGAGATTTGAATTCTAATATATCTTTTGTAAGTGTTTACATACTAACTGTTTGGAAGTCTGCTTTTAACCCTTTTTGCAGTAAATAATAGCCTTTTTTTTCTTGAAGGCCTCAATTTTTCAATATAATTTTTCCAGGGATGGATACTAGAATTAAACATAGCATTTAAACCATACCTTCCTGATTTTCGAAATAGAAGTGCAATCACTTTTATGTCCCTGCTTTATACTGCTGCTCTTTTTCCTTATTTGTTTTCCTTGTCTATATAAGGTATAGAATCTCAGCTGAACTCATGTTGCTTTTATGTTCCAGCTAACTGAAAAGCATTTGCATTACATTTTCAGATAACATCATAACATAATATATCTTTAAGATATGGTGCTTTGCTGTTAATTTGTGATTTTAGAATGTTAGGTCATACCATTATGTTGGCAAGCCATCTTGTTTTTCCCAAAGACATAGTGAGATTATTTTTACATGAGATTTTGCATCATCAATGAGGCTTGGGTTTTTTACTGTCTTTAGTTAATACTGCAGCTGTGGCACCCTATTTGTACCTGATGGATCTACTCAGTGACATTATGCACGTTTTTTGGATCATGACCTTAGCTTCCATCTGCATTGTTATTTTCTTGTTGGCTAATAACATACTTATTTATGTGTTTCTTTTAAATTACTTAGTTCCACCTCAAATTAGGGTGTTTTTTTGTCCATGATCAATGAAGAGGGGAAATAATTTTTTTTCAGCTAGGGATGGTAATTTTTATTTTGAAAAACATTTTTTTCCTATTTGGTCATTTCCTGGTTGTCTTAAATATATCAGGTTGACCTTTTTAAAGATGTACATGTGTGAGTGTGTTTTTGATTGCAATCAATATATTTTAGAATATATTTTGAGCATGTTTTGATATGGACATCTGTTTATGTTCAGTTATTAATTCACACTGTTAGACTGAGATGCACTGTAATCAGCATAGGCTGTAACAATGGAGCATCCTGGAGAAGTGTGAGCTTTGGAGCTGAGGGTGAACTTCAGCAGGGGTTCTTAACTGAAAGGGGATGAGATTTTTAGCCTATGGCATCAAGACTAAATTTCTGCCTGGGATAGTGATTATGTCTCAGGAATACAGAGTGATGTTTAAGTAATCTTTTGCTGTCACCTTTTCACAAGCACCATATTACTTTTTTTGGTTTCACTGTTGCAAAAACTGAGATGCTTATTGATTGATGGAATATTTAGATGATGCTTCCTTATCTTTTGTCTGCTCTTGGTGCTTTGAAGTGCTCTAATTGTGTGGCTTTATATCAACTGTGTTGTAGTATAGTTATATTGAGGAATGCAAAAACTGGTGGAATTTACAAATAACCTTAAGATGTGGGAAAGTAAATCAGTTGAACCATAACCAACTCTTGAAAATGAGAAGACCCTGAGATTTCATGAAATCTTTATGCCAAAAATCCTTAGATAATCTGGTAGCAGGTACAAGTACAGAATCCCCAAATACTAATGGGTAATTGGCTGTTTTGGTACTACGTGGAAATAAATGTTTTCTTTATCTATTGAACAGCTCACATCTTTGGATGCTTTTGTTATTGGTGCAATAGCCAAAGCAGTTGCCACCACCCTCACTTATCCTCTGCAGACAGTACAGTCAATTCTGCGGGTAAGTAATAATTTCATTTCATGGTAACTCTGCTTCTGACTTGGTCTGTATCATGCAAGCCTTGTTCACATGGTTTGTTTATATATGTGTTAATGGACCTATTGTTTTGGGAGGCATTTTTCCCAATGCAGCTCACTGATTAGAATGACTTTCCTCTTTGGTTTTGACTGAGCTTGGTATACTGGTGCACATTTGTTTCAAGTAGCTGGTAGGATTGCCAGTGTATTGTGTTGGTACAGTATCCCACAGAAGCTGATGCATTGAACTGCTTTTAGTCACTACAAAAATGTATATTTATTTCTTGCAATATAAATGGAAAAATAAATGGGAAGTTAAAATTAAATCTTCTAAAACCAGTCTGTTTCCAGATGACCTATGGTAATTAAAAAAAAAAAAAATCGGTTCATAGATTTTGTTGTTTAGATGGTGGTCTGACCTTGTCAGTGTCCAGAATATGATTCATCAGGGGAAGCTGAGCTCCCTCATAAATAATACTTTAAACCACTGCCTGGCCATGTAGGCTAATTGTAGTGGTAATGGGAACACTTGCATTTATTCTTCTTTGCAATTTGTACAGAGGCTGGATAATGCTGCTGCCTTCAGAGTGTACCAATGTTGTTGTAATATTGACACAAGACAAAATTGGGGAGTAGGAGGGAAGGAGACCTGGCCATAAGCATATTGTACTTTAATTTGTGTGTTTTAGGCTCTATGACAGTTAAATATTAATGTGTTTCCACATGAAATATATTTTTCTAAGTAAGGAGGAGCCTTAACTTGCCTGTACAGTAAAGCCATTGTGTATGTTCTAAAACTTGGACAAATTTGGAGAACAAGTTGAATTACTGAAAACAAGCCTTCCGTGCTAAGAGTTTCACTTTTCAGACCTCTCTAAGAGAGGAATTTTTGTGTTACTTGTTCATCTGAAAAAAAGTAATTTTCAAGCAAGTTTTTTAATAATTTGTAACTCTCTAATTAGAGTGCAGTAAATGTATCTTGATTTTTTGTAACCTGTAAAAAGATAGTTAGAATGCTATATTTCAAAGCAAGAGGACTTGAATATACTTACTCTGTAACTTTGCCAGCAGTCATCTTTTCTGAAGTTTTTGTAATTTTTGATCAGCTGAACTAGTGCTTTCTTTCAATGCCTTATCCTGTTTTGACAGCCTGGACACATCTCAGTAGTAGCTAAAGTAATAACGCAGACTTCTGTTACTGGAGTGGCAGATACAGGAAAACATTTAAACAAAAATAGCTCTGTTTGAATAAGTTGCAACATCAGTCTGTTTTTAATTTGTGGTGCTCCTGTTTTCTCCTGGTGTGAAGGAGAACTGGAAGGAAAGTTCGAGTGCTCTGTTTTAGCCTGAGCATTGCTCAGCAGTGCAGGTTTCATGGGGCTGCAGCCACAGAACAGCTTCAGCCCTTGTTCCTTTCCATGGTTCCTAGAGAAGTGGTTACAGTCTTGAGGCTTCGTGTTTTTTCTGTCTCTATTTAGCATTTTGAACAAAATTTTTCTGACTCTTAATGACAATGTAAAAAGAAAAGAAAAATCCAGTGCCAGTCCATCCTCTTCCTGTGATGATGGGGAGGACAAGGTCTCTGTCTCTAGTTCTGCAGTCACTAGGGGTGACTTCTGTCTCTTTGCTTTGTGAAAGAATAGCCAGGAGCCCTGAACACATCTGTTGAAGACAGCAAAAATGTCTGTCTGTGACATCTGTGCTGTCCAGTTCAGACTTGCTCTATTTTGTGATGTGTTTTCTAATCTAAAGCTGGCATTGTTCTAGTTGATGAAGTTTTTGTCACTCACACTAAGTGATGTTAAAAAAAAGTTTATGGGTAAAGGCTTAATATTTTCAGAACTAATATTCTGCATGAAAAAAGCATATAGTGGCAGGTACTTTTTAAAACAATTTTAGCAGATTTGCGTGCAAACTAATATAAGCTCAATATAATGAATATAACCTTACACATCATAACTAAGTTCTGTCATCAAAGTAGTACAGGACTTTTTTTTTTCTTTTTAACTTTAAACCTTTAGAAACTTACTGTTTTTTGAAAATTATTAGGGCTCTTTGTAATAAAGTCTCTACACCTTTGATTTCAACTCTTTGGCACAGTTCTCTTCTAACTGTCATATAGTGAACAGTTATCCTGTGTAATTGATAATGGTAGCACCTTCCAGCTTTGCCATTTGGTATGTCCTTCTCCCAGTCATTAAAACTATGTGACACTGGTATTACTCATCATGCAGTGAAACTCTTCTCTAGCCTATGTGTCAGCAAAGAGCAGATAAATTAAATTTGCCCCTGGAGGTACAGCAGTGCCGTTAATGTTCTCAGTGATCCCAGATGAAAAAGTTCTCTTTAAAACTGAAGTCTTTTTTTTCTCTTTCATGAGTAATCTGGGCAGTGACTGACACTGTAACTTGGAACCTACTTAGCAATTTTTGGGGGGCATGTCTGAGTTGGTGACAATAGTTCTTAAGATTGATTTGTCAATATCAGATGGGTAGTTGCTGATGAGAAGATTGTGGATTTTGAGTGTATATTTACCTAATAACAGGAGATTCTGCTAGCATTCCACTAGCATGCTGTTGGTGTTGCCAAACTTTACCTACTGTCAATGGTAATTTCTTACATGTAAGAAATAGCAGTTGCCTGAAAATGTTCTGGGGAAAAACTCATCCAACATGCAGTTGCTCAAGTTCACCTTTCTTAGCATGGAATCTTAATACAGCCTTCAAAAGCTAATAGGCTGTGATGTTACAAATACAAGTGTGCCAACTCTTGTATATTAATAATGCATGGTTACAGCTTGCTGACAGTACTATCAACCTGTATCAGATAAAATATCAACAAATGCTAGAAAAGGAGTTGCTGAAATTGTGAGTTTAACTCTACAGCAGCAGCTATCATGCCTACTGAAAACCAGCTTGGGGATAAGCAAGTGCAGTGAGTAAAAGAGAAATATAATTTAGGCCAGGTAGGTAGATGAAACAAGTTTGAGTTCATCCGCAGCAGTTCACACATAAGTGCTCCGAGACCATTGCTGGGCAGATAAATTTTGTGTTCAACTATGTAATCTCCATGTATCAGTGATTTGCAGATGTGTGAGGGTCTGAATCTTTGTGAAGTGAAAGCTGATAAAACCAGAAGGAACTTGCTTTGAGCATCATATCCCTACTAAGACTGCAAATTGTGCTTTTGAGATCTTGAAAACTGCTTCCTCCAGAGCAACTGAAACAGAGAGGAAATACTTGTTAGAATCCATCTTAAAACCAAACCAAATGAGAGTAGTATGTACAGTTCTAATGTTTGCAGTGTGAGCTTTGGCCTCTGTTCTCTATTGATAGTCACATAATGTGGAAAATGTTTACAGATGTTTAGGACAGGCTCTCCAGATTTCATGCATGTATGGTGTTCTCTGCCAAGCACAGTGGGGAAATAATACAGTACAGCAAAATACTCTTCCTTTTTTTCAGTTTGGACGCCACAGGTTGAACCCAGAGAACCGAACACTGGGCAGTCTTAGAAATGTTCTTTACCTTCTTCAACAGAGAGTGAGGTGAGCTTTTGCATTTTACTTATCCTACCACAATAGAGAAGACTTGAATATTATTAATACTTTGAAAATGTTGCTGGATCTGGATTTTGTTTCCATATGCCTCCCTTAAACTTGACATTTGAGTCAAATATTTTTTGTAATACATTGCAGAGTAAGCCCACAAACCCAAATTCTCCTAAATGTCTGTACAGTAAGTGACATCAAGGATACATAAGGATGCATATGGATACTAATTCGTTCCACCTCTGAACTTGAAGAAAGTTTCTTGCACAAAAGACCTTAAATTTCTGCAGAAGTTTTTCTTTAAAATATTACTAAACATAGCTGGCTCAAGGTCAAGCATGGGTTTAAGATTCCCACAGTTGGTCATTAACTTGTGATATTGATTCTTCTTTGTAGTGTACTGATTTACTTTCAGAAAGCTATTCATGCTTGTTTTCTTGTTGGGTTTTTTTTTCTTTTCTCCTCCTTAGGCGTTTTGGATTAGTGGGACTCTACAAAGGCCTTGAAGCAAAGCTCCTGCAGACAGTCCTTACTGCTGCTCTGATGTTTCTAGTGTATGAGAAACTGACTGCAGCAACCTTCACAGTCATGGGATTAAAGCACTCACGCAGACATTGAAAAAGAACCTATGCCAAAGATTCTGGGGTCTAGAAAACACATTCTGTATCTGACACCTGGCTGGGTAAACAAAGGGTCTTCCCTTTATCTCCAGTATTTGGAGAAATCTGGAATATGCTCTATAGGACCTGATGTCAAAAATTCAGGGATAGCCCATTCCCTATTGTTCTGTGTACTCACTGTGTTAAGAAAAAAAACAGAGACTTTATTTAAGCACTTGACATGAAATTTAAACTATTATGTGATTTGGTTATTTGGTTGATATTCTTGGCAAGAATGATTATCTCTCATTATGCTTTCTTCTTTGCCCTCAAATTGTCCTCAGCTATTCTTGTATCTTTATCTTCTGTCAGCAGCTGGTGGGGCTGGTTTTGTGTTATTTTCCTTGACCTGTGTTTGTCACTTCATATTCAGTTCATTAAAATAATTCATAAAGAATAACATTTTTGGCATGGTTTTCTTTTACCTGCAAGTATGTTTGTGGAACAGGATCTGATGTTGCCCCAAATCCCTGGTGGTGAGGTCTCTGAACTGCTGGAATGGATATTACAAGTGAGTGTGCAGTCTGTCTTCTTGAATCCAGCTATTTTGAATGTTGAAATTTTTGAATGCAGATACTGGCTAGATAGGAGGAGGATAACATCTTGCTTTTTCAAGTTGAGTCCCACAAGCTTCTTCAAGAAAATGGTCTTGCTACAGAAATACATGAAGTTTTGTGACCCTATTTGTGAGAATATATGAATTCATATCATGTTCTTATGCAGGCAGGGGGCACTGCTTCAGAAATGCTATGCCTGTTCAAAAATGTGCTTTGTTTATTTTCCCACTGATATTCCCAGACCAAAAGCCTAAAATATCTATGTTCTAATACATGTATGTTCTTTTTCCATCATTTTGGTAAGTATTCCTAGACCCTGAAATCCACATTAAATTGTGCTCTGTCAGTTGTTAAGTTGGCAGTAGGATTGTACTGAAGACCAGTTTTCTATTTGAAGTATTGAAACATTTTTAACAGTTTTAACACCAAGAATGTCTAGAAGGAGAAGACTTGAGTGCTGCAAAATGGCACCTGTTTCTGGAGTCCGAGTTGAGTCAATTTTAAGAATTAAATTGTAAAATAATTCTGCAGATAATGTCTTTTGAACAAGAATGAGCGCCTTCTTTTAGGAGTATTGAGAGTATCTGTGCAAGAAGAATGCCCTTAATTCAATTCAGTCCAAGTAGGATTTACATAGACAAATAAGAATAAAAAAGTGCAATTATCTGTGATTATATTTTGTTAAAAGATGAAAGTGAAAGACTGGAAACCCCACAACCAGAAAAGAATGAATCACAATTCTGAAAATTTCAGTGAACATACTTTTTTTTACTGAACTTCGGTGTCCTGTGGAAAGGTAGTCTGCTGTCTTTTGGATGTTTTTAATCAGAAATTTGGAATCAGTAGTATAGCTCTTGTTAAGCTACCTCACCTCAAAATTCCTGCTGTCAGAGTCATTGTGGGGAAGCAGAGTGGTTCTTGTCCCAGTCTGGCTGAAATCTGCAGGGCTGCCAGGAGCTGGAGTTGAGCGCCTCGAACCTGTCTGCTCTGTGGCATGAAGGAGCAATTCCTGCAGAAGTATTTTTCTGGTTGCTCTACTTATAAGAAGAAAATAAATGCTTGCTAGCATGTACTAGGCAAAAAATACTTGTCTACCTGCCAGTGTGGATTCAAAGGGATAAAGTATTTCCTTTTTGCAAAAAAGCTGAATACAGAAGCCCTGTGTAAAAGTGTGCTAGTCTTGGCTGTGTCCGCATTACCATTAAGCCTGGAACAGACATTCTGCCCTAATCTCTCTACTTGGCTCTGCTGACCAATTATAATGAAACAGTTTCATAAAGGAGTGAAAGCAAAAGTTGCTAAAGCTGGGAGGAGTCTTCTTTTAATGGTTGACCTGTGGCATTTAAAACTTTTTTTGCTTCTGTATTCTCTGGTATTTATTTAGACATTAAACTGAACTGAAAAAGAACTTAACCTTGCATAACTGAGCTAAAATGCAGATAGTTGAGGAATTGTTAAGTCATTTATTCAATTGGCAGGGAAATGTTCATGTTGCAGCTGGTACCTCTACCTAAGTTTTCTCAGATGTAGTTTGAACAGATGATGACATTTCTGTTAGACTGTCTTAAACTATATCAGCGTTGGTGAGTATTTTTGACATTAAAAAAATCCATAATTTATCAACGCAAATTAGGAAAGACTATTTTTAATCTTGGTACTGGAGTTGTAATTCATCCTTGGTGGATAAATACTGCCCAGAAATGAAAACTAAGTAAAAGAATTTTACTCTTGTTTTAAAGTACATTTACATAAATTGCCATTTCCTGCTGTCTCTCTCATAAGCAAATAACATCTTATTTAGGGGGTGGTGTAAAGACATAATCCAGCTAATCTGGCTCTGTAGATTTGTCATTTCACTAGAAAAAAATAGTTGGCAAACTAATGACATAGTTTCCATCAAACAAAACAAAACCTGCAAGTGTTCTTTAAACACAGGTGGCTCCCAATGGACATGGGTATGGCAGTTGAAGCTGGAGATGGAACATGGAGGGCAGAGTATGAGGTGGTGTGGCAGAAACAGCTCTAGGCACAAGCACCTGCATTTACAGCCTTGGCTGCCAGTGCTCTGCACTTCTGCTTTGCAGTCAGTACCAACTGTGTGTTCCATACAAAAAAAAATTGTGTAAATTCATTTCTAGAGAACTTAACAGATAATATTTTTATTTTCAGATGAAAAACACATCTTCTCCCTGTATTTTTAATACTATTTTTGAGAGAAAGGAAAGATGATTACAAAAGAGAGCAGCAGAGAGGATCGGCTGTCTTAGCTGAGCTCCATCATGGGTAATTCTGTCCTTGGCTCAATTTAGGAGATTTAAATTTAATCCTCTGCTCTTTTTTTCTCTTTCCCACCCCACACTTTGACTGAAGGTAGGAAGCTCCTGTGGCATCTCAGAGATTGCAAAGCAAGTGGCATCATGAATTCCGCTCCAATTTGTATTCCAAACCATGTTTCTTGCAATTATAGGTTGCCTGTATGGTAGGGCAGTATTTAACATATTTTGGCTTATTCACTAATGTTATTTGTGTGTGTATATATATCTTCTGGATATATAAATATATATATATATCTCAATATATAATAGAAATGCTATTCACTAAGCCTCAGGAGGATGACAACTGATAGGGTATAATGTGGTTTTTTTGTCTTACGTAATGTTGAATTGCTGAGTATTTGCTGCCAGAGCTGGCTGTACTTTGCTGGAAGAGTCTCTCCATCAAATTATTTTCTGGCTGCACTGAAGAAAGCTATTAAAATCTGAAAGCTGGTGCATACCCTTTGTGGGAGGAAATCCAGGATTTACCTCCAGTCTGACCAAGAGAAATAGAGCTCCCTGCACTGCTGCACTACAAAGCTTCTTGTCCAAATTAATCCTTCTTTACATGTCTTACTGCTTACCTGCTGAGGAAGGAAAAGGGGGTGTGCTGACCCTGCTCTTTGCTGGACTTTTGTAGTAAAGGCAGGTAAACACCATCCATTCAGAGGAAAAAACAGGTGATCTTTCAAACTGGGATATTCCTTGCACAGGTGTCTGTTGAAAAAGGTATTAATTGCCATCAGTGGAATTATTTATTAGTTTTACACCACATGTCAAAAACATTTCTTAGCTAGTGAGCATGGGGCAGGAGAGCACAAGGCTGTGGGAGAGTGAGATATGTAGGAAGCTCATAGTGTTTATGCCCATTGTTGGGGTTTGTGTCTTTCTTTTTTTCTTCTTTTATTTTTAATCAATATGATTTAAAGCAAAGAAGAATGAGGATGATGTGATGAGGAACATGACTATTAAACCAGTTCTTTTTATGTAATTGTTTTTTCACCTAATGTAAAAAGCTGAATTCTGTGTCTGCAAAGGGTACTTTGTGGGCATTTTAAACCTCTGCCTCTTCACAGCAGAAACAGGTTTTAGGGCATGGCATGATGGTCTATGTGGGCTGAAGAACCTTCTTCAAATGAAGTTTTACTTGTACAGAGAGGGGCTAGGTCCATCTCTTGCAAAAATAAAGCTGTGTGTGACTGCATCATCTGTACAGGGCTGTTAATGCTGACCTAGTGTAAAACTTCACGAGTGTGTAACATCATATATAGCTTACAAAATATTCATGGCTTACATGTTTTGATAGCACTAGATAAAAGAGGATAGCTTTAGGAGTCAATGAGCAACAGCAGAAGAGCTTTTTTAAACTGGCACTGCAGTATGCAATAAACTGACTGCCAGAGAGTTATTTTAACTTCTTTATCTGTATTTGTGTTTAAAAGAAATGGACTCCAGAACTTTCTGGAAAAGAGATCACTCCACCTTTCTGTTTGGCTTACAACATTTTTCTCTGCTGTTTGTAGCAATGTAGTGCATTTGTCAGAGCAGCTTGGAGGACAGCACAGCCACTTCAAGGTAGGGGGCAGAAGCTTGTGCAAAGATGAATTTATTGCTGTCCTCTGTAGTGAGGGAAATTATCCTCCAGTTACTGCAGCTGGAGGAGAGGGAAGAGCATGAATTTGATGGTGGTCCAGATCAGAAAGCCCAGCAAGACAACAGTCTCCTCACTTGTGGATATGGAAATGTGAAGTGATAACAAGGCCAGAATCTATCTGTGAGAGATTCTCCAGCACATTACCAGATCTTGGTGTAGCAGTTGCACAGTGGAGCCCAGCTCATGGGGGTGCTATCGCAGCAGCGATCAACCAAATAGTTCACACCCCCATCTCAGCTGTACCAGTGGTGAGAGGCTTCATTTTAACAATTCCTGACTGAAATCTTGGGTGTATATCCCTTTGGAGCTGGAATGGTCTGGATAGTGAGGGGGTTTTCTTGTAGAATACCCCTTTACTCAGCGCTTTTAATTTGCTGTGTTGCTTTCTGTGACTTTTCAAACCAGCTGAAGAAAATAATAGGTGTGTCTAGGTTGCTGGTATTTGCATTTGGATTTGGTGCCAAAATTGCATAAGGCATTTAGAAAGTTTCCCAAACATGGCAATATGCCAGACTGTAAGATGCTTGAAAGGAGCTCTAAAGGCACAGATGATTACTGGTCACACTGGGAACAGCACCTCAGAGAAGCAGATATTAACTACAGGGAAAGCCTCTTAACAATGTTGTATTTGTAGCTTTAACTCCAAACGCCAGATTGAGTCACACGTGCTGGGCTCAGGGATCTGTGTGCAGAAGGGCCTGGGATCAGCCCAGGTTTATCCATAGGAAAACACATTTTCCTGACTTCAGCCAGTGCTCAGTGCACATGTGGGGGTTGCAATTGTTAGTGCCTGTTATCCAGCTGTCGTCACAGCGCACGTCGGTCTTATTCTTAGTAGCAGCTAATCCCTTCTGTACTCTGACATCCACATATGGAGGATGAGGGTGGGGTTTTTTCCCCAGTAGGAATTATTTTGAATTAGAGACAAATGCTGGCCAGGCTTTAGCTGACTTCACTGCGGATTCCTTGCTGAAAATTGTCAGTTTACAATTCTTGGCTTGGCCTTTCTGACATTCATCTGTGATGGGTGGAAGATTTCAGCTTGTCTGGGTGGATTGAAGATGTGATAGAACCTCCTCTGATTGTTTCCTTGTCTCAGCTGAGTGATGGCACATCAAGGCCCAGAACTGCTGTTTTGAACAAAAAAATATTTCCTTTGTCCTGTTGTTTTGGGAAGTTCATTGTTCTTCTAATGTCCTTGCGGAGTCATGGTGACTTGTTAATCTGAAGGTTTTATGAAGCACCGTCTTTCATGAATGCTGATGTGAGAAAACTAATTTGATGGATTTTTCTCATTATCTTTCCTCAAGCAAATGTCCATGCAGTCCCAAGCCTCAGAGTCACTTGCTGCATACAGAATAAATGTCTTAATATCTTTTGAATTATTTCTCCTAGGCCTGCTTTGTGGCCATGAATCAAGAATACTTTGACGCCACTGTTTTCTAGTTTTGAAATTCCCAGGATTTCGTATCTATGACAAAAGTAGATGTTGCTATGTGTGATTGTTGGCATCTTCCTAGCACTTGGCTCAAAGTATATATCAAAAATAAAGCAAAGTGTTCTGAGAACACTGAAATATTGTGTTTAGTGGATATACTTAGTGTTTGGAGGATAAAATGGGAAAAATTTCTGTTTTCCTCACAAGCAGGGAAGAGGACAAAAAATGGAGAAAGAATTAGTAAGGTTTATTTCTTCATTGCTTTTCTCTAGAACAAATACATCTAAGTTTTTTTTCTAAAGCTGAAGAAGAAACATTTATGGAAGCCTTGTAGCTCCTGTGTACAATATGCTAACTGCTCCTGTAGTGTGTCACAAGCTTTCATATTTTTAAAAACCATGAACATATGCATATTCATATACATTAAAACTATATTAATTTTTCAAGCTCAACACCCTGCAGCTCAGCGACTTATCTCATTCCCCTTCTACATGATAAGTCTGTTTTATTCCTGCCAAGTTAGAGGGGGCTCCACCTGAGAAGCCACAGGGCAGTTCCCGTTGTTTGTATTTTTGGTATTTCTGTTTTCGGTGGGGTTTGGTGTGTGTCCGAGGAAGAAGGCGAGCAGACACCAGGAGGTGGCAGCCAAGCCCCGCTGCCCTGCCTCGCTCTCCCTGCTGCTAGGAACCCAAGCAGAGGGACTTCTCTATGAGCCAAAAGAAATCAAATTACAATCAGAAAATTTAAAACTTTTTCCTGGAGAGAGGGCACACCAGAAGCTGGGAAGGAGGAGAGGGTCAATGCCATTCTGTGTAGCAAAATTGTATTTCCTTGCTGGGTAAGAAGGACTTGGCCTTCCAAGCTGGGTGCTTGCACTTGGCCTATGCTGTGTGCATCCAATGCTGCTGGTACACATTGTTGAGGTTAATTTTTTTCCTTGGTGTCATTATAGCATTGCAGTGAATTAAAACCTTAGGTGAATCTCAGGCCTTTGTTTCAATACAGGCAAAATTTTTGTTTGTTGCCATGTCAGAACATTAATGAATTGAATGTGCTGCCTATTGCTTTGAATGCTGCTGGGGAAAAAAAATTCTAGTTTGAAAAAATATATGTTGAATCAAAGTGAGAGACTGTTTGGTGAGAAGAAAAAGAAAAAGCCAAGTAGTGGGTTTCAATACAGGACATTTCAGAGGGGAGAGTGAAACCCATGGAGTTACATGAAATGGAAAAATTAAGTTGCAAGAAGGAAAAATTTGTAATGTGATTGTTGCAAAAGGTTGTCTGAACTCAGGCCACCCTAGGGCTGTGGTGGGATGGTATTTCCATATTGCTACCACCAACACTAAAACCTGGCATTGTCAGGTTTATTTCATAGATTTGACATGATTCTGTGAGACGAAGTGAATTACTTAGGCTGACAAAAGTAGATGTTGCTATGTGTGATTGTTGGCATCTTCCTAGCACTTGGCTCAAAGATATCACCCAATAATTTCACGGTGCCTCCAACATACATCCTGCCAATGACCTGAGCCTTGAGCCATCCTTCCTCTGCCCAGCTACAACTTCCCCTCTCCTGTCTGTATATAATCCTCCTTTTCTCTTGAGGAGTTACTTTCCAATTGCATTAGAAGGTCAAAGGTAAGTGAGAGAATTGGCCCGATCTCTGTGGAAAACACACTTTTTCAGTTGTAAAAGCCTGTATGGTTTGTAGAGTGGCTGTAGTTGCTGACTTCCTCTGTTTGAGGTGACAAAGACTTCAAAGCATTGTGTTAAGGAAAGACTCTTTGCAACAAGAACTGTTCCAGGCAGGCACCTCTGCAGCTGCTTTCAGAGAGGAATTAAGGTCGGTTTCCACAGGGCAGTGATTGAATATTCTATACATTGGAAGAAATGGGGAGGAAAAGTCAAAGTGAGCAACACAATGACCTTGAACTGCTTTTTTCTATCGACAGACTGTAATGCTCTGTCATTTTCTCTTAATGGAAAGAAGTGTGTAGTTCTGGAAGGCAAAGGAAAGGAAAAATGATGTAGCCAAGGACATGCTTGTCAAAAGGCTCCTTTGCAGCACTGCTCTACAAACATAATTAATGTTAAAACAGCATTAATCAATCTTGACTGTTGCTTCCCAGCTGCTGGAGCAGCTAATGTGATGTATGACAGGACACCTGAGCATGAAGCTCGTCTTTCTAATGCCACACAAAATGACATCCAAATGCCCTTGGCAGTGGATGACAGGAGCTGTGGCCTATGGTGTGAGCATGATGGGTTCCAGTAAGGGACTGGTGGCTGCGTGTAAGCCACCAGTGGTTTAGTGGGTGCAGGCATTGTCCAACATGCACCCATCTCTACAAAATGTAGCACAGGGCATACAGTGCACTTTGGTCCATATGAACAGACCATGAGTAGCTCCTCAAGAAGGTCTGGGGGCCAGCAAACTCAACAGTGTGGGCTCTGTGATCTTCCAGCTGTCTTAGTGTGTCAGACCATGTTGTAAACCTTTCTCAGGTAGGTAGAAAGGTTGAACATGAGTAGAAAAGGGAACATGTGCTTGATTTTACATCAAATTGTGGTCTTTCTGTTTGTTTCATTTGTAAAATAGGGATAACATCTGACCCCCTCCTTGTGAGGAGAGACCTTTATGAAAGTAATTTCCTTGTTCACTGCTTTGGGGTTAATGCAAATGCCATGTTTTTAAGCTGGAAAAGTAAGCTGGCTCAATGCTGACTTTTGGAGTGATCACTGCTGACACAGCAGCACCATCTCGCAGAGACGTGGCCAAATCAAGTTCAGGGTGGGTCATAAGGCAAACAAGGTCTGTCTCAGAGAGCTTACAGATCAGGTTTGCTTTCAGCACTCTGTCTGCCCTGGTAGTCCCTACTGATAATACAATTACCTGAAAGGAGGTTGTGTACAGGTGGGCATTGGTCTCTTCTCCCAGGTAACAATTGACAAGAGGGAATGATGTCAAGTTGCACCAGGGCATGTGTAGATTTTGTATTGGAAAAACTTCTTCACTGAACAAGTGGGCAAGTGTTGGAACAGATTTCCCAGGGAAGTGTTGAAATCACTAACCCTGGAAGATTTAAAAAAAATGTGTAGATGTGGTACTTAGGGACATTGCTTACTGGGGGCATTGGCAGTGTTGGGTTAATGTTTGGACTCAATGATCTTAGAGGCCTTCTTCAACCTAAACAATTCCACTATTCCATTCTCCAATCTAGACACAGGTGCAGAAACTCCCCTTGTTCACTAAGCACGCAGTGAGAGATATGAACCCAGCACATCTCCTATTTCTTCTCACCACAAGTGGAGGTGCTTAGAAAAGCCCTGGGTTAACACCAGGAGAGGCTTTGAATAACCCAGGATAGAAGTTTAACATGTTTCTTCTCTTGTCCACAATGGAACTTGTGGCTGGGAAAGTGTGCTGAGACCTCTCAGCTGGAGGGGAATGTTTTTGGAGACCTCCTGAAGCTCAACAACTCTGCCTAGATACGTAGTAAGCACAGGAATTCCCCCTCTGACTTCTGCCTTGATTAGCCAGGATGAGTTGTTTGATGCAATCAGCTGTTTCTGGACAGGAAGCTGCACTGTACCAGCACTGCTATCACTGATAATGATTTATTCCTGCCCTTCTTGCAAGGAGTTGGTAAGAGAAGCCAAGAAGTATGGGAATATGAAAGCTGCCTTCCTCCTGGTCTCCTCCTGATTGTCCTTTGTGTGGTGCTGCATCTTATGGTGAGTTTATATTTTCTGTCTGTCATTCTGTCTGTCATCACTACTATGGAATATAGGTTAAAAAATGTAAGAAATGTAAGTATAGTTTAAACTCAAAATTATTTCAGTAGAGGAATCCTGGAAAGGTGAGTTTGGCACAGTAGTCGCACAGAAGACATTAGAGATGATCCTCCTAGCTCTTTTACAGAGAAAAGATCTGGCAGGAATAAAGACAGTCTCTATCAAGCCATTATTTTATACTTTGCTCTAGTGTTGATCATTTAAAAACATGCAAACAGAAAAGGAAGGAAGGGCTTCCTTTCCTCTTTCCACTTTACTGTACAAATGCCTTCTTGTCATGGTAATAGGTGGGAACCTTAAGCTTTAAATACTTTACTAGGGAAAGCAGTTGTGAAGTTTGTGTTTACTTTCCCATGTATTACTTTGCTAGGACTGATATGACGCAGAAAAAGGGAGAAAACATAGATAGTGGGAAAACAGGTTCATTCTGAATGGTTGGAGTTATGTGTGCAAAATAGGGGTACAATTTTTCTCTCTGCTTCTCAGTCATAGAGTGTGAGTTTGGGATGAAGGAGAATCAACTGGACGAACTGTCTCTTCAGGAAAGAATTAGTAGTTTTACAGAAAATGAGTAATCTTTCCCTTTGTCCCTTTTCATAGTAGAATCATTAAAAAAAAAACCCAAAAAATGGGAGCTAAAATATTTGGACATTTTTCCTGTGGTTGTCCTGTCTGAACTGTCACAGCACTCAAGGGAGCTGCATCATTTAGATGGGTCTTTTATAAGTCAAGTGAGATGAATCAAAGGGCGACTTTGGCCCAAGAGTGCTCAGCAGAGTGTTCCCTACTGCTTTTCCCAAGATGGGAGCATATGGTCCAGGGTAGCAAAGGGCAGACTCCCTGCAGCCAGGGAACAAGTTCAGGCTTCTGAGCACTCGCATGAGCAGCTGATGGACAGTTTTCATTTGCCACCTCGCTGTGCTCACTACCAATGTTTTGTGTTCCATACTGAATGCATTTCCCTTACTCCCAACCTGGGGTGGGGGACCTGGGCAGTCTGTGCTACAACAGGAGCAGGTTGCTTGCAGGTGGGAATTGAGTGGCTCCCTGTCCTGAAGGGAAGGGAACCATCACCTCTCCTGCCCCCTTCCACTGCTGTCAGGCAAGCCTAAGGTGGGCCACAGCCAGAAACATCTGAAACTCAGCATGGGTCACTTGTTGAATTCTAAAACTTCATATGTGCATCAGAAAACAAAAGAAAAATAAATCTGTGGTTTCTTCTGTAATACTAAAAAGAGCTTGAGGTTCTTGTCTGGAGTGAGAGCTAGTCTTGTGAAATTTGGGCTGTTTGATGAATAGTACTGGATGGCTCCAATTTGTGATGCTGATTGTGAAAAGCTGTGGGATCAGGCCTGATTTTTCAAAGCAATTACCTCTTGTTCTGATTTAATTCTCAGGCAGATCTTTGACTTGAAATTAGATAGCAGTTACACATCTCATATCAAAAAGCATATTTAGGTAACTGATACAAAAATCCTCATATTAAGGACTGTGTATAGATCACTGATACAAAATCCATGCTGGATAGTTTAAGCAGTTTTGAAATATAGGATTTCTGTGGCAAGGCACACATACACAATTTCCACCTCCCTTCACAATCTAGACCACTTCACCAAGGCAGAATGGGAGAAGCTGTCACTACATCCCCAAGAGCCAAAGCACGTCCAGACAGAGCGGTTTCTGGTGTTCCCAGCTGGGATGGGCAAGGATCCAGTTCTTCCTTATGTGAAGGTTCCTGTCTCATGGTGGTTTCATAACATGCTTTCAGGGCCTCTCAGTATCCCCTCTGGGATTCCCCAGTGATAGAAGAGGAAAGAAATCCAGCCAGGTTTTGTTTGCACAGGAAGGTATTCAGGAGCAGTTATCAAAATTAATTTCCTGAGTGTGTAATTGCAGGAACAGGCAAGCCCACGTGTGCTGTTCAGGTTAAATAATATTATTCTTTAATTCTTGTCAGCTCTCTCAAAGGCAGACATGTCCATGAAGGGCTGAAAACTCCACAGCAGGGAGAGCCAGAGGCAAAGGCTGATACATCTGCCTTTTTTCAGGACCTTTCTTTTCATATTCATAGCTCATACTTTCTTTACCCAAGTGTAAAAAAAAAAAATACACACACACAAAAAAACAAAACAAAACAAAACAAACCAAAAAAAAAACCCAAAAAAAAACAAACCCCAAAAAAACCAAACCACCAAACAGCCCCCAAAATGAAAGAAAAACCCCCAAAACCCCAAACAAACTAGACTAACCTGAATCTTCCTTAAAACATTCAAACATGAAGAAAACTAAAAGAAGTAGAACTAAAGCAGCCTTCCTGAAGACTGATTTCTAATGCCACCATCAAAAAATAAGCAGAGACACCCCCTCCCACACAAGTAGGGATGAGTGTCAGGCTGAGCTGGGAACCTGCCAGAAGGGAAGGCCTGGGTAGAAGTGGCACACCGCATGGCCTTGAAGTTAAGCAGGCAGCTAATCTGTGGCCAAACCTGCTGCCATTTCTGTCCCCCTGCTTGTACTGCAACCTGTCTGCCTCTCACCCAGAGGCCCTGCAGAGGCTTGGAGGCTGGAAGCATCATCATCATCATCATCATCATCAATCATCATCATCATCATCATCAATCATCATCATCATCATCATCATCATCATCATCATCATCATCATCAAAATTTTCCTCCTGTGCACTGGTCCAGTAGCATCCCAGCCTCCTAAAACAACTTTGTGATCAGCCTTCAAAAACACTGCGCTGGAATCTTAAGTGAGTATCCTTCCTTTCTTTTCCCTTCCTGCCCTTGCTCCTGGTGGTCTTTCCATCCATCTCATGCCTGTGGAGTTGTCATCAACTCCCAGCTCCTCTGTGCTTGACAGCCTCGTGCCCCTCGCCTATGGGGCTTCTCTCTGGCCGGCGGCTCCCTCAGCCGGCCCGAGGGGCACCGCTTATTTCAGGTCTGGAACCTGACACCACGGCCATGCACATCCACCCGTGGCCCAGAGAAGTGCAGATGGGTTACAGGTGCAAATGGATGGGCTCCTTGTTCCGGGCTCTGAAGTTCAGGGACAGGTGCCCCTCTCTCTTTTAGTTGTGCTTAATGACAAAGGCCCTCTTCACCCATCCTCACCATCATTCACCGCCTCCAGCATTTCACGCCCATATGGCTTTGCTTCCTCCTGCCTCCATCCCAACCCACTTCCTACTAATTCTGCTTTGTGCTGAAATTCTGATCTCTTGGGCAATTGGCAGCTTCACCCCCTCAGTGTGCCAGCAGCCCTGTAGCCAGCGAGAAGGATGTGCTTAAAGAAAAGTCCAGCTCTGTTTAACAGGTGTCAGACATCCTTTGTGCACAAAAGCTTTTGGTGAGGAAGGCACCAGGCCAAGAGTTAGTGACAGGAAAGAAGGAAACTAAGGCATGTTTTTGTACAATGTATCACTTTTCATTGTGAGTACAAACCTGAGGGCAGGTGGGTGAGAGCCTACAGAGCCCTTCAGAGGAGGTGCTATGACGACCTGTGAGAGGGATTTCTTCTCTCCTGCTCTTCTCATTCATCTCCCCTCTGTTTTTCCACTCCCTCACTTTCTCTCACTCCGATAATTTTCTACTGATTCAGCTATCCTTGTCAGGAGCTCAGGCTGCAGTGCCAGCTGTGACTGCCCCTGTGTTGGGACCCTTTCCTGCTTTAGGGGTCCCTACAGGAAGTGAGCACTGCACTTTGATTTCTTTCTGAGTCCCCAAAATCTCTGGGGTGCTCAAATTTTAGAATGTTTTAGGTTGGAAGTGAATTTAAAAAATTACCTAGTTCAACCTCATTGCAATGAGCAGAGACACCTTCAACTGCACCAGTCTGCTCAGTCCCATCCAGCTTGACTTTGAATGTTTCCAGGGATGGGGCATCTACCACCTCTCTGGGTAACCTGTTCCAGTGTTTCACCACTCTCATTGTAAAAAACTTCCACCATACAGCTGATCGAAGTTGATCCTCCTCCAGTTTATGCCTTGTTCTAGCGCAACAGGCCCTGATAAAAAGTTTGTCCTTGCCTTACTTCGAGGCTTACTTCATGCACTGAAAGGCTGTGATAAGGTTTCCCCAGAGCCTTCTTTTCTTCAGGACTGGGGTGGTTGCAATGCTCCAGGAGCCAAGCTGCTGCTCCTTTGCCTCCCCTCTGCTCCCTCAGCTCCTCTGGGAGCAGCTATGTGCCAGTGTGCTGGAGGGGACCTGCTGGCCAAAACCAGTTTATTTTTTCTGCTGTACTGGGGCGGCTGCCATGGGATGACAAAACTTCCTTGGAGTAGCTAGACAATAGCAGAGAGAGTTTTTCAGGACTCTTTATTTTATTTATTTGTAATTTTAGCCATTACTTCACTGATGAAGTTGAATACATTTGTTTAAATGATCTTCTTAACAATAAAAATTAAGCTTATTTCACACAGAATTTCCCTTTTGTTCTTTGCTTAAATACTCCTGCCCTTTGGCTGTTATTAATTACATCCACGGATTTCTAAACAACATAATCTGTGGAAATTAGAGTTTATGGGGAGGGCCAAGATCTAGTACATCTGAGAGCAATATTCCTGTCCCTTTCAAACATTGTTGATTTGTATTGAATACAGGAGCATGTAAACAAAATGCCAGCTGTACAGCAAAGAATAAAAATTACAGGGCAGTGAAGCCAATTGAATCAATTGCTGTGGGCTTTGCCTTTCCCCTGTCTCCTGGAAAGGGCTGGGTTTGAAGGCTGGCAAACAGAGGTGTGGACAGAAGGACACAATAATTGTCCTCTGTATTTTAAAGGCACGTTGTCACCACTGCATCAGATACTGTCACCAGCCTTTAGAAAGGGGCTAAGTTGCTGTTTCGGTTCTCAAGCCACTCTGCTTGGTATATTTGCTCCCAATCCATCAGAGAGTCCTTCTCATCCAATTTTGAACAATCTAATGGTATGACTAGCTCCCAAAATAGGGACAAGCTCATAATTTTATTAAGAAAATCTATTTATAACTGAAGGGAAAGGTGGTTGTCTACCTGTCTGAAAAGACTGCTTTCTTAAAACAAAGATGTAAGCCTCCCCTTGGACAGCGTGTGAGGTGCCTGCAAGAGTGTTACTATTTAAGGTTACTTTTGGCTTCTTCAAATGTTCTTTGGGATGTGGAAATCAGCACTTTGTCCTGCAGAGCTGCCAGCACTGCAACAGGGGAGTCACCATCTACATATTCTCTGGGCTACAAAGATAGAACAGTAACATTTAATCATAGAATAATTGATGTTGGAAAAGACCTTTAGATTATTGAGTCCGATTTTTAACACAGCACTGCCAAGCCCATCACTAAACTACGTCCTTAAGTGCCATGTCTACACATCTTTTAAATACATCCAGGGATAGTAACATCACCACTTCTCTGGACTGCCTGTCCAATGTCTAGACAGCCATTTTGGTGGAGAAATTTTTATGAGTATCCAATCAAAACCTCCTCTGGCACAACTTGAAGCTGTTTCCACTTGTCCTATCTTGTGTCTGGGAGAAGAAGCTGGCTCTCACCTTGCTGAAACTCCTGTCAGGTAGTTTAGAGAGTGCTAAGGTCTCCCCTGAGCTTCCTTCATGCTAAACAAACCCAGCTGCTTCAGCTGATCCCCATAAGGTTTGTTTTCCAGACCCTTCACCACTGCCCTTCTCTGGACATGCTCCAGCACCTCAATGCCTTCGTCGTAGTGGAGGATTTAAGGTGTGGCCACACCAGTGCCAAATATGGGGGGATGATCACACACTGGTCCTGCTGGCCACACTATTTCTGGTACAAAATGTCACAGTCAATGTGTTTATGATGCTTTTTTTTTTTTTTTTTTGAGCAAAGCTGCCTGCTGGGATTTTCAGCCCTCTGTCACTGGAAGAGGTCAATGAGATGTTGGTTCCACCAGGCACGTAGCTGGTTCAGATGTGGTTTAAGGGGTCCATGTGGTTTCTCAGTGGCTCTTCTTATCAGGTGAGGGGAAACTCTCAGTGAGTGCAAGAGCACACCCAGGGTTTTTGGGACACTCAACTCTTCCAGCTCACTTGCTTCCTTTTTTCTGCTCCCCGATTGTATCTCAGACTGAGCTGAACAGGACGTTGGTTTTGCATTGTGTGAAACGAAGAGGTCACCCTTGAAAGGAAAAGGTTTCCCTTGAAATCTCTTGCTGTCCTCAAGGGCAAACCATGTGGGTGGTTTCGGAGTGCTGGTGGCTCACACCATCCAACCGACAGCAAACGTAGGTCACTGATAGCTGAGATTCTCCAAAGCCACCCACATTTGGGTGTGGACAAACTCTTCCTCAAGCTTTCATCTCTTCCCATAAGGATTTGGCTGGTGCAGGCCAGCTGGCTTCCACACCAAGTCCAGTTCCATTTATCATGCCATGTGGGACTGCCAACAGCAGCTGGTTGACATAACTGCATTTCCCAGCACTGGAAATATTGTTTCCTGTTGCCCATCTTTCATTCCTGTAATCCCAAGTGGAGGCTTTTGCTCTGTTTTTGTTTTATTTTCCTCTTGAAGAAGACATAAACACATTTCTCAGTTTCCTGTTTGGAGCAAAGTGGCTGAGTCAGGACCAAAACCAGCCCTGTGTTCCTGCTCAGGGTGCAAATGGGGACTGTGTGACTTGGAGTAGCTGCTGACGGTCACCTCAATTCCCTCTGCTCCTAAACTCACCTTGCAGTGAGCTTCAGACTGGGCTGTGAGTAGTCACTGGCCATCCCTGCTCTTGGGCTCCCTGACAGTTTTCCCTAGATGCCTTAAGCCTGAAATGCTCTGTGTAGCTTCAGCCACTGCTGGCAGCTAGCCAGTCCTGTGAGCACCACTTCCAGCCAGCCCTCCAGAGCCCTCTGAGCCCTTGTGCACCTCAGTTTTTCAAGTGAAGTTTCCTTGTTTCCCCAGCAGACCCCTGCCTGAGTGCTTTGTGTCACCTGGCCAGAAGTCAGGCAGAGTCAGGGTAGGGGCAATGCAAGGATGGGAATAAATTGGTCCCTCATCCTGGATTAATCTTCATTGCAGCATTTAATGCACTGGCAGAGAGCAGATGTGATGAAAAAGCTTTCCTGTTTGTTTCTTTTAAAGCTCTGCTTAATTTCATATTTTTCTAAATGCTACCTACTCAGATTGGTTCTCTGTGGGAGCAGACAGCAATGTTGTCAAGGGTGGCACCATGGGGGTGGCTTCTCTCACTGGCAGAGCCCATCTGTCAGCAGGAAGAGGCTGGGGGGGAACCATAATATTAGGTGGAAAGCCACTTTATGAAGGAAACATTAATATTTTCAAAACCACCAACCAAACTTCCAACTTGCATGAACAGACTGATTAACAGCAACATCATAAAGCCTTTGCAGCTCTGTTTTCCCCTACCCCCATCCAACAGAAACAGAGTAGCAAATGCAATTCCTCAAGTATTGCTAACTATGATAAAACAGCAAGGAAAAGGGACACAGGACTGGGAGGAGAGGCAAGAATAGTGTGGAGGTGTTTTCCTGGAGGAAGCAAGCTTAGGCCTGAAGTGCTTCTCCTCTTCCCAAACAAGGAGTGACTCTTCCTGGCCTTTGCTTGATGCAATCATTCCTAGAGAGGTAAGAAATTTCTTCATCTAAGGGGTCTGAACTTTACCAGGACCACTTGGACAGATTCCCATTCAAACAAGCCTTGTAGGAAAGGGTCGGCTGAGTCACTGCCTTGGGAGAGGCTGTAGCCAGCAGATAAAAGGTTTGCATCACCAGGTGCTGTCAGAATGAGTGTTAAATTAAGTGTAAGAGAGACACGTTGTGCCTAAGGCTCAATTAATTGTTTCTTTTCACCACAAGATCTTGCACTCATGCTTTTACTATGCCTCTTGCTTTTTAACTGAGCTCTGACTATCACCAGCTATTTAGCAACAATATCTGCCTGGGGTTCAGCCAAGTCCACATGGGAGCAGCTCCTTCAGGACTGTGGTTGAAGTGAGAGGTGAACTCCAAAAGGACAACCCCATCTCACCAAGTGAGTAAGCAGAGCTTGGGCCGCAGGAGGCTCTGAAGGGTGGGGTAGCTCTTAGCTATGGCAGCACTGGGAAGCCCAGAAGCCATGTAAGAGGAACTGAACTGCGAGTAGAATTGGGGTCTGTGGCTGTGATTTGTTGGAGAGGTTTAATTAGGGTGTAGCACTGTGGATAACACTCACTTCTGGGAGTTTTTGTATTTGCAATATGAATTTACCCAAGAAATCCTGTGCAACGACTGTTTCCATATTTATCTTGACCTTTCACTGCTGCTTTCTGCCCTGTTGGTTCTCTTTGGTGGCACAGAGAGCTCCAGGTGGTCTCAATGAACTCATTTCCCCTCCCTCAGATTTTTCTTGAAAATTGCTGCAGCTGGTGGCTCACACAACTGCTTCTGCTTTATCACTGGAAGCTTTCAAGGGAGCCAGCTTGCTGAGACCTGGATTTCTGACAGAGAAGAAAAAATTTGGAGGTAGGAATAATTTTTTTTTAATCTTTGTGTAGTGAGAAAAGTCAAGTCAGAAAGGCACCTACCTTTGTTTTTCCATGTGAAGATTATCTCTGAACACAGGAGCAGACTCAATTGGTGGATTCAAGTGGGGCAAAAACACAGACAGGTTTCTCAGTAGCTCACATATCCATGCCCAGGGAGAGCTGGTCCTGCTCATGGCTGCCATCTGAACCCAGGGGCTGCATTTTCCTGAAGGGTGTTTTGTGGTAACTCCCATTTAAAGAGATCTGTCTGTTCTTATCCTGCTACACTGTGGTTTTAGCCTGGATCAGTTCTCTGTTGGGGTTCAGCACTTGTCTCTATAACCCTCTGTGCTGGTGCTGCGGAGGAGGTGGTTGTGCTGAGGTGCAGCTGAAGGAAGGAATGGCTGGAAATGTAAGGGGGGAGCAATGGCTTCATGAGCACAGCACAAGCATTGCTAAAGAGAAATCTGAATCACGACATGGTGGCCTCAGACCTCTGTCCAGAGTTAAACTGTGCAGGCTGTAGAAATAAAGCCATGGCACTGGGTCTTTTCCCCCTGACAACCCCCAGTGACATGCCCTTCCTCAACAGGGGGGCTCTGCTGCCAGGGACACCCCCCTCTTTGCATCACTGGGTTATGGAGCTCTGCTCACAGCATTCCAAAACAAAAATAAGCAGGGACTGAGTTAGTCTGACCTCATTAACACCTGTGTTTTCCCTTTTGATACCAATAATAGAACAGCTCTTGAGCTGGCAAATATTAGAACACTTCCATTATTTTGGACAGTGCAGGGTTTTCTCAGGATATGGATGCCTGAACAGCAAGAAAAGACACAGTCACATTTGTTCCTGCTGATTCTGACCTAGGCTTTGTCCAGCTAGTTCCATGACCATAATTTCAGTGGCAAGCACAAATACCACCATTGATTCATTGGTGTTATGGACACATCACTAGCAGCAATAAAAGGAGATGGGTGCTTAGAAAGGATGCAGGTGTTCTTCCACACCACACATCATCCTGCTGGATATCACTTGTCCTTTCACATTGCTTCATCTGCCATAAAACAAAAACAATAGCTGAATATTGCAGCCTTCTGCAGGTACATGTATGTGGCCCCTCCAGTGCCTCACCTAGCTGTAAAACTACTGACCCAGCAAGACGAACAAGGCCACATCTGATTCTGAGAGGCACAGGGAGGAAAATGCTAATGGCTGAGTCTTCCTGACCCTTCTTCTTACCGAGTCTGATTTCAAGTTGTTGATAGTGTTGACAAGTGGTGTGGACAGAAAGTTTCTGTGTTGGGTGTCTGTGTGTGCCTTGTATTGTCTCAGGAAAATTTCAGCTTAAACAGTCATTTCCCCATACCTAAAAGAAACAAGCTTTATTAGCATAACAAGAAAACCACATCCTCTTTGATTAAGATTTTCTAACACAGCTATGCCCTGACTTCAGCCATTAAGTTAGTCTTTCTATTACTCTCTGCTCCAAGCCTGTTGAGATTAGAAGCCATAAAACAAAAACAAAGAGCAATGCTGTTTTGGTTCCTCCATTTCCTTCAGCACAGGCAGGCTATGTCCCCAAAGTTTGTGCCATTCTTGAATGGAATAGATAATTCCTGGGAATTGTTCCTCCCAGTTGTAGGATACCAGTGTGTAACTGGTATTATTTTACTTGTTTTATATCTTACTGTAATTATTACATGCTGTTATATTAGTAATGATAATAACATTAGGGAGACATTGTCTCTAGCGTGTACAGGGTTCTGGTATTTGTGTTCAAGTGTGGGATTTGGGTGCACATTAGTAGAGCAGGTGAAAGGGTTAAAACAAAAATCAGGACCTACAGGGAAAAAGTCAGTGGTAGATATCTGGGAGAAGAGGTCTGAAAAGAAAGAGGGATGGGGCTGGGGAGGGACAGCATGGCATGATTAGGCGGCAAAACGAGAAGAGATTTAACGTGCCTGTGCGTGCTTTACGGTCGGAGGGGTCAGTGCAGTTCATTCCCCCACCCCAGAGCAGTGAAGCAGTCCAGAACCTCTCCAGCAGAGCAGCCGTGCTGCCGGCCCGGGGCTGCTGTGCCCAGCAGAGACAGAGCAGAGCAGTCCCGGCACGTCTCCCGAGCCGCCGGGGCTGCGCCGGGCTGCGGGCTCTGGCCCGGGGCCAGCCCGAGCCGCTGCGAGCACCGATTTCTGCTGTCTCGGGGGGATGGCAAAAATCCGGCCCGCAGCCTTTGTCTGAAGAAAGATTGCAGGCGTTTGTACGTGCTGGTAGCTCTTGGGCCTCGTATGTCCGTCTCGTAAAACACAACAAGGATTTTCCCAGATAAAAAAAGGCACATAACTTGGCAGAGAGTCACATCTGCACGTACACGAGAATGAAAACATCCGGAGAGCTCTGCCCTTGAAACAAAATGCCCAAGAGCTCAAAATCATGGAGGGAAATGGAGAGTGCCATGATGGCAGCACATTCCTGTCTCCTGCCTCCTTCCTACCAGCGACCTTTAGCCATCCTGGGCCAGAAGCCAGCAGAGAGGCGAGTACTGAGCTGGATGCCTGGGCTGGATGCCTTCATCCCAGGAACCAGGGCGGCAGGAAGGAGAAGAGCGGCGGCTCTGCGCAGCCGGGACCTGAATGATGCAGGGACTTGCTGCCTGGCACTGTGCCCGTGTCCTTTTAAACTTGTCATCCCACTTCACAGCAGGAACCCTATGCCTTTTTCATCAAAGCATAAACACAGAACCAGGGAACAACGAGTGCTCATTCATTGCACATTTGTTTGTTTCAAGAACAAAAGTTTATATAGTTTAAGCTTCCACATGTTGCTTTCACCGGTGCCCCTGCAGCCTGGTAACTGGGATGTGACAGAGAGAAATAAGCAGTGGAACACTTTAGCATGATCTAATAACAGAGTTATTTGATCTGGGGTTTGGTATGCACTGAAAATGCCAGTGGTTAATGGACTGTGAACATGGTGCAGCAGCTCTTTGCCTCCCTGCTGGCGCAAGGGGGTCTGTGCTTCATGAGGCTGAAGAGGATGCTCTCCTTTGCAGCACCTGTCCCACTGATCTAGTGACCAGCCTGGTCACTACTCATCCATCAAAGCACAGCCATCGATATACAGATATTTCTAGCCTTTATTAAAAAAAAAAAAAGAAACAAAACAAAACCTTTGGCAATAAAATAGGAAAATCTGTCTGGGAAGATCAACTTTGATCTCTGGTTTTGACCATTAGCCTGACTTTAAATTTCCATTACTTCAAACATTCAGCTTAGCTTCTGCTACAATTTTCTAACACAGTGCCTAAATTTAAAGACCATGTCTATTTATGTCTGAGGTTTTAACATTTCCCCCACTTGGACTGAACATGCTTTATCACATCCTCTAAACCCCAGGGACACTACAGTGAAGAGAGAGCACTATCAGTGTGAAAAGCAGGGATATTGTTCCAGTTTCAGACCCCTCATCTGTGTCAGACTCTTACCCAGATCAGACACCTTTGTTTTCTCTGCACTTTTAAAGCTCACCAGGGAAAGGAAGACACACAAACACACACAAAAAAAAAAAAAAAAAAAAAAAAGACATCAATTCTGTAATAAGACAAATCACTCTTGTCAAGTGTATTTGTCTCCATAACGGGAAGAAGTACTTTTTATAGGCTTTTTATTTTAGACACGGAAAATCATGATGTGTCTGTCCTCTATGTGCAGTGCCCAACAGAAGATTGTGCCATTCACTGTATGCGTCATTTACTCAATGTGCCAGGTTTCTGCTCAGTTTTAATTTACTGCTTCTGAGGGATTTCATCCTCTCCCTTTTGAGGATTGTTAAAATCAAACAGCAATTATTGTTGGCTCTTTCCATTTCAGGCAGCCACCATCACCATAACTTTTTAAAGTGGCTTCCATACAAAAACCCACAACAAGAGTGAAGCTCACAAAGAACTCAATGTAGTATCTGGTACGTTTCCTCTTCCAAAATAACTGCTTGGAGGAAAGGATTTGTTTGGTTTCTTAGGCTTTGTGCAGTTACTTATTTTAGGCTGCTTTATTTAGTTTATATTTTTGTTCCTTGTAGTGAGCCAAAGTTTGCCTTTTCTCAAATTCACTTAGGTCCTCCTGGCTATCACACTAGTGCCACCATAACTACTCCTCCTTCCGTGACATTTATATCCTCCAAAGCTTCATGAGTTATTATCATCATTCTCTTCTCTATATATTCTTGTCATTCAACCAAATTATACATTGGTTTTGTTTAAACATTTTTAAGCATGGAATCACCAGGGAAAATCAAACATCCTTTTGAAGTCTTTTTGGACTCTAGGCATCTGTTTAAGTCCCTTTATATCCCCTTTAGATCAAATACTTTTACTTTTTGGCTTGCTCTCTGCCTCTTGGCAAGTGTGCAGTCAGTCCCTGCTTGTCTTGGGCTGCTGACCTGACACAGAGACCCAGTGACAGCTCTCACGACCCACCAAATACAGAGAGAGACAAGCCAGCTCAGTGCACAGCTCAGGATAAAATGCACATTTCAGGTGCAAGAGCAGATGAGGATCAGAGAGTGTGTGTACCCATGGCAGCAAGTGACCCTGTGCCCAGCAGACAGAGGAGACCAGACTTGGAGCAATTGTGTAGCTCCCTTCACCCTCAGCTGGGCACTTTGCTGGGGCAGAAGAGACTTGATCTTTCAGAATATTTGCATGTGATAACTGCGGGTCACTAAAGGACTTGGCCAGAGTAGGGACAGTGACTGTCACAGCTTCTGGCATCATCAGGATAAGCCTGCCATGAGGCCAAACCAGGGTAATGTGCCCACAGAAGGCAAATTATCAAGTCAGCAAGAAGGGACTTGCAACATCTTAGAAAGAAAATTGGTAAACAGTGGCTAAACATCAGTCTGTGTATACAGAAGTGAGAATAGGGGTGCTGGAGAACTGCTGACATTCAGAGCAGGGGGAGAAAACATAGGGTGTCTCAACATGCCAGAGCTCATTGCCCACACATTGACAGATTTCAAAGATTTAGATGTCTGGAACATGGCGGCAGCAGAGAAGGTTGGATTTCTTCTCTACAGCAGAAAGAGTAATAGAGATGCACTAATGTCCAGGAAATAGATGGTGCTCAAGATTCAAAGCTAGACAATATTAACCTAGGAAATTCTCTGAAGACTAGGTTACTATGAAAAAAAGAAGCACAGTCACAAAATACAGATTTAATACGTTTTTTCTTATGTTTGGGAGAGAATCAAGAGGTTGAAAAAACGTGTCAGTTGCTTGACCTGTATCTTCCTCTGTCACATCGTGTTCTTCTGCCAATGAAAGTGGCTCAAAAACAGTCTTTGAAATTCCAGCTCATACCTTTACTAACACACTCCAGCAGTAAAACACATTGAAAAAATTACCCCTGCAGGCTACTATCCCATCTGTGACAGAAACCAGCAGAAGATTGTTCCCAGAAAAGTTCAAGCAAAGAACAGGATAATTTGCCTACAGAAGAAGTTATTTCTAGTCGTGGGCTTTCTGAGGTTGCTCTATGCCCTGAAGCTAGTAGGATTTTATCTGTCAAACATGAATGTGAGAATAAAAGTAACAACCTCTGATTATCCTCTTTTTTCCCCTCTCTAATCTTCCTTAAGACTTAAACTGACTCTTGTTCTCAATGATGGTCTGCAAAAGTTTCACAAATAACATTATTAGTAGTAAATAATACATTTCTGTACACACCCAACTTTATTCTGTAATAAACATGTCTCCTGTTACCCACTTCAAAAAGCATCCTTTTTGGGTTCACTGAGTCCTCATTCAGCATAGGAGCAATAAGGGCACTGTAAAACACCTTTACATACTTGGGTATTTTTTGCTTTTCCATTATGTTCCCTTTTTTGAATGTCTCCCTGTAAACTAAATAATCACAGGGGGGATTCAGCATAGCAATTTATTCCTCCTTTTAATCATATCTGTCCTTCAGTTCCAACCTACACCCTTTCTCCAGTATTCTTTTTTTCTTGAAATGAGATGCCCCTGATATTTCAGGCCAAGCTGCCTCCTGACATTACACACTAGCATCATACACATTTCTGGAGCTATCAGCTCTGTGAGAATGCTTTATCATCAGCCCCTTTAACCAGAGTTTTAACTCTGACAAATGGCTCCCCAGGAGCAGAAGGAGTAGAGGAGTGCTGGTATCCAAGCTGCTGAGCAGTCACAATGCTAACAAACCACCCCCGGCACTTCCCTGATTTGTGTGGGCTCCATCACGAGAGTCCTGGCCAGGAGCCCGTCACTCTTGCTACGTTGCCAGCAGCTGGAAGAGCTTTTGGTGTCTGACAGGCAACTCTGCCACACAGGGGTATCTTTCTGTGGGAGCAAATTCATCTGCCCAGTCTCAGTGTTGTGCTGCAGCAGGGGCAGGGGAAAGTAAAAAGCAACTCCACTTGAATTTCATTCCTACTTCCTGTGTTTATGCCTCTTTGTTTATCTGGAACACTCATTCCTGGATTGGCTATTTTGTATGAACATCAGGCCTGTGTGAGAGAGGCTGCTGCTGTGTTCCCCAGACAGCATTACACACTTGTTCTTTTTTTTCCCTTCCATTTGATCCCTCTTTTCTCAAGCATAAATCAGAATGCTATAATTTCTCTCCAGAGCTTTCCCCCTGCCACTGTTTTAAATATATATATTAAATCACATTTGAAAATGTTTCTTATTACAATTGTAAATCTTGTTATTAAGGCTGGAAGGCTGAATGCTGTGCTAACAAGCCTTACCCAGACTAGGGAGAATTTTGGAAATACCAGGTCTGTTATTTGGGTCAAGGCAAACAGATGAAGGTAAATGGAGGCAAAAGATGAGGCTGCACTCATTTTGGTGAATATCAGCACACTCTGCCATTGTATTGCACAATTTCCCTTTGGTGCCTCTTTATCTGGGCACTGCCAAAATCCTCCTACCGAGACCATTTAATGCAGCTAAGCCATGCAAAGGTGATTGATCAGATCAAAATGCCAAAGGAACCCTTTCCTGGTGGATGGCAATTATTTTCCTCTATTTTCTGCCTTTGCAGTCTGTTTACTTTGAGGCCTGTGAAGTCGTGGCAGTGTCCAGTTTTATGGACTGAGCCTCTTGGACAGCACATTCTCTGTCCAGCACCTCTTCCAGAGAGTGGGACCCCACAGTGCAACTCCCCCAAGCTCTGAAAATAGCTCTGAACTTTCCCAGCCTCTGCATGTGTTCCTTGGAACTGCAGCCCTGCTGGATGAGTCAGCTCTTGCAGGGTGACATCGCAGCTGAAATCAGACCCGGGCTTTGCAAAGAGAAACCCAAAGATCCTCTTGTTGCTTCATGGGAAATACATAAATGAAGTAAAGATGAGAATGTCACACACTTCCTGTCTCCATGCTGATTACTCACCACTCTGGGGAACCCCCAGGGTTGTGTAGGGATCAAATCTCATCTTTCCAAATCCTCCAGCTGCACCTTCTCTGGCAATGAAAGATGGAGAACACATCTCCTTCGAGAGCAGACCTTGGAGTCAGAACAGCAGCTGGGAAGTAGTACAGCCCTGATGAGGATGTGCCAGACCAGAGTGGGCTCCAGCATCTCCTCTTCCAGCAAGCCCCAGGAAAAAGAGGCTCCATCCAACAGACTGGTCTGGCACCAGAAAACCTTTCCCAGGTTTCTCAACTGTTTTCTTGTGGCAGCCTCTTGCTGCACTCCATATGCCTCTGTGAAAGGGATAAAAGGACCTCTGCAAATGCCATGATAAGTGTAGAATGACAGGGATATAAAACTGTATGCAGATATTTTCTCCAGTTAGTTGCACAATTATATGACTGGGATATTACCAACACACAGTCTCTGTGTTTCAATTCATCATGATTTAGTCTGAACACTGAATGGCAGGATAACAAGACAGACCCTTTAAATGTAATAGTCTTTTGAGAAAATTATGTGTTCTGTGGTTTTGCTTAAAAACAAAAGGCTAGAAAAAGGGCACTCTGTCTAAGTTGCTTCAGATGTTTCCACAGCATTTTCAAATCCACTGTAGTGACATCTGTTGCCAGGTAAATAAAAATCAGTGTGGAAATATTTACTCTTGCCCCTTACTGGGACACGAGTGGCTTTGCACTCTTCTAAACACAGATGTGAAGATGCCTTTCTTGGCTCTTGAATTGAGGAAAGAACATTAAGCTGCTGTCAGGAGAGTAACTATGGTTTCTTACTCCCAAAAACTGGAAATGCTCACTCCTTACCCTGTAACTCTCTTATCCTTGTTTTGATGATATCTGTGTCTCTCTTTCTTATGCAGCTTTTTGATTAAATTGCTGTAATTTAGCTATCACTTCACAGCTGGCAGAGACTCTAGACTCCTCCTCTCTGCTCTCTGAAGTTCCTGCTTTCTATTACAAGTCATTGCATTGCAGTCATATAGATCTCAAACATTTTGCAGTGGGAGGCCCGAGTCACAAGATCTGGCAGATCAGAATTTTGCCCAAGATGACAGTGTGACATGGAAGGAAAAAGCCTCCAAAAGATGCTTTCTAATGCCTTATGCATTCAATGTGCAGATGAATAGACTGGTAGCAAAAGCTGTGATATAAGGTGTGGTTAGAAAGGTAATGTTTGTAACATCTGTAAAAAACATTTCCCCTCAAGCTGAGAGGGAAGGTCAGCATCAGATCAGTGCATTTGTGTGTCACTGTCTGTCACCGTGGCACTGTGGGAACAGACGCGGGAGGCAATGAACCAGTATTGGGAAGTCAGTCTAGGGGAACGGGCAGGAAATGGGGCTTAGGGACCCGTGCCAAACTCTCCTGCTGCATAGCTCTCTGATTTTGGGCAAGTTGCATGCACTGCTGGTGAGTCACAGGCAGCCTGATGATGTGAGTTTGGCTCCATCTAAGGGAAGCAGGGAATACTACAAAGCCCCAGAAACGAGTTGGTGTCTGTTCCAGTCCTTTCGAGTCAAAAGACAATGGCCAACCTTCACCTCTTCTCATAAACCACAATGTAGCTTTATCCCTGCACTTTTGAAATGATGAGTTTGTAAACTGTGTTATTTACTACGGTAAATGCTTTTCTATCTATGTGGGTCACAACTTGGAAGTCACAGCCTCAAGGTAATGATTAGTGTATTCATTGATAGAAGACAGTAATTATTAACCCTGGACTCTAATACTAGTCCACACACTTTTTAAAGAGCACTTCTCTTCCCCAAACAATTTCTTTATTGAAATTTATTGTGCTTGACATTTGCCTAAAGGACATTTTAAAAAGATTTCAGTTTCCTTTGCTCTGTTTTTCCCATATGTTGCTCTTTCTTTGAGCAGCTGCGCAGGCAAAATCTTCTTTTTGTGTAAAGGACACACAGGAAGGTAGATTCCTTGCCCAGCAAAACTGAGATTAATAGAAATACGTTGGTGTTTACCAAACTGAAATGGCTGACCCATTTCAAAACAGAAGATCCTTAGTAAGACAGGAAAACGAGTGTCTCTAACATTTTGAACAGTGATTGAACTACCTCTCTAAGAGGTTTAAGTTCTTGCCCAACTCCTTTCTCAAGAGACACTTAAACTGTAGGGATTTTAGGACAGAAATCAACCACTGATGTGCAGGTCATGGAAACAAAGAATGAAACCAAATAAAGAGCAGGATTCAATTTTAAAAGGGAAAGCAACTAGCCTCACTGAAGGCAAGGAATCTCGTTAGGCACTTCTTCCAGTTGTTTCTTGCTCGTTAGGACTTGATTAAATAAGGCTGAGAACACACCATCTCCTCCTAATTTTACAACGCAACCCTGAAGTCAACTGCTCCATTTAAATCTCTCACAAGAGCTCCCAACACAGCAGGACTGTGGCACCACCATGGGGGGGTTGCAGCAGCTGCCTGCTCAGAGCTGTATCATTCACAGCCCTCTGCTTTCCATTAGGGGCCCAATCTCAGTGTCCACAGCCTACTCCTCCTCCTGCATGCCCAAACACGTGCCTGAACTCCAGCACTTCTGCATCCTCCTATTCCTTCCCTGCCCAACGCGGTCTGGCACACCCTCCTCCTCAACCTCTGCCCTGCAGCCTGTGAGGGAATTGTAGGCTCTTGAGATCAGACAGGGAAGCTGAGCTGATCAAGTGATGGACAGTGCTTGGTCTGCTGTAAGGGCTGCTGCAGCCCTGATCCAGGCAATTATGGCTCAGCAGAATCTGTCACATGCAAGTGCTCACCAGAGGTGCTGCAGCAGAGGCACGGCAGGGCTGGCTTCCCTTGAGGACAGATCTTGTAGGACCCTGGCCGCAGCAGCTGGTGTGCAGGCTCTGCTGAGCCCAGGGCAAGCAATCATCCCTGTTTGGCCAGCTGCCTCTGGAAGAATCTTACCCAGAGCCCTGGGAAGTCCCTACACACTCTTGCTTGTGGGTACACACACACACGTGAGCACCTGCTGCTGTGGTCTGTGCAAACCACTGGAAAACCTGGGATCTTGCTGAGCTGCTAAGATGCATGTTATCAATCAGAAGCCAAGACAGCAGAATTAATTACTCTCCCAAGAATGAAGCTGGACCAGTCGTCTGTGCCAACAAGGTTCTTTCTCCATCAGGAGACTATTTGTCCATCAGCCTAATGCTGAGGCACTGTTAGGCATGTTCTGAGCTGTTGGGTCATTAAGGTTTCTGTAACAGTTTGTGGTTTTAAACAGAGTCATCTTTAGATGGCTGAAGGCCATCCAGCCTATAATGTTAAGCACCACAATGAGCCATTTTCAGAACTTTATCTTTAGAAACACTCTTAGGAACACCCTTTGCTTTGTTCTCTTTTCATTTTCCCCCCTCCATTCTTACTTGCTTTTCTTTAAAAAGAAAGGAAATCCAAATGCAAAAGTGAATCTAATGCTAAGTCAATGATGACTTAGACGTCAGGTTAGGAAAATCAAATATTTCTGTATAAGATCCCAAGCTTGTTCATGGTAGGCACCCAGAAGTAATTTGATATCGTAATTATGCAATAGAGTTCAGAACTGCACATATACAGTCTCATTGTAACTGTATTGAATTCTGTTGTATTCTGTTATACTGCGCTGGTGCCTTCTTTGTTCAGTGTAGACTTTCATCTAACATTAAATCCAATGGGAGTAATTTAATAGACTTGATTTTCTGCCTTTACTAATGCTGCAGATGTTCTTATGCATTTGTTAATAAAATGTGAATTTAGTTAATTCATGATGAGTCTTAAGGAAACTGAAAGCTACTGAAAATAAAGAGGCCTTCAAAACTAAACCAAAAAATATAGCTCCCATGTAATATGTATTCTTCACTTGTTCCTCGTGAAGACAGAAAGATTTTATGGACAAGCAGAATTATTTATTTATGGTTTCCCCTACTGTATATTTATCAATGCCTGTAAGTACCTCTGAAAACTTAGAATAGCACAGTAGCACCTACTGAAAACAATCTGTAACAAGCAGAGTTTGTAAATCAGATCCATCTCTTAAATGTGCATCAGTTTGAAGGAAGATACAGTGAGTAGGACTTCAGCTTGTGAACTGGAAATATGGGCAGAGCTGTGAGTTTTGCCATGAGTTTGTGATAAGCCCTTGCACACATCATCCATCCTCCCCTGTTCTGTAAACAGATCTACTAGCAAGTCTTCTAAGCAAATGCTTTCAAGAATGAGCCACGCACCATTGTTGCTAAAATTGGCAACATAGAGCAGGAAAACATCCGTGCTTTCTCATTCACTTGGAGTATTTGTCTGTAGAGAGCTGTTAGAAAACATGGGAGAAAGGAAAGTAAATATTCCTGACTTGTCATTAAACCCAAAACTCCCAGAAATACCATCATGCATGGGAATGCTTTGTGTTTTTGACTCTATTCTTCCACTAAACTACCTCTGGAGGGCTAACCCTGTCAAACAGGAGGGAGAAGAATTATGTTACTTCAAAGATTTATGTGTGTAGCCAAAGCTGGACTGGATCCCTGGGAAGGAAAAGCAAAAAGCTGTAAATGTCAGGATTGAAACGCAGGGCAAGATAGCAGCTGACTGGCAGTAACTGGCTGAGAATTTGGTTCTTCTTAACATACTTGTACCATCAAGCTTCTTATCATGAAGTTCACAGATTAATTGTACACGGCACAAGCATTTTTTCCTAACTACTTCACATACATTGCTTTGCAGTTATATCACATCCTTCAGTTCTCTGACTGTATGAGAGAATAAGGAAAGGCCCATGATGCCTTCTTTATATCACTTGCTATTGTACACCTTGCTCTTTTCTTTGTTTTGAAAGGTGATCCTAACTTTTTCAGCTTCACAGTGCGAGCCAATCCTTCACAGAGCATTGTTACAGTCTCTGTCATGACTCAAGTCCTTTTGAGATACAGTAAGCAGGGGTGAGAACATCACTGCAGGTAAAGTGCACTGACTATTTATAATGATATTATAACACTCCAACTATGGTTCTCTGCCCTGCTCTTTAGGGATGCCATCATTCCTCTATTTTCTGCGCAACCCCACTGCAGTTAACTAAGTATTCCTTAAGGGCATTTCACCCACTTGCACCATTTATTTTCTTGGCCTCGTATCACATCAAGAAGCTTCGTGCTTCTCCAGGAGAAGGAGCAGAGCAGCCTGCCGGGCACGCTCCAGCGCAGTCCCGGGCGGGGCAGTGAGCGCAGCGCACAGGGCTGGCTGCGCTGGGACTTCCACGCTCAGGCACCCCGACACCGCTTTTCACACAGCAAAGGGTGGGAAAGTTAGAGAGGCGTTTCGTTTGAAGATTTCTGCTGGCCGATGCCTAATTTCCAGTAAACTTGCTTTACTGAATAATATCTCCTGGTTTAAGACTGCGACAGGCTGGCGATGAAGCTGAACAATCGCCACGCTGCTGTGTTTGGTTTCCAGCCTCTGCCGGGAACCCCCCGCTCCCGTCCCGAGGATTAGGGGCGGGCGGTGCTGGGCGAAAACATGGGAGAAGGGAAGGTAAATATTCCTGACTTGTCATGAAGCCCGAAACTCCCAGGAGTGCCAGCACCCGCCGGCTCCTCCCTGGTTCCCGCCCGGGCCTCGCGGCGCCCACCAGGGCGGCGCTGCGCCTTTAAGGGCGAGGCCCCGCCCCTCCCCGCCCAGCAGGCGCCCGCCCCCTCCGCCCCGCCCACGATGACCTCATCTCTGCTTTTCCATTGGCTGCGCGCCCCGTCAGTCAGGCGGCGCACGCCCCTCGCTCCCGTTCGCTTCCCCAGGTGCTCGCGGTCCATTGGTCGCTTCTCGTGCCGCTCGCCGGCGCCTCTGCGCTCTGATTGGCGAGGCTGGCGGGGGGCGGGCGCTTCCGCGGTTGCGAGGCGCCGGCCGGCGGTGGCGCGGCCGGGCTGCGGGAGCGGGGGCGGCGCCTTCTCCGCCGGGCACGGGCGGGTTCGGGCGAGATGGAGCCGTGAGCAGGTGAGCGCGGAGCTCCGGCTCGGCCGGGCCCCGCGAGGCGGTCTCGGGGAGCGCCAGCGGCAGACGGAGGGAGGGGGGGCGCGGGCCCGCCCCGAGGGGCCTCCCGCGCTGGGGCACGGCCGCTCCCCGCGGGCGCGGGGCGGCTGCGCCCCCTCGGAGCCCCGCGCTGCGCCCCCGCTGCCCGGAGCGCTCTGCGCCCCTCCCGCCCTCCCCCCGGAAGGGTCCCGGGCGTTCGGCGGGTCGCTGGGGGTGGTTCTGGGGCTGTTGGCGGCGGTCGAGGCCGGGCAGTGCTGGCGGGGCTCGCAGGGGTGTGCGCGGCAGCCGCCGCTGTGACCTGCCAGCCCCGCCGGGCTCCCTCGGGCGGGTCGATTTTCCCCGCTGGGAAGATGCTTGTCCGTGCTGCGGCTGGGTGCTTATTTGCTTATATATCCGCGTGTCCCAGCCATTTGGCTTCCTCTCTGTGTAAAACCTTGCATCGAAGAGGACTGTAATGTCTCCCCTGATCACGGATGAAAACTGACAATTCTATGTGTGTGTTAGTGGATAGAATCCTCCTGAGACCTTTATGATCTGGGTCTGTGTAGCCTTACGCTGCACCATGCAAGTTTGTGTTCATATGGTTCTGTGTGGTTCTGTTTTACAAAATGAGCACTGAGTGAGCTGAATAAAGGGCTGCAGCTTTGCTGCTGCTTATAGCAGTCCCTTTCTGGTATTGTTTGTCCAGACAGCATCTGGGCCTGTGCTGTGAAAGTGAATTTTAACCTACCATCCATAGAAATTACATTTTGAAGACATTAAAAATGTTTCTGTTTAGCTTCTTTTCTGTATCTTGGAACCCAAAATGTGCTTTTTGTTTCTTGATAGGATCTGAAGACACAGCTCTGAATATTTGGAAAATATAAAATGTAGCTATTCTCAGTTGGATGTGTATATCCCAACATTCTGTCTTTACTTTAAATTTGTGTTTGACATCAGGGCTGGTCGTGGCATAGCTGACTTACTGGAAGTGTGTTTTTTACTTGTGTGTTGGTTTTCACATAGAAATACAAATGAACTTTCATCACTGACATTTAAATATATATGCTGCTTGCACAAAACTCCTCACTAGGTTTCTGTAAAATCCATACTGTTGAACTGGTAGAAGTGTAATGCCTTTAGATCTTCATAAGTATTTCCAAAAATATTTCAGTCATTACTGAATGTGAAATGACAGGGACACCAATTTGTTCCCATTTGCTGCAGTGATTTAATGAGTGATCTAATAGTTGTGATTAAATAGGATCTAATAATAGAATTTAAAATAAGTGTATGATCTGAAGCTGACTGTGAACTCCTTTTCTGTTCTTTAGATTCGTGCTTTCTGCTGAAAGGAGAAAAAAAACTCAGGGCTAAAAGCAAATGCCTTAAGCTTTCCACAAGTAGGCAAATTTGCCCTTCTTAATTACCAGATAGTGGCTTACTGAGCCCTTCCAGTCCTTCCTCACTTATAATTTAGAAACCAAATGTGATTTCTGGAAAAGAGTGAAATATTGCCAGTTACAGTTTCTTGAGCATCACACTGTTCTGTACAAAATGTGAACAGTGCTGTGTTCACTGGTTCCAGCAGTTGTGGAATCAGCTTTAAGTTCTGTTTAATTAAGGCCATCCTCTCCTATCATCATGTGGGAGGAGTCTTCCAAATCTTCAGGCTGCAAGCAGATCATGCAATAAAATGCAAAGAAAGGTAGTACAGAAGACATTTTGACGTAGAACTAAGATAATGTGGCATTTTTCCAAAAGCAGTCTTTAATTTTTTTCTCCTCTTGAATGTGAAATAATGGGAAACTCTTAGTTTTGAGGAGGAGTGTTTACTTGCTTGTGGTTTTTTTTTTGTTTGTTTTTTATATATTGACTTCTGCTGGCATGGCAAAAGAGCAGCATTTTTTACAGATTTTCATCCTTGACCCTCCAGGTGAAATATACATTTAGGCAATAAAAGTACCCTTTAATTTAATGTGATAATAATAATAATAATAATATCAATCCCTACTGGATTTCGTTCACTGTTGAGCCATGATTAAATTCCTGTATGGTATTTGGTGGTGAAAACAGCAGCTGTACTAGAGAGAGAAATATAAGAAAAAAAAGGTTTGGATGTTGGAGTGGAAAGCAGATGAATTCTTATGATGTGTCAAAACATTATCACAAGATTAATTGTTGTACTCATTTGGAATGTACAGAGTACCTCCTTATATGCTTTTTCCCTCAAAAGCTCAATTTATAGTAACTCCAACACTCTTCTGCCTTTCCTCTTTATACTTAGCTGTCCTTCCTTGTGTTGTAGATAATACAATTGAACTATCTCAATGTCTGTTTACTTACTGATAACTCAGTATTTGATTAAGATTCCTTTTGAGAACAGTTGATTTTCTCCATGTAAAAAGTGGTAATAATTAACAAATCATATTGCAGTTATACAAAGCTCTTCCTTTAAAGATGGTTGTTTTTTTTTGGTTGTTTTGTTTTGTTTTGTTTTGTATTTTTTTTTAATCAGTTGTGTCCTGAGGGTCAATGTCTTTTCCTGAGAAACTGTTGGAGAGGAAGCAGAAAAAGCAATTGTTCAGCAGTCTCAAACTGTCAGACACCTACTCTGGGAAAGCCAAATCTAATTATTTCCTGTTGGACATATTTGCTGAACTGAACTGAGACTGCAAACAGAGGATGTGGTTACACAGACATTTCTTTTAGTAGTGGGGCTGTCTTAAAAAGCTCATATTCCCATTTGCCTTTTTCCTCCCTCCCCACCATGTGCTGTCACCTCAGCAGTGATGTGGAGTCTGGAGCTGCGTGCTAGGTCAGGTTAGAGACCTCATTTTTAATCTGGACATGTTTGATTCCTCTCCCCCTCAGACCCCCCCACCCAAATAAAAAATGGGGGAGAGCTGCAGGAATGCATAGCTGGAGTGGAGGAGTGCATTAGTAAGAGCTACAGCTAAAAGGAACTATAGTTTAAAGTTGTTCCTATGATGGTTCTTTTATGTGTGGGTGTTAGATGAAATGGATGAGTTTGTGTGAATTCAGAAACTAATTTCTTTGTCAAATACTCTTCAGTTTTTCAGGGATGCTATGTGTGTGGTTAATGTGTATGTTCTACCTCCCAACCTTTTAATGCTTTCTGGGGTGCAAACACTCTTAAGTGGCTTCTTCAGGGGAAATGAATGGCATTGGGCTGAGGACAGTTTTCCTTACCAGACTTAGATGTGCCACACTGGTCAGTCAGGGCCTTCAGATTTTTAAATGTGGGTTGTCCTTTGGAGGGCAAGCAGTGCATGCAGCTTGTTCAGGAGTCTGGCCTCAGTCTGATATTCTGTTTTCAGATGTGAAAGGAATAAGGCTGCTGACAGTATTTCACTTTCTTTGATCCTTTCCTATTTCTTATTCAAGACACTTATTTTCCATACAGATAAATATTAGAATTTGTCACTTAGTGAGGTTATGTAATTTTTAAAATTAGTTTGGTTTATATTTCAGAAATTGATGTAATGGATTTAGTTTGTGCAGCATTCCTTTCCATTTCCCTCCCCCATTTTCTTGTGTGTGTGTGCAGCATCATTATTCTTGTGTGAAGAAATATTTTGGATTTAGGCACACAGTCATATTGACAACATCTCTTCAAGAAGGTGAAATTTAACAAGTCACAAGAGTCACAAGTCTTTTTAAATCTTGAAAGCTAAACACTGAGCTTTTAATTGGAGATTTCTGCACCTTAACCTCATGCCATCCATCTTCTTTTGCTTTCCTGCTACAAACTAGAGTGTCGACTACTTCTGCTTATCGTTCTTAATTAACTGGTGCTCCCTTTTTCAGCTTGTTTGGGCCCTGCTGATCCAGAAAAGTAGAGTTTTTGTGGAGCACAGCAGAGGAAGCATGGTAGCTGCTGCGTGTGCCAGCACATTATTTGTTAATAGCTTATCACTGGGGGCTGCCTTTTTGGCACCGAAAGGAAAACTTTCTCCTGGACAGGGTCAGGAGGTGCTGCTGCTGTTGGCTCTGCTTGCCATGGGTGCATATTGAAATGTGTATGTATCACAGTGCAGGGGGCCCTGGCATAAAGCAGTGCAGAAACATCCCTATTTTGCCATCTTCTAGTGAGGCAAATCAATGTGCTGACTGCACATCATGTTCAGAGTATCTTCGTGTTAGGGGAACAGGAGACTGAAATGATATGTGTAGTTCTGTGAAATTAATTTTGGTCTGGGACAGTCTACATCGCAGATTGTTTCAACCTCAAATTAATGTTTCCTGTAATATATGGCAATTATGACTGGTTATAGACACACTGGGGAGGGGATGTGTGGTTCCTTGAGTCCTCCCCTTCCCGTGGTTTAGTGCAGCACTGAGGATATATCTTCATTGCACAACTGATCCATATGGTTGACAGCTTGTTTAGGCTTACTCAGATGAGGTCATCCTTTACACACTACCATAGCCATGTTATGATGAACTCGTTTGTTCTTCAGTTGTTTATATGTGTGATGGTATAGCTCTGAGCAAAGATGAAACAGGATTCACTTTCTATTAATTACAGGGAAGCTTTTCCTCCTTCAGACAGAAATTTTTGGAAAAAAAAACACTGAAAGACTAATGATTTTTTAAAAAATTATTATAGTTTTTGCCCTCCCTTGTGATTTTTTTTAGCAATATAATTTGTTTCCCAGCAGAATGTGATTACAGTCCACATTGTAACTTAATTTCTGTTCTGCTGTGTAAGATGGACCTGCATCCAGATGAGAGCTTTCTCTGAGTGACTGGTAGGACTATGTTAATGTTACGCCTAATAGAACTGTCTCTGAATTTGCTCTCATGTGTCCTGTTGGATATGATTTACAGGAGCAGATAATTTGAGTCTGAATCTTTTTAAAGCCTCCATCTGAGAGACAGTCTGGCTGTGGGAAGGGTGGGATATGAATTCTGCATCGCCGTGTTCCAATCTGAGTTACGAGTCACGTCAGAGAGTTCCTGTGTTGTTCAGGCATGCTGAAACTCCAAGTCACCAGTGAAGGCAATGAGCCATTGTAATCACTCGAATAGCAGCCATTTGGCTTTAACACGTAAACACTGACATGCAGACTTTTCCATTGGATGGAGAAGTTTATCAGCAAGATGAGACTTCTGCATTTCTTAGAGATGACACTGTTTTTTCTTCAGAAAATCTAGGACAGTAGAGTTCTGCCTGTATTGACTGTAGTGAGAGGAAAAAGGAGTGTTGGAGGAATGTTTTGATTGTGCTGTGGGCAAAGAATAGCAAAAGCAGTTTAACTGGAATTTTGCCAGAATGTGTTTCCGTTATCAGATTAATCTTTGCTCATTCACGGCAGCATAGAAGGAACAGTAAAGAGCTTGTCTTTCATTACAGTTGTAAGGCTGTTCTGCTAAATATTTGTGAAGTTTGGCTTGTTAATTTTGAAGGCAGGGTGTGTCTGGGTTTTCTGTTGTTTCATCTTGAAGCTGGATTGAAATTCCATGGAGTGAGTGAATAAGAATAATGATAGGAATATGCTATACCTGCAGCATCTCTTAGCTTAATAGCACAGACATATTAGAAAAAAAAATAATGACTGTTCATGCCTATTGCAAGCCAGTTATCTCCTATTTGGGGTTTGGATGACCAAGCAGTAAATTGCAAGATGCAATACTTTAACTGTCTCAGGCTGAGCAGGAACTTTGTTGGGAAAAGAAACTAAAAATTTTAAAGTTGACCTTTTATTTGCCAGAGTATCTGGAATAAAACTTTAGTTCTTAGTCGAAAAAGTAAGAAGTGTCTGATGGATGGGAGAACAAGGATCTCTGGGCACCTGAGAAGGCTAATGGAAGTGCTGGAAAGTCAGGAGAGGTAAATAAGCTAAGGCAAGGAAAAAAATGCACTGGAGAAAATACAGAGATTATTTTGATTGGTTATGGGATTTCACTTCTGTAGAAAATGAGCAGATTCCCTATACCAGGACAGGCAGATCAAGAAAAAACTTATTGTTGGACCTGTCTTGACTCAACTGAGACTCTGGAGAACACGGATCTTAAGTGCTGGAAACTAAATGGAGCAGTGTGGTGATTGTTCAGCTTTATTACTGCTGTTGCAATCCTTAATTGGAAGATAATATTCAGTGAATCAAGATTACTGGAAATTAGTGATTGGCCAGCAGAAGTCTTCAAATGAAATGCATTTCTAACTTTTGCACAGTTCCCTGTTGTGAAAAGTGGTTTCAGGGATACCTGAGTCTCAAAAAAAAAAAAAATCCCAAAATAACAGCAAACTTAAATATAAAAATTCCACTCAAAACCAAGCTATGCCAAAAACTTGCACTGAAGTTGAGATTTAATATATGGATAAATTTCACTCACTTTTAATTTGTAGTTTAAAGAACCAATATCATCACAACTAAATTGTCATGTTATGTGCTTAATGCTGTCAAGAAGAATGTTCCAGCAAAATTGTTTTGTTAAATTTTCGGGTACCTTGTTCATCATGTTGGAATAGCAAACTCTTAACATTGGTTAATTGTTTGCTATCTTTGTGGAAGACTTTCCTTGACTTCTTGAGGCCTTTTTGCCTTGCCTGTTAGGAAATCTAGGATCTGCAATTCTGTAAAAAGTACATTGTAAGTATATACTTCATTGTGTAGTCTTGCATCATTATTATGTTATAATTGCAGTTGTATCACTTTATTGCTTTATTAAAGAAAAACACTATGGGTTCTCACATTAAATTAATTAAGTAGTTGTAAGTAATTTAAAATATTGACTTGATGACAAATACTGTGAGAGGTGGCAGAATGACTCCTTGATTCTGTGATAGAGCCATGATTAATGTGTGCTGGCACAGTTTATTGAGAGAAGAATAGGAATATTCTCTGTAAGAGAATTTTCTGAAGTAGTGCTGTCCTTTCTTGTTTTTAGTACCAGTATTGTAAATCCCTTCTCCTTCAAATTAGTGGAGTTAAGTGGAGGAAAGTGGGCCAAGCAGTGTCCAATTCATTACTTGTAGCTCCTTATAAACAGAATAAAATTCTTTTATTTGTTGGAGATCAGGAAACTCACATTTTGTGTTATGCTTATTATTCAAGCATCGAGACTAATCAGTGTAACTGATCTTATTCCTCCTGATGTTGAAATAGTTGATAGCTTGTACTATTTTTTTAACAATTCATTTTCCTTTTCAGTGGAACTATGCTAATAATCTTGTCCAAAGTACATCTGGTCTGAAATTTGTATTTAGGGAGATGCCTGTTTCTTTTTTATTTTATCTTCTTGACAAAATATTATGGCATCTTGACTGCAGTTCTGTGCTTCTTGTGTCTAGGAAACCCTAAAGTCTGAAAAATTTGGAGGAGGAAATGGAATGGAAACTTTTATGATGTGGTTTTTTTTTTTTTTTAAAGGTGGCTACGGAAGTAGGAGTAAATGGCAACTTTTGACCCTTTTTATTGCCATTTGAAACAATAGTGTTCCACAGCCTCTGGTTAGGTACTGCTAACTAGAATGCCTTTTAGAACTGTGTATGCCTTTTAGAACTGTGTTGCCAAAGAAAATGGAGTGTGACTTCAATACATTTATGAGTTTTTAAGATGTCTGGCATGGTTCTTTTCCCCCTCCTCCAAAACGGGATTTCTGTTGCTGTCTTGACAGATCTCTGTAATGTACTTTTATCTTTTCCCTGTTTTTGTGTGGATGGATAACCTGGTGTCATAAACTAGTTATAACAGTTCCCAAGTTCTATTATCCAATGTTTAAGAATGATTTCAGTAGAGGGACTAGAAAATTGAATATATTATTTGGTGAATATTCTGCCTTAGTAGATCTCAAGCAATGCATTCTTCAGAACTGACAAAGCAGCAGTCCTAAAATAAAAGTTCTGCTCTGCAAGTAGCATGGTGTGTGAATACCAGCGTGGCAGTCTTGATGGTATTTAAATCCAGCTTCTGTAGTGTATACCAAATGAACGATAGATTCTATTTAGAAAGAATCCCGGATAAAAGACTTTGCACCTTACTCTTAAAGGAGAAAATGGCCTGTGTTTGGTCTTGTTTGGTTGTTTGCTTTTAAATCTCTGAGTATTTGTGTCCTGTTTTCTCTTTCAGTGACTGAAGAGAGAGCTGCTGGCATGGAAGTGAGCTGGGTTTGTCCGTGGGAACTGTGAGTAGGGTATGTGTTGTGTTCTTTTTTCTGTCTTTAGTCTGCACCTTTTGTTCTTAGGTTTGGATATGAAAATTGCTTATAGACACTGAAAGTGAGGGATAGTATTGTTTAGACATAAAATATTTTGAATTTATGTTAGTGTGACAGCTGTGCAGCAAGGACTTCATAGTGTCAAGAGTATAAACAGCACACGTGTGCACTTTTCTATGCTGCTGAGCAATTAGTAAGACTTCTTTCAAAGAAAGAAGCAATTGAATTTGGTATCCTTTGAATTGGCAAAGAACAGCAGTAATTCTGATTCCCCCATCTCTACACCATGTTCTTTACCCACATTTAGATTTCCATGTTATGGGGTACTCGCTCCTTCTTTTCAATAAACTAGTTAGTTTAAACAAGGCAATAATATTGGTCTTAGCTTCTCTATGAATCACTGAAGAAAATTCTTACCTATTTTCAGTAGTGGGGAAGTCCAAGGGTGGAAAGTCAGCTGTTGTAAGGGGAAAAGTGAACAGAATATCTAGTAAATCAATTGCTGGACCTTCCACTTAATGAATGTCATGCTGGGTAGCTGCATTACAAGATGCCAATAAATGCAAAGAAATTTGAATTCCACACCCGGTGTCCGTTGATGGGGAGGAGAGAGAAAACCATTTCAGATTGGTTTGATTTTTGTAGACAGTTTCATACTGTCATGACTAAAGAATGTCACTGGAGTCAGAAAACTTGTAGACTCTGTTTTGCTTTGGTTTCACACTGTACTTCACATGAGGTAACTTAAAGCTGTCATTTTTCAATGGGTCCTGCTCCCTGTTTTCTTTTTTCTTTTTTTGTTGGTTTAGGGGTTTTCTTAATAGGCTTTTTGTTTGTTTTTAATGAGATCTGAGGAATCTATGGTTGCAGGGTTCAGATTGCTGTCACAATGGGAAAACAAGCATGTTTCAAGGTGTAGCTTTCCATCAGAACATCATGCTGAATTGACTTGCTTTATGGCTGCAGAGTCACTGCTTGGAGGAGAGGAGGCGAGAATTTCAAATTGTGGTGTGGTGGTACAATATGGACATACAGTCTCAGTCACAGCCCGTGATCAGACTGAATTAGATAAATTATAAAACTACTTCCTCAGACACACAAAAGTAAGTTGCCAAAAAACCTTGCCAAAAAATCATTAAGATTCTAAAGTTTTGCACTTTTGCCTGCTGCTTTTTGCTGCAATGAGTGCTTATGCCAGGAACTGAACTGACTGAAATTTAACTGCTTTATCTTTGTTTTAATTCTTCCTTTGCCGTTATAAATGTATAAATTAAAAAATTTATTTTCTTTTATTTTAGTCTAGATTTGTTCCCTGAGCTATCTTTCCTTCCTTGCTTAAGTCAGCACTATATTATGCCCTGTGTCATTCAGTTCTAGACCCAAATTTCAATTCTTCTGTCTTCTGAGGCCTTACTTCCTATGCTTTTCTTGACCAGTGAGTTTCTCACCCCAGTCTGCTCTAAATCCATATTCAGCAGGAGTTCCTTTGTACTTTTTCAGCTGTGAATTTCCAAGTCAAATCTCACATCTGGCTGCAGATCATCAGAATTCCTTTTTCTAGTTATTGTAGCCTCCCTCCTTCCATGGGTTGTTGGCATCCACTGCCACATGCCTTTGCTGCTGGCTGAATCTATTGCTTCCACTGCTTGCTCCTATTGGGTGAGGAGGAATGCTTTGCTTTTAACGTGAAGGAAATTTTAGAAGATGCCTCAGACAGTGATTGCAAGGAAGCCAGCCAGTCAGAAGGTGGTGGAAAGCAGGCAATCCTGTTCTAAACACACTGCAGTTCATCATGCATTTCTTTGGCAGCAGTGCAGGCTCAAACAGCTTGCTCCCTTTCTCAGTTCCCTCTGTTTTGCTGGCATAGCTGTTTTTGTGGCCATGGTGAGCCACTCTGGGGAACACATCCTCCTGGAAAGAAGTGTTTTTCTCTAGATTATTTTTCATCTGGTCCAGTACATGTTGTCTCTGTGAGATTTATGCTGGTCTCACAATGAGGAAGGTATGAGAGTGGGAATGTGTAGCAGGCTGCCTAAGTTGGCACTGCTGCTAGATATTTGAGTGTGCTCTTTGACATTACAGTTAAGTTGATCTTTCAGTGTGCTGCTCTTGTAAAGGCAGGTCAAGCCTCTGCACAGCCTTGCACTCCTGCTTCTTCCTTTGCATCAGAGCTGGTGATTGTGCAGCCAGAGGGCATGGCCAGCCAGCCGACTAATCCGGGAAAAAATGGCTTCTGATGTTTCAGAGTCTGCTGGTTCAGCTGACCTGAGTCACCCCGTGGGTGCACAATCATTAGATCAGTCAAAAGGAAAGCAACAGGAACCAACAGCTTGATAGCAGTAGGCTGAATTCTTCTTTCAGGTATGATATTGAACTCTATTGTGACCAAGGCCTAAAATACATTAATGTACCCACTGACACATGACACCTGAACATGACATTTTTTTGCTCTTTTGTTCTCTGAACTTCAGCAAAACCTGTTATTTCTTCAGTAGCTATCATCTTTAGTCTCACAATCTAGATCGTTCATTTAACAGTCTGAGTGATATGAGAGAATTAGGTGTCTATAAAGGACTTCACTAGTTTGAGGCTTAACGTCCTCTGAAATTAGAAGAATGTTGCCCTCATTCATGCTTTGAACTAAAGTAGGAACTTCAGAAATTGGTGGAGAGTTCATTTTTTTTCCAGCAAGGATTGTTTGTTCTGAATATAATTGCTAATCTCCAAACTAGCTTTGGTATTATCAGTTCTCTGTGTACCCAAAGTTCCATGGGCTTGAAAGCCACAAAGTTCCTCCAAATACATATTGAAGAATGAAAAACATTTCTTAAAAAATAGCTGGAATCTCAAACTACATTTCTTAGCTTGCTGTTTGTGGCTTTGAGAAATAAATGTTTATTGATGATTTTCTAAGACCTCTTAAAAACTTTCTATCACTGCTGGATGGAGTGAAGCAAATGTTAATATTTTATGAAGGAAATATTTAGGGCTTGAGAAATACCTAATTGATGAGTTGTTGTTAAAATCATGTGCAAGGCTGTGTTTGTCTACAGCACAAATTATGCAGTTGGTTGCTTTGCACTAGATGTGCATCTTTTCTCCCTCAAGTCCTCACAACTCTATTCATCTGCTCATGCCTTTTGTCTGATGACGTTTCTTGCTGGCCCAAGCATATTTTGACTCTTGTACTGCTAGATTTGCTGGAGGTGGTAGCAGAGAGAGATGGTGAAGATTCAAAGATATCCTCTGTTACTGCAGTGTTATTGGCACAGCACACATACAGATTTGGGTTCTTTAGCTCAGATAAAGTTGTACTCATCTGTGTTTTAGCAGTGTCTTCATTCCCATGTGTTGCAGTCTTTGTGTTTATAATACAGACTTGGCAGTGTGGTGGCTTGTGATCATGGACAATTTACACCTCTGAATCATTGCTTCTAATCCAGAATGAATTGGGTTACTTTTTGACTGCTTTTGCCCCTCTGCCCATCCCTGCTTCCAAATACTGTGGATGTGAAGAAAGCTGATGAGAGATGAATTTTGCAGAAGTCAAATGCATGTGAAATGTGTGTGTTAAAATAAAATTCATAATCTAAGGTGGCCTCTTTTTAGTGGTCTGAATAGTTTAGCTTCTTAACTTAGTGGTTCCTGAAGAAGAAGTTGTCAAGACTGCACCTCTTCCAGGATACAATCTTTGTCATGTTTGTCTCACTGCTGACTCTGTTGTATATTCTTTATGGACAGTGTCATCATGTTGGCTCTCAATTAACTGGAGAAATAATTCTGCCAACATTCAGTTAATGTGTGCCTGAGTTAAGCTGACTGACAGGAAATGAAATAACACCTTTGTAGGTCTTCCTGTTTGTGACTTTGATATCTAGAGATATCTCTTGTTCTGATTGTTGTAAATTCTCAAGCTAATGTAGAGCCTCTGCTTCTGCCTGCTGTACACTTCACTTCTCCTGGGTTACTTTAGTTTGTGATGACCTGGAGGATATAGTTGCTTTTGGCTATGTCATGGCATTCGCTTCCAGTCTTCTCACTCATTCCAAAGATTTGTCCACTTAAAGCCACTTTGTCCCAAGGTTGCCTCTTGGCTGGCTGATCTCAGTTGGCATGACAATTTAACAGAAGGCTGCTCATAAGTTTAAAATAAAAAAATGCCCTGTCTCCTCAAAATAGCCCAGCTGCACACACATACTGTTGCTGTTAGGTGCTAGAGGTTGCTTAGCAATTCTTTAATCAGTAGGAAATTGCTATTGCCCTGGCAACTTGGTCCTATAATGCAAACAAGGGAAAGCTGTTTAGAGAGGTGTCCTTTCTTGACTTGGGAATTGCATGTGTTTTGTGTTCTTTTCCCTGTGCTTTTCTGATTTTTAGTCACTTATTTTAAAATTTCTTGTATGTTTTAATTTTAAGTTAAAATTCCTCTATGTTTTACTCTGGTTATTAAGTTTTCATGTATGGGAAGGGTGATAGTTCTAGGTTCCTTGAAATACTGACTGTCAAGATCTTAATTATGCCACAAGTATATGAATATTCCCAAAATCATGTAGGGGCAATAGCATGCTCTCAGGAGCCAGGAGTTTTTAAGTTATGTTGCTATAAGACACAAAACTGCTGTCACAACAATACAAGCATGAACCATTACACCTGGGAGGACACAGATCTGCTCAAGAGAAACAGTGGGCATTGCTTGTAAATAATAACAAATCTTTATCCATTTCTAGCTTCTGAAGGCATTTAAACACTTCAATTTCAGCTAGACAAACAAGACAGTCAGTTTTGCACAAGGTGTAAGATAAGAACCACAGCCATAAAGAATTTTCTAAAAAATATTCCTTTTATCAAACCTGCAAACTACAAAGACTATACTGCTCTGAAGCTTGTTTTAAATGGTAGCTGTTTAAGTGCAACACCGTATCACAGTAAACACACAGGAAACCTGATTATCTTAGTCATTGGTAAAAACAGTATTCTGCTTTACATTTGCCATATGACAGAATTACTAAGAGAACTTTTTTTTTGTTAAAGCCGCTCATCCAGGATGAGCGGCTTTAACAAAAGGATAGCTTTAACAAAAGGATAGCTCAAAGCCCATGAGGTGAGAGGGAAACAAAATAGACACAGATAGAATGGAAACCTCTCTGACCAGCAGTAAACTAGTGAAAGGTAAACTGGGAGTCGGAGAAGGGATTAGGATTAGTTTCCTGTCATATTAGCTCTGTTAATCATCTCATCATAAGGGCAGACAAGCACCAATGTTGGCACAGGGAAGCAACAAAGGCATGCATCCAAGACCTTCCCTTTTGGCAAGAGCCATCTTAAACCAATTTAGCTGTATCATACAACCACATCCTCTGGTTAGACACTAAACTGGCACTGCCAACAAAAGGAGCAGTCCAGCCTGCTTGTTCCTCACCTTCTGACAGCCAGCACAGGCTGAACCAGATAAAGGAATTGGTGTGTGTTCTATTTGACCTGGTCATACACACACACACTACTAGTTGTAATCTGCATCTGTTGCTAATCTGGCTTGCCAGCCAGCCACACAAAAACTTGGTTATCCTAAGGGAGAATAAGGCACAAGGAAGTAAAAAAGAAATCACCATGGCTACTTCTGGTAGCAGTCGTTTTAAGACATTATTAAATTATTTAATCTATCCAGCATTTATGTTGGGTATGGACGCATGCACTATGGTGACCCAGCTATGCATGTAGTTGGCAATGGACTGGGGAAGTGATTTTATTGAATACCCAGGGGAAAAAAAAGTCTGGTTTTCAGCTAAATAGATTCCCCAGTCAAAGAAGGGGCAGTGTAGGGACAGAATTGAGTAGCTGGACAGTGGAGAACTTAAAGGTTGCTTAAGATGATGTTGCTGCTGTAGAACATCTGTGGTATCACAGCCACTCTTGTCCCAGAAGCAACTGGTGTAAAAGTAGAAAAATGCCATGATAGAAAATTTTTGCCTGGTAAGGCAACAGATACGAATCCATAAAAGAGTACTTATTTTGAAACCCTTATAGAGGATAAGAAATACTAGCTCTTAATACTGTCCATCAGCTTCTGGATGACTCACTTAAAGATCATGGAACGGCACATTTCTCTATGGGAAAGTTTCTAGTCTGGTTGGAAATGACAGGAGAACAAACATTTTAAAATTTAATTAGGTTCTAGATATTAATGTGTGTAGCTATCTGATTGATCATTCTACAATGACAGTTATAGAGTGATATAACTGTCTGGGAAGTCTAGCAACAGACTTATGTTGGTTTGCAGAAAAGGATTCCACGTCTTTCACAGGACTTCCAAATACTGTAGCATGAATGTTTATAAATCCTCAAAGCATCTTTCAAATCCCTCTCTGCCCCCGTCAGACTTGTAGTTGAACATATTTAAATCAAACTCATCCAATTATAGCTTTTATTGTAATCTTGAGGACTGGATGGCTTTTTTCTTTTTTTAGTTGTGGGGATGTGTTCCATACCAAAACTTGGCACTGATCTGAAAAAGAGTTCTCTTGGAAGAGGCTGGATGTTTGGATGTACTTATGGTATCAGCTGGTTTTGTCCTTGTGAAGCGCTGGCACAAGCGCTGGTGATGCTGCACAGGGAACTGCACCAGGGACCCCACTTAGCTGGAGTGTGAACCAGAAGACTGGCTTTTACCAGTTTTACCTGGTTTATTGTGTGTCATTGCAGAGTGTTGTGCTGGCATGAAGTGGGAGGTGATGTGGAGGAAGGAGAAGACAGGTTTAGCAAATGTATTTTAATTGATCATAATGGTTCATACCAGTTTTGTTTCCTTTGAGCTGTAGCTCTACTTGGACTAACAGAATTGTTGTCCAGACTGACTGATTTTTTCTTTCTTTAAATTTTGTGGTGGTGTTCCACTGTACCATGTACACAGGTTCAACTGTGCCTTGTACAGAGGAATTGATCCAGATGAAAAATTCAAGTTCAGCTGAATCAGCTTTCTGATACAGTTCACAGTATGTCTCTACAAGCAGCACTTCCATCACAATTCAGGACATAGTGGCAGAGCAAGAATGAATGTCAAGCCAAGGTTTGCTTAAGCTGTGTTCCTTTGATATGGGACAAACACTGACTGACGTGCCAACTAGGATTAACATACCTTCCATCTGTGTCTTTTTCTGCATGAGTTAGGAAATGTGCAGGTCCAGGTGCAATTCTAGATAGTCCAGCTGCTGTGATGAAGTTGCATTGGACAATTTAATGGAGAAACTCTGGTTTATAATCTCAATACCAGTTAACACCCTTTGGTATGGTGTTGCTCAAGGTCACATAGCAAAAGGGTGTGTGAGCATGGGTCTCTTGCTCCTTGTTGTGCTGTAGCTGGCTCTGCTGCACTACTTTTACTGTGGCTTGGTACCCTGCTTTTCCATAAATGATACAGTTTCAGTAGTCTGGCTAATGTCAAGATACTGATTAGGGAAATAGATTCTGTTTTACAACACTGTTGTTAAAGTGGTTTGAAATGTGATTTTCCTAGTTCATCGTGCACATTATAAATTCCTCTTCAGAAGCAGATCCAGTATGTTCAAAGTTCCTAAGGACATTTGCTGTTTACCTAATTGGAGCAGATTTTGCATATCTGAGACAAGTTTTTCTTCCCTTTTCAGAAGAGGAAGAAAATCTCTCTTTTTCAGGGTAGGTTGAGGAGGGAAGGTTGAGGATTCGGCTGTTCCCTATCCTTGTGGGGTGAATATTAGATATGTCTGTCACCTGTTTGTGATTTCAGGCCTGGCTGCTCTTCTGCTTCTGCATGATCTGATCACCATGTGGAACTAGGCAAGGTGTAATGTCTCTGGTACATCTCCTTCCATAAAGCAGATTGGCTTTGGCACCTCTAACTCAGTGACAGCAGCCCTTACCAGCCAGCCTCCTGACTGGGCAATTACTCTGCCATTTAGCCACTTTCCACAGGTCTCTCATCCTACAGGGACAGGGCCTGAGGCCAACTGTTATTAATTATGTTTTAACTCTTTCTGGCCTTTGCAAAGGTTGTTGTAGTGTACCAAACTCTCTTCTTTTAAGTCTGTGGTTTAATGGTGTGTGTTTTCAGGTTTTCTCTATTCATTATTAACAGAAGAGCATTATGCTAACTTTTTCTCTTTTCAGATTACTGTTACAGTCTTTCAAATAGATACGATTTCATGTTTGCTTTGGACAAAATATCAAGGAAGGAGTAGGCACTTTCTAGCCAGATGTTAACTGAAGTAAAAGCAAATACTTCATATGGCAGTAAGGTTTGGCTCAGTCTCATTTGTTTAGTTTTAACAAGCACCAGCTTCAGTTGGTGGTTTTTGTTGTTTTCTATTTTTTTTCTCCACCCTTCTTTTCTTTGCTTCTCTTCAGATCATGACATAGGGTCCTGGGAATGAATGTATAACAACATGGATGAAATAACAGCTTCATTACCAGTGAATTTGTGTTGTTGTCTTAAATATACACTGACAAAGTTTTTGAAACAAATTTTTGTACCACTTATAACTTTGTTTTGGGTATTACAAAACAAATGGTGCTAATCAACTGAAGTATGCAAGTGGGGAAAGTGACTATTTGGGCTCTTTTGTCAGCTATTAATGAGGTGATGTTGTCACACTCATCCAGGTTAATTATGAGTTTTAAGTCGGGAATACTTAATAAAATCTGTATTGCTAAAATCCTTGCTTCCAGTTTATGCTTTTTGATTGGTTTCTGGAGGATTTTCCTGATGGTTTTGACTTTGCTTTACCTGCATCTTTTTGCAGTTGAAGTTAGCATCTGCAAGTACCTTTTACTTGCTGAATTACAACAGTGCAGCCGAGTCTTCCAAGTTGAAACAGCACTATGCTAACATGCAGGAGCCTTCCGTCCTCATTAATCAAATCCAAGTATGATTGCCCTTGTATAGTGTCTGTTATTTTTTAAATGTTGACACAGTAACCATTTCACTGGAGACTTACAGCTGGTTTGTTTGTGTTTAAATTACTGAACAGAAAAGAATTTTAATTTGAACAAAGAAGTGGCTTTTGAATTTATTTAAAGAATTATGGAAATATAATAAAACATTTTAAAATTACTTATTTTGTTAAAGCCCTTTGTATGTTGCACATTTTGGTTACTGTAGCTGAGGTTTAAGACAGAAAAGCTTTTTTGTTTATGTGGAATATTTTTCTTTTATTCACTTTCACTGATTGTGAATGGAGAGGATAGAATGGAACAAAAGAATTATTTTTTTGAAATGCAATTGATTTTTATCTGAAAATCCTCATTTGTTGTACTCAGCTGTCCTGCCAGGTTTATTATGAAGTATTACTTTACCTGCCTGGATTTCAAATTGACTGTTGTTAAAACACGATTGTTGATATAAAGGGCAATATTCAAGAGTTCAGCAAGGTTCCACATAGACTGACTTCACTGGAGTGAATCAATCTGTTCTTCTCAAGACTGGGTTCCTAAAATACCAAAAATTGAGAATGTTCTCATACTTTCTAAGAAAATTATAATCATCTCTAGTTTCATCAGTGGTTTCTGTGGTGATGCTGTTGGAGGTTTTTTCAGGTTTTTAAACTGCTGAGTTGAGCACGTTTCATTGGATTTCAACTGATGATAGTCACACAAACTCAACTTGTTTCTCTATAGCATGGAGGGCACCACGATGAACTGGACATACGGCTAAGGCTCTCATGTGAGATTTATGGTCTATTTCTTGCTGTTTTGTCTTGCAGGTTGCCATCACGAAAGCCAAAGTGGATTTCTCCGGGGTGGTGTGCCTGCCCCCTTCCGTCATTGCTGGAAATGGGCTGGACGGAGGAGGGGCTGGCGAAAACGACGATGAGCCGGTGCTGGTGTCCCTCTCGGCGGCCCCCAGCCCGCAGAGCGAAGCTGTTGCCAATGAGCTGCAGGAGCTCTCCCTGCAGCCCGAGCTGACCCTCAGCCTCCATCATGGCCGGAACCCCAACCTCCCCCCACTCAGTGAAAGGAAGAATGGTAAGTGGTGCAGTGTGCTCGTGTCTCATGTAGTGTCCTCACCAAATGGTGGTGTCACGGTACATGTTCTGATAACAGGTCTGCTTTTTATTACTTTTTATTATGGGTTTTTTTTTGTAGGAAAAACTAATGCTCCAGAATTCACAAAGTGTATTTACACTGTTCAGTTGGAAGGATTGATGTTAGTGGCTTTGGAAGTTCCACAGAGCTCCAGCAATAAATGCTTTATATTATTATTTTAGGTGAAAACCAGAAAAATCTTCCCTGTACTTCGTGGTGACTGGGTTGTGCAAAACTGAGACAGTCAGTCAGAGGAAGTCTTAGCTCACCTTCAGACTGTAGCCATCTGTAGATTTTTTTTTTTGTCACTTTGGTCTGCACTTGCCAAAGATGAGTAACTTTCTCACTGCAAATGTCTGAAAGGTTCTTTCAGACTTCCTGGAAGGAGAAGCAAGATCTAGAGTTGAAAATTAAGTGTCCCAATAGGCGTTCTGATCCTAGAGTGAGAATACCTGCATGTCAATCAACTTGTAGGTATCTTATGGGAAACTATATAGTGGGTTACAATATAGTGGCAAAATACAAGGCTACTCCGTGACCAGAATTCTTGGCTTTGAAAGGCTGTTAACTCTCTGAAGCTCAGGATCACCAGGCTGCCATGAAAGCCTTTGCATGTTCAGCCTCATCCTGTGAGAGTGATGAAACCATTTGGTAAGCGGTAGGTTCGGTTTGTGAGTTCCTTTTGGTGATCTCCCTTCACTCCATCTTCTGGGGTGGGGTATATCTTGGTGGTATAAGGAGGGCCTTGCTGCAGTCTGAATTCATACTGTCACGTGCAGGGTACTGTGGGTTTGAGTGTGGTTGAGTCCTGTGTGCCTTAGTGTTAGACATGATGGAGTTGCATGACATAGCACATGAGAAATGCTGGGGAGCTCCAGAGTGGCTTTATGACCAAAACATAATGCTTATGGTTAAGTGATTTAGAATATGTGTGCTGAAGGACAGTAATTTGGATCGAAGGGGTACCTCAGTTAACATGGGTAGATCTTTATATCTAGAAAATGACCATGCCTTTTTCTGAATGGTGTATCGATATTTTGCAATTTGGAAGAATTGATTAACTTAAATCCAAAGTGTTGGGTTTTTAGGAGATTAAAAAGAGTTTCTTCATTCATATATGTTATACCATCATTATATGATCACAGTTATATTTACAAAAAAACCACAGAAGATAGAAATGACAAAAACAGAAGAAAAAAATTTTTGTCCTTTATGTTTGCAGTCTTCTAAAATGAAATGCAATAGATGGAGATAAAGGTGGTGATGGTAAATAGAAGAAAATTAGAATGTCAGTCAGCAAGGTAGACTGTGATCTAAGCATATCTCAACTAGTGGTGGACTTGGACATTTTATGGTTATGAAAGAAAGGAGAGATTTCAAATGGTATTTAATTGTGATAGTAGTAAAACTGATAGAGAGATGGAACATGGGAAAAGCATATGATCATTTGTTTCCAGCACCTGACAGCTGGTGACATTATGATTTGTCTGGAAGCAGGGTTCTTCTCTTAGCCAGTAAGACATGATCAAGGGTCCTGAAGTGGGAGGAAGCAGTTTATTTTTGATGCCACTGGGAAAAGGATACTAGTGCTGGGAACAGATAAGAGTAACTTCCAGAAAAACGAAACTTGTGGCAGCAGTTTGAATGGTATTGTTACAGTCAGAGGAAAGGATATTCTGGCACGGGAACTAAAGTCTTTACAGGATTCAGTTGTTTGGATAAGTTTAAAAATTGGTATTTCAGGAATATTTAACAGAAATAGATGGTTTTCCTCTATCTGAGTAATATTATTTTTACGGACTCAGCTTTGAAGCGGTATCATTTTGGGCTGCAAATCTGCTTGACTGAAACAGGTAAAATAGAGCTGTACTTTTAAAGTATTTGAAAAAAAACACCTCTGCCGGTATCTTTTGTCAAATAAAATTAGGATATTCCCGGAAATGACTCATTATTTGGGCCTCTTCAGAGCTGATTCTTTATCAGGACTTAGCACAATAGTGGGAATTTTACTGCTGGAGGGGCAGTTTTCCAGGCGAGGCATAAAGTCCAAAGTCCCTGAGCTAGATTATCTGAATATTCCTTATCTTTGGAGGTACACTGGAGGTACACAATGCTCTCTTGTCCTAGGCTGCAGTATTTTGTTATGTGTTGTTTATGTGTACATTCATTAAAGTATTATGGGAATGACAAGTGCTGTTGAAATATGGTTATTTGCAAACTGTCAGAGCATAAAAGAACACTTGGTTTAGTGGGCTGCTAAGAAATTTAGTGAGCTGTTAAGAAATTTAGCTGATGCATTTTGAGTTAATAAATGTCTTCCTTCAAATGGGAACTTCTGTTATCTTGGGGTGGAGATTGCACAGCTGTTGAAAGCTGTTGAGCTTGTTAAAACTCCTTTCCTAAATGTGGTGTATCTCTGTTGTTTCCTCGGTTTCAAAAATGTTAAAAAAGTTCAGAGATGATCTGCCAGTTGAGATGGCAATCTGCTTAAATATTTGAGCAATCCAAAGTGGCTGTAGAACATACCTCATTCAGTGAAACTGCTTCTGTGACAACTTGCCAAATTCAAGGTATGAGGAAGATTCAAGCTGAGTGGCAGTGGGAGGGGAGGAGATGGTAAGTAAGAGACTTGCTGGAAGCTGCCTATCTGTGTCAAAGGGTCTCCTGTTTGCAGTTCTAGACAGGCACTGCTGACTCACAGCTGAACTAACTACTTATGCTGAGAGTTTCTAACAGATTAACTCTTTCTGTAGCTTTTGCTAAACAGACTTGGCTTATCTGTGGTGTCTGTAGAAGAGTATTACATGGGTTTGTACCGAGTTTGTTGTGACAGACTGTGGTTCTCGAACATAAACTATTAGCTGAGTTAAAATAAGTTTCTTTGGCTTGTGAAGCATCATGGAATTATGTATCCCATGGGAAAACTGGGAGAGCAGTCCTGTATATGCATGCATATGTCCTAGGACAGCAGATTCCTTTAAATTTTTTTTTCCTTCTCTTAGAACTGATGAGCAGCCAGATGCTGTTTCTGGGGGTTTTCTTGTTGGTTTTGGTTTGTTTCAGATCCAGACTTCTCTTCATATTTTCCCTTACCACAGCTACATGTTCTTCTGGAAGGATAGGCACACCTGGACACATGGGTGTAAAGACCATGAACAGCTTGACTGAACAGCTGCTGTAAAGTTTCGTAATTAAAGTGCAGTAAAAGATATTAAGGATATAGAATTCCAGTATGAAGCATTTGAACGGGGAGCTAGGAAACAATTTTTTGTCACTTCAGTGGAAGGAAACCTTATGTGGTAAGGTGTTAGTAAACTGTTTTGACACAATTATTAGGCTCTGTTCAGAGGTCAAGCTTAATGGGACATTTAAGGTGTAGTTCTTTAATTTGTGCTTCAGAGTGAGTTTTCTACCCCAGATTTACATTCCTTCTTCTTTTCTACCCATGTTCATCAATGCCTCAACTTTCTGTAACTATAAGAGATTACCTGTTGTCCTGAACCAGGACACCTGTGACTGACTCATTTGTTATCACACAAGCCAGAAAAAGGCCATTATGGAGTCATCTTCAGCTCTTCGGTATATCTTGATTTTTCTCAGTCACCTGTACTAAGATGCCAAGATAACTTATCCCAGCCTTTAGGGCAGGGTTAGAGCAGGTCCCTGATGAATGCATTTACAAAATAAGAAAAAAAAAACGAAGAAAACAAAAGAAAAAAAAAGAGAGAAAACCCACTAGGTGATAAATATACATATCTTAGGTAGCTTGATAATTTCTAAAAAAAAAAAAGTCCTCTTCTCCTTAACTTTCATTTGAAATTGTTATAGTTGCTCTACTAGCTTACTGATCCTCTTTCTTGACCTGTTTTCTCCAGATGAGTTATTCATGTTTATTCAATGTTTCTAACACAAAAACATTGTGTTAGAATCCTCTGACACTCCTTGTTTCTTCTCACTGTGGAGTTGTTTAAGATGAGGTAACATTCTTTCCAATGAACTGTTGCATTTTATGATTGCTGCCTTGGAGGGAGCTTGCACCAGCTTGCCGGTGTTTGGGGTTTACTTGATCTGGGATGCCTTCTACAAAGTACCATATGTGTTAGGGGAAGAGATTCTAGTTGGTATGTGTGGAATTTCAGTATGACTCAAGTAATATAAAAGGCATGTTCTTTAGGTATGGGAAGGTACTCCACTAACAGCTGTACAAAGCATGGGATAAATAGTTGCTATGTAAGCTATTGGGGATAATATTCAGAAATCGCAGAGCTGAACGTTTAAAATGGTTCTAAAGACCTAATTTAGTGCCTGTCTTCTTATGGCCATTTACTATTAAAATACATGAGTATTAGGGCATCTTATTTTATTTTAAATAATTTTGTAGGTGATTTGCTCCTATAATTCTTTTATAAGGCTGTACATTCCTATCTCCCTCCTCTGCTATCCATTTCCCATTTTGAATTGTCATTACACTGAATACAGTTACAGTTACTGAATACAATAGATTCAAATATTTCAAAGAGAACTTACTATAAGGAGTTTGCAAATTTTATTATTGTCTTCTTCTTATTCTGACTTTAAAAACAAAGCAATGTTTTCTTAAAATAATGTCATAAACTGTCATTTAAAAAAGTAAATTATATGACTCATGAGCTCATTTGAGAAGCTAGGCATGGTTACTTATAAACAAGGATGGTATTTTTTTCCAGAGAAAGGGCTTTAAAGAGATAAGAGTATTCTGAAATTTTCTCAGTTTTTGAGAAAACTGGTGTTGTAATTTTTTTTTTTTTGTTTTTCCTAGTATATGTCTGCCTTCTGGAGACTCATAGTTTAATTACCAAGTGGTTGTTACTGCCTCATCCAGAATTTAGATGTGAAGAAGATTAAGTCTGTATTGTAGCAAAAAGACCAAGACAGGAAATATATAGCTTTCTCTGATCTGTCCTTCACACACATTCCAGTGAGGCTTGTTGTTTTCTCATGTATGAGAGTAAGGGGAATGGTTATTAGAACAAAAACAACCAGTCTGTCTTGGATAGATTTGTGCTACAAGACTTTGTGTCCCAGGAGACCATAAATTTAGCATGCTGTCTGAAAGTTTCTGATAGAACTATGAGATCCAGAGCATGACAGAAATGACTGGCCTGTTACTGATGGGAGCTACCAAACAACTGAGGAGTAGTAATCTCCTTGAAATATTTTAAACAAACTTTTAAATAGTGTTGGGGGAATAGTTGAGCTGGAAAGAGTTATGCCAAAGGCAGCTTTATTGTAGTTGCTTTAACAAGTTAGTTCTCAAAAAAGTTTTTGTTCCTTATCAAGGTAACAAGACTAAAACCCTTCTACAATCACTGGCTCATAATATTGCTCTCCCTTCTATTTTCCTTTCTAGTTTCTCTCTTACTTCAGTTTGCCTTTGAGGTTTCAAGGTTCAGGGCTGCTGGATGAATGTTGCACATACAATTTGATAGCTATTTAAAAAACATCTCTTTTTTCATGAATTTAAACTGCTTGCTAAACAAGTCAGGCCCAGGTCTGGGCAGCTGTTTTGTCTGTGTAAGGACTTCTGTTGCTGGTTTTGCTGTTTTGAGTGTTAAGGGCAGTAATGGGGAAAGGAAGCCTGACTCTTTAAAGGGAGAATGCCATTCAGCTGGATTTTCAATATGCTCTACTTAGAGTGGCTGCTTCACAAAGGAAAGATTGCACTATTTCACAATAATCAGTTGCTATTAGTGCTTAGCCAGCTGAATCCTAGCATTGGGAGCTTTGCTGCTTCTGTAACATGTGGCTTTCTATAACTCACTTTTATTGGAATACTATCAGCCACTTCTGGAGCTGTAGCTCTGCCCCTGCCATGATCAATACATTTCCACGAAGTATAATGAAGGAATCTGTTGGAATACATCTGGTAGTGCAGTCTTCATCTTTCTTGCTGGTCAAATGAGCAACATCCTGCTTTATGCTTTAAATTTCATATGCCTCTTTGTGATCACCGACAGTGCACACGTGCATACTTCAGAGAGTTAAGTGATTTTCCTGGAAACTGTAGGAAAGATTTCCTTTCCACTTGGCTCATACTGCTTCCTCTTATATTTCCATGTATTACAACAAAAACAAGCATACCTTCTGCTGAAAGTGGATGTTTCCTTTAGTTACGATGCATATGAATATTCAGAGTAGGTGGCAAAGTGAGTTACTTGTGTCACTAAGGTCTCTGAATGCTCAGGATACAGTGCACTGCTGCAGCTCCTTTTCATAGAGATTGCATAGCAAGAAGGAACATTTTAGGCCAGCGATTTTTGCCTACTCTGGCTGCAGATGTAGGACTGCAAAGGTGACTTTTGAGTATGAGGGAAGCCTAAATGAACTGATTCTTGTCCTTTTACAACACACCACTGCTGTACAGCGTGTGAAAACCAGATACATACTACAATATCTTCACTTTAAGGGAGTTTCCTGCATTGTTTAAAGCAGCTAAATGAATTTTTCCTGCCTCCTTTAAAGCTCCATGTGTGTTTGTGTGTGGGAAGAAAGATATGCTGCTAAAACCTGCCATGCTCTTCCCTCAGCTGTCGGGGAGTTCTTGTATCTTAATGGTAGAGAAGTCCTGAAGTTATTTCATGTTAAAGGGGGTCAGAAGACAGGGTTTAAACAGTTTTGCACACCTAACTACTTTCTAAAAAGGGATTTAAAACCTAAAAATTCATCTATATCTTAGATGTGCACAGCTCGATATATTTTAGGGCTTGGTACAAATATATGCAGTTACTTACTTAGATGACCTAAAGAGAAATGTGATGAGCCTTGTGGAAAGATGGGGAATAAGGGAATGATGCTCTGGGGACAGAAGTGTTGGAATTAGTTTGTTAAGATAATTAAATTATCTGTTGGGCAAATTACTTGAGACTCTTTAGAGACCAAGACTGAATTTCCTTTCTGTTGGGAGCTAGAATCATCTAGAGAGGAAAGACTTAATTCTATTTTTATCTTTTACTCAATAAATACTTGACTGTAAAATTTCTGTCAACTGTGCCAAATAATCTGAAACTGATCATGTGGATGTGGGAAACAAGACTGATTTTTTTAATGCCTGGTCTAGTTAGATGGAGGGAGTGATCCAGGGTGGATCTGAATGACAAAGGGCAGGTTTTTTGTTATTGAGAAACAGGCAGGGTAGCTCAGGTTTAGTGATCAGCAAGGGGAGTTGATTAGGGGAGTAGTTGAGTTATTGAGAAAAAGGACTGGCAAAGACTGAAGAAAAGTGACTGATCTGTCAGCAGGATATATATGTCTTTGGCCATGTTGTTTCAAAGCTGAGGATATCTGCATGTTTATGTTAACACTGGGTCTCCTTGTCCTTGGAACGAAATTGCCTCATCAGCAGAGCCCCTTAGGGGATTGCAAGTCTACCCAAGATGTCATCATCCTCTTATAAAAGGGGGAAAACTGCCAGTTCTGGTGTCTCTGACCCCTTCCTCCCCCTCCCTTCAACTTAGAGCATCAAGGGGCGGACCTTACTTCTGCAGACTTCACATCTTGCTCTCCCTTGGAGTATTCATTTTTCTCCTAGCAGTAATTTGATCTTGGGCTGTTCCAACTTGCCTGTAGTGAATAAGCAGAGGACTGCGTATTGAAAGACTTGGGTTTTCTCACCAGGCACAGTTTTCTGATATAAGGATGAGAATGTCTTGCAAATTTTGAATGAGTTTAAAGTTGAGAGGTGCTCTTGAATTATATTTTTTCTTTAACATATCTATGTCTATATAAAGAGGGGTCTTTAAGGGCTTTTAACTGTTGAGAAGAGAATCGACATGACACTGCTGGAACCAGAAATGCAGATGACAACACTCCAATCAGGTACCACTCCAAACATATCCTGTGGTTAATTTTTGCTAGTGAATCATGGTTGCTGAACTATATAGGAAGTGCCAGGAGGCTGTATGACTTCAGATGGACAAATTAGAGAACTGTGGTGATTTCATGTTCAGGTTGCAGATGAGTACTTTTTGGATGTTAAGTACTGTTCAATTTAGAGCTTCATCAGAGATAAAATTATCTCTCTTTTCTTCCCTTTTTGGTCTCCAGTGTTAAATTTATGTGAAGATTACAAAATTCCAGTCAAAGCTAAGACTTGTTCCAATGACTTGTTGCTCCATTTAGTTTTTGACTGATTTATGTGTTTTTGCTGTTATTTATTTTCTGATTAAACATATTCTTGATACTTTGGAAGGATTTTAAATTGTGTAGTTTGGGCAAAACTTGTATTAGAAACTTTCCAATATTTGTTTTATGTCTTGGAAGTCTGTTTCCTTGAGAATGACAGTGGTATTTTGTTGCCATGATTCATTTGTAAGTACTGTGGCCTTCTGGTGATTCTGTGCTTACCCCTTAGATATGTACAGGGTTGCATTTCTCACATGTAAACCATGCTTGAATGAGAATTATCTGTTAATAGGAGCATGAGATACTTCTGTGGGGTGTTTTTATCTGAGGCTCTAGGACATGATATAGTTATGAAAATAAATACATATATAGATATGAGTGGCCTTTGCTCTGTGGATGGGAACAGAGACTTGGTAAGACTTGACCACAAGCTTGTAGTAGACTAGGAGTTTGGGTTTGTGTCCTTTTAATCTCTTGGGCAGCATTGTCTGAAAAGCAGCACATAGGTAATGCCAAAAGACTGAAGACAGACTTGTTCCTAAAAGTCAAATGCTTTTTCATTTTCTTAAGTAGTGACTGGGAAAGAGATAAGTAAAACAATAATTTCTTAGTTTAATTTTTCCCCCAGAATTGGTGCCAAAATTGCTATGTTTTGTTTGGTTATTTTAATTTTGTTTTATTTTTTTAGTTTTTTTTGACCATGTTAATTTCCATAACTGAATTTTGTGTGTTTTTAAAATATATGTGAAGATTTTTATGTCTCTATAAAGATCCTGTATGACCTTTATTTTATTGCCCTGACATAGTCTTTGTTATTTAGAGAACCAAAGTATGGTTATTTTGTATCTCCTGTTGTAGACAGGAAAGACAGGCCTACAGCTTCTGTAGTGTTTGTCTCACTTCAGAAGAGGGTTTGTATATAACAAATCACTCCTCTGTTATACTCTTGTAATCTGTGAATTTTGGAGGTAGGGTTTAGACACTAACAAGGTGTTTGGTATTGAACAGGATGCATATGGCAGGACAGTATCTAATCTGGCTTTGTTGGGAAGAAAGCTCTTATGTGAAGGCCTGAAAAGAGATGTTGATTTTAACATGCTTTGTTTCTAATTAGTTTTTAAACCCCCCCCCCCCCCCCCCCCCCCCCCAGCAAAGAACAGCCGTGAAATTTATATTTCAGGGTTCTTGTAACTGAGTTTGTGCATTATATTCTCAGGAAGCTGACATAATAAAGTAGCACTTGTTGAAATTAGGAAAACTGCCTTCCTATTAGTATTGCTTTTTCTCAAAACTTTGTGTGGCTGTGTTTCTTGTCTCCTCCAAATTATGGTAACTTCTGAGGCTTTCATTTAATTCTGAGGGTGAGTGTTTCTCCCACTAAAGAGTACTTGTATGGAGCTTTTGCTTAAGTCCCCTAACCTGGTCTTGGATTATGCAGTGGCGTTCTGTAATGTTGAGGCAATTTCCTGGCAAGTGTAGCTTACCTAATGGGGGATACAGATTTATTGCACCTCTAAATCAGCAGCCACTCTCTTCTTTTCTGGATCAACCACTGCTGGGAAAATCTTAAGCAAGAGCAGGCAAATGTTTATGTAAATAGATTCACAAGATTGGTGGGGAAATGGAATGTGACAACAGGAACATGTGCATTGTAAGTTTTAAAAATCTGTCTTGAATAATGGAAGTGTATTACAGGCTTCTAGATAAGGAAAACAGCTACTTGATGACGAGGCCAATTTGTTCAGTTGTAGTATTTAGAGACTTTAGATGGTGCTGGTGGCTGCTCTTGTTTGGCATAGTGAGGTAGTTGTGTGTTGGGCAAACTTTTTGAGACTTGAGAGGCTGAAATTGGATCTCTGGTCTGTTGAGACCTGTCGTGAGGAATTGAGGAAAATGACTTAGCTGAGGAAAAGACTTCTCAAATCTTCTTGGTCCTGATGTTCATCTTCAGAAGCCCTACTGGAAAGATGGAAGATGGAAAGAGTTGTCTCAGTCAACTCCTCAAAGTTTCCAAACATCACTGAAGAAATAGGAGAACCATGGCCTGAACTGGGCGAATAAATTATCCTGGTAGAGTTTACACAGCCTGCACTCCATAGACTAAAAATTCTTCAAGACTGCAGGTCATGAGGCTGTGCTTATTTACTGCTTGGGTATTAATGGGAGTCCACTCAAGAAGCAGAAGTATCTGAAGCCATTGCTGACCCAGGACACAGTCTGTATTCCATGTTGGCAGGCACCTGAAAACCTAGATGCTAAAGATGAGAAAACATTCTTAATGTTTTGGAGAAAGAACGGAGGGGGACATTACAACTTTACTCTTCTGGGAGCAGAATAGCTTAGGCAGAGAGGGTCTGTTTCTTCAGAACAAAGAATAACTGAGGCAAGAACAGTATGAACAGTGAGGTGTGTATTGTATTAACTAGAGAAAAATTAAAAATGTCTGTCAAACTGAAAAAAAGGAGGAGCAAAAAAACCAATGCAGGTGGTTGGTGACAGTGGAAGAAGGAAAAAGTGAAAATCAAGCTGAAAAGACATTCCAAAAAAGCAAAAATAAGACCAAAACCATAACTGGTCTATTTGGCATCTCTTTGGACGACTAAACTTATTTAAAGAACTGATATTACTGATCCAATCATTCAAAAAGCAGACATACACAGTGGGGTGAAATTCTGCATTCAGTTTTAAGTGTGTAGTTTTGGAATCAGCCCTGTGCCAGTTTGTGTGTTTTTATTCTGCTGACAGTGAAGCTGATGTGCACATCTGTACCAAGCTCTTAGCAGTGGGAGCTCTCTCTTTAGTGTTTTTTTCTCCAAGAGTCACTTGGTCTTTTTTGCTGCCTTGACTCTTTCAGCTTCTGTATAATTTGTTTTATTTATATTTATATTTCTGATTCCAAAAGCTTGCTGTTTCCTTCCCATTATCTACTTCAACCTAATCTTCCTATGTAGCCTCTTTTTTTTGTTCATCTGAAGCCTTTTTGCTATTTGTTTCATTATCTAACTAGCCCATATAGAGATCTTGCAAATTCTTTTGCTGTTGCTCAGTTTTCAGTCAGGATATGGACTAAATAGTTTTTGTTGTTACATGGCTTTGTAACAGACTTGCCACTGAAAGAATGAGCAATGAATATAATATTTTCTTTTCCTTTTTTTTTTTTTTAATGGAGAAGCAAGAGTGCTAGAAGCATACTTTATTTTGGACACAGTCTACAATTTAGTAACACATAAATGTTTTTGAACAGCCGTATGAGAGACTCGTGCAACTGGGGGAAATCTCAGGAATCTTGGGTGTGCTGCTGTCCTCTATCTGCAAGTTCCGTTTTTAATAACAAATACAAACTTTCAAATATAACTTCACCTTTTTTTTTTAATTAAAAATCGGCTTTGTCACAAATTCCTTTTTATGGCTTCTAGCAGGTGGCTGGGCAGAAGTGTGTGTGCAGTACACATACAGAGGTGCAATCAGCCAGACAGAAACCCTAAATTTCAGATATTTTTTTCCCTACGTTTTGCATGGATGGAGAAGAATTATGGCCTCTTAGGGTCATGTGGAGTCTAACAGTGCATTGCCAGAATGAATGGATGTTAGCACTTGGACAAATGGCTACTTCTGTTAATGAATTCTATTTCCTTATGGTTTTGCTCTACTTAAGACCTTTGTTTACTGTTCTGGGTGGCTTTGGTTTGTTTCAGTGCACAGCAATGTTGTTTGCACTGTCTTGGTATATATTGAACGTTAATTATTGTCCCATTTTGATCTTCTTTCTGTGACTATACTGATAAAAATAAGATTGTTCAGTGTAGGGTAGTCTATTGAATAGCATCTTTGGGTTTTGGTATGTTTGTTCTGTTGACCTGCTGAAAAAAATCTTAAAGTCTATTAGGTATCAAGATAGGTATGCAAACCCAAAAGTAGGTGGTTCTAAACTTTCAGAAGTTTGGCTTAGATGAACAAGAGTGTTTTTTCCATGCATATTTAGAGAACAAAAGCAGAGCTGTTTTGAAGTCAGCACTGTAAATGAGCACAGAAATAATTTAGTTCTCTGTAGTGGATAAAACTTGACTTCTGTTGTCTAATTTGCTTGGTATCCAGCTGGTTCTCAAAAAAGGAACAATTCTTTCAGCTAAAAATTAGTGTTATTTTGAATCAAATGCAAAACTTCCCTTATTTTCTGGGGAAAAGTTGGATTTTTGAGCGACTTTAGCAGATTAGGGATATATTAAATTCAATTTAGGAAAAAGCAGTGCTGATCCCTTTATTCTTTCTTTCAAAACACAACTCCCAGACTCTTTTTTCTTCCCTCTTTACAAGGATTTAAGATGAAGTGCCTTATGGATGTCAGTTGCTAAACTGCTTTTAATGGGAAGGAAGGGGACAGACAGCATATCTGTGTATTCATAAAAGGGATATGTCCCCCTCCTCAGCTCTTTCAGGAATCACAAATGTCAGAGCTGCAGTATGTGGTTGATGTTCTCATTCCTGTTTTAAATAGATTTGAAATTCAGTGTTGGCTTTTAGAACCTGAGGAATGACCTTTCCTTGATGCAGTAAAATGCCTTCTAACTTCATCTTGTCTTTTTCAAGCATCAGTTACAAGGATTTTTTTCCTTGCTGTTGTTTTCATCTTCTAATGAGAGCTTTTTGTAGTTGTGAGGTTTTCTGCATTTAGTTTTGTTTTAATAGTAAAACTTTTATTTTTCTTCCCCTTTTCTTCCTTCCTCCCTCCCTCCAACTTGGAATTTCAAGATTGCAATGAGCTCTTGAATCAACACAATTGGGATTTTGGTTGTGGATGGAGGGTGGAGCTGAGGGGAGAACATTCCTGGTTCTGTAGTTTGCATCATCACTACTTTAAAAATAGAACTTTTGATTTCTGTTTGGAATCTATGGCATTTGGAAATGTAACCTTTTGTATCTAGGTAGCAAGTTCCTGGGGAGTGTAAAGAGCTCCCCGGTTGCTGGTACAGCTCCCCGGGTGTGTATATTCTGAGTAGTGATAAAATGACTCTTCACTGGCTTTTAACCAGAATCCTGCATGTGATTCAAAGACTGAACAAAGCTATGTGAACTTCATCATCATCATGCAGGGGGAATTCTTTCCGAAGCAGCAAATGGGATGTTCCTGAAGTCAGCTTTAAATATGGAAATTTTTGTGCTGGAGCTACAAACTGCACAAAGTTCTGGGTTAGCTGTTACAAGATGTGGGGAGAGGAGTGCACAGCTGTAAGCTGCACATTAGTAAGTTATTCCATTCATGAAAGATCTGAACATAACCTTTTGCTACCTTTTATCCCTGTGATTAACTATTGAGAAAGCAAATCACAGTGTGGTTGTGTTAGCCAAACTAGAGGTTTAAGGATTGTACTGAAACTAAATATATAAAGGATGCTTTTCTTTTTTCCGTTTTTTTTTGTGTCAAGAATGACAGTCTACAATAAAAAGTACTCATTAGAATAATTTAGCTGAGCAGTACCTATTTCTACCGATAACCTTAAACTTAAACAAGAGACTCTTGGAATTCTCTTTATCCCTGTAGTAAGTATTTATTGAAGCATTAAATAATCTTTTGAAAATAATATTTTTTTCCTCCATCTGCTTTGAGAATACTCTGTTTATTCCTTTTATACAGCAAGTGTTAACCCTAAAGGTTAAGAAAGAGAGAGCAGGAAAACAACCACTCAGGCAGCTTTTTGCTCTTATCCCTTCTGTGAACTAAGATTAACTTGCAGGGGGCACAGACAGGCTGCACTTGTTCTAAAACAGTAAAGATGTGGTAGACACAAAATGACTGCTTTGTCTCATAACCCTTCTTCCGGCTCCAGCTTACTTTAAAATACAGCTTCTGAGAATTAACTTCAGGGGGGTGTGTGTGCGTTTTAACCAGTTTCCAGTGTACACGGTAAGATTGTCATCATCATACTGCAATTTTCGGTATCATTCATCAATTGTTATTAAAAACAAAACAAAAGTTTTGTTTAAACAAAAGTTTACTTTACATGTAAAGTCATGTCAGGTTTTATATGTTGTAACTATAATCAAGACAGTCTTTGTTTCTGTGAAATTAATGGGCCCTGTTGTTGTCATCATACTCTGTGTGTTACCCACTCATTTACATGATGAATATGAATCAACTTTTCTTTAGGAACATAGTTCAAATGCATTGGAAAAAAGAAATTAAAAAGGATTAATTAGGTTTCTATTTGGGGTCTTTAGGCACAGATGTATAGGAATTATTATTGATTATGTATATAGGCTCAGAGTGATCATTTTTATCTTTGTGGCTCAGGCAGATCATAGTCATCTTCGTGGCCTGCCACTAATGTAGGTTCTGGATTAATATCTGAACATGTGCTATGCTGATTCTCTCTAAACTGGTATGATGATTACACCACATTCTTTGCCTAAAGGGATACTCTGCAGACACACATCCGTTCTGTCTCCCAGTTACCTGGTGGCTCCTGGGCAGCCAGTGTTTGCCAGATTTAAGAGATGACTAATGTTTAACAAAGTGCTCAAGTTTCCGTGCCTGTGTGATAGCAGAAATTTGCATTAATGTTTATAATCAGGATTTTTTGTTTAATAATGGGATCCAAGTCCAGTCTACATTTTGACTGTAGACATTGAGGTAGAAATGTTTTATGTCTGTCATCAGTGTGAATCAATCCCTAATGTTATAATGTGTATAGATCAGTGGTAGGGATTATAGGTAACTGTTGAGGTTTTGGAAATGTCTCTTAAGTTATTGTTTGATGTTACATGGAAGCTACTATAAATATATTTTCGTATTAACCTGTTTGCTGTCTGCTTTTACCAGACACAAATGACTCCTACAGCACAAAAAACCCCTCTAGAACAAAACAAAAAAAAGTAACCTGCAGCTTCATGTTGCATCTGGATTCTCCTTTCTGTGAACTGCTGCACCTCAGTTCAGACTTACAGCACCCTCTGCTGTTCTGACCTTAGGGCTCTTCCAAGGAGAGACTGGCATTTCTTCCAAATTGTCTTTTTAAATGGAGAAACCTCAGCTGGTTGTCTTGAGGTAGTCTGGTTTTTCATTTGTGGCTAAGGAAACACGAGCCTTGCTTTATGGGGGTGAAACTAGAATTTTTATCTTAATAGAAGAAATATTGCCCCCCTTTCCCTTTGATTTCTTTGTCAAGATAATTTTACTATGAAAATCAATATAGAAAACTGGTTTAATTACATTGGCACAGCTCCCTTTTGTGATTAACCTTAGTGTGGTTTAAGAATGTTGTCTAATTTAGCCATAGTTTAGGTAGGTAAGAAGTCATTAAGCAATGGAGCAGGAATTAATCTTCAGTGTTGCAGAGCCCCCTCCCCTGCTGCTGTAAGTAATTCTGTCATAAAGTCCCCTATATAAATTTATTGAGCACTGCTTTAGAAAGTGTTAGATTTCTCACTCATGCTGGACAGCTGTCCTAGAATTTCTCTCTTTGGTTAAAAGTCTTCTAGTTTTCAATATTAAATATGTCAGTGGCTTTCAGTGCCAATAACTCCTCCTAGTTAAACTGATGCAAACCTTAATGCAGGCAAAATATTCTCCCTAGAAGAAGCTTCATCTACTTAGAATATTCTTAAAGTGGGCAAGTGCTAAAATAGTATCTGCTAATGTGACCTGCTTAATGGTTTTTCTTTGTATCTTTTTGTAGTGATGCTTATTTTAAATCAGATCCTCTATGTAATGTTAATGATGCTTCCTAGGCATTATGCACAGCATTGGATCCCCAACAGGATATGAACCCATTTAATTATCCCATGTGAAAAGTAGCTTAAGAAATGTATTTGCAGTTCTTTGTAGTCTTCCATTTTCTTTGCCCCGATTGTTTTTCCTCAAAAATGAGTGTATCCCAAATAAAGAAGTTGCAGCTTCTAGCGAAGCACAAGCAGGCTTGATCAGTCTGTTGTCATAAACCTTGAGGAGATTTTTTTCCTTTTTTAAAAATTCTGCTGGAGATACTCTGATTTAAGCTGTTGTTCCTTGTCTGTGTTTTTCAATATTTGGGATCTGAACTTTGTGTTCACTGGTGTCAACTCAAATATATGCCTTTTAAAAATATATTGAGTGGTTTTGATTTATTAAAAGTTACTATGTGACGGAGGTACCATTGATGAAAAATTGCACCTTGCAAGACATTTGGTTCAGAAAGTACTTTGAGCTTGACTTACTGTAAAACATTCCCAAAGCTTAGAGCCTTCAATGTTCTCTCACTAAAAACTGAAATAAACAGAAGACTTTTCAGTGTACTTTTGCTGATTTCATGCTACCTCTAAATAAGTAGGAACAAGATCCAGATTAGTAGACTCCTTTTGGAAAAACCACTATTGTTAATCTTACCTTGAAAACAGGAAGATTAATGAGATTCTGGAATTTGTAGTGTATGAAAAGTGGTCTCTAAGGCACAAAAATTTCAGCCCATTTAAAAGTCAAAAGATCTTTTAAGTTTAAGCTAGAAAGTTACAGACAACTTTAAATGGATGAGAAAAGAAAAACAATTTTAAACAGACTTCAGAGTCTATTCTCTACAGAATTTTAAGCTTGTTTGTTTGCTTTTTAATTTATTATGATTTCTGTATAGTCACAATATACAATCTCCATTCTGGGATTTTTAAAAAATTGTTGTTCTTACAATTATTTTTCTTCTTCTCTTTGTACTGGGCTTTTGCATTATGGTGACAGAGTGGCTGCATATAAGAGACTGCTCCACTCCTCCCAGTTTTCCTTGGAGAGAGGCAGTCACTGTTTGCTGTGGTTGTTGATTTAGTGCCTGGGAAGAATGAGGTTTTTTTGGGCCCCTTCCTCATCTCTCTCTTGCTAAGGGAGCCTGCGTCATTGAGAAATGTTTAACCTTCTGGCCCTGAAGCAGGACTGGAAACTTTGCTGCAAAATCTAGAAGCTAAAACTGGATCTTGCAAATGTTATTTATGTGAGCTACTCTTTCCTTTGATTTAATTGGGACAGGAGATTGCAGAGCTTGATTTAGAATTTTGAGTAGCATCTAATTTGGAGAGTTAGCAGGGGGGGAAATAATTTCTTTAGTTAAAACTGGTGAGTAACTGCTTTAGGGGAAGAGGAGAGAAGAACTGGGATCAGAAAACGGAAAAGTGTGGGAGGACTTAATGGAGAAAAATGTCCTAAGATCATAATTCTGGCATTGTCAAGTACTTGAGTACTTCTTTCTAACTTTTATCAGGAGGCTGGCTGTGCATAGTTTTATTCCTATAACAGAAGTTGGTTGTGGAGAGCTAGGGGACTAAATTGTGGTGGGAACCTAATTTCCAGGGGGTTGATTTAATAGCAGATGCTGCTTCTTGTATATGTCTTATTTTCCCATACTGCCCACTTTTTTTTCTTCTTCCTCCTCCCCCATCCTGGACCATGAGGGTTCTTGTAACATTTCTGCAGTGTTTACAGATGTCTGGCTGCCCTGCTGCAACTACACTCCATTAACCGAGAGAGAAGAAGAAATTCAGAAATCCCAAACATTTCTGCAGCATAATCATAATAAATCTGACATATCATGAAGCTGTTGTGCTTCTGCTAATTAAGTATCTAGTGTGCTTGTAGTACAAAGAGTAATCCTGATGTACCCACAGAGTGTTGATTTTATTTCACATGCTCTGGCTATACACGGCACATGCCTGTATGTTTATCGTCAAGATATTCCAAACAGAAATGTGGCAGCTCTGTCTCTTGGGACCCAATATCTTTATGGTAAGCGAAAATAAAGAAACTAAATTGGAACAAAAATGAAGAAGCTTGTCTCAAGGGTGAAATAACACAAAACAGTTCAAATTATTTGTCCCAATGATTTGCCGTGACCAGTGGAAGGGAGGAGAAGGGGTTGTACTTTCCTTCACTCCTGTTTTGCAGCAGCAGTAGCAGCTCAGTGCACCTGCTGCTTAGCTCCAGCTAGCTTGGACAATTGGACTTCCTTGTGAGGCGTCTAATTCACTTTTGAAAACAAAACCATTAAAACCCCCTCGGTTTTCTGATGGATCAGTGACTCTAATTAACTCACTGAACTTTCTTATGAAGCCTGGAGCCCTCAAAAAGAAGGAATGATGAGAGCATAATGCTAGATTATTTCATCTGGCTTAGGTAATATCACTTAAACTCTGTACTGAACAGTGAAGCTGAGGAAGCAGATTAACAATTTCAACTCTGAAGTCATAAGCAGGGTGACAAAACTACTGAACTCTAGATCATGGAACCTATAAATGGTGGCAGTGGCTGGGTAGTAAGTCCAAGAGACAGAAAAGATTGGCCAGCAAAGAATAATATACAGTGCATGCTAGACTTAAAACCTTTAGAATTAAATTAGAAGTGAGTGATTCTTAGGAGAATATTAAAAATATGAGCATTTCCCCAGTATGAGGTTTGTCATGTTAGAATTTGCTTTGATTTTACTCTGAGGTTGCTACATATCTATGAATGGACAAACAAGTCCTTGGAAGAAGGGTGGTTACACATCTCTCACAGAATGGTTGAATTTGGAATGTTGTCTTCCCCAGCCCCCCTGCTCAAGCAGGTCCCCCTAGAGCCAGTTGCCTAGGACTGTGTTCAAATGACTTTTGAATGTCTGCATAGATGGAGACTTCACAACCTCTCTGGGCAACCTCTGCCAGTGCTCAGTTGCATTCACAATAAAAAAATTCTTTCTTGATGTTTGTAGGGAACCTCCTGTGTTCCAGTTTGTGCCCATTGACTGATCCTGTCACTGGGCACCATTTGAGAGGAGTCTGGCTCTGTGTTCTTTGTACCTTTCCTTCAGGTTTTTAGATGGATAAGATCTCTAGTATGGCCATGGCTCTCCTGTACTGGGGACCTCAGAGCTTGAGCCAGCACTCCAGGGGAGGCCTCATCAGGGCTGAGCAGAATAGGATCACCTCCTGTGATCTGCTGGGATCACAGTGCAGCCAAGGATGCCTTCCTTAGCCTTCTTTGTCCATGGGCACATGGCTGTCTCATGTTCAACCTGGGGTCCAGTGGGATCCCCAGGCCCTTTTCTGCCAAACTGCTTTGCAGCCACTTAGCCCCCAGCATGTGCTGCTGCACCCTCCTGGCCCAGCCAGTCACTTTTCAGTCCACCTCAGTCTCCTCATCTGGCCCAGACTCCATCAGCTTCTCTGGGAAGGTCTCACAGGAGGCAGTGTGAAAGCCTCACTGAGTCAGGACAGACAGACAGACAGAACCCACTGCTCCTCTCTTACACCAGGTCTGTCTCTGCACGCTATAGCTGAAACCTAAAGACAGATTTGCTGTCATGCCCAGGGAAAAATATTTTCTGATAGAAGAGAATTGTGAGATCATAGTCAGTTCTGGCCTTACTATAGCATAGTTACTAAAAGTAAGCATATGGCAATGTCTGTTCTGTTAAAATTGGTTTTGTTCTAAAGAGTTTGTTCACAAATGATTTCTGTTAAGTTGGCTGTTAGATGTACTGGCAGCAGCAGCCAAGTTCTGCCAGATCATAACAACTGGCAGCCATATAAAAATCATATCTTTTTCCTTTGCCTGTCTGTCTCTTCAATTATATCCTCCACATGTTTGCTTTTATTCAGTCCCACCTTAATAGTCCCTCTCTTGTGTCTGGATTCATAAAATAGATTCGGTAGCCAAGGAAGGGAGGATACATGGATTTCTGATTCCAGTTCTGACACACAGACTCTGTGTTATATGTAAATCTCTCTACTTGTTTTAACCTAGTTTATCCAACCAAAAACATTTTCTTTTGTTGTTTTTTTTAAATAGATTTGAATTGATCAGAATCCATAAATGTGAGGTTCTGACTGATAAGTTCTGGTAACTTATACCAAAGCAAGAAAGAAATATCTTAAAGGGATATGAGGCAGCTAATGGAAAATTGTGACTAAAGAGTCTTCCTTGCATATTGTTTCAGGTGAACGTACAGATTTAGGAGGAGGCAAACAGAACAAAAAGCTGACGTCTGAATCAGAACAACATGTTCCAAGCACACTTTTCTTTACAGTTATAAACACTTAGTCTACGTGCCTTCCAATGCTTTTAGGCCAGTTGGTGATTAAAACTCCTAAGATTTGGTAGGTTTTGCTGGGGAGAGGACATACCCTAACATCTACTTGTCTTTTTTCTTTGCTTTCATGACTAACATTATCAGAAATCTTGAACATGAGATAAAATCTGTGTTAAAAGTAATCATGCTCCTTGGAAAGGAGGCCTGTCTATTTTTCCCCCCCTCCCTTTAGATAAAGGAAAGTTAAGCTGTGGTTTGGTTGATGCAGAATAGGATTCACTTAAAAATGTAGTCTATGGAGAAGGAATGGTAGTACTATCAAAACTGCATCTTCTTAAAGTGATAGGCAAGTGAGTCCCATGAAAGCATTAAAGGACTTCTTCCACCATAGCATGGCAAGAATATTTTTCTTGCTAATCAAAAGCTGAGTAATTTAGCAGCACCAGGTAAAAACCTATCCCAAATCTAGTCTAAAATTCTCCCCTTTTTGAGATTCGTCCTTTATGTTTCACTTAAGGTCTGAAAGGTCTGCATGTGTGGAGGGGGGATGAATCCATTCAAGACTCTGGAAGTTCTTTCCAGGATCAGTGTGTCCATATCATGAGTTTAACTATATCATGGCTGTGTGCCTTGACATTGTCTCAGGCTCATTTTATGTTATAGCTATAGATTAAAACTCAAACACATTTTTGTATTGGAAACAAATTCAGTTGTTGATGCCACCATGAGAGCTCGAGATTAGCATTGATATATCCAGGGAATTGCTGAATTTCAACACTAAAGGAGGAGTTTGAGCATTTCATGTTGGAGGTGATTTATAGATTTTTGGCAATGCAAGAACTATACATTATAGATTATACTGTACATTATAAAGAGAAACTTATTTCCTATCTCAAATAATCCTGACAATAGCAATTTTCTACTGTGAGGTGAGATGAGCATCCATGACGAGGGAAAAGGAGGCCACTGCTTTTACTAGCAGCTGACCACTGAATTGATAGAGGTGACATAAAACCTGGTCTACTACTTTACCTCAACCAAGCCTCTACTACTACCTGATTGTGACAAAGGACTTGAACCACTTTTAGAGAAAAAGCTAAGAGTTGAAAAAACCCCACATCTAAAATGATTAGGGTTGGCTACTGACTTATTAAAAGAACGGGATGGTTTATGGTCTTTTTAGAATTATGTCTCCATTAGTGCAGTTTTTTCAAGTTGTAAAGAAAACTTCTGCAACCATAAGGGAAAGATAACCTTTAATAACAATCTAGAATCTGAGATTGCAATTCTGTATCAGATTAACCAAGAATATTGGTCACATTAAGCCTCAACAGTGTTGTTGCTGCCCATGTAACCAATGTGTTTGGAGAAGAAAGTAGCTTTCTGGGCAAAAGTCAGTCCTGTAATGAAGGTTTACCTAGTGGAAATTCTGCTAGTATAAGCTGAGAAGTAAATGAAGGGTTTGCTAATCCTTCCACAAGCAGTGTGTGAACACAGAGTACAGCCTGGCTGTTTCCTCTCTTGTTTAGGTACTTTAAAAATAGACTGCATTTTCCAAGTGTTTGCAGGTAACCCTCTTGTGCAGTAAGTAGGAGGGTTTCATAGCGAAGAAACCTTTTCTTGCTGGATGTTTAAAGTATGTGGGAGAGAGAGGTGCAGGATAGCTTTTGCTCAACAGCCACAGGAATTAGTGACATAACTTCTCAAACTCTTAGACATGCCTTAACATGAGGTGAAGGGTATCTTCCTCCTGTCCTTTCCCAGTTACTCCCTCCTAAAACCAATTTGCTGTTTTAAGACAAATTCAAATGGCTTCCTTTTCCACTCTATCCTGCTCACTAACCCACTTGGTCTGGCAGCCAGAACTTCCTCTGTTTTCCTGCTCTTGAGAGCAAAACCAAATGTTTTGGACTTTGCTGTTTTCACTTGTTCATGGTGGTTTAAATTAAAGTCTGGAATATCTGTAAGAGGAAATGTTTTGAAATGTTTTGAAAAGTCTTGTGCTCAGTGTTCTCCACTGGTCACAGTGTATACTCACATGTCAGTGCCGTTCACTTAAGAGTTGGACTCGATGCTCCTTGTGGGTCCCTTCCAACAGAGTATTCTCTGTCATTCTGTGTGTGTGATTTCTGCAACCTCTGAGTGTTCCTGCTTGTGGGCAGTGGTGGGGGTAGGCAAACGCACATCTGCACCTGTGTGAGCACATCTGCCTACTCCTGGAGAAGGTGAAGTTACTTGGCAAGCATGTGGGTGAATTAGCAATTTAACTGTAGACAGGAAAGCTGCTAAGAACAATTTTTAACTTGCACCTTGAGTGACTGTCTCTGGCTCGAAACATCTGATTCTTTTCTAACAACTATTGCTCTTGGGTAAGAGCAAGGAACTGTTACTTCCTTTGGTCTGAGTAACTATTTTAGAGGAAGATGGGTAATAGCTGAACTAAAGAAATATGTGGAATTCTGTTGTGATTCCAGCTGGAGCAGCTCTCAGTTAAGGCCCTGCACTAAAGATACACACCCCAATTTGAGATGTGGTTCTTGATGTGTGAGCTCTCACTGCGAAGCTCGTTGGCTTAGCCAAGGTAATTTGAGCTAATCTTTCTAACTTTGCACTGGAACAGAGTGAGAGCATTCATACAAGCAGTTCTGGGGGTTCACAATGGGGTGGTAACTTGAAGAAGGGCTAATAACTTTGAACTAAAGAGGTATGCAACAGTGTTTGCATCTAACCAGAATTTATCAACCAAAATGGTAAAAATAACAAATAAGTTGTGCTTGGATATGTGTTTTTAATTTACTTGCTTGTTTTTGTTGGGCTTATATGCACAGTGGGCTGTAGTTGTTTGGGAACTGGTTGTAAAACCTCTTTCTCTTAATCCTTCTGATTTTGTTCTACCCTTTACCGTCCTTCCACTGCTTTTGTCAGAGAAACCCACCATTTCTTCTTCTCTGGGCTCGAAATCTCTCCTTGGGCAACACCTTTTTGTAGTCAAGGAGTGTATATGCAGCTTTTTAGAGCACAGAACTGCTGTCAGTGGTTTTCTGAAGAAAATCCAACTAAATTAACCAACTTGTCTTTAAAAGTTGCACCATTTTCTTTGGCCTCATAGGTGACACCTTCTTAGATGTTATCCTCACATGTAGTAGTATCAGGAGCATGTCCTCCATAATGCTTTTGTTTGCACATGATCTAGAGTATTACAGACCTCTGGACCATCTCCTTCTCTTTATCACACCCAGCTTGCTCAGTGCAGTGGGTCCTGGAGGGAGGAAGGAAGGAGGAGAGGCAGGGTCCATAAGTGAACCAACATATTTGCTTCCCTTTCTCTCTCTTTTCCTTCTTTTCAGCCCTTGTAGCAATATTTGTGGAGTCTCTTTGCAGTACTAACATCTGAGCTCCCGATCTAGGGAGGGGAGAGGTGGGAAAATAAAAAATTTTGGCTTTGTTGTGGCGCACTTTGCTCCTCAGGTCTGCAGAGCCTGGGAGAGAGGCAGGGCTGAGTTACTAATTGTTAGCAGAGGGGGATGGGATTGCTGCTGCCTTTCCACACCTCACTTACCATGTTGACTTGCCTTGCTGGTTGGAAACTGCTTATCTATGGAGTTAATCAAATGCAGATCAGAGTTGCATTCCTTGGGCTCAACTGATTCTTCTTGGTCCAGTGTTTTTGCAGATAGGGATCGAGGATTTCATGTGCTTTGTGTTTTCAGGGAAAGGCAAACTGACATCTTGGCTGAATCCCAAGGAATGGAGTGGGTGGCAGAGTTTATATATGGGCTGGGGGTTGATTTGGCTCTAGCTGCTGTGCAAAGTTCACTTTGACAGCTGAAAGATGCAGAGAGAAGCACTTTCAGAATTAGAGACAGTGAGGTAATGAGAAAGTGACATAGGAAAGGAAGTGGAGGGGGGGAGGTGGGGGGAAGGGAGGGCTCAAAACTCGCCTTGACATCATCTGATAGGTTTTCCACCCTGTGCAGCAGCTATTTTTATGCTTTCAACTCGCAGTAATTACAGCTCAATGACAGCCAACTTGCCAAAAGCAGGGGTGGTGGTATATCCCAGAGTGGGTTGGAGGACTGAGGAGCTGCTCAAAAGCTACAACAAAAGTCCAGGCTCCCAGGCATGATTGTGGCTGCTGTGACCTATTTTCACATCTGCATGGTGGTTTAGCTCTGGCTACCTGTCATGTCTAGGTGTTCTCTGAATGCTGAATGGCAGCGCTGGCTGTCACCAGCTGATTGAAAATATAAGAGGAGATAAATATCATGCTCTTCCTGAGAACTGGAGAAGCAAAAAGTACAGTGCTCCCAGCCTCACTTTTCTTCCTCTTCCTAAAGGCCATTGTTGGTGGATCCTGGGAATATCCACAGCAAACTCACATTGTGTAGATGTGATCTCTAGCTGAGAAGTAAGCAACACAAGTGTCACTGTGCAGTCTGTATTTATTTTGAAGTATAAAATGAATTGAGTTGTAAGACATTAAGGCTTCACAGTGAGGTAGTGCAGCATTCTATTATTTTCCCAGCTTTTGTGAAATTGCTAGACATCTCAGACAGATCTTCAAATGTAGTGGTCTCATACTTCTTTCTTAGGATTTATCTGGCTTAGACCTTGGCTGAGATCTCTCTCATGTTGCCTGAGTAAGTTTTTAGCAGTGCCTTGTTTATATTTAATCACCAAATTATGTACATGTAGATCATTGCAGGCGTTGTGTCCTGTGAGAGCATTATTACTGGGGGAAAGAAGAGAACCGTCATTGAACTGCAGAGATAAACGGAGGTGAAAGGAGGAGAAAAATGCACATTTGAAGGTGGTGGTGGAGATTATGAACACATTTTCTATCTGCTTGATAATTTGAATTTAAAAATGCAGTATTTTTGGGGGGATAGAAACTAATGATGGAGTTTTGTGTTACAGGTGAGTTCATCCAAGGTCTACCCTATGTTAAAATTGGCATGGCCCCTCTCTCCTTTCCCTTGGCTTTTAAAGATAGAAAGATACAAGAAATTAATTCATTAAAATTTGTGTGTATTTGAGGTACCACTACCTACTCACTTCTTTGAGTGGTACCTCAAATGCAAGTGCTCCATTCCATGTCCTCCAGGCCTCAGAAGGAGTAGCAGTAGCTGTGTAAGCCTGTGTGCTCCTGATGCAGCATCTTGGGGAAGAATACATCCCCACATTCTGCATCTTATTTCACACTTGAACGTCAGAGGATGTACAGCTCTATTCGTGTCTCATGGATAGATTATGAAAACTGGGCCTGATGTTTTTCAGATGAAAAATCTATGGCAAATACTTAGGTGCCCTTGATAAAGGTGATTGTTTTGCCAACAGTACTTCTGCCAATTCTAGGGTAAAAGTTGTGCAAGACACTGAATGTTGGGTGTGCATTAGTGGGGTTGATCCTACTTTTCTGGAGTAGTTAAGCAACTGAAACTGTTGTTGAAATCCTACCTCTGCTGTGAAATGGGTTTTCCAATCTACCCTGCAATTTCCAGAATAACTATCAAAGTTACTTCTTACAGTGCATTGATATTTCTGTCCATGTGATTGCTGATCAGACTTTCAGATCTCTTACCAGTACATCAGGATCCAGTAAAACAAATTAAACTTTTAAAACCTTTTTTTATGTTTATAAACCAGTGAAAATGGTATCAAAGTCTCATATGACACAGGTTGCTCTTGGCCTTACTTATCTCTTAGATTCCACATTTTGCAAGGAGAAAACCCAGAAGTGCTTGCTTGTGTGTTGAAGGTATCCTCCAAACTAGGCCCTTTGGAGTTTATCTTATTCCAGCATGGGGGACATTATCCATGTTCTCTTGGGAGTGCTGTGGCTCAGATAATTTGGATAATTACTCCTTCTTTTAGAACACGAAATAATGGTGTGGGACAAATTTGGTACTGTGAGACAAAATTTTAGAATATCTTCCTCAGCAAATAAAAGATTTACCTAACTACCATTGAGCCAGTCAAGTGTTCTTCTATCCAAGCTGTTTTCTGCATAGGAAAAAAAGAAAGGTGTGTCTGTGTACATGTCTGCAGCTCTGCAGTAATACATTGGAAGGATCAGATCTTCATCAGTTCTTAAAGTTCTCTTCATCAGAACTTGGACAATGTCTTAGGGCTGTTTTGGCAATACCTGGGTATTGGCAGGTTTGCTGGATGAGCAGCCAGCTCATGTTTCTCAGGTTTTGTGTGCTGTAGTGACCTGCTAACTCAGAGGCCCTGGTTGGCAAAATGATAGTAGGTCCTGACCTCTGTAGCTGAATCTTGTCATTTTTACCATCTAGATGGTATATTCTTGCCAGGAAAAGTAGAACCTGGGTCTGGCACTGAATAATTGTTCTTTAGTTATGGCAATTATTGGACCTCCCTGCTCAGAGTATCAGGCCTGACTCAATGTGTTTTGTGTTGCTGCTGAAAGGGGAGAGCTGGACAATGTGTTTCTTTATCTTCTCCTTCATCCTGTCTTTAGAACTCTTGTGGTGTGCTGGGTCTCTTTCCCAAGGCAGCTCTCCACAGTGCTGTGACTGCTAATGCTCACACAAAAACAGACTCTTCTATTTATGCAGTAATTTGACCTTGCTGGCTGAAGTTCACTGGGAGACTGAACCTTCACCTGACTTTTACAAATCCTAAAATTAAGATGAAAATTTCTGTTGAGTATATGGTGGTAATTCAGGAGTATTGCAATTACAGAGCTTTATATTATCACCAAAGGTAATTTTTTTACTCACAGGAAGACTGGGGTTTGGATTCTTTTCTGGATGAAGGTTGAACATTTCAAAGTAAGAAGAGCACTGTTGAAAGTACTCAGAAATGTCACTGATGCCATCTAGCATTTGGTTGAACACTACTTCTCTTAGATATTAGTTTCATTATTAGGGAATTTTTTTCCCTGATTGTAATTCCAGCCTTGCTTTATAAAATGGCTTGAATGCCTCTAAAACTGTTTGGAAATGAGAAAATTTTGTCTTGATGGGGATAGGAACAGAATATGAATTGGAAACTGTTCCTGTAGTGTTTAGAGTATTCATCTTTTAATTTTGCAATGTCCATATTGTTATCTTTGTTTTGGGTCTGTAGGATGACACTGATTACTATCCATCTTTTTTTTTTTTACCCCAGACTTCATAGTACTTCTTATGATTCATGCTTAGCACAATTAAAAACCAACAAAGCTACCAGCTGTATTGGTGAGAGTACCTCCTGGTTGTTGTTCAGAAAGAACATTGGTAACTTCCAATTCCAGTACCATGCTGGGCAGTGTGTATAACCAAAATTTGTCAGCCATGTGGCATCTATTCATGATATACATGAAATAAGATCAAGATGAGGTGGATACCCCCATACAAAAACAGATTCTGAAGTTCTAGTGCCTGCACTAGAGGTTTATTGACTTGGGGCTGCAGATTATCTTAAGGTAGGTGTTTCTGCTAGGTTGGGAGAATGGATTTAAGGGAAGAAGGGGGGAGAATATGTGCTTGCACAGCAGTAGCCTGCTCTTACCTGTGTGTGGTCTCAGGGCAAATCCATATGAAGACTCTGTTTCTTGGATTATCAGTTTAGCTTTCTCCACAGCTAATACTCTTGTTTCTAAGGGTTTAAGCTAGAAGGGAGAAAAAGCACATAGCTTCTGCCCTCAGAGCAGGGATATTCTCCTAGCTGTGTGCACAGCATGCTTACAGTCGGGATATGCAGGGGGAGAGAGGGTTCTGCTCAATCACATGATATTGCCTGTCTGGCAGGTGTCTGCAGTGTGAGTAGAGGAACCAACTGTTCACTATTTTGGGTGAATGAGGTTGGCTGTTACTGCAAGTGGCCCCACAAAGAAGTCCATGCATCTGTTGATAAGCAGTGCTCTGCATACTGGTGCCCAAATGCTTATAGCTGCTTGCTGAAACAGTGAAGTTTCTGTTTGAGCTTTGAGATCATAGGAAGAAAAATTTTGCCAAGAGCCTTGTTGGTTTTAATCTTTAGATGTTGGCTGTCAGGGTTTGTCTGTGCCTACAAAACCTCTCTGTTCTGATGCAAGCACAGCCGTGGAGTCTAGCAGTAAATTGATTTTTTTTCTTCTCTACCGCTTGGTGCAGTGGCCGAAACCTGGTAGAGAGGGGATTGCAGTTGGGTCTCTTGTGAGGATTAAGCACCCCTTCCACTTGCCTGGACGCCTCCTGTGTTACAGAATCCACCTGCAGGTCCAGGGATTTCCTCTAATATGTTGGATAAAGCCAAGACACTGCAGCCTGCCTATGTGGGGATTGTGCCGCTCGCAGAGACTGTGTCAAAGCAAGGGAAGAGCTGTTCAAGCACATACCAAGATTCGTACCACAGCTTACGAGAAGGTCAGCAGGCTCTGCTCTCTTTGTTGTAGGCACTGTATAATTCATTTGTGGGGGTTTTATTTTGGGGTTTTTTTTTTTTGTGTTGTTGTGGTTTTTTTTTTTCCCTCTTGCATATTGAATCTGCCTGTTTTTTGCTTTCTGGGCAATAGTCCAGATTTTGGGTTTCCCACTGACTCCTGTGACCTCTTGTCCCTGAGGGCGTTCAAGCACATCACTCGACAAGCCTGGAGCTCTGTATGAAGTGACTTGCTGTGCTGGGATCTTGAGACAATTACCTTTAGAAGTTTTGGTTTGAAACTTAAAATTTCTTCTCTCCTACGTCGGTAGTCTCTTGTGAGCAACATTTTAAGGCTATTTCATTAAAGGTGTAAAGACTTGTTCTGGAGTGGCAACTGTGCCTTGAAGAAGATAAGAGTACCATGTTTTAAGTGTCTCTGAGTTTTAAGACTGTGCAAGGAGTGTTGTGTATATATCTAAATGTGATCTTGTTTTAGTTGATGGCATTCTGCAAATATGTGTGATTTTTTTAATGAGGATTTAACAATTCTGAAAGATTATGTAGACAGAGAGAGGTCAGATTCCAGGGAGTCTAAAAGGAAAGAAGAGGATCTGGAGGGATTGAAAAAGATTGAGAAGATGAAAACAAGCAGTGATCCATTCATAGTGCACAGCATTATAAATATCAGCAAATGGGAACTGGGAAAAGATTACAGGGAAGAATGGCAGAACATCACAAAAAGCCAATGGCAAGCAGCAAGGTTTATATTTTATCAGAAATACTGGATTTGTCAGCTACAAGTGAAATTTTAGTAGGAACTTGCAGAAGGAAACAATGATCTGGAGTACACTGCCTCAGAATAAGGTGATGACTGATTTTAAGAGTGAGTAATGTCATCTGAAAGGAGGGGAAAATAACTTTTTGATATATTTTACAGCAAAGCAAGATAAAGGAGGGGTAGGTGTTGAGGACAATAATCCAGATAGAATAAGGCCATGTTTGTTGCATAAATATGGCCAGTGTGTGGAAGAGGATTTTAGCAGTTGCATTTAGAGTATTTTTCTCTGGGACATAGTCTAGGCCTGCTGGGGCTGCCAGACAAAAGTGTTAGGTTTCTGCCCCCAATTGTCACTCCCCCTACCAAGCCTGTTTAACATCTATTAAGAGCTAGTTTATTGTTATTTTTAAAAAATATTATTATTTTTGTTGCATGTTTTCATTGGAATATTCTTTGTTGAAATAATATGGAGAAGGAAAAGAAAACTGAAGTCCTAGTCCTCAAATTGAAGTTCAGGAGTTATAAATCCATTAGTATAGGCAATGTTCCCAGATTTCTTTATCTGCTTTGGAGACATAGAGCTGCAGCACATCAATCTTCAGAGGAAAAAAACAACCCAAAATTAAAAACAGCCAGAACTTGCATCTGTCCTGTATTTGCAAGCATTGGTTTTCACAGAAGGTGTGCACTTTGCATTTGGATGTTCCAGGATACATCTTTCATCCAATCACTAAATATCACAAGCTGTACAGTGGGATAACATGTACAACAAGGAAAAAGCAATTCTGTCTTACTTTAATCAATATAAAAAGGTTTATTGCTGTCTCAAGTTGAAGTGAATTAAGGCCACTGAAATCTTGTGTAATTTTGGTTATTGGAAAAGCTGTGTTGACTCTGCAAAGTCCAGCAATACCATCAGCCTACCCCATGGCTAATTTATGATGATCTAATGTCACATGTGATAAGGAAAACTGCTTTTCACAAGCTACCAAATGAAGGTTAGGAAAGAGAAATAGATGCTGCCTGCTTCTTTCCTGTCAGATGAAGAAAATAATAACACTTTAGGTTTTCTGCTGCTCCATTCAAGTCCCCTGCAGTTTTGGGATGCCTGTTGTATTTATTCTGTAGCATGCACTGTATTTTGCAGAGCCAGTTCTTACGGGCAGCAGAGGAGCAGATGCATCCACCTGTAAACCCTTATGGAAGTCCAGAATTAGCACTGAGCTGAGACTGATGACTGTTGTGCCTTAGTTTTTGATCCCCCTAAAAATGGGACAGCTTAGTCTTGTTGTCACCAAGACAGAAAAATCATGCATTTCTCTTCCTGACTCATAATAAAACTGGACAAATAAGGGCTTATACTAACGCTGACAATGCTCATCTATTCTCTTAATGATTCTCATGAGAAGCAGCTATCTGGAATAGACTACATCTTGCTTCCTGATTTCTGGAAAACAGATGTCTCCTAAATCTGATTTATTTCTTTTTTTTTTTTTTAAATTAGGACTTGACATTGAGGTTTGGGAATTGGTGATCCTTTCTACACAGATACAGATTTGACATGCAGAAGTCAAAGAACTTAAGCTTGTATTTTTCACAGTATGTGTTTAGGGCAGTTATTTGCAAAATTCCTAGAATTCAGGAATCCATAAACATATTTTCTATTCAAGAATGCCTTGGAGTGATTTGGTTTTCAAATACCAGAGCCCAGTTTGCAGTTCTTACATCAGTTAACACAACAGTATGGTAGCCCCTCATGAGAGATATGAAGAGGGAATTGCAGAAAGCTACTCAAAACCCAGTTAGCATTCACATGAGTTTAGTGTAGAATTAAGTACTATTAAGTACTTCCAAAACTGAATTCCAGCTTTTCCACTCCTGTACATCTGTGCTACACTTTTTTTTTTTTTTTTGGCAAGTCCTCCCTTCAAAAACATTCAATGTGACTCAGGGCCTGACAGTGAAACTCACCTGTCTTTTTCCAAGATTTGTATCTCAGAGCCCAGACACAGAACAAGTTCCTGCATGCCATCTGATCTGCACGAACTGTGTGCACATTCTTGGTCCACAGCAAATGGGAGGTAATTTGAGTTAGCTTAGCCTTTGATTAAACTATTAATATCCGTTCAGTACTTTGAAGAGATCAGGAGTCGTGCAAGTCCTTGTTAACATTTAACTTTCTTCAGGAGTAATCTAGACCTTATTGTCATTACACGTGCAGCACCTGAAGGTCCAGCTGACCCTGGCCCCACCTCATCCAGGAGGGGTCAGGAAACCTGCATCAGTACACTTGGAAGTTCTCAGTCCCAAGGAGATCCCCAGCAAGAGGGCAGCCCCTGCACCCAAGGCATCTCACAGGAATGCAGGGTGACATTTTTCTGTAAAGGGTGATCTGTGTCTTCCTACTTCACAGTGGACCTGAAGCTGCTGTGGGGAGACGTGTGAACGATGCAAATTCATGGATAAGCAGTGTCAGAAACCAGTCACAAAACACACACAGATGTCTTTCTGAATTACAGCCTATTGCATCTCACTGTGTGGAATTATTTATGCCAATAGTGCTCTGACACATTAAAACACAGAAAATGTGTTGAATGTACAGGGAGCTGATCTGCTCTGGCATTTCTTATGGCACATCCAGAGGCACACCAAACTCCCTGTATCCTCTTGCTGCAACCACAGCCTCTGACTATGCTTAAAAGTAATAGGTGTAGTGAAGGTAAGATAATGATATATTTATGTGAAGAGGCTTGAAGTTGACTCTCAATTTAAATTTGTTTTTGCTTAATAGCCCATGTGCCTCATTTGACTGTGAGGACTGGAGGTGTTTCAGGGTATTTGCTAACTCTGTGCCATGCATGGGAAGCTTGGGGAAAGGGCTAACACTGAATGACCACGGTTCTTGTAAGTCAGTTGTTATCAGTGGAAGGAGAGTCATAGAATTATCCCTGGAGCTGAAATTACATGGTTTTTCAGTCCTGATGCTCTAATGTGTTTTTTATTTTTTTTGATATGACATGTTTTCCTCTCTTGCAGTTTACTAAACTATTCCTGTCAGTGTAATGATCCCCAGCTGTTGCTTTAGCCCTAGCTATTTTCATGCTGGGAATGGGAAGAGGAGGAGGAGGAGAGGGACAGAGGCTAACTTGTTTACCACACTGTGATCTGCTTAATTTGTCAAAAATGCCTATTACAGTGCTTTCTGTAGTGCAAAGTAATACTAAAAGGAAAGACTTGCAGACTTGGACCTGCAAGAGTAAGGACGTGGAAGGACTCAACACATGCAGAAAATAAAAAAAGAGTAGAAATTGGGTGTGGTGTGATGAGTACAGCTGTCAGTAGCATTTATGCAGACAATGCTTTGAACTGGTAATAATACCAAGTAAAATTTCCAGTAAGTCCTTTCCTGCCCTGTCAACTGAATTTTCTTCGCAGTGGAACTGAGCTTCATATTCAGTGACAGTGGTGCTGAGGTACTGATAATCCCAGCAACTGGGATACATATTAATAAAACATATTAATAAAACTTTTCAAGGTTTTTTTTTTTTGCTTGGCTTTCAGATTTTTGATGTTTTTTTTTCATAATTATCTGTTGTTTGTTTTTTCAAGAAAACTTCTCTATTTATACTTTTAAACAGCAAATGACTGATGCTTAGACTTCCCAGGAGCAGCTGTTTTTTTTTTTTTTTTTTTGAAAATGGAGCTATGATACTGAAACTCAAACTGCCTTCTTTGCATCCAGAAAAAATGTTTGGAGTCTTTGTTTGAAGATGAGATTCAGTGACAGGAGTGGATTTTCCTTCTACTTTTGGATCCATCTCAGGCTGCCTGTGTAAATCTTATCTCAGTAGTTTTATCATCCACAAGATCTGTCAGTAGTCACCTCTGATTTTTCATCATGCCGTCACACCTGCAAGTCATTGATCAACAACTTAGTCAATATCTAGACCAAAAATAAGTGCCTGCTTAGATCTTTCATTTCGTGCCCCAGCTCCCATATCTCTAGTCTTTTCTGAGCATTGAATTACTGATTTTGTCACCTGCTGCATCAATAAATTTCAATCCAAAATGTAGAAGCAGCACATTTTTTGGCAAGAACCTCTGCAACCTATGGTAGAAAATGGGATACGACTCCTGATGTGGCTTAGATTTATCAAATTACAACGTACAGTGAGCCTGTGGCGTAAATTGTGCTCCTTTTTCTTGCAGGAGGCTCCGCAGGATTCATCTGACCAAGGGCATTAACATGGAGCAGAATTCATAGTTTCTTTCTTTTACTTGGACTAGTAAAGTAGATACAATGTTTTCCCCTGCCACTATGTAATACTTACTAACCTGGTATCTCTCCAAACTAAGAGCAAACCTGCAGTAGCTGAAATATGTTACAATACTGTGGTTGCTAAGAAGAACTGCAAAATTTTTTTACTCATCACTGTATTCAGGAGAGATGAGATGGGTAGAAGAAATGTGCAGGTGATCTTCTGTCAGAGTTTATTGTACAAATAATATAATCAACATTCTTTCAAGTGAACAAAGGTTTGAACTTTCCAGCCTGCAGTTTTGCCATCTAAAGTTATATTGGCCTGATGCAGCTAACAAGAAATGTGAAAGAAGTTGGTGATAAGAGGATATATTGCTTTGGGTCATAAATTCTTTGCAAAATTGTCTGTGAAAACTGGTGAAATCCAGGTTTTCTTGACAATCTTATTTTAAAACTGGCTTTCAAAAATAAACAGCTGTAGAGAAAACCTTTTGTAAAAATACAACTTTTTGAGAGTTTTCAGTGGAAGTGCCTATGATGGACTTTTCTCCATCACAGGGACAGGAATCATCTGCTGCACCCGTGCTTATAAAGACCTTGTTCTGTGCTCTCTGTCCCCAAAGGTGGCTCAAAGGTCTGTCACCCTCTACCAGCTGACACATTTAACATCTTTTTGGTAACCTTCCTCACTGAAACACTTGTCAGGCACCAACACTGTGCTGCCCAGCTGGGTTGCTTGGGGGCAGAGCTGAGTGATGCTCTCTGGGTAACAGAAGGAAGAGATCCAGTTTTGAGTTTCTCTGTGTGGAGTTTCTGTATGTTCCTGCTGCTCCATGTCTCTCCAGCAGTAAGTGCATGGAGACTACAGCTGTGTTTTTGTAGGAATGGAATGTGGCAATAAGTATGATCTTTGGTTATTCACCTCTGCAAATCTCACAGCACTGCTGGAAGCCAGAAGCTCCCATTGCATAATTTGATCTGTATTGCAAGCAACCATGTAACCTGGCCCTGCAGATTGTTGTGTGTTCTGTTTCTTATTTTGGTGGATGTTCTTTTTAGTCACTTTCACCTTCCTAAGTGTTCATGCATCTTTCTGTGTTACACTTAGGTGTGAAGGTACTTCTAAGGCTGCTTGCAGCCCTTTTTCACACTCTGATGGCAAATCCTCCCTTTTCAGAAGGAGGAGGCAACATTTTAGAAGTTGATGCTAAACTAACCGTACCTTTGTGTCTCTCTGAGAGATTCTTTTACTGCTGCTAATAATATCTGTCACATTGACTGCAGGCAGTGTAGAGCAAGGATTGTATCTTCAGGACTGACATGTGACAGTGAATCTCAACTACAGCTGCAAACGCTGTCCCCCGCAGCCACCTCCCTGCCTCAGTGCTGGAGGGAGTGACAGAGGGAAAACGTGGCTGCCCTTCCCTTGCTTTTGTTCAGGATGTGAGTGAAAGCCCACCTCCATTACCAGTTGGAGAGAATCTCAAAGTGTGTGTAATCTGCTGCTGCTGGCAGCCCCCTCCGTGCCCTTCAGCAGTAACATTTTAAACATCTCCAGAATTCGTCCGCCAGTCTGAAGTCAGTGGTCATACAGGCCATTCTGGACTGCTGGATTTTTTTTGTTTGCTGATTGATTTGTTACACAGAATTATATTATTTAAATATTTATAGCTATGATAGCATATTAAGCCTCAGAGCTCAAATTGTTCAGTGCTGTTGATCTTCTCTCATGGCAAAAACCACAGTCAGTCCTGAAGATGTGTAGTCCATAGCATTTTAAAAGAAAGTAAATATCCATTGAGAAAGGAGGTAAAAAACTGTAGATAGATGTTGTATCATCAGTGGAAAGATTCTGAGGAACTTTGATGTGCTTTTTATGTGTAATGCAAATTCTGGGGATCAGCTTCCACACTGGGCTCCTGTGGAGGAACTGATTTCTAATGTAGAATGATACGATGGGCACAGCTGAATCTTGCAACTTTTTTTACGAACAGCACCAGAATTGTAATAGAATTCGTACTTTAACAGTAAAGAAGGTGTCAGACTGTTGGAGTACAGAGGCCAGGATCTTTATTTGAGCCTCAGATGCCATGACTGTGGCCAGTGTTCTTTTCAGTCTTTGAGAAAAGAACAAAGATGTTTTTAACTACCATGAGTTAAAGAAATATGGTAATTCCTTGTAGTATCCACCTGAAATTCTGGCTAAGAGAGAATGCTGGGGCTTGGATAGAAGCTGGTAAAAGGAATACTAACTAGATAGGGAATGCTCTGAGTCTTCCTTTTGCATGTAATATGCATCTTGGACACAGACACTTTTATTTCATGTCCCATGAAATAACTGTCAGAACAGTGAACCAGCTGAAGCTGGGAGATGCTCAAGCTAGCTGATTTAAAATTAAAAGGCACAGCTTTCTGAGTTCCCTGTATAACTAGTTGTTTATTACTTTTAAAAAACTCTTGGTTTTGTATTTAAATTTGCAAACTTTAAAATAGTTTTTTCTACTACTTGTGGTAAAACACATTTGCTCTCATTTGCATTTGGTTTCAGTAAATCAAAGATATTTAGGTGGTTAAAAATCCAAAATGGTCTTGGAAATATAGAATTATTCCCTGTTTTAGTGGAAAACCCCAAAACACAGCTCATATGTCGAGGTGTCCCAGCTGAAATTTTGCCACAGAAATTCTGTGGTGTCTTGACCATTAGATGATTCCTGTGAAGGGAACTTTGAACCTTTATCTGTAGAGGGTCCCCTGTGGCAGAAAGAAGGCTGAATCACTGGGCCAAACCCAGTCTCTCAGAAATGTCTGAGGAAGTTTATGACCTTGATCTATGAGGCTGTTTGTACACTGGAGCACTCTGCTGTAGTAGAAATTGAAGTATGGGAGGTGAATTATGAAGGAAAAGTATTTGACCATATGTCTTTTGCTGCAAGGGGCATGGAAAGATTTGCTCATCAATTTTAGTGTTATAAACATATCTAATCAATCATGTGTTTTATGAATCTGTCTGGGCACTGTCTTGGTGCTTGATTTTCTTTCTGCTTGTAACAAACCTACAAAAACACATCCCGTGAACTCAGAGTTTTAAATACAATGAAAAATTGTTCAGATTCTGACATACCTCAAAACATTTGCTTTTTAAATTCTGTATAGTTTTTAGGAAAAAAATATAAACAACTCCCATGTATTATCTTTATAGAAAATGAAATTGTTGGAGCTCTTTCTTCTTTTAGGCAGAGAGACCCCATCTTTCCAAGAAAAAAAATGAAAAGGGCTTGAACTTGTGTTTCCCTTGTGTAGCTCGCCTTTTGTACTGTCACCTTAGTAGACAGCTGTAGATCTAATTGTCAGGATATATCTACCCATTCTTTCTTTATTTCTTCATTCGTCCCCATCTGCCATGTCATATTAAATCATCTGGAAGAATTTCTTCTAGGATCATCTTTGCAACCTGGTTAAGGGCAATGTTAGTTCCTCCTTGTTCCTTGTTTCATGGAAAAATACAAATCACTATAGACTGTGACTCAAGTTTACACAGGGAAGTGGGAAATTCTGTTTTTCCCTCCTCAAGACTTCTCTTCCAGCTATAAATAGTAACAATGGACATATAGATGGCATCAGCAAGTACTGATTACAGTTAATATTTACTGTATTATGATACCAGGGTCAATTTTAGGTAGACCTTTCCACCTAGGTATTTTGTTACAGGTCATCTTGTTGGATCATGCATGGTAGCCAGATTCCATGGATATGGATATGTGCCTAGTTACTCACATGCTTAGTTTTCAACTAGCCAGTACTACTGAGACAAAATGGTTTTTGAGACAAAGTGATCAGTACCCTGCACAGAAGGCAAACCAGCTTTTCCTTTTGACAAGCTTTTGTGCATTTTTACATTTTGCATATCTTACTAAACATACCATGTTACATGTATTTCAAGTGAATTTCTTGAAGTTGTATTTTAACAGTTTCAGCAAATGCTGAGATGAATTACAGGTGTACGAAGATTTTATGGTTAAGAGTGGGCTCCTATGCGTTCAATAGAAACACTTGTGTACTAATAGTAACAAATGTATCTGGTTTTAAAATTTTAGTATCAAAGAAGAGAAAACTGGCATTGCATTAAAAAGTAGCAGTGAATAAAATGGCATTAACGCCCCATAAATCTTAAATGTTTAATGGAAGTTTAAGGCAGAAGTTAAGTCATGAAGGAAGAAGGTAAAGGTAAATACTAGAAAATGCACAACTGCTAGTCTTAATTTTAAATAAACATGAAAAGAAGCCTGGAAAATTCAGCATAACTTTCATGGTAATAATCAGGTTTGCATTTATTTGGAGTCATATACATGAGTAGCTCCTGTGAAATAAGCACATTCAATTGTCTGCAGTATTGAGACCAGATCTCATAAGTAACCAAGTAAACTTCTAAGACTGTGAACTGGTTCTTCCTCTATGATCTCCACATGTTACCACCAAAGCCAGTGCTGACTTGAGCCTTGGAGAACTATGAGCAGCAGTAACTGTTCTGTCCTGTCTGGATCTTAGATCATATGATGTCTTGGTAGTTGGATGGTGCTACTGATTTTGTTTGTTTTATAGTGTTGTGTCGTAACAAAACTAAAATTACTGTAAATGCTGGTTTTATCTTCTAAGTACAGTTTTAAATTAACATTGATGTGATATCTACATTTATCAAATTTGATATTAAGCCTCAAAAATGGCCTACTGAGATAGCTTGTTGTTTTGTGCTCTGTGTGAGCCAGCTACCTTGTGGTAATATGAGAATGGAAATAGATCCTTTTATTTTGACTGTGTGCTTCTGATTTCACATTCTTTGGGGTCCACTTTCCTCTGTAGGTTGGGATTTTTGATTCTACTAAATTAACTGTATCATAGAATCTGTATTTGTCTCCACTAAGAGAACTACTTAATGCCTCATAACATTGACTCCTTAAAAGATAATACAGTATTCCAGCATCCTTTGAAACATATTTTTAAATTTTTCCTATTTCATATTTCTCTTCCCGTGGCATCCTCCCACCAATAAAGAAACATTGCCCTGAAGCTGGTTTTTTTTTTGTTTGTTTGTTTGTTTGTTTTTGTTGTTGTTGTTGTTGTTCTTAGCCAAAACCAGTCTTCTGGAATTTGTTCATATAGACCATCAACAGGCATGGGTAAGCTGCCTGCCATGTCAATGATTTTATATGACCCAAGAATATTTTGAGCTGTAGAAGCTTTGAAGAATGTGATTTTAAGAAATAAGCCCTTCTTGTTCTGGGAGTGATAGCTCATTTTCTCTTTTCCTTGTCTTTTTATGTTCTTAATTGACCAGTCACTCTTTTTTTTTTTTCCTGTACTTTTCAGCTGCTTTTTAAAGCTGCTGGGCATTTGAGAGCATGAAGGCTTTTAGAGGTGCTCTGGTGTGATATGACTCCCATTGCATCCTCAGATTATTGCTAGCACATCCTGTGTGAAGTATTTTGGAAGTTGTTGCTTTGGAGGTGAAGAAACTGTTCTGTTTTTTAAGAATCACTTGATAGAGGGTTTAGGTCTACCTCAGGTAGAATCATACTCCTGTTCTTATCTGTACAAACGTTTAATGCTTTCATAAGCTTCCAAAGAGGATAAGAAATAAGAAGTGGTTGTGAAAAAAGGTTCAAGTCTTCTATTCAAGTACTGCCTGTGATGCAGTGTTCCCCAAGTTGGTTCAAGACATCTTTCCATCTCAGCATGTTGCAGCAGGATGTGCTGATGTCTTCATTTCTGCAAAAAAAAAAAAAAAAAAAAAATCCACTTTTATCACTCTCAGAACCTGCAGTACTGCTCCTGATCCCAGTTCTGTTTCCTGTTCAGGATCTACTTCACTGACCTCCTCTTCAGGTATAGGGAGAGAGGTTCCAGTCCTACTTCTCACAGAGGGAGGACCACAGCATGAATGTAAATAAGTGACTTTTGCCTCTAGTGTGAAAGGTTGTTGTAACAGTTAAAGAGACCAAACCAAATTTTCTTCCTGTTCTTTACTCTTCCAAACTCCATTTTCTCCCTAGCATGGTTGCTAAGGAAGAGCAGAGGAAGCTGCCTGCATTTTAATAGCAGTCCTTACTTCTTCAGTAGAGAAAAGGCATAGTGGAATGTGAGATAGTCTCAAAGAGTAAAGAAATAAACTTCTGCTTAACTCTCCCTTTGTGCAGACTTGCTTCAAGCTATTCTTTAAAATGCATCACATGAACAGAACTGTACGGCTGCTGCTCCTAACAGCAGTGGATGCTTGCAAATTGTGAGGATCAACAGTGTGTCTGCTGCTTCTCCTTCACCCCACAGAGGGACATGAATTTTTGGCATCCCCTTCCCAGGGTAGCAAACTGTCATATAATCCCTGCAGTTTGGGTGTCATTTACAGTCTGCTTCACTTAAATGCTTCTCTGTTAACTGCACAGTCTGCTTAAATGCAAAGCCAGCAAGTATTCCCCATCAGCAGTGGGGAATGAAATGGATTTAGTGGATTGAAATGCTGTTAGGCTCAGAAAATTACCTTTAAAAAAAGGCCCAAAAAGTTTGCTTTTCTTTGTTGGTAACCCCCATTCTATCACATTCTGTGTGGTGTGGGGTATGTTGTCAACAGCACCAGAAAAATGCAACTCTAAAAGAGATTAAGTAATCCACCTTACCATTTTTAGATTGAAAATTAATTTTGACCATTGTATTCTCACTCGCTGATCACAAAGTATCACAGTTGTTTTTTTCTTACACCTTCTCGTGTACCTTCACATAATTTGGTACATTAACATCCCTTGGCTGCTTCTGCACAGAAAGATGTTACAACTGGAGCTTTACAGATGCTGCCCTTGCTGGTGAATCTAATCTGGCTTCCTGTTGAAGCATGAAAAAATCTAATGCAAATCAACATTTGTTTTGTAAGCTGGCAGAGCTGAAAAATGCTCAGAGACCATTTTTTGGTGGTTTTCATACCACATCTCCAAGGGACTGAAATCAGTAGGATATAGCTTCCACAGAAAACAACAGCTGATGTACTGCATATTCAAAGGCTGAACTTGGCATTTGCTTCTGGTCAAATGTGACTATTTAATCAGAAAGTAGGAAAAAAATTCTCTTCTTAGTGCAATTAGAAGGGCTGCTGGCTGAGTGGTACGTGTCAAGGTGGCTCATCCTTCAGAGCAGTGGTTACACAGCACTGTGATTTGATGTAGAGGCCCCAGTTCTGCACAAACAACTGTGTCAATTTTGTTCAGCAAATATTCTGTGTCATCAGAGTTGTTTTTTATTGTTGCATATTATAATTAAGTTGCTTGTATATGGTGTTACACAAACTGGACTGAAAAATTGGAAAGTATGCCTGGGCTGCAGATGGTGGCCTAGAGCCACATCTTAGTCCATAGTCTCTGGTCCTCACAAAGTAAACCTGGTCAGACCTGCTCAGCGCTGGGCCAGTGGAAACTCTCCTGAAATTCTTCTGACACTGCAGAAAGGTAGAGGTGCTGAACTAACTGCAAAGTTCCCATTGCAGCTTCTGCTGTATTAGTGCTTCCTTATGAGTTAAGAGGATGCTGTAGCCACTCAGTGCTTTCAAAGGGCCTCTCCAGAGGTGCTGAACAATGTACAAATAAATGAGCATTAAATTGCTTTTTACTGTCTTTACTTACGCTTGCACTTTCCTCAACTTAGATAATGAAGTTAAGCAAATTTCACTTGTTCTTCAGCAGTTTTGCTTCCTAATCACATGGTTTATTTATTGGGTTGCAAGGATGAATTCTTCTATCAGGCAGACTGCTTTCACTGAATTTACAAAATTGATAAATCATGTTTGTGAGCACACAGAGCCTTTCTTGTTAATACCCAGTTTGTGTCTTGCACTCTCCCATTTTGCATGGGTATCCCAGCTTGAATTCCAGGGAGTTCTGCCTCCCTCAGTCACTCTATAGGGTTTCTTTTGGCTCTAGCAGCCTTCCTTCCTTCCTGATCTGCACTGCTGCTCATGCTGTCCCAGTTGTAATCCACCATATGGCTGTGCTTAATCATTACCTTGGTTGAGTGACCTTAAATATCGCTTGGGATTCCTAGCAGGAAAGGTTTTGCAGAAATGTGAGCACAGACTCCCTTTGGTAGTAAGTCTGTATTCAATATAACCTGCACAAGGTCTCACCACAAGCTACAGTTCACAGCCGTGCACTTCTTCTTACAGTTTTTAAAAAACAGGAAATGCAGAGTATTTTATTAATTTCTTGTCACAAACCTGTCCTGGTATGTGAGACAGTAGTTGAAAAAAGATTTTAATTATATTTTGTATCTGTTGAAATGCTGAGATGCAAAATCTGCAGTCTAGTTTCTGCAGTAGTTCTAGTCACACTACTAAATGCAGTGTGGTGTAGAAATAGAAGGGCAGGCATGCTGCTGCAGATATAGGTAATGAGCTGCAAAAAACAACTTAGCTCATCATAGATATTTGTTCTTGCTTCTGCTTACTACTAATGCACCCCTGAACTACCACCAGGGTTGGAGCTGTCTTGAAAGTGCCCCTATCTTTATATTAATTACATACTGTTAAATCTCAGCTGTGAGTAGCTGGTCCTGAAATATGCCTGTGGGTTCCTTGTTGAGAGAGTTTTATGCTAAGATGAACACAAAATAATCATGACATGCTGTATTTTACTAATAGGGTGACTCTGTTGGTAGTAGCTGTATCACAATATTATTTGTCATTTAATACATCTCCCAGCACCACAGTTCTCCTCCACCCTTCCTAAACTACTGGCAGTGGTCCTCTATCCTAGCTCCCAGATTTCTCTGGAATATTTTACTAATTCTTAAAATGCTCCATTAGTGATATGAAAACATTGTTCAAAATTTAATCTAGAACATTTCATACTTGTGAAATAAATAAGGTATGCCCACCTTTGAGTGGGAAAATCTGACAAGCAAACAAATTCCACAAAATACTGCATATAGTAGAAAGGCATCAGTTTGGAACTCATTTTCTAGCCAGCAGTTATACACTGTTCTTTGTATGACCTGATTTATTCTCAATTTGAAAACTAATTTACAGGTTAAGTACAGGGATAAAGGAAAGCAAACATTGTCCATTAGTGACTGAAAGACTTGCACTTCATTCTGTCCTAGAGTAGCTTTGAATTTCTCTGGTCATTCTAGACCTTTGGCTGAGCTCCATGTACAGCAGCCTTGGACTGCTGCTTGGGACATCTGTTAATCTATATATAGGATTCACACACTTGAACATGTAAACAGGTGATCTCCTAAATATATGAAATGGCATTGGGAACTCCAAGTACTTAGTTAAGCTAAAATGTATTTAGGAGTGAACTGAAATAATCCTTTTTGCCCTCCTCCCTGCCACAAAAATAAGCTGTGTTGGGGAAAAAAAAAGTACTTTATGGCTGATTATAACTTGTGCTTAATAAGTATGTATATACATTCATAAGTCCCAGGAACTACTTAGTGCTTATAAAAAAGGTCCTGAAAATTAATTTTTTTCCCTGTTCTTCAGTTTAATTCACTTGACAGTTGCTAGTTTCTTGCTGAGAAGGGACATAGGGTTTAAAACGAAAAGGTGCATATAATGGGTAGAGAAAACGGATAGTAGATGGAAACTAATAAAGAAATGAGATATCTTTAGAAAATTTGTAAGGGAGGCTGCAGTCAGGAGGGGAATTTTAAGTCATTTGATGAAGTTTCTAGCAGTCTGACTGAGAGTAATTTTTAATAAATCTGGGAACAGCAGGGAGACTTCAGAAGGGCAAAAGACTGGTAACATTTTGCATCACTGCTGACAAGGGGTGAGTGAGTAAAGAGTGGCTCATCTGCTGTCAGTTCCAGGAAAAAAATGATGGCAAATTTGATCAAGAATTTTGGTGGTATAAGAATAGCAGTATAATCACGCTGATGAGCTTTTCAGTTTGTGAGAACAGGTCTGCTCAAATGTGAATCTGTCATTTGGATAAGTGAAATTTGGTTGCTAGGGGTTTTGTCTAGGTGCAACAGACTTTTATAACATCTTTAACTTAGTAACATAGTGTATTTTGGTTTTAAGAAGTATATTTGAATTTAATGAAGTACTGCTTAATTGGATTAAAAACTGGTTGTAATCATAGAAAGCAGAAAAGTATTTCTGGTTGAGCTCACCCTGGTGCAGTCTGGAAGCACATGCAAGAGGCTGTAGTGGAGGAATAAATTGTGACATTAAAAACAATAGTATAGATCATTTAGGCAAACTGAAACAGTTGAGCAAAATGCACATTAATGCACGTGACAATACAGATGTGCACCCAGGAGCAAAAAATGGCAGCCATTCCTGGGGGAGCTTTTAGCTGGAAATCCCTGGCTGAGAGGTGAAAGGGAAACAGGAGGTGTGGTTAGAAATGGGAGGGAAGGTAGATGGTTGTAGCAAGTAAGTGGCAGAAAGAGCTAACATACGGTGCTAGATGTGTAAATAGAAGATGTGAGTAATAATGAGATTATCTGCTAGGGAGATGGACCCGATGGTATAGCTTTGGACCTTGCCTGTATACATTTAGTAAGATGTGCTAATTTAGGGTATAGATATATGGGCTTAGTAGGGGAAATAATGCCATGCAGTGAGAGATTCAACGGGCTGCTCCTAATGAAGCAGAAATCACTTAGTGGCAGTGTGCTGTTGGAAGGATGAAGTCCAACTCCCACCTTCAGTGCTGGCAAATACCAGGAGTCCTGGTTGTTCCACTACAGCTCCTGGCTATGTGGTCATCCTCTTCAACTCACTAATGCAAAAACTGGTGCTTGTTTTGACTGGGCTGTGGTCTCTGTCAGTGAGTCCAGCCACCGGACAGGGGGAATTAGAGGTGATGGGGAGAGTGAGAGATTTGACACTGTCCCTCTCAGCAAGGTGTTAGATCAAGATTTGGGTTTTGATAACCTCAAAAGGAATCCAGCAAATGAGAAGCTCTGTGAGCAGGCGGGCTGTGAGCTGTGCTAGCCCTCACACTAGCACAGAAGTCGGAGTGCGATCTCATGCTGGGTGGGAGGAAGAGTCTGGAACTACCACTTCTGTTTGCAGTTTCACAGCCAAACGAAGGGCCTGTTCCTTCCCCTCTCTGTTCCCTCCTCCTCCTTCTGGCTCTTGGCTGATCCCACACAGCATTACCATGGTGCTCTGTACATCCTCCTCCCCTCTCTCACTTCCATGTACTAAAAGAAAGTAGTTTCCTGCTCAGGATGCATATATTAAGAAATCATAGTTTGTCTTGAGAAACAGAAGAGAGGTAACTTGTTTGCACACTGTGTGCACAGAGGTATTTCCACTGGTAGGAGGTACTTGTCTCACTGTCATGAACAGTTTCAGAGAAAGGTACATCAAGAGTCAGTGGATGTGGAAGCCAGAAAAATCCAAGAAGAAAATTAAATGTGATTTAAGCGAGGGTGATTAGGTGCTACAGAATCAACCATAGAAAGGAAGGGATGGATCTCTGTTTTTATACATATGAAGGCCAGAACCCATAGTGGATGATGTATCCTTGTCAAATGCAAACTGCAGATAGGAGGTTGAAGGAAACAGGTAAAATGTGATGATGTCTGTAAGTAGAAAAAATACCATTTTCTTAAATTTTTTGATCTTTACTTTAGGGAGTGTACAATACGAATTTGTATAAAATGTATGAAATTAATGTACTGGATAAACAAAGTACTTAAGAAAGGAGACATAAGGGTTATAATGAGATTCTGTAGTTAGACTGTAGAGCAGTTTTGCTCTGTAGTGGTTCCACTACATTTGTGTGGACTTTCATTATGTGGACTATAAAAAAGGCATAAGAGAAATTCAAATTAAAACAGGGGAGATGAGATGCATTGCCATTCATTTTATAATATTTCATGTTGAGCCTGCTTAGGAATTTGGGCTTGATTGCAAATGGGATTCAGTGATACTCAGGTTGTCCTATTTTGAGACATGTGTGACTACACATTCATATGAATTTTTTCTTCAGTTTTGAAAGGTTGCTTTCATATGGAAGGTGTCTGACTGTAAGAACAATCTAGAATGTTGCTTTGATTGTATAGTTTAAAGGGAAGCTGATGTTATAATCTAAATGTTGAATTTATTACTATTCCAGGGATTTGCACTAAAAAAACCCCAGCCAATTGCATTTTACACAGGTAATGAATATGTTCTGTTATGCTAAAATAAATAGGAAAAATTCTAGTGATAAGGGGATTCCTTTTGTAGTAGAAGGACACTTCTAGACGTATCCATGGTATTTCACTTTCACAAGACATTTCTGAAGGTGAATTTCCGAGCTGAGGAAGGAAATCAGCCTTGTAATTTAGAGTAACGACCAACAATTTTGACATATCGTTTAATCTGCACATAGTAATTAGAGTTTTCAGGAGTCATTAGCAGCTGGGGTGTCACTCTGTATTTATTGGAGGACTGTCAGCTGGTGTTTCTCTTTGTTTGTTTTTTAATATTAATGGTTTGGAAAGCAGTTGGTGCTCTAGAAAGAACTGAGAAACAGGCCTGGCTTTGTGGATTTTTATCACCCTGCCAAGACCCTGCGCAACTTCCTCTCCCCCTGGCTGCAGCAGCCTACGGAAACCTGACTGCTGGGGGCCACTTCTGCAATTGCAGCAGGGCAGGGCAGCAGGGTGGGAGGGGGGGTATTTTCCTTCTGTTGCTCACCAGTGCCTTGGCATCCAAAGAAGAAAACAAGATGCATTTGAAAATGTCTCTTCAGTTGTTTCTTGCACTGATGGGTTTCCTTCTTTCCCTTCTCTCTGCTGTCGTGCAGTGCTGCAGTTGAAGCTCCAGCAGCGACGCACGCGGGAGGAGTTGGTGAGCCAAGGGATCATGCCGCGTAAGTACCACTTCAGTTCTTTGCCCTGGTGGTTTTATGCATGTTTTTTGGTGGAGAATGGTTTCCCATTTGATTCGAAAGGTCAGGTTCTCTGCTTCTGCATGGAAAACATCGTGTGTGAGAGCCCCACCCTGTCCCACCCAGCCTGGTCCTTCTGAAGTGTTGGTGCCACCTCTGATACTGAGGAAGAGGGCAATGGCTGCAAGTGTAACTGTACTGCAAAACAAGGCTTGTGTTTCATCAATGCACGGTCTTCTGGAGAACTATACTATATTAGATGTGCCTTATATTAACCCATTTTGGTAATCACTCTTGTAACAGGCTTCCTGCCTCTGCAGTTTCTGTTCTTACAGTGTGGCAGCTCCCCAGACCTCTGAGGCACTTGTTACTTTGTGTGTACATACTCCATAAACTGACCAAAACCAGGCGTGGTGTACAAGATGTTAACCAACAAGGGACCCTCTTTTATGTTTGTAGCTATAAACCAGCTTGAATGAGCCCTACAGGCATCAGCCATTGCCCTTCTTGCAGGGAAAGGCAAAATCTGTACAGGCAGAGAACGTGTACTTTTCTGGGTAAACAGAGAGGATCTACCCTAAAGCCAACCTTTCAGTGTCAGATTAGCACTGGAAAATGTATTTTTCTGTTTTGCTCCCCTCCTTCCCCCAAAAATGCAAAAAAGGTGTGTGACAAATAGTTTTGTCATGCTTTGGTACCTCTGAACTAGATGACCTATAGGTAGCAATTTGAAGCAAGACCACACAGCAAATGTATTATTTTTGAGGTCCTCTCAGTTTTACACAACAGCTGTAGTAAAATGCAGTGGATCAGATACGTAATTTCTTCTTTCAAAAGCTTTCCTGCTGCCTTCTTTCAGAAGCTTTACTTGAAGATGGTATAGTAATGAGGATTTTTTCATTTCTTCTGTTTCTTGGGTACACACTGTAATATGACACAGTGCTTTGAATTAGACTTTGCTGAGGGCTGAAGGTTAGACTGTCAGCTCTCTGACTGAATGAACAGAACTTGACAGCAGCACTCTGTCAGCTGAAGTGGCTTGCAGAATGGCAGTAATGTTCTTTAAGAGGTTTCTGGGACTCCTGCTTAAAATTGTGTTACCAAAGCAAAAACAAAAGATTGTCCTGTCTGGATATATCATACCTGTTGTCTGTTTTTTTAATCTGAGGAGCTTGTATACGAGCCTCTACAGAATACACTTACCTGCTTTTGGATGAAAGACTAGTGTCCCAGTGACTGCCTTTTCACTAATGCTTCTCAGAAGAACGTGTTCCTGACTTCTTTGTGGTGTCCTGCTTTAGGTGGATATGTATGCAAATACTTTATTAACTTGTGTTCAGTACTGGCTTTCTTCAAAGTGTGCCTGGCCAAACTTGTGATTCCTGAGAGGGGTCTGTTTTACAGGCGTTTTGAAAATGAGGCTCTTGCAAGTAATTCAAGTAAGGCATCCATAATAATTAGTGAGTCTTAAATTTATTTAAAACATAGTCTAAATTACTAGTCTTTGCAGATTTGTGCCCTTAATTGCTTCATTTTTATCTCTTACATGTGAGTTTTGTGATGGACCAAAGAAACGCACTTTGTGAAAATATTGGCAACACATTAAAAGGTCCTTTCTGCAGTGGAGAAAACCCACTTTAACACATCTGTTCTAGACATGATTTGAAATTAGTTTCTCCCAAGTAATGGTATCATTTACCCATACCTGCCAGCTGGAAATAACTACACATAGGGAAATGTTTAAAATGTAATTTGCCTGGGCAGTTTGTGTAGAGAAGATCAGATGTGAGATAAATTGTGACATGTAAAGAAAAAAAAAATTCCCATTTTTAACCTGAGAAGTACAGAGGGACTGTGTTCCTTCAGAAAGCATCTCAGCACCACGACAACTCTACGCCTACTTTCTGGAGTTACGGAATAGAATTTTTTTCACTGCTGGGAATATGCAAGTATCCTGTATTCTTTCTTCCTTTCTTCTCTCTGGCCTGTACCTCTTGTCTGTGAAAACACTGAGTACTTCATCTTGTTCTGCTGTCATCTGCTACTGGACATGGCTGTGCTGAACTTTTGTGTCCCTCTCAAGTTTGTTAGCCAAGAACCAAGCCCCACATGGTTCTTCATGATGATTCAACAAAAGTATGAAAGTTGGAATCCAGAGGATGCTTTAGTGATGAACTAAAAGAGCTGGAGTGCTCTTTCCATGTCAGATGCTGGTTGGCTTCTTTTCTTTCTTTTATTTTCCATCTGGAGAGTCTTAACACCCTTGAGAGAACTGTGATGGTTGCAGTTCTATCTGCATTACAGCTTGTATCAGGAATGTGTTTTTGAAGTAAAGCCTCCGATTGCACCTGCCTGCTGTGCCTTGCTTTGCACCATAAAATGAAGTTTGAGAGCTGGATTAAGTTGGAATGAAAGTAACGTGGAAAATATTCTGCCTAGAGCTAATATGCATTCAGCCAGACTACAGCTTGTCTGGTACCACCCCTCCAATTCACCTTCATGTCCAGAGTGGGGATGTCACTTCCTCAGCATCGACTTTGTTTCTGTTTTGGTTTTAGTGTGCTTTCCTACGTGTTCCTTTGGATTAGCCTGTGATACATATCAGTTCCTGTGTATCTTGAGGCAAACAGCCATGGAAAAATCCCTGAGGCAAGTGTGGGAGAAGTGAAAGGTTGTATTTTACATTACAAGCTATGGTACTGTGCAAACTCCCATTGATGCCTTTGGTTCTCCTGACTGAATCTAAAGCCCACATAAGATTTATTCTGCAAATTGGTGCCCTAAAAGAGAAATTTCATTGCAAGCAAAAAACACAAGGTTTTTTGACACTGTAAATATGAGGAGTGGGAGATGACACCTTGTGTCACCATAAAGTAAGAGTGAGAGTTATGCTACTTCTGCCGTGCTTGTTCATAACAGAACTGTGAATTGCTTACTTTGTCCTATGTGGAATTTTGTTTATATGGTAGAGTGGAAAGGCAAATGTTTCACCATTTTTTTTACCAAGTACACTTAATCTCATTTAACCTTCCCAACCCACCAGCCATCTACAGTGGGTCTTTGCTCCACCGAAAGATTAGTGTATTGTAGTAAGAAATAAAGCATTTATAGGCAGTGAAAGAGGATTCAAAATAATTGTTTTATGTGCTTCAATAATTCTTGCTTTCTGTTACCACTTTCTGTAACCTTTTACTAGTAGCAGGATTCATTAGTTCAAGATGAAAAGTCTCAATTGCCCTAAGAAAAAAGGTGGGAAGCTAGTCTTGACCTGCAGCTGATATATCTGTGATCTGAGTTAGAATGACAGTATCTTGAAAAAAGGAGAGCTGGATTTTTATATTTATTCAGGTTTTGGTCTATTTTTTAACAGCGAAAATAGACAAGCCTTTTTGCTATTTGCATTTTTTTGTAGCTGAGAGATGATTTTCATCTTCTTGTCCTCACAAAATACAAGTTATACAAAATTTGCTGTCTGAGCTCAACTCTTTGAACTCTGTTGTGCTGTAGAAGAACAGTCAAATGCTGTCATTTTTTAGTGTTGAATTTAAAGGTTATGGCTATTGTAAGGTTTTTGGGGGGAATATTAAACACCCCATTTTTCAGTCTTGAAGACAGTGTTTAAAACAGTAGCTAATGCACAAATGAGTAGAAAGTTATGTGGAAAGTATCTTCAACTAAAGCAGCAAAAATTTTTAGGGGGAAGACATTTGGCAAATGTAGCAATACTCTGTTATGCAAAATATGTGGCTCTTCTTCTCTTTTGCAAGATTTAAAGCTTTACATGCCGTTTGTTTTATCCATTAGGATTGTGATCTTTGGCTTCTGGCTGCAAACTCTAAACACAGGCAAGAATGCAAGGTTGTCATATGGCACTATCCTGCAGGAAAGCTACTTTAACCATCACATCTATCCAAGCAGGCAAAGCACAAGTAGATAATTTCTGGGAATGTGCCTTGTGTGTCTCTGTAATAGTGCTGTAATAGTCTCTGAAAAATGACACAAGTGTCCTTTGAAAAGGGCATCACCTGCACTGGATGCTAGAAGGAGGATGCTGTACAGGCTGAGAATTTCCAGGAGCTTCTTTTTCACTTCAGTGTATCTGATGTTTGCCAGTTTTTGTGCCCACATCCAACTCCTCTGTATGTTTGTGTTCTGGGATGCAGAACACGTGGCTGTCTGTAGATCTAAAGAAGATGGAATTTGTGCTTGGAGATTCTAATGGGACTGCATTAACAGGTGCTGAGGTGTTTCCATGCCCTAGGTCTGTGCTACCAACACTCTGATGCAGTTTTTGCTGGAATATGCAGCCTGCTGGATGCTCAAGCTTATTTCAGAGTACAAGAGTGTATTTTATCCTCAGACTCCATGAGGGGAGTTTGCCATGGTTCAATTCCAACATGTCACATGATAAGAAATGACTGTAATACAGCAGGCAGTCTAATGATTATCATCTCATTAAGCCTTTCATGTCACTTGCTGCATTTTTTATTAGCACTAGGATTTGTGGACAAAATGTAATATTTGTTATAAAACTAAAATGCAGTATTTGCTTTTCCGGGAGTCTGTGAGACATTGCTTGGAATGAATTTTGAAGGAATTGGTATTTACTGGAGACAGCTGGTGATTTAAGAGTGCAGAACACAGGTGATGCTTTGGCATGTCAGTGTTGATCATCATCTAGATGAAGTTTGTAGTAGCTGGTCTTCTGCATCCAGCACAGCTACCATCACACAAACATAAGGATCTTTGAGATACTGAATTTGGGCAGCAAACTGCTTGCCACATTTGAGTTTCTAAGGTTAAATCATGTCTCTAGACCTCAACATCTCAACCCCAAGATTTGGCCATACATCCACACTTGTGTTTGTGTAGGGTAGCTAAAAATGCTTTTTCTGCTTTAGCCTTTACCTGATAGTCTAACAGCTTCTCAGTTTAGAAAAAAAAATTAAATATTTAAAAACTATGCACTTCTAGCTTTATTGCTGCATGGCTCCATAATTAATATTAATTCTTATGTATTCTTATTTCTTATGAATCTTGTCGATTTAGTGTGTGTATGCTAATTGGAGGAGACCTATCAGCCTTTGGTTCCTGTTACATACAATAGCTACAGTAGAACATATTAAATGCCAGAAACAAAACAAAAGCAAAAAAAATGTTTTATAAATTGTTTAACTGTTAACTGTGAAGTTGGAGCATCTTTCTATGTTGGTCAGAGAAAGAAGAGGCAGCAAGCTGTTGTAACGTGACAGTAACCTGCAGGTACAGTATTTTTCATGGCACAAGCTGTTCTGCCATCATGCTGGTGACTTCATGGGCAATTCTTCATGCCTCAGATATATTTTGTCCTCTACACAAGGGCCAGGAGAGATGAACAGCTGTGCCTGTGTGGAGTTTGACTGACTTGGAACTGTTGTAGTGTGGCTACACAGCCGACATTTCAAGGCTGTGGTGTGTTCTATTAGAGCTGCAGCTAAACCCATTGCTTTAACACCCTGAAATATCTCTTCCTGCTACGTAATGTGTCCCCGTCATTCTCTCACCACTTTACATACCAGATCTTTGTAGTGACATCCTTGCAGTTTTATGGAATGTATTTATAGTAATAAAGCAAAAACACAAATTTTCACTTCCCTGCCATTTTATGTCTGCTTCTCTTTCATGCTTTTAAGCTGGAACTGTAATTTTGTTTAGGATAAAGAGTTAAAAACATATATGTGGACTGTAAATAAAGCTATAGCTAGACTTTTAATATATTCAATGTCGTACTCTGAGAGCAAGACTGGAACACTAAGCAAGGAGAAAAAATAGGGAAAAATGGGGGCGGGGGTGGAATGTAGAGGACACTTGCAGCTGTCCTCTACGTTTTTTCTCCTTCTGGTGTGTTGCACAGAAATCTGTAACTAGTTTTATTTTAATTTGATAGTATACCTCTAACTTTTCTCCCAGGAATTATTTAGTGGTTATTTGACTTTGATAATTTTTCTTGGAGCACAAATTCAAAGCCTTCAGGCTTTGTGTGTAGAATGCTGTCTGTACATTAAAGCTGAGAGTCTCGTTGTCAGAGGACTAATAACTGCATCTGCTTTGCTTGTATTTTTAGATAGCTGTCTGAGAGTGTTTTCCATGTGTTTGTATGATCTGTGATTAATAGGGCATGATTGGAGTAATAAAGTTCATTGTGTTAGGATGGAAATGTGCTATTTGCCCTTTCTGAAGCTGTAGAAGGAAGACCATGCTCAGGTGTTTGATAGGCTGCATTTGGTCCTCGATCCCTGCCATGATAGAAGATTTAACTCTGTCAGTTGCAAGAGAAATGTAATAGTTCAGGGGAGTAAAGTCTGACAGGCAATACAATTTTTTCCTTTTGTGTTCCCACAGTTATCTTGGCTTCATTCTTACTTGTTGTCTGGGAATGGTCTCTCCTTTTTGTGACCCCATACCTTTCTCACCCTGGGTACTCTGGAAAGTTATCAGAAGATTATGAAAAGGCCAATTATCCATGCAAGAAACAGGCATGAACTCTGGTCCACAAATGCATGGATCAAAGGATTCCTTATAGAAGTTCCTTGTCTCCCTTTTTCTTTCCAGTTTAGAGGTGGTATAATCCTGATTGTAATGAAGCTTTGGCTTATTTTATTTCAGGATTTAGATAGTGTCTTTTGAATGCCAAGAGTTAATGGTGATGGGTGGCACAGATTATACATTATTTGTATTTGCTGTAAATGTTTTTTGACACAAAGCCGTAGCCATAGTCATTCACAGATCTGATAACTGTTACCATGGGTGACAATTTCTATTTTGCTTCTAAAGAGGATGAACTTTCTGAGAAATTGCACATATGTTAGATTTTAAATTAACTCAGTGTTGGGCCTTGGAAAAATCTCAGTCCTTTCTGCCAGCAATTTCATGTTTACTGTGACAAACCTTTAGGCTTTTCACACAGTTAATGAAAATCTTGAACTTCAGCTGCATCATCAGTGGGATACTGCTGTAGTAAAGTTCCTGAGAGTCTTGCTGAAAGTGGGCTTTGGAGCAGTGCCCGGTGCAGGCGTTGGAAGCAGCTCGGTGGTGAGTGTCTCCATGGGGAGTGAGCTGAGGCGGGGTACCACAGCTCCCCTGCTTCAGCAGCCGGGGCAAGCCCAGCGCAGGGAGTGGAGAGCAGCTCTTCCTGGGGAGAAGGGCTGCCGGTTCCCAGCGCTGACCCAGGAGAAGGGCTGGCTCTCTGAGGCAAGAGCTCAGCTCTGGCTTCCACAGCAGCCTGGGGCTCACCAAACAATCTGCTAACAGGGACTTCATTTAGCTGCCGTTTTCTGTGTGTGTCTCCGTTGACTGAAGAGCTGGGCAGTGCGGAAGACTCAGTGAAGCTGCAGCACTGTATCTGTAATGCTGTGCTTTGGCAGTGCCGGCAACAGCAGCAACGTGGGAAGGAGTCTTTCTGCAGTCCTTCATTTGTTTGAGACTTGGAACACTCATAATCCTTCAATCACAATAACATTCTCATTGAAGAAGGGCAAGCTGCCTTTGTTTGAATGCCAGAGATATGTTTCTTATCTTCATAAACATATTTGCACTGACTTTTTTATGACAGTCTTAATTTTTAATTTTCTGAATGTATATATTTTGGGATTTGAATAATCAAGATTTACCAGTTGTGCTTTCTTTTCCTACCTTTAACTTGATGCTCATATTTTAGCCTTAATCTAAGGTCATTTACCAGTGTTGGGGTAGGGTATCAAGAATTCTGATCAGTTCTGTGTCCTGAATGAGAAACTCCCCAGAGCTGCAAATCGAGAAAAGGATGCTGATAGAGATCTCTCTTCTCTCAGCTGTGTATTCTCCAGCCCCTTTTTGTATTTCTGCAGTACACAGCAGCCTCTCTTTGACACTGCCCCACCCGCAAGATGACAACCCCTTCTGTGCATGTGACCAAGTTTTTTAATACCTTTTTCTTCCATGCTGTGAAAAATGCTTTTTGAAAGTGGGATGAAGATGAGGGGAGAAAGAAAGTGCTAAAACTGCCTTGCTCTGTGGTTCAAGTTCTGTGTCTCTTAGCAAATCCTATGGGTGGGAGCCCCACCCTCAACCAGCGGAGGAAGTCATCGAGCCTATTTGCAGCACTTTATCTCATCTTTTTACGAAAGCATAGTAAACAAGAGAGAGGAACCAGAATTTGGTTAAGAGCAGGAGTGAACAGCTGCAGCAGAAGGCCTTCTGCCATTCTGAATTAAATCAGCCTATCTGAATTTGGGTTTGGATATGACGTAAGCTTCTCCTTGTCATATCAAAGGAAGGTTTTTCCTTTCCCTTAGGAATGGGTCTAACTGAAGAGCAAAGTATTTGACTCAGTATTCTGAGTTTAGCTGTAGCCTTTCTGCAAACATTGTGTGTTATCTTATCAACTGGTTTGCAGTTGAAATATCACATTGTTGACTATGATGAGCCAGATGCTATGGCCAAGGAAAGTTCATGTGCTTCCTCTCCTCTGCCAGTACAAGTCTGATAGCCTCGAGTAGTGATTTACTGGTTACAGAAGGCTTTGCAGCCTCTGCTTCCCACAAGACACTTGAGCTATGAGGATCTGTGCAAATCCTTTTGCCTTTCTTCCCTCTGTTTGGTTCTGTGCAAACCTCAGTGTCTTCTGTCAGGTGTATAAACAAATGCAGGGTGCATGGGTATTTTGACCTCTTTTTCTCAGCAGTTTGGTTATTCCCCTTCTCCTGCTGTGTTTCATTCTTAGAGTGTCTCAGTGTGATTCTGATTCCACTTATTTTTCATGCTAGGTAACAGGAACTCGGAGGTCTGCATATGAATATCTTTCAAAGCTTTGCATGGCTAAAATCTGCTTTTGTACACCGCAGGGTAAACCCGGAACATGAATGTTTGGGCTATTTTGCCCAGCTTTTTGTCTCTGCTGTTATGTTGAAGATTTGGGTTTGATTCCTGATCCTTGATTCAGTCTGTTGTTTATAGCAGTGCCAGTTTGATGCCTTGCAGCAGTGTCTCAAGGCCTGGCTGGATGGGGCTTAGAGCAATCTGGTCTAGTGGAAGGTGTCCCTGCACCCATAGCAGAGGGGTTGGGACTACATGATTTTAAGGTTTCTTCCAAGCCAAACTATTCTGTGGTTCTGTGATTCATTTGCACTTTGCCATCTGCAAAATGTGGCTTGGACTGGGGGAACCCTGAACTCAGTCATTGCAGTTTTGCACTCTGTTTCATAGGAATTAATACATTGCTTTGAAGTGAAGATTAGCAACTTTAGTCTCTGGGATTTGTATGGGAAGGTGTGGGTTAATGTAGATGGTCTTGTGTGCTGCTGCTTGGTTTTGAGGGTCAGATGCAAGAACACAGTTGCAGTGTATAGCTACAACATTTTTAAAGCGGGGTGGAGGCACAGGACAGTTGCATCATTGATGTGCAGGGAGGTTTCTCATGGTAGCTGAGGGTGTGGCCACAAAGATGCTAATGCTTCAGGAATTCCGATGATGAAGCCTCAAAATGCTCCACAACAGGCAGCAGAGAGACTGAAGAAATGGGATACTTGTGGTGGGAATTTCATGAGATCCTTGCTAGCCAGCCTGCCTGTGGCAGGAAAATCAAGTCCTGCTGTCAGTCGTCTAAAGGTGAGGGGTAAAACTCATCCCCCTGGCAGCAGATGTTACAAACTGGCACAGTTGTCCAAGTGCAACAGAAGTGTGAACAGCTCAGTGGAGATCACCTGTTGGACTGTGCTGTCCCAAGCCCAATTGGTGATGCTATTGTCCCATCTATCACTGAGCCTTTTTTAGTGCTTGTTGGGCCGTTTGTAACACCAGGCTGTTTTCCTGTGGTAGATGGGGCAATTTGAAGATGTGGGGGCCATGGTTCAGCAGGATGGGGCTCCTGCTACAGTGCTGGCCTTAAACTCAGCCTCTCATTTCTGACTTTGTCTAGCAGGGCAGTTGTGCTCAGCTTTGCTGACACTATCATTTGTAGAGCTGTGCTGTAAGCCAGCATACCAATCCAGGTTAAAATAACTCTTTCAAAACAACTGTGATGATGATTTTGTCAGCATAACCAAGGGCTGACATGCTTTGTCCCAGACCTAGATACAGGAACAAGGGCAGAAAGTGGAACTGCAGGTTACTGAGGTTGAAAATGCCATGTACATATAATGTAGAAATAAAATCAAAAGGCATGCAGGAGGTAACATAACCGAACTTGGGTGTTGTGAAGTTACTTATGCATTGTCAACTATTTCTATTCTGCATACAGTGGAAAACAAAAACCCAACAGCTCATACTGCTGTTGTAGTTTGGTAAGTTAGGTGGTTTTTTTTTTCGTCTGGCAGCACTCTGTTCTCATCAGGGCTCACTCAGAGGTAGCTGGACAGTTAGATCAAGGATTCAGGTTAAGTTTGGAGATGGTCAAGTGCCATGGAGAGGTGTGGGAGATACTTTATGGCAACAGTTCCATAGTAGAGCTCCCCATGCAGTACAATTCTCCATCAGCGGCAAGGCAGAAACACGTGGGACATGGAAAAGTGGGGAAGAAGAGATCATTACTGAACCTGGATCTACCAGCAGACTAAATATTTGTTGAAATGCTTCCCAGGGAATTCAGGGTATTAAATGTGTTTTTGCACTTCTTGGGTTTAGTAAGGTGCTTGATGCAACCTTTCCTGATGTTTTTGGAAGCAAGCTGGGACTACTTAAAGCTGCTTATACAACTTGTGAGGGAACAGGATTGGAATAAAGGCTTGGTGTCATACTGGGAGATTAAGTTAAGCAGAGTTGTTGGGTGGGATGGGAAGGGAGAAAATCAGTGTTTGACACGATTCAGTATTTTCAGTGATTTGATGTAAACAAAGGAGCAGTCTGCGTGTTTATTGAGCTCCAGGTTAGTAGGCTGGGGGGAGGACGGGACTGGGACTCAACAATGTTTGGAGAAGCCAACAGCTGTGGAATAAAATGAAAGAAAAAGGCAGAATGTCTACATTTTGTAACGCCTAGTCAGTGGCTTGAATTAAAGATGAAGAGTGGCTGGCTTGGTACCAGCTTTGCAGAAGAGGATTGGAGACCTTTAGTGGATTTTGAGACAAGCACAAGTGAACGTTGTTTGTTTTATTACACAGACAAGGCAAACTGGCTGGGACATGTGGCTTAGGAATGTTACTGAATAATCATTTAACTCTATAAAAGCCTAGGCTGGAATAGGTACCCAGTTCTGGACACTAGGCTTCAACAAAAATGCACATTAAATGGAAGGAGTCCAAAAGAGACTAAACAAGCAAAGGTCTGGATAATGTTACTATAAGGGAACTGCCTTTGGTAATTTTGTATATCAGAAGATTGTAGGAGAACCAAAGTTTTCAAAAGGGATAGATGCAAAGAGGAAGAAAATAAATAGTTCTCTGTAATGTATGCAGGTAAGGTGGAGAACAAAGAGTATAAATTGCAGGAAGGGAAATATAAGTTAGACATTCAGAAAGGTTTTTAAGAAGTAAAAACATTTGTGTAGTGGGATAATTTCTCTGCAATAATATTACATTTTTTCATGAGAGGTCTCCAAGAACAGGTTAGACAAACTACTGTAAGGAATAGTTTAATGTATTTTATGCAGGCTGAGCAGTCAGAAAGCATCAGGTGATTGGAGTTTCCTCATCCCTAACCCTCTGTGGTTGTGTCTGATACTTCAGGTCCTAAGGGCTGAGGACAGAGTGGGAATGCTGCCCCACACCCCCTGGTTTGCACAGGTTCTGCTCCACCAGCTCAGCCACTTATTCACATACAGTGCCAGAACGAGCCACCACAGCTGATACGGCTGAGAACGGAACAGCTTTATCAGTTTGGAGAGTTTTGAGTGGAATGGATGAAGCAGCACTCTGAGCGAGCCAGATGGGCTATGAGGCACAGGAACAGTTTTGCAGGGATCAGTGCTAAGTGGCTGGGAAGGGCAGTGGTAGGAGCTGGAAAAGAGGCATATCTGCATATTTTAGGGTCTCCTTTAGAGTTCACCCAGAGCCTTATTACTTCTGAGTTCTTCATAGGATTATTTTTCCTTTTTTTTTTATTTGCTGTAGTAAAGTTAACAGAGTTGCTCCACAGCTCTGGGCTAAGTAGTCATTTCAAAGCCAAAAAATGTACAAGGATTAGTTAACTTCAAATGGAGTATGATTTTACAATAGACACCCTGTTCTGACATATCAACCTCGTCCTAGATTGCTGAGGGAAGCAGTGAAGGATTTGTGCCCTCTTGACATTTTCGGAGGTCAAATATGAAGTCCTCTGTCATGTTGCCAGCCCAACATGAGCTACATCCCAGTGCACGTTTCCAGAGGACTAGCCATGAGAGTCTGAAAGTGTTCTTTACCAGACTATTCATTCCTGTAGCAGCTCTGTGTTACTTACTATTAAATGCATACACGTTTTTCTTCTTTCCTACTCAGGCAGTCTTTTCTTGCTTTGTTCTTCTGTATGCAAGAGTTTTCCTGGACTACCTGTGACACCAGCTGAACTCCTGCAGTTGACTTTTCTGGCCATTAGCTGTGGTGAGGGAAATGTCACTTAAAGTTCATCTGCTGCCTCATACTGACAGCAGAGTTAGGCAGGAAGGGAGAGTAAAGAATTACTGCTGTGTCTGCGCATTCTGATAGAGAGCTTTTGAAGACTCAAGATGAATTCTGCTTCATTTGTCTCCAGGGTAGATGTTTTTGCAGATTTAAATGTTGCTTGCTGTCTTTGCCCAAGTGGACCGAAGCTTTTATTTTGCTTTTGTGTGAGACACCCACAATGAAAGGAAAGCATGTTCAGGTTCAAGCACATGCGTATTCACAAGCAGCTCACTCAGCTTGAAGAGAGTATTGTTTGTTCCTTGCCCTTCATTGAAGTGCCATGGTCAGGCTGTCCAGGACACCTCATTGCAGGTATCAGCTGAGGCCTTGTTAGTGCCTCAGCTAGATGGGGAAATTTTTTGCCTTATTTTTGTCGTTATTGCAAAACAATATCCCTACCATATCTCTGGTTTATCTCAAAGTGCATTTCACAGCTTGGGTAACTTTCTCTGGTGATTTCTCTCTGTAACCAGATTTATGCAACTAATCTGAGCAGGAACTAATTGCCCCATTGTTGTAGGGGTCTATATACACACTCACTGTGGTTTTTAGTTATTGTTAATTTATTCTACAAATTATTCTTCATTCACGTCTGTAGTCCAAATCCCATCAATGGTGGCTGGCATGTTTGGAATTCCTACTGTGTGCACTGAATTCTACTTCTTACCCCATTGATGTCAACCTAGAGGTGATGCTTTTCCCTGGTCTTAAAAAATTGAGAGCCAGACACGGATAAGGGATAAGGGTTTTCCACCTCAGTATTTTAATAAGGATCCTTATAGTGCACCACTTCACTGAGGTGGGATGTGCTGCAATGCACACACACCATAGATAGCGTATACAATTTATAGGCCTTACAAATTAGTATATCTAAGAAGGATGCCCCAATGGGAGGCCTGGATGAATGGTGTGATATTCCCCCATCTGAGGAATTCCCCCCTGGATGGGCCAAACCTTTAGTTTACAGGATATGTTCTAGGGGGGACCTTGGTTTCCCAAGATGGTGTAGGGCTTTCTGGCCTCCAGCTGCGAGGCCTTTAGGATGTTTGGTCTCCTGACCTAACAGAATACTAGGACAATGCTAATTTATCAGACTTAAGGAATTACAAGTACTGAGAATACAAGAGTACAAGAGGAATTAATAGTACTGAGAATACATAAAAATGATAAAAAAGGTATATAAAAGAAAAGGCAAAAAATCATCTTGGTATCAGATGAACTCTCTATATTTCACAGAATGTGTCTTAAAACTTTCTGGGGCTACTCCGTTTCATTCTGTAAGAAAGGGCATGGAAGGCTCCACATGTGTTTGAAGTAGTTTCTTACAGTGCATTTATGCAGGGGTTTTTATTTTTTAAGTCTTTTGAGACTTCATTATGAACTTGTATTTGAGAAATTCTTAATCACTGGTCTTAAGTGAAAAATATCAGCAGACTATTTTTCACAGGACCTAGATGCAACACTTCAGAGTTCCTAACTCTATGAGCTTAGTTTTCTTTCTTCAAAAGACTTGCAACTTATCTTTAAAGCTGAAGTTCTTTAACTTTTCTGTTTAGCTGGATGGTAATTCAGACAGTTTAAGATATGAGTATTTTAGAAATATTAAAAGAAATTATTATTCTCCCTTCAGCTACTTTATACAAACCACTGTGTGTCAATTTTTTTAAAAAACAAGCTACTTTCAGCTTCAGGGAAACTGTGAGGAGCTACTGACACCATCAGCCCCCCACCCGTCTGGTTTTACTGTGGGACGTGAGCTTTGTGTGCTCCAGAGGATCCAGGCAGAGTGAGAGATTCCTCCAGGGTTAGTGTGGTCCTGGACAGCAGAGGATCAGTTTCTTAAAACCTGATCCATTTTGGCTCTGCTTTTAAACAGGGCCCAAGGGGGTGAGAAGGTCAGTTCTGTGAAGAGCTGAAGTTAATGCTTCAAGCTGTGGTTTTCTGTCAATAGACAGATGCACTTTTCTCTCCAAGTGTCCCTGTTCTCCTCTTACAGGGAGCAGTATTTGTGTCCTGTGGACCTGCAGGGTTTGCAGCCAGTCCTTGCATGTGTACAAAACACAGGTCCAGATTCAGGAAAGCCTTGCAGCTTCCTTTGACATTAGAAGATAGTAAAGGGGATTTACAGTTAGTTCATTAGCATTGTCCCTCATCCTTCTAACAGTTTGACCTCTTCAGTGTTTCAGAGCCATTCCCACAAGGGTCCTGGATATCTTTCTCTCTGTTGAAGTTTGTTAAAAGCTTTTTTGGGGGGCTGGTTTTGAATCTTGTTTTTGGACCCAACTTTGGGAACAGTGATTAGTTTGACTAGGAGTGTACTAGTAAACACTTGTTAGACTCTCCAGTGGCCCACAAAAATTTCACATCAGTTCCTGTGTCCCTGTGCTGTCAGATGGAGTATGGCACTTTCCATTGCTTTGTACCAGCTGGAGATCTGCCTCAGTGTGTTGGAAGATGCAGGAGGCAGTTGCTGTGGTGTGTTTGTTAACTTAGTTGGCCTGAAGGGTTGTGCAGTGAGAGAACTTCCATCATTCTAATTCATTCTCTAAATGCTTTTCCTCTCCACAGCTCTGAAAAGTCCAGCTGCATTTCATGAACAAAGAAAGAGTTTGGAGCGTGCCAGGGTAAGAAGCAATATAATCTTTAGTGTTTTGGGAAAGTCAGGAATAGTATGTCTTGTGTTTTTGGCATCCTGTAGCTGTTAAGGAGATGCAGAAGGGAAGTGTTCATATTCTGGATGTAACACAGCTTTCTGTAGTCAGAGTTGCATTAGATGGGGTGTTCTGCAGCTTGCATGTGGTGCTGGTTAACCCTCAGTGAACTTTATGCCTAAAGCCCATTGAAAATGGTGTGTGGATTTTCCCTAGAGTCATCTTTCTGGAAGTGGCTGATACTCTTCTTCCCCGCTGTCCAGGCACTTGTCTTTTTTTTTTTTTTTATGGTGTTTGTTTTGCCCTTAAATGCTATTAAATGCTCTTACCATGTGGAGCTCAGTTCCACCTTTGAGGAAAGTTTCTTTGTTACCTGCACATGCAATTTTTACTTAGAAGACTAGAAAGATTGGAAATTGAATAGAGAGGATCCCCCCAAAATCTTGTGATGCCAAAATTACAGACTTCTGGCTCTATAGAAACAGGAAGCCAGGCATCATACTTCATGTGCCACCTTTTCTGACTGGGGAGTTTCTTGGTAATTTCTGTTCCTCAAAAGGCCTCTGGGGATATTTTTTTCTGTTTAGCCTACAGTGGAATGAAACTTGTTATGACTAAGTTTTGTTTTAAAAGTGAAAGCAACAAAAGTAAAAAAAAAAAAAAACAGCTGTGATTAGGAACTGTAAGGGAGGCCATTTAAACTGTGGAAGGATTGCAACAGGGGATTTTGCATTAAGACCAGTGACCAAATGGCTTTTGCTTATTTCTCTTTTTTTTTCCTAAAACCTTACTAAGTTAATATTTTTATGTGGGCAGCTGACCACAATGGTGTAGTTTTCTGACTGACTTTAATACTTTTTCTTCAGAGACCCATCCTAATGTCCAGTAATTACCAGTCTATTACCTGCTGCTTCCAGATTCCCATTCCTTGGCAGCGTAAAGAGTAGCATGTTCAGCCTGTCAGGGTCATCTCTGTACATTGCTCCATAGCATTTTCTCCAAAGACAGAGCTTAAAGCAGCTCTAGGAGTGAAACAAGCCTCGTCACAGCATTTAGATTCTGCCCCCCAAGAGACTGCATGGGGTCTTTAGCTTAACAAATAACATGTCTTTAATCAAATTAAAGAGTGTGCCCAAACCACAAGTCAGCCCTGAATGCCAGCAGTACATGAAAGTATTTTCTGTGAACAGTGGAATCAGTGTATTTATCTTTCACGTAAAAAGAAATCTCATGGCTGTTTCCCTGACACAAGTTAGTGGTGGTGCATACAAGGGAAAAAGAGGATTTCAGCTCCTGAGGAAGTCCTTCCTAGTGTCCATTCTGTGGGACAGCATTGCTCAATTGATTGAGGTGATTACAAGAGAAGGTCATCTTTAGATTAAGCTCATTCTCTGGGTGCACTGGGACAGGAGATAGGTCCCTTCTTCATTTTGTGCTTATTTAGATCTCAGTAACAGCTAAAGATGGTTGATTCTTTTCATTGTGCTGTTCGAGATTCCCTCACTCCTGTGTCTGGTCAGCTGAAGGTGGTTCTTGCTTGTCTGTTTTTGCTGCAGACAGAGGACTATCTGAAACGCAAAATCCGGTCCCGGCCCGAGAGATCAGAGCTGGTTAGGATGCACATTCTGGAAGGTATGGCAAGTGCTGAACATGAAAGCATCAACAATAAACTTAACTAACTACCTTTTTAACAGCTTTCTGACCTCCAAAGCTGCCTTCCACTTGGGAATGGGCAGAAGATCGTGCCTGTTGCATGATTCCTTGAGAGGGATTCAAGTCTGCTTACTCAGAGATTATTCTCAAAAAAATCTGTTGTGTGAATTCAAATTGTACAGTTTTGTATAACTGAGCAACAATTAAATAGAATGACCATGGACTGCTCTTGCTAAGGAAAGACACTGTAAAATGCCCAAGAGCGATTGAGGCAGATTTTATCTGATTAATAACAAACCCCAGCTTCAGAGAGGGAGTGCTATGCTGCTGCTGAGCACCAAGCTTGGGGCACAACCAAGGGGGAAAGATGAACAAGAATTGGGTGACATCAGTTTGAGAACAGTGAATTTGTCAAAAGGGCTACTGTAGTTATCTCAGACATAACATCTGTCATATATTTGTAGGGCATAGTTACCTATTGTTACCTATCAACTATTTTTCTGTGCAGTTACCTACTGTTATCTACAGTTACCTTTCTGAATAGAATTAAAATACTGCTGAAGGGCATGGGTTGACCATTGTTGAATTTATACCATTTTATTTACTTCCCCCCAAACAGAGACCTCAGCTGAACCCTCCTTGCAGGCAAAGCAGCTGAAGCTGAAGAGAGCCAGACTGGCAGATGACCTCAATGAGAAGATAGCGCAGAGGCCAGGGCCCATGGAGCTGGTGGAGAAGAACATCTTGCCTGTAGAATCCAGCCTGAAGGAAGCTATTATTGGTAAGGTCAGAGGAGGATCTTTGTGGAGGGCATTTCCCACATGTGGCTGTGATTACCTATCAATTCACCTGCATGTGTAAGAGAGTGCAATCCCATGGCTGGTCTCATTTTCCTGGCCCAGAATCACAGGCTTTCAGCCCAAGGAGAAGCAGATCTCCCTCTGGCCCAGATAATGCTATGGAGACATTAAATTTTAGGGAATGTGGACATTCCAGATTATTATGAAAACAGTTGTATACCCTAAAGACTTGAAAGGTATTGAAGATTGTATTCCTTAGATTGTCTCCTTAAAATCCCTCTCTCAGTATGACATGTCAACATTGTTGGTCAGGGAGAACCCACTGACTTAGGTCAGGAGGGGAGACAGACTATAAACAGGTGTGATGAAACAAAAGATGTCTGTGAACTCAAAAACTTCAGAGGATTCAACCCCTTTAAAAATAAACCAGAACAGATGTAAATCATGCCAGGGCCATTCCAAGGGCTGAAAGGAATGCTGAGGAATAGCCCTCCCTCTGCCTCAGCAGTGCTCTTTCCTGTCTCCCCAGACTGAGCTGTCTGTGTGTCTGTGGTTATTCATCCCCTCAAACACGCACAGCTACTGTAAAGACAAATGGGACACAGCTTGAGTAAGATGGAATACTTTCCATAAAAAAGGAGGAGGACAGTGTTGTGAGAGAGCCTGGCTTCACTGAACAAGAAGTAGTTGAGGAAGGGTGAACTTGTTAACTGAAGCATAAGAGATGTGGCTTCCTTCTGACAGAGCAAAATACATTTCTGGATTCCTCTTGATTTTAGGTGAGGTGCATATGACAGTATTTCTCTGCTTAGCAGGATTAATTTGAGAAAATGTAGTCTAAAAAAATTTTGGTACATTACAAGGGTAAACTCATGTGAATTTATCTCCTGGGCACATAGATGGACAGAAATGGTAATAGCAGCCAGGGCCATCACTTAGTACACAGCCCTTATTGCTTGTAAGACTAGAGGACAGTTTGGGGTTTTGTCTTCCAAGACAGAAGAATCCAAGAGATTCTACTTTCCACCACACAGGATGAACACCAAAAAAGCCATGATTCAACCTTATACTGTCCAGTCTTCTTTGGTGGAAATAAGTCATGCCACAGAGCTGGGTTTGGGCAGACCTGAGTATCGCTTCTTACATGCACTGATCTTGCCTGGCTAGCAAGCCAGGGAAATGGCTCACTCCACATGTAAACTCTTAAACTTTATCCAGTTTGGACTCTGTTCTCTCATTTTTAGCTGGTGCTTTAAGCACAGCTCTCTCCATGCCATCATTGTCTTTGTGACATATCTAGTGTCAAGCCAAGTAATTTCTTATTCCACTTTACAGACCATGATTGATGTTTGTGTTTTCAGTTGGACAGGTGAACTACCCAAAGGTTGCAGACAATTCCTCCTTTGATGAGGACAGCAGTGATGCCCTCTCCCCAGAGCAGCCAGCCAGCCATGAGTCCCAAGGGTCTGTCCCATCGCCGATGGACTCCCGGATTTGTGAGCCTCTCCCTAGCACCACTGGTACATCACTAGCTCAGGTGAGAATGTGGAGGCCTCCTGCAGTGCCCTGGAGCTTCATGCTGATTTGTGGCAGAGGAGCCTAAAAAGTGAGACTAAGACTTCCCTAAGAGGTATAGTCTGTGAGATTTCACAAGGGGTTTTAGCTTCTTGTGGTGTCAGTGACATCCTCCTCTGGTTATTCACAAGACCTCATGGTGGTGCCTTGTGGGGAAGTGGGCAGACATTGCTTGGTGATACAGCCTATGTGCAACTGATCCCATCAGGATATGCTGGGAGATACAGGTGTTGGATTTTGATTCCTTTTCTGCCCTAAGAAGTTGTACTGCTTCTCAGGGACAGCTGAAGCAGTGGGTTAAAGGTATCCAGTTAAAGATTTGAAGCCCATGCTCCTTCCTTCTAAGTGCAGGACACTTCCTGCACTCTGTTAAACTATTCCCCTCCTCGTGTGTGTATTCATTATGCCTTTTTCTGTCCCTGCAGGGTTCATCCCAGTTGCAGATTAGCACAGACTCCAGTGAAACTCTTTTCCTACCTGAGCAGCCACCTCCACCACTGCCACCTCCACCTCTTCTGCCCCCTAGTCTTACCAATGGAGTGGCTCTTACTGCTGCCAAGCCCCCACCAACACTCATTAAGGTACTGTTTTGGCTGATGTCCTCATTGTTGTAGTCTGAAGGAAGATAAGGAAGTTACTTTTAAGCAGGTTTGGAGTTGGAAGTATTAGCATAACAGATACAAAGGAAGGAAACATTTCTCACTGATGTCTTGCTATGACACTAATTGTAACATATTTAATGGGGTTTTCTATTCCATGGTGTATTCATCTTCTACAAAATGGATTCTAAATGCAAATGTTTTCAAACAATCAGTGTTATCTGTAATTAGAATCAATGAGTCTGCACTGGATGAGCAAATGATCTGGTGTGCTGGAAAAGGTGACCTGCATTATGGTGCAGCATAAGCTGCTGCCAGTGCGGTGTCTATAATGTCTCAGTAAGAGAAACATGGAAAGACCCTGAGGTGAAAAAATTAGAGAATTTCAAAATTAAAATTCCAGCGTGTGTTCTGGTTTACACGGGTTATTACATTATATCAGTGTTTCCATTCTTACTTGCTTCCTCCTTTTCTTCTAAATAGCAAAGCCAGCCCAAGTCTGCTAGTGAGAAGTCTCAGCGCAGTAAAAAAGCCAAGGAGTTGAAGCCGAAAGTCAAGAAGCTTAAGTATCATCAGTATATTCCCCCGGACCAAAAGCAGGACAAGGGAGCTCCTCCCATGGATTCATCCTATGCCAAAATACTGCAGCAACAGCAGCTCTTTCTGCAGCTTCAGATCCTCAACCAGCAGCAGCAGCACTACAACTATCAGACCATCCTGCCAGCCCCACCTAAGTATGGGTCCACAGTGGCAGGTCTCTTAGCAAGCGCTTACCAGCACTCTTACCAGAGACATGGTATTCTGGGTGTGAGGGGTGGCCTCTGGGTGTGACAGGTGTGACACACTCAGCCTTGTAGGTTCCAGAGGGTCTCAAAAAGAGCCAGTGAGAGATGAATCAGACAAAATCAGCTGAAGTGGCACAGCGGGGGCATGGATATAGTCGAGAGCGTTGGTGTGCTTTAGAGTCCAGGGCAACACTAGTGACCCAAATGTTTCTGAATGTGTATGTTTGTGGACACTGAGGGCCTCTGGTATCTTTCCATTGTGGTTTTGATGTCTGTGTTCTTTCTTTTCCTGCAGGCCTTCAGGAGAGCAGCAGAGTGGTGCCAGTGCTCCTGCCGTACGCAGTCTCTCTGCTACAGTCAGCAGCACATCTTCAGTATCTTCTGGTTCTGGTGGGCTGATGAGACAAAACAGTAACGCTGCGGTGGGCAAGCCTGGCCCTCTCCCGGCCAACCTGGATGAGATGAAGGTAAATGTCCTGTGAAGCTGAACAGACCCTTTCTGCCATTGTCAGTGGGCAGTACTGAACGATGTTGCTGCTGATATCTAACTGATAGTTGTTCAGTTAGAAGTTCTCTTAATGTTGCCCTCTTTTTTCCCCCCTTATCAGGTAGCAGAGCTGAAGCAAGAACTGAAGTTGAGGGCCTTGCCTGTCTCGGGCACAAAGACGGACCTGATTGAGCGTCTCCGAGCTTACCAAGAGCAGAACGGTGCAGCTGGCCAAACAACCCCCACTCCCAAGCCCAGCACAGCAGCCGTCCTCCCTAAAGCTGCTGAAGTGGTGGTGGCCTTCCCAACTGCCAGGCTGAGCACAGGGCCAGCCCTGGTCACCACTGGCATTGCACCAGCAGAAGTAGTTGTGGCCACAGTCACTGGTGGCGGTGTGATGAAGTTTGGGAGCACAGGCTCAACTCCTCCCGTTTCTCCAACTCCTTCTGAGCGCTCACAAATGAGTACAGGGGATGAAAACTCGGGCACTGGAGATACCTTTGGAGAGATGGTGACTTCACCTCTGACCCAGCTCACCTTGCAGACATCTCCAGTGCAGTTCTTGGTGAAGGAAGAAAGCTCCAAGTCCGCCTCCTGCAGCATAAATGTGGCACCCAAGTCAGAGTGGTGTGGTGCTGGTAACAGCAGAGATGCAGGAGTTAGGGACAAAGACCAGATGCTGCAGGAGAAGGACAAGCAGATTGAGGAACTCACCCGCATGCTGAAACAGAAGCAGCAGCTGGTGGAGATGCTTAGGCTACAGCTGGAGCAGGAGAAGCGCTCTCAGCAGTCACAGCCAGCCCCAACAGCCACGAGAGAAGGAACAGCCCTCACCTCCAAACCAGGAGCGTTTGGTGCCCAGGTCAAGAGTGAAAATGGTTTCCTGAGTTGCCAGTGTTCGAAGCAATCCAGTGGCCAAACAGACCAATTCAGCCCTGCACCAACCGCTAGCCAAATGGACACTTCAAATCCAAGCCCAGTGCCAAAGAAAGCCGTGATGGTGAAACAGGAGGAGGCAGAGCCGCCGTGCCAGTCCCACAGCCCGCGGCTTTTCCTTGGCCAGCAAGGGAGCACCCTCATCAAGGGCACCCCTCCCCCCACCCTCATCACTGACTCCACAGGGACCCACATTGTCCTCACCGTGACCAAGCAGAGCACCGAGAGGCAGGGCCTCTCTCCCCACGGGATGGCAGGGAGCAGCTGCCCACCCTTGCAGGTAGGCAAGGGTCAGATTCCATCACTGCTGCGGGCAGTTGGGTTCCTCTCTCCTCGTCCCACTCGGGTTACCATAGGATGGCCTCACAGGGTGGAAATTCAGTGCAGTAAATACTGAAATGGCTGAGTTGCTCACTGCAGTGGTTGGTAGATCAAGGCTTTGTAAAACAGAGCACTGTAAGCAGATCTTTGGCAAAAAGACTGGAATTTGACAATGATGAGCTGTGTACCGCAATGCACGATTGGCTCTGTGCATCACAGGCTGTTCAGCATTCTTCCAAACACATGGTTCTGCCTTTTGTCAGGACTTGGACTTGGGCTTGGACTACAAGGGTTTGCTGCCACAGTTCACTGGCTTTTAAAAGAACAACTATGCCCGTGGTACTAAAATGAGCAGAGTGTATTTCACCTCTTGTCCTTAACTGTAGAGATCATAGTTGGAGTGATAGATGGGTTATCTTATCTACCAAGAGGTGAAATCAGACCCTGGGAGCAGACCGTTTGCATTTTGGCTGCTCTTTGTTTTAATGCATGTCAGTATTTCAGTGTTAACAGAGTCTTTCATCAGAAATGATTTACTATTCCCTTGCTGGCATGAGCTCAGCACTTAACAGAAGTGTTCCGAGTGCTCCTTCCAGGAAGGGATAAATATGCCCAAGTTTGATGGCATAAGTCAAACCTCAGCACCTTCCATGACATCAAAGATAGTTTTCATTCTCTGCTGATACATTTCTTGCACTTTCTGCAGAGCAAGTGGCAGTGTCTGCCATCAGTGAGAGGCACTAAGCAGGCTGTGTTTGCTGCATAGCAGGTGAGATATCGGCAGCTGTCTAAACATCAGCATTCACTGTCAACCTTGAAACCCCAGAGTATCTCACCTGAGCTCCGCCACTGCTCTGCAAGGGCACAGCTCCTCTGTCAGGTCTGGCAGTCCTTGAAGTGTGTCAGGGGTAGCCCAGGGATTTAGGCTGGTACTACCTCCTATCTTAGGACTCTCAATCACATCCAGTCTAATTTCTCTGCTCAGGGAAAAAGAAGGATGGAATTTCATAAAAAACAAACACATAAATTTTGTGAGAAACCTAAGCCCTTTATCCATGTCATGTCTGAGAAATAACCTCTTACACTGTGTTATACCTCTTTTCTTTCCAGAGCGTACAATCATCACCCACTAAAACTTCCAGCCAACTGCCGTGTCAGGTACCTGCAAACACCCCTCAGCAGCCCACGCAGCAGCAGCAGCAGCAGCAGCAGCCCAGAGGACCAAACCAATCTAAGGTAGCTCACTGCCTGCTCACTTTCCTCCCTTGGTTTTCTTCGCCTGCTGCCAGCGTTTTCACCCACAGGCAGTGGTTACAAACCTACCACATTCCAGTGGGTGTTGTCTGTGGATTAAAAACAACAAGGGGCTGGAGTGGGCAGCCTTGATTCACAGGGGTGTTTCAGGTTCTTGAAGGGGCTGCTGCTGAGCAGAAGAGGTGGCTGCTGCATGGAGAGAGGGTGGTGTAGGCAGTGTGGCTGCTTCTGAAGGGGCATGTGAGCTCAGAGGGGTAAAAGGGCTGTGACCTTGTAGTCTCTGCTATTGCTGAGCATGCTGTCATTTCTGTTCCCCTGCCCTGAGCATGCCAGTTAATCAGTGCTTCAGGAAAGAGAGCACCTCTGCCTTCGGGCCTCTCCACGTGCTGGCTGTAAAGAGGCTATACTGTACATTTCAATCCTTTCTAGCCTCCTTAGCCTCTCTAAACTGTTATTAAGATAAAATACAGAAAGATTATGAAGATTTTAGAGCTTGGATGATCGTTTCTGAGTCAGTTCCTGGAAAGGGTATGAAGACAGAATTTCTAGTATATTTAGAGTGAGAAATCTACTTTGCAAAGGGTCAGTGCCTTGGTTTGCTTTGAGACCTTGGAGAAAGTGGAGACAGTAAATAAATGCACCTCTTTCCTTGAAGTTCCTTAGCCTTTGTGCTGCAGAGGTGTCTGTACTGACTCTTTCAATCCTTTTGCCTCCCTGTGGGGTCAGAAGCCAAGTCTGCAGGTGGTCACAGGGCAGCTGGCCTACACCAAGTTGTCTTTCTCAGCACCTCCAAACCTGCAGCCTTTCTTCCCCAATGGTTTCCATAAGCAGTTGCTGAAAATTGGTACTTCTGGTAAAACCAGCCCACCTAGTGTGTCAAAAAAGGTACCCTCCCAGCACATCCCAGTGGCCTGTGCCATGGTTTCCAGTCCTCCTCAGGAAGAGTGGATCCCAGCAGAGCTGGTCTGGGGTCACTCCTCTACCTGTGGGTCACAATAGATGAGCAGCTTTCCAGGGAAAATAGGAGGGGCAAAGGCATGAATGCGTACATGTGTCTGAAGTGGCATTCAGCTGCTGCCCAGGGTTCACTGCTCTAGGGGAGCAAGTTTCTGTGTGGGTCATGCATAGCTGCTGTAGAGGGAAAGGCCCAGTCCTTGCCCTTATGGGCAGTTATGTGCTGATTCATCTGGTAAAGCTGAGTCATGAGCACGACTTCCTGCAACACTTGGGGTTTCCTACGGAGCCCTGGTGCTGCTGAGTGCTCTGGTGCTCTCTGCCCACCAGCAGGCTGTGAAACTTGCTGCTAAGTGAAACTGGCTTGTGACTCCAAAGTAGGCACTGTAGAGGGAGGTAGATAGAAGACAGGCCCTGGATGTATTGCAGAGAGTAGGCTGAACACACAAGGGAAATGCCCTTTCCCTCCAAAGCGCTGCAGGAATCCCCCGCTTGGATAGATGAGGCTCTCCCCTTCTAGGAGAAGTGAAGAGGTGGTTTGTGGTGTGGCTGCTTTAGCATTGGAAAAATCAGCTAAAGATTTCCAGCTGTGAGTCGAGGGGAAATTTGTCTTCTTCCCCTCTAGTCAGGGCATAGTGCAGAGAGTCCAGGGAAGGAGGTAGGCTGCTGTGGGTTGAGCAGTGCAGACTGCTGTGAAGTGCTCACAGGGAGAGGTAATGGTCTCAAAGCAGCTGTGAGACAGGAGTCGATGTAGACTTTTCCCTGATTTGCATTCATTCCCTCTTCTGCCTTCATTCTAAACAGTCCTCATCACAGCCTGCCTCTCCTGCTGCCCCTTCCCCTTCCAAGATGGACCTGGAGCAGCAACAGCACACGCCGCTTTTTGGAACTCCTCCACCTCCTCTTCCAGTTCCCTCAGTCCCAATGAAAGAGCCACCACCAGGCTATGAAGAGGCCGTGAAACAACAGCCAAAGGCCCAGGTGAGAACAGTTATTCTCCCTGGTTTCCTTGGAGAGCAGATGAAAAATTGCCATTGTTAATCTACTTAGTTTCTTCATGTGGGCTAGTGATAGGGAATGGAGACACAACTGCACCTTTCTTGTCAAATTTCCTCTGGAGGGTTTGGGGGTGGACCCTCAATCACAGGTGAAAAATCCCAAGCAAATAATTGCTGTTGCTGACCATACTTTCCCAGCCAGTAACAGCCTGGGCTACAGAGGACTCTGGTGCCATGTCATGGTGTGCTCATTCTTGCTAGAACACAGCCCTGTCCCTGGGGCAAAGGAGAGCCAGCAGCCAAGGGTGCTGCTGGAGGTGGAAGTTCCCCTGGTAAATAGGAAGCTAATCCTGCACTTGCTCTTCGCAGGAGAATGGCTGTTCCAGCCAGCACATGGATGACCTGTTTGATATCCTCATTGAAAGTGGAGGTAAGGAGATAAAGCCAGCATTTCCCTGGGTCTGAGTCTGGGGATTGCAGAGCACAGAGGGGAGAGTCTGTCATGACCTCACTCTTTTCTCTGGTGTCCCTTCCAGTGCCTTTAGCAATGGCAGTAGTCATTAAAGCACTGAGGGAGATGTCAGTCAGGCCTTAATATGATTCTGTGATTCTTGATGGCTCTGCTGCATCAGATTCAGGCACATCGCTTCTGAGATACTGGACAGAGATGGGATTTTGTGGAGGTGGGCTGAAAACTCCCCATAGTGAGGCAAGCATGGCCACAGGATGTTTCCTCATCCCAGCTGGTGGTCAGTAATGGCTTAGTCTGGGGGAGTCTGTGGCCCTGGTGGCTGGGAGGGATCCTTCTGGTGCTCAGCCACACTTTTCCTTTACCTGTTTGTTCCCTCTACAGAGATTTCTGCTGACTTCAAGGATCAGTCGTCTCCAGCTGGGAAAGAACCACCTGTGGCCCCAGCCTGCTCCTCACCGCCCAGCAGCCACCACTCCTCTGAGCTGGCGGTGCCGGTGTCCCTGGGGCAGCCGGTGCTCGTGGGGCGGCTGGAGGACTTCCTGGAGAGCAGCACCGGCCTCCCGCTGCTGACAGCAGGCCACGACGGGCCAGAGCCCCTGTCCCTCATTGATGACCTCCACAGTGAGATGCTGAGCAGCTCGGCCATCCTGGACCACCCGCCTTCACCTATGGACACCTCGGAATTGCACTTTGCTCACGAGCCGTCTGGGGGCATAGCCCTGGATCTGGCTGAGGCTAACTTGGACAGCATGGACTGGCTGGAGCTGCCAGGGGGTTCTGTCATGAGCCTGGCTCCCCTGAGCACCACGGCTCCCAGCCTCTTTTCCACAGACTTTCTTGATGGACATGATCTGCAGCTGCACTGGGATTCTTGCTTGTAATTCTGTGAGCAGAGACTGAAGGGAATGGGTATGGGAGGGCAAAGGCATGCAGAGGGAAGAGGCCAGTCAACCAAAAAAAAAAAAAAAAAAAAGAGCTCCTAGAATTTGTACTCCTCCCCTAACAGTATCCTTCCTGCGTGAAGCTGGCAGTGAGCCAGGCCAGACAGGGAGAATGGCTGCTGGGGGGCACAAGAGGCAGGAGGAGTTGTGGGGCTGGTGGCCTCCTGCCCACTCCACACAGCCTGGCCCAGCCAGGGTGAGAACAGAGCCAGCAGCCCCTGTTCCTCCAGGCAGGAGCAATGGCAGCACGTTGTTCCCTCATGTGGGACAGAGCATGACTGGGCCTGAGCTGTTTCCAGAAGCAGCACTCTGTGCTGTCCCGGGATTGGCGGATAAAGGGGGTTGTGCTGCCCCAGCACAGTCAGTCTTAACGGTTGTGGAAGGGGATTCTACCTCTGGAGCAGGACACAAAGGCAGGAGGGCTGCCTGGGGCCCAGAGCAGCTGCCCTCTGCACCACCTGCCATCTGTCAGGGGAGGGTCTGATCTGCCACAGGGCTGGGAAGAGCTGGGCAGAACAGGCACCTTCTCTAAATGTAGCCAAAGGGAACCAGGGCTCCCCACTCACCTGGTATCGTCTAAGCTGGTTTCCCAAATATTGCTGAGCTTGGCAGAGGCCTGCTGCCCTGCCTGCTAGCTTCACTTGCTTTGGGCTGCAAAAGTTTTTTAAGGTGCTAAAATCAGGTCCTTATATGTTAAAACTGCTGTCAGGCACAGGCCACTGCCCCCAGCTCCCACGGCACTCGTGACATCCCCAGATGACCTGGGCAGTCAGCCTGGGCAGGGACACGAAAGCGCCTGCGTGTCCCGTGGAGCAGGTGAGGGGCACAGCTGGCAATCAGTAACATATCATTGGGGGCCATGTGCAATCTGTCTCCTGCCTTCGCTGTGTTGATGCTTCACTGTGGCACGTGCCCCAGTGGAAAGCAGCAGCTGGGGATGGAGGTTGGACCCCATAGGCAAGGAAGGGGAAGTGGGACTGCATGAGTAGTGTTGTGTGGCACAGGTCTTGGCTCAGTGACTGTGAGGGCCCCTTCCTGGGGAGGAGCCTGAAAGCAAGTATTGGGCAACTGACCTCTGCTCTTCCCTCCCTCCAGTCCCACAAAGTAAAAGGCAAAAGTAAATGGCTGCTTACTTTGAGCTGGTGCTCTGTGTCCCTGTAGGGGCCCAGGCTGGTGCCTTGGGGGAACTGCAGACCGAGGAGTGGGTTGACAAGCCCCCACGACCCCGGAGCCATGACAATGCTATTCCTTGAGCAGGCTCTGTGGTAGAACACCAGGCCTGTGGCTCGCTCTTGTGCTATTACTCCTGTTACTTTAGAATTTCACAGCCACACTGAGCAGGTGTGACATGGCTTACATGGATGTGGCCACCTTACCACAAGGCTGTCCCTGCTTTGGCCCTGAGCTGGGCCAGGCTGCTCACGCTGAGTGAGGTGGGGGAAGCTGTGGCTTCTGAAGTCATGCAGACTGAGGTACTGACCTGCTCAGGCAATGAAAGGATCAGCTGCCATCCTTCTCAGTTTCTGAGGATGCTGTCCCCACCTTTCCCCTGCGCTGCGCTGCAGAGCTTCCTGCTGGGGAGGGGTAGCTGTGAGCCACGTGCTGCTTCCCTGCAGCTTTGGTACCTGGTCCTCTTCCCAGGGAGAGGCTGTGCCACAGGGGTGCTGGTACCTCTGCTCCATGGTGAGGCAGGTGAATGTCAGCCCTGCACAATGTGTTCTCCCTCAGCCACTGAACTGGCAGGAGGGTAGGGTCATGCCTGTTTGCAGCTGAGATACTCCTGCTTTCCTGAGCCCTTTGCTTGTTAACTGCATGGGGAGCCACTTTCTTAATCATTTGCAAGGGAAGCCTGCTGGCAGCTTCCTTTCTTTCCCCTCCTCTCTCCTCTGGCCCTGAGCTGTAAGCAAGTTGGAGCCTCTTATCTGCCTCCCTCAGTGTCCGGGCTGGGGAGGATACCACCCCCCTTCCCCACAGACTTTCTCTTCCTCAAGCTACAGTGTCACAGCCTAAAAATCATAATAAAAGAGTCTAGTGGGCACTCCCTTTTATCCTCCTGAGCCTTCCCTGAATTCTCTCCTGGTGCAACCCAGGTGCTCACTGGGAGCAGTGAGTATTTAGCAATCACCTTACAGAGCTTTCAACAGTCTGCCAGGGCAGCTGCCCAGCTGTGGGGGGCAAGAGGCAAGGAGTTTCTAAGGAGGAAAGTGTGGGAGGACCTCTGAGATGCTAGGGGGAAAAAAGTGAGGCTGCCTGTTTGTCAGACTCAAGCAAAATCAGATTATTCTAGCCCATAGTTGCAGTATACCACACAAAAACCAGCTGTGTGATTTCTTTGGTACAAATAATTACAATTCTGCAACTATTAAATAAAGGAGGAAATTATCAATAAAGTGCAGTGAGCTCTTAGAGGAAGGTGGGAGCACTCCAGCTGCAGTCCTGGCCTGACCCAGCCCCGCTTCCTTGCCTGGGCCAGGTACTCCAGTGATTGGCAGAGATGCCAATGCCTAATAGCAGTGTAGCCCTTTCCAGAGATTGCTGGTGGAAGGCTGATTCCCTTTCACCTTCATCCATCCACCATCAGGAATTTCGTGACACTGACTTTGCCCAACATACTTGCATTGGCTGAAGAGCTTCAAGAAGTCCAGATGATAGAGAACCATGAGCCTCATGTCCTGAGGAGCCTGGCTGACCTGTGGGAGCCCCTGTGCACAAGGGGCTTCTGCCAGGAGAGTGAGCACTAACCCTGTGTGTGTAGGCAGAAGGGAAGGTGGTGCCTCAGCCCCAGAAATGTTAGAAAGTCTTTTCCCCAAACAGTGCCCAGAGCAGGCTTGCCCAGTTCTCTGCTTTCTTACTATTATTTCTTTGAATAATAGTTCAATAGTTCTTTGTTGGAAGAGGTATTCCCCTGGACATACATTTTTGCACCCATTGGGAAAAAAAAAAGTCTGATGTTCTGACTCTACCTTGAATGTAATCCTGAATCTTTCTGCTGTAACCACTACTTGTTTGTAATGTGTATTTGACTAGCACGCACTCTCCCTTCCACTATGCAGCCAATGGCGAGGAGTGATCAGCACCATCAGAGTTGGATGGTGTTGGGGGGCATCAGATCCAGAGCGAGTATTCAACTGGAAAAGGATAAAAGTGACAAGTTAATGGGGGAGAGAATGGATCTTTAAATTTAATTATTTTTTCAGTTACAAATATTTGAAGAAAAAAAGTCCATTTTATTAAAAAAATTCCAAACAGCCACGTTCTCAAAAACTTCTCTGCTATGCTGGTGGGAAGGCTTGGGGCCATTCTGCCTTTTCCAGCTAAGGGTGGGTGATCCCTCTGTGTCTTTCTCAAACCTGAAAAAAGCAGCTTAAGTGGTGATGGCTCAGCTGCCTGGAGATTCCCTCAGTGTATGGAAATGACCTAACCTGCAACCAGAAGCAGGTTTTACCAGGGACAGCTGTTAGTCTCCCCCAGCCCAGCAGTCCGGTCAGGACTACAGGTGGTGGTGAGGTGACATTGCCCCTTCCACAGCCACATTCCAAAGGAATTACCTTCACTGAAGACACTCATGTTCAAATCAGATCATACACTGTAACTTCCATCCTCCCACAAGCTTGGACTTCTAAACACAGTTCTCCCAAGTTCTCCCAGTGCCCTGTTACTGTCCCACTTCACAGCTCAGCTTACACCTTCTTTTTCCAGAGACACTTCTTGTACAGACAACACTGCTGTCCCCACCACCCAGCCCTGCTTTCTGCTAGGCCCTCTGCCTTTCCTAAGGGTCCTCCCCCTGCAGTGTCCCTACAACCCATAGTTTCCAGTATTTCTGGCTTTTCTGGGGCTCTGCTGTGGACCTGCTCTTAGGGCTGGTGGCAGCAGAACTGGCTCTGCCCTGGCTGCTACCTGACCTTGTGGGCTGCTCCAATGCAAGGAGCTCCCTTGGTGCCAGCACAGAAATGGGATCACCATTGTCAAATGCAAGAAAGGAAAAATTAAACCAAGTCCTGGCCCTGTCAAAAAAACATAAAGCCCAACACTCTCCCAAGACACAGTTTTTATTTACAAACCTACCAAATAAAGTAAAGTAAGAATCTAATGTCATCCCATTAGTAGTTTGTGCTCACAGACAAGCGCTTTCAGTAGAAAGTCACAGACTCCATATCCAGAGCCACCACCACAAAGCAGCAATTCTCCACTCCTGACCCGTGTCCCCGTTGCCATCGCAGGGCAAGGAGGATGGGTTAGTCTCCCTGAGCCAGCTCCAACCTAAACCTTGTCCTGAGCTACAACAGTGCCAAAATATACATGTTCCTGGAGTAAATTTACAGCTTTTTGGTTAACAGTAAAAATCATCTAGAGATTAAAATGACAGCATGAAACACTCTTGTTTAGAGGAGAGGTGGTTTTTGTCTTCTCCCAGAGTAGACAATGACCATCCCCTAAGGCTGTTACAGTGGTAACAGGCTGGTAAATTTGGGCAACTCCTGTCAACACCCCACACCAGTGCCAGTGAGGTGGGATGAAACTGATGCCAGTTCCCCTTTCTTAGCTCCAGGTCAAAGGAACTTGTCCACATGTCCCCCAGCACAGGAGAGCCCTTGGCTGGCATGGAGGGGATGTGCTCTCCCTGCTCCTGTACAGCAGTGAGTCTCTCACCAGCACAATTCCACATGCAGCTGCAGTGCCAACTGTCAATGGCACCAGCTTTAATGGATCAAAGCTGCCCCACAAGGGCCATCTCTCCCTCACAACTCCAGCTCCATGCTCACATCCCCACATATCACTGCCGGCCCATGGGGCAGGGCACAGTGGCTCCAGCCAGGCTGCTCCCCTGGGCACTGGTGGGGAGGCAGGGCTGAGGAAAGCAAAAAATGGGGGTGGCAGAATATGGAAAGCTGGGAGGGGGCACTTGCTTTTTGTAGCCAGAACACACTTGTACCTTTGCAGCATCACCCTCAACTATCAGCCCCCTCGGGTCTGCAGCTCAGCATCTCAGCACTGCTCCATCTGTCCCAGGTGGTTTGGCAGCCCCCGGGGGGGATTTTGTCACAGATACAACTGGGTGGGGTAGGGAAGGGCAGAGGGTGAGACATGAGGGGGTGGAGGAGAAGACTGTGGCCATCGAGAAGGTCCCCAGGATGGGTGGGGTGGGGGGTCACCCATCTATATCCCAGCTGAAGAGATGGTGCTTCACGAGCATGTCCTGCACCCCTTCCTTCAGCGGCTTCTTCTCCTTCTCCTGCAGGATGACACAAAGACCCGGGTCAGTGCCCACATCCAGAAAAGGGGAGGCTGTGTCTGTGGGCAGAGTCTGAGCATGCTAAGGCTCTGGCAACCAGACAGAGCAGCTTCCTGCACTTCCCACCTTTGCACAGCTAGCACAGGGAGAGGCCTTTGGTTTGGAGAGCATGGGGGAAAGGGGAAGCCTGTCACTTCCCTCTGCCCCACATGGGCAAGGCAGGCAGACCCCTCTGCCACCACTGCCCCACAGCTCCTGCTGCACAGCCTGCCCTAGCAAGGAAAGCAGCCCCATCCACAGCCTCTGGAGCTGGCTCCAGAGAAGGCAGAGAATGGGCTGAAGCACAAAGCTGGGAGAGGGAGGCAGTTAAGTGAAGCCCCTGGTTCAGTGAGAGAATGAGGGATGCTACCTACTCACCTCCCTCTTTATTGGCAGCTCCCAGTCCTGCGAGAGGCTGAAAGCAAATTTGCCGAGGACTCTGCAACAAAGCCAAAAGAGAGCAATGTTAAAACAGATCCCCCAGACCACACTCCCACCCCACAACTGCTGCCCCAGGCACACAAATACACTGCCTCCCCAGCTTATCCTGGCATGCCACTAAGCTTACAAGGATGAAATTCCTTGTTTGATGGTGTTGAAAAGACAGCAGCAATCAGTCATTCCCTGTTTCTCCTCCTCGCTGGGCTTCACATCCTCCCAGGCCCAGGCTGGAAGAAGGAGCTTGAAGATGTGACTCAAGTGCAGCCCCTACAGAGCCTGGTGCAGCAGCACAGGGAGGCACAGGCAGCCACGGGCTCTAGGGGACTGCAGATACGCCTGGCTGAGGGCTGCAATGGCAGACGGCAGGTTCCTCTCCAGAAAGCAGACCCTTCCTGCAGCACCTCAGAGTTCTGCAGCACCCTCCCTCTTCCTGGAGCAAGAGAAGTGTCCTGCAGCAGAAGTGCTCTAAGGGGCATGGGGAGCTCCCTTGCTGGCTGGGAGAAGTAAGATGTAGGACATGAACCAGTCCCCCTTGGTCCTTTGGCTATGCCCAACTGGCACTGCCCCTATTCTGTGGGACATGGCAGCCCAAAGGTGGCAGAAACCCTCTCCCATTCAGCAGCAGGTTGAGAACATGACACCCTGCAGTGTGTGCACACAGGCCTGCTCTGGCTACAGATGCTCCCAATGGGACCTGAGCCAAGTGGGTGGTGCACACAAAAGCCAGCTTCCACTGAACCCCAGCAGGAACCAGGCTGGAGCAGGTGATGGCTGGGGATGTGCCTTCCAGTTCCTGGGACTTCACCTGGCTTTGCAGAGTGCAGGAGGGTCAGGAGCATGGATGCCTGGAGCCCCAGGGATGTGTGCCCTGGGCTCCAAGTGACTGCCTTGTGCAAGCTCGGGCACTGAAGCTGCTTTCAGCCCCTGACACCACTCCCTCACCTAACCAGGGAAATCAGTGGGTGATGGACTCCTTCCCAGCCAATGACTGTCCAACTGTCTCCCTAGCACTTTCCCTACTCCCTGCTTGGACTTAAGAGTACCTAGCAAAGGACACCGAGAGGCAGTGGGGTTGAAAAGGCAGACTCTTCATCAAAGTAGGTTTACAGCAGGAGGCTGCTAGCAGGCAATGACTGCCTGCTTGTCACAACAGGACTCCAGAAGCCAAGCTCTGCTCTTGGATCAGGCAAGCACAGTGCCTCACAAATAAACTGTCCAGAGATTTCCTGCTGTCTCAGCACACAGCAGGAAATCTATATGGCTGAGATGTCTGGGCAGCCCATGCTGCAACTCACTGGAGAGGGCCCAAACCCAGCCATAGTAAGGGCCACCTCCTGCAAAAGAGGAAATCTATTCTAGACACTGGCATAGGGACATGCCATTGGGACACTCACCTCAGCTCACATTTGATCTGCACCCAGCCAGGACTGCGCAGGAATGACCAGGGATGGAACCACTTCTCCACAGTCTGCAGACTTGAGCACAGCACCTCCAGCCACAAATGCAACACCTGCTCACTGCAACAATGGGGTACAGGCTTGTTACTCAGCTGCAGCCAGGAAGGAAACCCCGTCCCTCTGGGGTAGTCTATTTTTGGCCCAAGCCTTGACCCCCATCCACAGCCCTGTCCCCACTGGGAACAGGATAACCCCATAAACTTGTGTGAGCCACCCCACACAACAGGAGCTCCTTCTTCCAGCTAGGAATCAGGCCAGCACAACACACAAGGAACAAGTCTCTCCCAGTGGTTGCAGTGAGAGGGGAGAAAAACAATGCTGTGGCCTAAGAGTGAAACCACTGCTACCCTTAAGCCCACTCTGCCCGTTCCCAAGCTCTTTGCAGCCAAAATGCTGAGGGTACCAAGGCCAGATGACTCACTTGAGTCCAACACAGATGAGAGAACGAAGCTTCACATCCATCTGTGCATGTGCAGCATCGTGTGTCATGTTCACAGCCTGAACTGCCTGTAGGGAGGGAAGGTGTGGTTACTGCTGGGCAAGCACTTCAGCAACGCAGCCAAACGCTGTCCTCCCTGGAGCTCCCCCCACCACCTGTGGCCCCTGCTAGCACCAGAGAGGCTAAGGGAAGGTATGGGAGACTCTGGATCATCTCCCTCCAACAATCTCCACAGGAAATGTCCCCAGAGTAGGAGCTGGGCTCTGGCAGGGCCTGGGGCAGCACTCACCCGGTAAAGCAGCTCCTCCGGAGTGAGGACTTTGCCATCTTCATCAAGCCTGTAAAGATCACAGCAGAGGCCCAGCTAGCTCCAGTCACACTAAGCACATGCAGGCCCTTCCTGCTTCATACCCCAACAGCTCTCGTGCTACTGCTGAGCCCAGAGGTGTCCCTGCAGCCATGAGAGCCAGATACAGACCCAGAATCAAACACAGGGGCTGCCCAGGGGAAGGGACGAGAGTCACTGCCAGCCCCAGATCAGCACAGGCACAGCAGCCTGCTGACACAACACCCACAGGAGCATGGGGCAGACCATGAGTCTTGCCAAGGTGCAGAGCAGCATCAGTTTGATGAGCATGGGGGAGCAAGGCACAGACCTGTAAGTCTTGCAGAGAACAAGGCGAGAATACACAGAGTCAAAGTCCCGTTCCACTTCCCGGCTTGCAGCCTGGAGGAGCAGAGGGACACTCAGCACACCTGCCCTACAACCAGTCACCTCAGCCCTCTGACAACACTGCCCCATGAAGGGAACTGGGACATCTCACCTCTTCAATGAACAGCCAAGGGTGGCAGGCCCCCCCCCAGCAGAGATGGCTTCTTCAATCCATGTTCAAATATGGACTTCAAGGCTGGACAGAGTGTCCCTCGCACCAAGTCTGTCACTCCCTCTGTGACAGAGTCATCTCCAGCGATGGAGTACTGAGGAAGAGGAAGAGCCAGCTCTCAGAGGGCAGAGAGATGGAAGTGGTCCACTCACCCACACCTCTGCACAGACCAATTCCACTCCCAGGTGCCTGCCAGAACCCCTTCCCTCCTCTACCTGTCATGCTCTTGCATAAGGCCCCATGTTCTGTGCTACTGCAGGGGATCTCCTGGGATCTTTGTGTATAGGTGGAGCCCAAAAGACCACACAAGTGACCCCAGCACCATCCTGGCAGCATTCAGCACACAGGAATGTGATGGTGTGATGCTGATTGAGCTAAAGTGTGGAGAGGGACTTGCACTGAAGGTCTCTGGGACTCTGTAAGCTGCTAAAAGTCATTACAAACAGAACCAAATAAGAATTTCCAGGTCAGGGGGTACACCACTTTGAGGTATCACACTGACACTCTGCTAACACCCGTAAGTGGGATCCTCTCTGTTTCCACAGTTAGGAGGAGAAACACTCAGCATGCAGGACATTTCTCTGCACAGAGAGGTGATCTGCATCTAAGGAGCCAGCCCTGAGAGAGGGGAAGGAAGCAATATGTCAATACTGACATCTCTCTGGGGGCTTCTCTAGGGGGACTTGGGTCAGCCTTTGAGCTCTTCCTCACTCCCCAGATGCTGAGAAGAAAGAGAACCAGACCTTCTCCACTTCCCCTGAAAACTGCTGAGGTCAACAGCTGCTGACGTTTGTCTCATACACACTACCCAAATCTTGAGGACATATTGAAGTATCTGCTATAGATAAGTGCCATCCCATCACTGCCAGCTGTAAGAGGAACTAAGACAGATTGTCCCCTTGGACACAGCTGCTTGGGAAGAATTTACTGTCATGGTCACAAAGCATGAGCAGGATCCACAGGTACAGCCTCAAAGGAGTAAAAGAACACAGGCAGCTGGGAGTAGATAGCATCATTGCCCTGCTTTCTCATCTCTAGGGTCCTTGCAACCCCAGGCATTCCACACAGGTGCCTCGGCAGCCCTCTGGGGCCCTCATTCTCCATTTGGCCAGCATGAGGAAGTTGAGCAAACAGGCTTAGGAAGATAGGCTGCCTGATCACATCACAAAGCACTCAATGGCCAGAGAAAGCAAACAGACTGAAGGAGGGCAATCTATGGCTCTTTTCATCTGTGTTTTTTTCAGTTATGACATAACCCTTTTTTTAAATGTGAAGGGTTTTTTTGTAATGGTGGGGTTTTGAGGTACCTCTTTACTCCGCTCATCCAAGATCTCCACAAATTTTGCAGGAAACCAACCTACAAAGAGTGAACAAAGAGATGAGCCTGACAAAGATACTGAGAAATCCTTACACAAAGCCCAGTGGGAGCTGAGATAAAAATCAGAGTTCATAGGGCCTACCCCCAAAGAAGGAAGCAAACTGCCTCAAAATCACAAAAACTAAGGCAGTTGCACAAGAAAGTCAATTGCAGGACACTGCTCATATGCAGCAGTGGTGGCATGCACCCAACCACCCCATGCCAGGAGGATGGAGCCTAAACTTGCTGCTTGCAAGAAGTAACCGGGTCACTGCTGCATGACTGCTCTCATACGTTTGCTTTGCCCCTGGTGGATACTCTGGGTACCTGGCAGAGCCTTTGCTGCCAGAGCAGTTGTTGTAGATGTTGTTTGCATCTGGCCCCACTCTCCCCAGTGCAACCCATCCTGTTCTCACCTCTCAGTCCATTCAGCTCTCCCACCCAACAGTGCTCATCCTTCTGGGAAATGATCTGAAAAAGAGGGAATGGAAAATACCAGTTGAAGAGGTTGCAGTGGCAGGAGGGCTATAGCTGCCTGGCTGTGTGTCCACAATGAGGAACTGCTTTCTTCTCAACTGCTTTGCCAATGTTCTCTTTTCACATGGCCCAGGGCCTTCAAGGGCACAAAGCTACTGCAAACATCCTCTTCTCCCCAGTTTTAGATGGGATGCTCACAGCTGAATGCAAATGGATGCTTTTACAGTCGTATCACAGTTCAGTGTGCAGTGTTAAATGGGGACTTGGGTTGGACCAAATCCATCTTTTGCACAGCCATGCAGCAGCCAGGAAAGGATCCTGGTGGTGGCAGCGAGAATGACCCACAAGACAATACTCAAGAGAAACACACTGCCTCATCCCCAGGCAGTTCCTAGGAGCACCAGCTGCTTCTCTTGGGCCCCTAAATGGGCTCTTATCTCCTCCCTTCTTTCCCCTGCAGGAGAGGTAGCACAGTGGCCCAGACAAGCTGGGTCTGCTTGTCCCCTGTGATGCCTGTCCACAGCCTGACACACCGTAATGATGTCGTTCTTGCGGAAGCCCAGCTCGTCATCATCGTGGCGCTCAAAATCCAGCAGTGCCTTGGCTCGGCGGCGCCGGTTGCGGGAACAGGCCACGTAATTCTCGTGGTCCCGCTGGTGGCTCTCCATGCTGTAGTCTGGGGTCAGATCCTAGCAGGTACACACACGAGAGCAGAGAGGAATCAAAGTCCACAGGTGACTCCTGGCTATCTGCCAAAGCTTGCCTGCTCTTGTTTCCAAACCTTTTCCTGCTCCTAGACAGCAGACAACCTCTCAGCACAGCCCTCCACCACAGATGAATTAAGCAAGCCTCACCCTCCAGCCATTACACCTGGCATGCTCTTTCTCAAGCCCACACTTAAGAGCATTTGAACAGCCATGTCCTGTGTTGAACACTCAAAACCCATGCCTGGAGCACTTAGCAGTGCAGATCCAGCTGTTTCCACTCACAATTACGCAGTTCTTGGGATCCACACACTGGAAGTGCCGTGCCACCTGGAGAATGGCCTCACGCAGGTCAGCCACCAGCTCTGTCTGCTTGATGTTCTTGGCTTTCAGTGCCTCCAGATCATCATCCCCTGGTGGAGCCCATGCAGCCAGAGGGGAAGCAATGGAAATAAAGCAAGTACATGGTATTTATTTTTTGTTCCTGTTAGAAATTACTGGTTCTGAAGAAACCAAAATGCCTAACATCAAAAGTACCTAAACTAAGGCAGGTACTTACTGCCAATCTATTCAATAATGTAAATAGTACATACCAATCTGACTGCATCAAAGTTTAAGGAGAAGATACTTCAATCCGAATATGGAACTGGAATATGCCATCTTTGATCTGCCTGGGAAACTCAGTATACCAAAGTACTACTTTAGGGAAGTGTGTGTAAGATATGGTCAGCTGAAAGGTGGGACACAAGACTGGGGAACTTGCAGTAATTCCCTTCAACTGACATTCTCTTGAAACTGAATCACATTTTGGTTGAATTACTTTTGATATTTGTATAATTCATAGGCTGAGAGTACATTCTTCACTGAGTCTTGGAAAAGATCTGGAAAACCAAGACAGCCTATTTTCTTGTCCCAGTTATGAAGTCAGAGCCATAAGAGACCTCAACCTCCCTAAGAGCCAGACTTCAAATGTTTGGGGTGTACAGAAATGGTTATGAGCCCAAAGTAAAAGTTACCAAAGCATCTTTTAACTATCACTAATTCCCCCAGGAGCTTTGACAGCCTGTGTCTATTACCTTATGCAGAAAGATACCTGATAGGGTGGATTCTTTAGACACTTAATGTATCTACATGCCTTAAATATTGGGTACATGATGTTTCAGGACAATGAACCATTTCCTTATTTTCCTTATTTAAAAAAATAATTTTCTATTAAATCCAAAGTGTACTTTCATATATCTGTTTTTGCTCCCTCTATAATATACTGAAGATGTGGTAGCTTGATTAACATAATTAACATTTAAACTGATGTATTTTTTCACAGAACTTCAATGTTTGTACAAACACAGCTTTTATTCAGGAGCCAAATAAATCATTGTCTAGCAAATTAGTACTCTGTTTATCTTCTAGTAGCATTATAGAAAACCATATAAATAAAGTGTGGCCTGAGCTACAACTGCTGCAACAGCTATACACACATTAAACTTCTGCTAATTGAAAAGTGATTAAGAGTACCTTTTAATCATGTGATCCTAATTAAAAAGACCCAAACTTTAGAAACATAAACAAAAGCATAACATTAGATGGAAAACAATTATAAAAATAATTTTATATTTGCTACATTAAATTATTTGAGATACATCACATATAGAGAGCTTAAGAGAAAACTGAACTTTGTTTCTGAACAAGAAAAATTGTGAGGCATAGTTACTCTCAGTCCAAGCAATAGAAAAATAACAAAATCTCCTCCTCTATATCCAGGGGCAGGTACAGGACATGCCAGTGCTCTCACGATTCAGAGATGCAAAGACTGAAGATAGATAGGTGAGCACCTAGATGTCAGGGGCTCCCAGAAATTTCATGCTGCTAAAATGGAATGCGACTAGAGGAGAAACTAAACCACAGCTACACTAGCTCTGTGGGCTGCTCTCATTTACATAGATCATTGATTCTTTCTGTCATCTCTCAGTCCCATCTGGCCAAAACACCATGCCTAGACAAACACAAGCAGGAGATGTGGGAAGCAAGTTCCACAATTTCTGACCTTAGGGTGGGCATACTAAGAGGAAAGCAGCTGTTGTGTCCCCTAGACTCACCTCACTGCACTCAACACGTGCACTTTCAAACTCCAACACCCACCTTTCCAAACAGGAAACCACACTGCACCATCAGCCACACGTGAGGAAGCTCTACTGTGAGCCTGCAAAGACTGACAAGCTGCACAGCTCTGCCCAGGAGAATGCAGAAGAATGCTTCTTCTGCATTCCCTTGCTGCAATGCCCACACAACAGGAAAACACCTCTTGCATGTTCTGCTCTCCACCAAATAATCTTTCCTTATTTGTTTCTCTTCCTGCATTGTAAATCTAGTTCAGCTCTTTGAATCTCAGCTACAGAAAGCCCTGACCAACCTGATCTAGCATGAGCAAGAGTCTGCTTCAAGCAGGAGATGTTGGAATACAGACACTGAGAGGTCTCTTCTAAACAGTGCTCCTGTGATTCTATTACTCCTGCCCAAGTTACTACCACATCTGAATTAACTCTAAGGAAGAAGAATTAACCTCTGGGTAAGTTCTCCTTCCCTCCCAGATGAGGAAAGTAAGTACCAGTACTACACACTAACTACCACAGGCAGCAGACTACATTTAGGATTGATTGTCAGTTCCCAGTAGAGGGTGAATTTATCACATACAAGCTTTCCTTCCTCTCACTTGGGCTGAATTTTTCCATTGTGGTCAACTGCTGCAGGATGACAACTTCTCAGTTTTAACCAACATTTTAAATATTAAGAATAATGTTAGGTAAAACACATGATGGTCATTGTACAGAAGCCCCACTAAAATGATAAAACCCTATCAATTATCTCTGTTTAACCACTGCTATATTTTGAAGCTTGAACTTAAAATTTATCTTTGTGCAAATGCATAACTCACTATCGCCTCCATGAAAATACTCAAACTGTCAAGGAGACTGAGACACAAGAAAGGTGTTTGAGGCAGCCAAATTCCCAGCAAGTTCAGTCTGTACCAACTGTATGATAACATTACATACAAAAGCTCTGAGTTTAGGTTGCACAAGCAACTTTCCTGTGTTTCTTCACTTCTGCATGCTTGACTTTACAGCATCGTGGGTATTCCACCATCATTTTTATATGTAATGTTCTATGTGCTTGTAGGAAACGTGTGACAATATATCAGCTTCCTGGAGAACATCAGAAAAGCTCTTCTCTGGAAAGACCAGTAAAGCCCATTTTTAGATTTATTCAGGCCATTTCAACAACAACAGAAACACTGTCTGAGCCCTGTAAATTCAGTACATTGTCTTCTTCCGGAAAAACAATTCCTGTGGTCACATGTGGCAATTTTAAGAAGGCTAGCCAATTTCAAGGTGCTGACAGTGAGACTTACAGCAGAAAGGGCTCTTGTAAGTAAATAAATAAGTTACTCTTAAACCCCTCCAAAAGCTATTCTGACTGTGCCCTTTCTGGACATATGCTGACTTAGCTCATAAGTGAAGAAAATTAAGAGTTAAAAGCAAGACTTCCCGTTGTTTTTGTTGAAGTCAGAACATCTAACTCTCAGAATAAGTAAGGGAAAACATAATGATCCTTTCCTTTATAATTTTGATGGATGACACACTAGACATCCTGCCCTGTCTCACATATTCAGAGATGTTCCTGAACTGAGCAGAGTAAGATCAGAGAATACCACATCCAGCCTGTGGACTCCATAAGGTCTGCCAGAAAATGTGTTTGACCTGTTGGTCAGTGCAAGAAGGACATTACAGCTGGGCTGAGCTGCACATCCTGTTGGTCCACTATTCATGGACTGTCTAACCTAAAATTTACTTTGTTATGTTTCTGAGCTCATATCAAAGAAATCAAGTAGTAAACTGCACTTCTTCCCTCTCATCCTTCAGTTCTGACTCCCTTCTCTCCAATCCCTCTGTCCCAGTATTTCCCTCCTTTGCCTGCTCCCCTCCTTCCTAAGCTGCTACAGCTACCAACAATACACAAAAGGCACAGGATTGTCCTTACCAAAAAGCAGAGAGGTGATGCCGGATTTCCTGCGCTGAGTCCTGCGTCGCACAATCTGTGGGAGGGGAACAGAAAGAATGAAGTGCACATATTAGGACAGGCTTCAGAAATAAAATAAAGCAACAGTCCAGTCAGTTCTGGGAAAGGGATCCTGTCACAGACCACTAGAAGGGGCAGGGCAGTGAAGTGGCAGTATTAGACAGGAATTACTCTAGTCCTAACACATTGCATCAGCTTTACTGCTCCATCTGTTCCATGTGCAATAGGTACTTTATACATTAATTATTAAAAAAGCATAATTGAACTTCAAGAATCAACCACGATCCATGTAAATATAATAATTTTACTTTAACTCTAAATAATTTTAACTCTAATTGTATTTGTTGCAAAAAGCAGTTCCACATGTAATTGTATATACATTTCTATGTGTATGGCTATTACATTTTAGAATTGCCTGTCTTGTCTGCAACTATAGATTTTAGTCCAAGATTAAACACAGCTGCATTTTTAATTTGGCTCCTCAAAAGCAACTGCTGCTGTTTTCTGACTCTACCTCCCAAGGTTATTTTAGTGTACCAGTTTCTTATTAATGGATTAAATTCAGTTCCTACTCTGTGCTTCAAGCAAATTCTGCCAAAAGCATATGTTGTTTCTTTTAGTTTTCATTAATGAAATGCATCACATTTCATCATCACTCTCATGATGATAATTACAAACAGTGCTAATATCCCTTTCATCTGGGGATTTATCAACCAGGACAGAATTGGCAGCATGCCATTGGTGTAGGACTTCCCAATACATTTTCTTCACTGGGCAACAATTATCCCAGAACCAAAAATCCTCTCAAACAGGAGGACCTACTGCTCACAAACCATAATTGAGCGGGAATATGTAAGGAATGGTAAAAAAGGAGCAGCAGAGGCAGTGGGACTCTGTGCACTCACTTTGGATAGGTTGTTGACAGTGGTGCTGGAGTTGAGCAGCTGCCCCTGCTCAGCGATGAGGTAGGCCAGGTGTTTGCGGCGCTGGGTCTCCACCGCCACGTCCGTCAGCGAGCCAGCCACGCGCATGGCCTCTCGCAGCAACACATCTGCGTCTTCAATCTGGCTCGGGATGTCTGACAGCGTGTTGAAGATCGAGGCAGAGTTCTCAGACTGGATCAGCTCATCCTCCTGCAACAGCACAGTCATTTTTGCCTCATGAAGGAGTAACATGACAACTGTGCTCCTGAGGCTGCTAGGTGCAGTTTTACATTCAGTGTACAGCCTGGGCAGGTACAACTAGAAAATTCCATTAAAAAAACCTTCAATGGGAAAAGTCCTAGCTACTTTTGAGAGGGGAGCAGCATCTTTTACTGCTCTACTGCACTCTCCTCCTAGAATTCTAGCCGGCATTTTTTTGAATCATAGCATTCACCATTGAAATGAAATCAAATCAGCATGGAAAACCAAACTCAAACCTATTCTGCACCAACTGCTAGGACTGGTCACAGCACGGATCTTGCTAGGGATAAGAGAATGGGAGTTGCACTCCAGAGCACCTGCCATGTCAAACTGTGCTCCACCTTCCCCTTACTCCCAGCAGGATCTCCCTTGCCCTTCACACAGCAAACTGAATACAAAACTGTTTTTCACATAGAAAAGATCAGACCAGCCAAATCAAATGCAGTCAGGACAATGTTAATCTCTTAGAGCATTCAAACAATGCCATCCAAAACTTCCCAGGTGATCACAAATTTGGCTTTCTCTTTCCTCCCGGATTGTGCAAAATCAAGAGGTATCTCAGTTTATGTTTAGATAAGGTGGACCCTCAGGCTGGATCTAGACTGATTAGAAGGTGGCAGCTGATGAGGTTTAATTATGTGGCAACAAATGAGGTATGCATGGGAAACAGCAATCTCTAATTTCAGTGAAGATTTTCACAGCCTCCAGTTCCGAAGGCAGCAGGAAGTTATCTTCCCTAACACACTCCCAAGCCACATACAACTAGTGGATACAAAACCTTCTTGCCCCAAAATCTCAGAAATAAACACTGAAGTATGATAAAGGTGGGAGAGGAGATGGGAATTACCTTCATACTTAGCATGCCCAAAGTGACTTGGAACAGCACCAGAGAGCCCTCATAGAAGAAGAGGTCCCAAATACGCAGAAGCAGCTTGATGTGGACAACACTAGCGAAAGAGGTGAGGAACCAGTGCAAGGTGATCAAGGAGAGCTCTGTGAACAGAGACATGGAAAATAATCACAACAAAGGAAGTCAGTCAGCCATTGAAGGTGGACTCTCCTAAGGGCTTTCTTTCATGCATTGCCTCCAGGGTCAGGAGGTTTGCTCCTCTCCCTGGTGCTCCCCTTTGTGAAAAAAAGAACAATACTCTTTGTCTGCATGTCACCCTGGCAAGAAATTTCTAGGGCACACTTTTACCAATGTCATGCTCCTGAAGCAGCTTGTCCAGGCGGGGCAGGTACTGCACAATGAGCTGCCGCAGGACACGCTGGTCTGTCTGCACACCCATGAGGGTGGTGCTGAAGTAGGAGGCAGGAACCAATTCCTCGATGATAGCACACATCATCCAGAAGGCATCTTCCTCCTCCAAGAAGAGCAGCAGAGAGGCAGCCACCTAGGATTTTGAAGGAAGAAAAACTGAATGTTCTAAGTGGGAACTCTTAGAGTAGAGAGTAGAGAAAAACTGCATGTTCTATGAGTAGAACTCTTTCCCCACTTTCTCACATGGAGAGATGGACCAGTATCTAGGTGACAAAAATCTTCCTTCTGCAGGAGCTCTACTGCAGTCTTCACTGAAGGGATTTCTCCTCAGTATAACGACTGCTCCCTCCCCAACAGATGGATCACAGTCTTCTGTATCTTTGGATGTGTGGTACTACTCTACTCTCCCTTCTTTAGGAAAAGTATTCCAGGTGGAAGGGATTTCTTTTCAGCTCACGTGGAGACCACAGTATCTGGCAGCACTACCTCAAATAATCTGCTGTAGTGTAGCAACCAGATACAAACTGATCCGTATCACAAAGACACTGTAAAAGCAGGTTACCATGCCAGTGCCCTGACAATATCCAATGTCTGGGTAGAGCCAGGCAAGTCCCCGTAGTATCCTGCGCAGCCGTGGCACCCCGATGCTGTTCATATTGGAGAAGCAGGCGTTGCTGGGCATTGTCCGTAGCAAGTCCTTTTCAATCTGTCAGGCAGCCATAAACAAGGACAGAGTCAGCTTGCAGCATCTGAAAAATGGCCTTCAACTCTCTGCACTTCCCCTGGCCCCATGCCTCAGGGAACTCTGACTCCCCACATCCACCTGTAAATCCTCAGGCACCAAAGAAGATGTCCCTGTCCAAGCATCCAGGGTGAGTTTAACAGCCTTCAAAGACATGTCAGAAAATGCCAGTGAAGACAGTGGCTTGCCAAATCCCTAGAAATACTTGCCTAAACTCAGACCCTAGTTTCACCACTGACAATAGGAAACATAAACTAGTTGGGAATTACATCTGCCTGGATTTCAAGCATGTCTTCCCAGTGAATGTATTCCAGAGAAAAAACAACAACCTGGCCAAATCTGTGAAGTCAAAGGAAAGAGAAAACACCCTTTAATAGTCTTGCTAGTGTGCAGAAACTGTACTTGAGGGAACAAAGACAGGCCCTGAAAGCAGCTGCCACAATCTCAACAGAGGTGCATCTGTCAGCCTTGCATCTTTCCTTTCCCTCAGTGACTATGAGGATGTTTGCTGAGATGCAACTGCAGCATTTTTCTAACCCTTTTCCCGCTGTCCTAGGAAAGTGTAGAGCTAAACAATTGCTATTCCAACAAAACAGAGGAGAAATATGCTCCACAGGATTTAGCAGGACTTAACCACACATCCTCTCAACTATCCCCACTGCAGCTGTCAGGCAGACACCCCATCTTCCTCACAAAGCAGATTTTGCCCTTCTTCCCACTCAGCACTAGGAAGGATCTCCTACCTGTTTGGCAGCAATGGTTTCATCGTTAGAGCTGTTTTTCATAATATCTCGATATGACATCTCTGAGTTCCTCTTCTTCTGCAAAGCCCCTGAAAGGCGCATCCACAGCTGGGGGGACAGGGTGAACAGAGACACAAGTCAGCCACAGAAAGTCATAATTTGGCACCTGCTCAACTGCCATCTCAAGAGATCCCATTCCATGATCTCTTACTCCAGGCAGGAGTGCCTATCCAGAGGCAGCACTCTCACCTGTGGCCTCATGCTATGTGGGATGCCAGCCAGCACCAGGGAACGCAGCTTGTCTGAATGTGGCAGGGTGACCTCAATTTTGTCCCAGGTGAGGTCGCCCACATCATGGTTGTGTGTGAATTCCAGATGAGCCTGCCACTTGAGCCTCTGCTGCGGCTCCTCTGTCAGTGGGACCCCCAGAAGCTTGCTGGAGTTCGGCTCAGCACCATCTGTTTCAGCAAAGGGAAGAGAAAGAAACAGAGACAAGTGAGACAGGGTACAGGAGAGGAAATGAACACATGGCAGGGTGGGAAATAGGATAGCCATCTGAAAAATGCACATTCAAAACATTCATATCTTCCAGTCAGAGCATGGAAAGGCAAAGGTTTGTTTCTAACTGCCTACTCCATGCAGCAAATTTTATGATCATAAGCAAAAGGCTTGGGACCTTGAGAACTAAAGAAGCTGTCGGCAGGCTTCTAGTTTCTACTCACTCATGATTTAGACCACGGTGTGGCTGGAATTAAACAAGATCCTGGCAGCAGTCATCCTGCTGGGTTTTGCAGGATCTGTAAATCAGGCTGACAAAAGCACAGCAAGCCCCAGAGCTTGAAAGCAGAAGCTATATGGTCATGGAAGTAACGAGGTGAAAAATGTTAACTTTGGGGCTATTTAAGCACCAAAAACACTTTAATAAGGACACTTCCAAATTCACAATGAGAAAGCACCTTAACCTGAGGCTGGCTTCCTAAAATAGATACTTTAGCACAAGGACAGGTTTGACATAAGGCACTCTGTCCTTCATCATAAAATACACCCCTACAATGCACTCCAAATCTTTCTGCTGATTTTATAATGCACAGATGTTCTGTCTGAAAAAAATCACTATGTTCTGTCCTCATCTTCAGGTCTTTGCTTCAAAGAGGACCCTCTATGACTCAAGGTGCCTCAGGGGCACATGTGCAAACAACTTCTGCCCTTATATTATAAATTCCTACATCTCCTACTTCTTTCTCTTCCTCTTTCCTAAGGCAGCCAGCTATTGTAGTTTAATGCTCAGCTTCAACAGCACTTCATGCCTCCTCCTATTTGGTTGGCTGCCTCCATAGCTTGCAGAAAAACTAGGATGTAGGTTTCTACCCTACACTTTGCTAAGGTGGGCGGAACATACCACCACTCTCCTTGGCCATGAGTTTTTTAGCAGACAGCACATTTCACTGTGCCTGCTACTGGACACAATGGAGATCCCACTGTGAACTGGGAAAGTAGCCCTTCTCCAGCATGCAGCTACTAATGGAAATGGTAACGCCTCAACTTTTCTTCCTCTTCCCCATGGCACAGCATAAGGGTATAGAAATAATTGCTGCATAGTGTATGCTCTGGACTTTCATAAGGCCAGCACATCTAATGCACTTGATTACAAATGGTAGGACACAGAAACAGGTGGGTAGACAAGACTTAGCACAGAATGGTTGTAAAATCCTGCCACACTTAAAAGCATGGGAAGGGCTGAACACAATGCAAGTGGGAGGGACAGGACTGGATTTACCTTCCTTGTCAACTCGGAAACCGAATTCATCATAGCGGAACTCTGGCTGCTCGACGGATTCTTCTTTCTGGGAGACGTGAGGAAGGAAAACAGACATTTTCATCAGTTTATAACTGAATAACCACACAGAAACACATAGCTATTGTCTCATCCCACCACTGCCCATTCTATGCCCTTGGAGCAACTAGACCCCTTGCCCTTTAATTTTTAAAGCCTCCCACCACAATTCCCAGCTGAGGAGATGTTGCCTGTCGCTCCCATTTTGACTTGTCCATGGAAAAAATCTATACAGATTTTCCCATCAGTACTTCAGCTCAGCATCTTATCAAGATCAGAACTGCTCACCTGGAGGGACACACAGCCCTCCTCATGGACTGAGGAATATACACACACCAGCTAAAGTGGCCTCTACTGTCTGCATCACTAAAACACAGCCATCTTTCCTGTTACCTCTGCACACACACTGCAAACTCAGCTCCCTGTACCACTCCATCTCCTGCCTGTTGCTCTCAAATGTCCTTTGAAAGGCAGCAGGCAAAACTGGGATTTGCACCTGTGATGAAAGTCCAAATTATAGGCCGAAGAAACTTAAGGTCCATGACCTTAAAAAAATATCAACCTTCCTCATCTGTGCTCATGGTTGGCACTGGGGCATACTGGGGGATACACAGTGGAGATTACCTCCAGACTTTTTTTAGGAGTAAATATCTACTGCTTTCTCCTCTTTCCTGCAAGCCCACCCACAACTCCTGTGGGGACTCTTGCAAGCACTGCAACCAGGCAGCACGTAAGAAGCAAGAAGCACTGCCCATACACCTCCAACAAAAAGCTTTATTCTACTTTCAGCAAATACTGTGGCTAAATTACAAAATTCCACAGCTGCTTCCTTCCTTCCTGCTCTACCCACCTGGTGACAAGTATTTCCTGCCATGCACAAGCTGTCCAGAGTAGCTTGATGATAACAGAGGCTCCCTGAGGGTGTCAACATTTTTACAGTGGAGCAATAGTTGCAAAACAGCAGGGAAATAATTCAAAGAAGCTTCTATGTACTCTGCAAGATTCTCTTGCAAAGGCCAGGATGCAACCACAAAACCTGTAACATCCATAACCAAAACATTGGAGGAAAAGTGCACCTCTCTCTCCTTTTCCCTGTGGCTTTCAGAGACCACCAGAAAACACCGGGTTCCCCCTACTTTTGCAGAGTCAGAGAACATCCCCACCCTGTCCCACACTGTACCTGTGTGTATTTTGCCAGGATCTCCTGAGGCCAAATGCTGGGTGTGAGTGCTGAGAAGGGACCCCCAGCAGAGGGAGTGTGATGGCCTAAACAGAAAGAGATCAACACACAGCAGTGAAAGCCTGGAAGAACACCCTTGGATGATACACACTCCATACAGACTGTTCCAGCACGGGAAGGACTCACTCATCAGTTTGTTGCTACTGCTACTCTAAACATTGAGACAGCTCCCACTTCACCAGGGAAGCCAGTAATTTCACATGGTTTTGTTCATTTTTATTGGGCAAAAGAGCCAAATGGAATTACCTCTAAGAAAGTGGTTCTTAGCAAAGAGAAATAGTGTAGCTGTGAACAAGCTGTATCATCACCAAATAAGTATTACTTTTCAGAAGTAAATTCCTCCTATGGACCAGCATCAGCAGCACTCCAGAGTTTCCTGAAACTCTGTCACTAAGGCACCAGAATGGAAAATCAGAGCCCTCAGAAAGATGCTCAACTGCTCCCTTTTTCCCCAGCAGGCTGGAATATTGTCAGACCATGTATAGAGAGATGCAGCAATGAAAGTATGCCTATATTCTTGGTCTTTTGTGTTCAAGACAAGCACTCTTCCAGTCTCAGGTAGAGTCCCAGTGAACAGCTTCCCTTGGAATGCAAGCAGACATCAAGTCATGCAATTGAAGCAGATAAACATGTCCCAAGTTTTCTATTGTTCTATCAGCAACACAAAGGTCTACCTGGCCTTGCAGCATAGTCTCCCCCAGGGTTATATGCCCTAAAATAACTAGCTTGACCAGGAAGGAAGGTCTAGAAAAAAGTACAGGGTGGGAAACTTGGCTTCTTTACAAAGGAGAAGACCTAGTTTTAGCAAAGTTTCTATCTCAGAAATCCACAACTGAACTGCAGTTATTCTTCAGCATTCTGCTTGTCCAAGAGCTACAACTGTACAGCAAAAATCTCTCACAGTCATTGTGAGCCACTCACTTTGGGGAAAGTGCTGGAGGAGAACAGAATCAAGAAAATATTAAGGAAAAATGGGGAAGGCAGACCACATTTCAGCCTCCTTCTTCCTCTCTGTTCAATGGCTGAAAAAGCCTGTAAAAGAAGGAACTGAGTTTACCCTGAGTGAAAAGGCTGCTGGGTCACAAAGTTTCCTCTCTCAATCTGACCAGAAAGTATGTCATGTAAAGAATGGTTCTTGGAACCAGAAACTTTTGTTATGCATTTTCAGCTGAAGACAGAGCAAGCAACAAAATGAAAAAACTGACATAAAACTGTGTCAATTTCTGTGCACTCACCTGACATTGCACTAGGCAAGGCTGAGTGGCACAGGCGTCAGCAGGTCCAGAAAAGCTGTCCACAGAGGTGAGATGCTACACTCCTGTCATAAAAAGAAAAAAAGGGTGATGAGAGAATTCAGTTAGCATCTAAGAACATGGTAAAGGACTGACAGACCCCTTACACACAACTTCCTCACGTGAAAATTAAATTTCTTAGTATTTAAGTTCCGCCCCCATAGAGACTGGAATTTCCTTTTGGTTTCATACCTACTGATCAGCTAGAAAGAGCACACTGTAATTTGTCTTGTGGAAATAACAGCATTGCTGGTCAAAACAATGTCAAAAAAACAAGTCAACTTTTAACACATTTTCCATTGCATATTTTTAGTCCTGTATTTAATGATGTAAACTAAGAAAATACCCATACATTACCACTCTCTGAAGACACTGGCCATGGAGAAGGGACAGGAGTGATGAAAAGGGTTTAAGGGGTAATCATTAGATGCAGTAAGTCCAGAAGAGACTTTAGGAGTAGCACCACAAAGCACAGGAGTTAAGTGTATAGGGCTGCAGAATACAAGTCCCTGAAGCACGTGGATGTGGACAAGATGCTATCAAGTACCTCTGCAAAGAGTCACAAACCAGGCTCCTCTGAACTAAATCAGGCAATAGAGCTCTCCTCCTTGCTTTTCTGACACTAGTTAACAGCATATTTTATGGGGATTTCCAGGAAAACAGTGGAATAGTTCAGTAATCAGAGAGATTCTGGACTTTAAGATCAACCTTACAATTTGTGTGTGGGAGACAGCAAGAGTCACCTCTACCAAGCAGATAAAGCCCAGTGCTGGGATAGATCAGTCACTCACACTTCCTTGGGAAAGAACCTGGGAGAAACTAACATTTGCACACCTAGGATGGCTTTTCCAGCTTCCCTTTTCATTAAAGCTACTTATGACTGTAAGCTGCTAAAAGGAGGAACCCCAGGGATTCATCCCACAGGCCCTATCCAAGTTGTTTCACAGTGCTGATTAGTACAAGGTTATACTGCCTTTGCATCTCCGTGAGCTTTCCAGTGAGCACCTGCAGCCAGGAAGCAACTCGCTACAGCACTCCAAGATAAGCAGCTGCACAACACTGCAAAAGCATAAAAAACATCTGTGTCTGGGAACACAACGATAAGGTTTCCTCCTGATGGATTTAAACAGCTCTCTGCCTGAGAAAGGTCAGCCTGGATGAACAGACACACTGATCCATTCTGACACTAATGCTTAGGGCAAAATCCAGCTTTTGTTTCTGAGAAGTAGTGTTGTCCACAGGATGGTCAGTTGCATGTCCACCAGTTCTGTAAATGTTTGTGTGTTCTTCCCTACACTCCTGTCCCATTTGTTCCCTTAGCACCAACTCTTCTCAGTAGTTGAAGACATAGCAACAATTACAAAATGAGCATCTGCATGCTCATATTACATGGAAACACACAAAGCATGCATCCCAAGCAGGTAAATTGGCTGACATTACTTCCCTTTCAACTTAGCTGTGAATGCATTTTGATGCTTTTTTCACTGCCTCACAACCATGGCTGCTCTGTTCCTGAGCCTGCAGGGTGTCCTTCTCCCCTGCCTTCTTTCAGCTCAGTTAACCCTGTTTACAATGGCTTTTATTAGGCATGCAGTCACCATGTGGTATGTCTGCCACGCTTGTCAATGCCTGTGCCCCAAATCCACCTCAGTGCCTTGAGCTTGTGAGTAGAGATTCCCCTCAGCCATTATTAACCTTCATTGCATGTACAACCACTGGTGACCCAACCTGCTGTGGAAGAGCCAGGCCAGGGTGTCAGACACATGGCTGAGAAAAAAACCCATAAAAAGGGAATTAACCACAGTGCTTGGAAACAGAGCAGGAGAGTGCTTGAGTGAGTCTCTCCTTGTCCCCAGACAGGTGCAGCAGATGGAACACCCTCCCTTGTCCATGCCATCACGCCCTGACTTCTGCCTACCTGGGCATCACTCCCCTGCCTGCTCTCCTATACCTGACATTAGAGGACTGAACTTGGTGGGCAGGTTTTTCCTGCCCCTGGTTCCCATAGAAACCTTCCTGCAAGCACCCATCTGGGACAGAGGCCAGAGAGAGTGTGAGGCTCACCTTGCTGCTGGCGTGTAGAAGGGCAGGGTGAGCAGCAGGAACCACACCAAGGGAAGGCTCCTGCTGTGGCACATGGACACACTGCCCTGGGCACTGCCCTCAGAGCCAGTTGTCCCCAAGAGAAGTTGCTGAGGCCACTGAAACAGCCCTTCCAGCATCACAGGGACTGGGAAGAAGGTTCCCTGACACAGCCAGGCACCACCTCCTGCGAACCAGGAGGAGGAGATCTGACATGTGGGATTGACACAGTAAGGTCTTTCCTTTGACTGAGGGATATAAACCTAAAACAACTCTTAGTCTCTCCTAGCCAGGAGATAGCAAGTAACAGAAAGGGCTCCACAAAGCTTGTGAAACCACATGTGTGAAATTGCTGTTATTTGCAACATACACACTTCTGAAATAAATTAACAGTAAGAAATACAAAGGAAAAAATACATCAGATGAAACAAATATTAATGGCAACTCCTAAACCCTCGAGTGCTACAAAATTAAAAGCAGTTTCACCCACACATTAAGGAGCATGTCCCATGTTTAAAGGCAATTTAAATTTCTTATATGAAACCATTTTGGCTACACAACAGGTAGTCTTCATATTTTAAAATAAATGTACTTTTTGCTAAAATGCAAATAGTACCAGTTAATCACAGATTTAGTTTTTTAATTCAGAGTCCAAAACAAATCACATCATCATTGTTTCCAGCCTGCTAGAACAGAGGTGTGATGTACCTGAAAAAGAAGGCTACAATGGAAGCATGCAGTCAGCATCAGGTACATCCATTTGAAGAGCTCCACCTGCAACACCTCTGTTGGAGTTGCAAACACAGACCATGCAGGATTATGTCCAATTAGTTTATTTTTTAGTGCAGGTGTCCTTCAGAAATTGATGTTTGCAAAAGAATACTGCAAATTTACTTCCACTTGGAAATACTGCTCCTCTCCTGGACACACTAGCTCTTCCCCACAGCTGTAGCATGAGAGATTTCAATTACCTGGCTCCTGGCAAACACCAGACAGAAATTTCCTGCTGCCTGTGTTTTACCTGCTTAGCCTCTTTTGCTCAGGTGATGTCCACCTAAGCCTGTGGTGGTAGGGCCTGGATGTGCTGAGCACAAAATGACACTGTCTGGAGCCTTTCAGTAGGATGTTTATTTTGGGACAGAAACTCCTTTCCAAGAGTGTTCTTCACTCACTGATTAAAAAAAAATCCACCAAAAAGGCAGCATACCTCTAGCAGACTGTGCAGAAGACAAACATTTTACCAAGCAATGTCTTTGTATCCTGAAAACTTTACAACCAGTAACGATGCAGGAACCTCCACTGAGTATCAGCAGAAGGAACAGAACAAGCATAACAATTATTTCTAGAATAATTTTCATTCACTGTTACAGGAACTGCACCTCTGTTCTGACAGTTACAACACCTCTTCTGACAGTAAGCTAGCATGGGAAAAACTCTGTTTTCCTTTATGTTTAATGAACAGAAAGCAACAGTGTATGCAGTAAATCCCACTGCCACCTCTGGATTGTTAGCTGGTTTCCACTGTTCCCTATTCTCTTCCTTTATTAAGAAAGAAAGTTTTGGAAGAGGGAGAAGTGATTGAAAGTCACAGCACCCATCAGGAGGCTATTCACATAGGTATAGTTCTAGAAGCCTCTTCCAGCTCAGCTTTTGAAATCCCAAGTAGAATGTGTCCAATTTAATACCTCCCCCTCTCAGAAATCAGAAAAAAGCTCTACACTGAACTAGGCAGTTCAATTTTGTCTTCTCACAACCAGAAAACTCATGTTTTCCGAATTATAATCCTGATTTGCCTAATGAAAGGTCCAAGGGAACTCTCAGCAGGATGCCCGTGGCATTCCTTCCCTTCCCCCATCAACATCTCCCTCAAGTCAGGCAAAGGCGTATCCTGGAGCTAAAAATGCCATTAGTCCACAAGTCAATATTTGCTTTGCACACAGAGTCAGAAGAGAACTCCAGCTTCACAAACAAATACATAAGTGAGCAAAGAGCAGACACACACCTGACCAAGGCTCAGACAAGATGCAGAGAGCTCCTGTCCCTCACACCCTGAGAGCCCGGCTTTGTAAAATGCAGAATCCCACATGGACACTGGTTAAGGGGTCAATATGGTGTTAGTGAACCTGGCTCATCCCAAACTTCCTGTCTGAGGCTTACAAACCACGACCAGCCTCATGCTTTGGGTGTTGAGCAACACGTACAAATGCAGGCTGGAAGTGCTGAGGCGGCCTTCAGGCTTCCTCTCTATGACATGACAAGGAATGAAGAGCTGGGAACTCTAAGTGCTCTCACGCCTCTTCTTGTAGTACTGGAAGTGAACCAGAGATGCACCAGAAGCTTAGGGCAGGTCTCAAAAGGGGGATGAGAGACCTGGAGAGCAGCGAGGGGGAGGCTTGCAGAGCCAGGCACGCAGGCAAGCTGCTGAGAGGTTACACCACTGACTGCAGAGGCACCACCCAGGACTCCAGTGCTGCCCAGTCATCAACTGGGATCATATATTGACAGCAGGAATGTGGCAGGGCAAAGTGTTTCCTCCCAGCTGCCTCACGGCACTATTAGAGCAACAGAGACAGCAAAAAGTAAACTGGAACTCTGTGTCTCCTGCCATAAAGCACCCTGTGGATTCCTGCCCTCATTGGAAATGTAATTCTGTGCAGAAATGTAGCTAAAAGGTACTTCCATGCAACAGTTCTGCTCCTTGCACTGCTCGGTGTCCAGCAATGCCTGCTGCAATTACAGAGAGCTCCAGTGGAGCTGAAGCTTCTGAGCTATGTAAACTATCAGTTTACACAAAAGAACAAAACAAGTAACTTGCAGTTTTGTTCCCATTGCATCTCCATTTTGAAAATAAGCATGTGAAAAACCGGAATCCTTCTTCTTACCGCTTATGCATTGGACAGACAAACCACAGATGGAATTCCTGACCACAGTTCCGTGTCTCAACCTTGTCTCAGAAACACCCCTATGTAACACCTACTTATGCAGAATGCAGGTATCCTACACATCAACAGATATTTTATTTCCAGAGCAGAACTGCCTTTTATTTACCTGGCTCCAAAGCAAACAGCATGCCAGCTAAGCATGAACTGCACCTCTGTGGAGAAACTCTTGTTAGCTAAGATCCTTGGGATCAGAGGAAGAGTTTCCTCTTTCCCAGCACTCCCATTATTTGAGTGGTGAAAATATATGTGAAAAGAATAGAGAGTCTTGCAACAGGAGGATTACAGTTGAGTACAAGAACAAGTTTTTGGAGTTTTCTATCTGCATCAAATGAAGTTAGAAAGACAGGCCAGGATACAAACTCGCATGGTGCTCACTCTCACTGCACAGCAAAATTCTCCTTGCTTTCAACACAGAGGCAAGAAAATCTGTATGTCCCAAAAAAGGCAGGCCTGCAGTCACCCCAGTCCTCAAGGTTTAGGGTAAAGGCAATTCTCTGTTAAACAGCACTATGCAAATATAAACCAAAGGTTTATCATTAGTGTCTAAACATATCTCCCATGAGGGTCAAGTACTGCACAATAAATGGGCATTTTCACCCAAATAAGCACAGTGCAGATCAGGGCACTTCTGCAGAGCTCTACAGAAATTTGTTTTCCAGAAAAATTTTTAGAAGAGTTGTTTACCTTCTTGTCTATTGCAAGACTGTAAACTATGAGATGTCTGTGGGAAGCAATCAATCACAACTGTCCAGTTTCATTTGAATACAGAAACTTGAAAGAAAATATTCCTGTTAGAGATGTGGGGCTGTACCAACCAAAGAAAGGTTAAAAGACACTACTGACAGTTATTTAAAGTCAGGTATTATGAAGTCTTTTCTATCACATCCCTGAGTGATGTCCTGAGTGATGACAAGCAACGCCACCTGAGGCTGTCTCCATCACCAGCCCTGTAGGCTCACCTGGGTGGAAGTTTGATTCTCAAGCTGGTCTCATCCTACTGCTCGCAGTGACAATGGAACAGGGGCCTGAACAATGGCTCTTCCTTGACAGGGCCTCAGAAGATTGGCAGAGGTTTTGCTGTTACCTTAGTGAGGCACAGGAAAGGCTCGTTTCAGGTCACTCTCCCTTAGCTGCACTTTGTTACTATTTGCTCCGCTATTCGCTATTCGCAAAAAAAATCAGATTCACTTCACAGGACTCTAAGCAGGACTTGTTTCATTTGGCTTCAGAAAATGGCTTTTCAGGCAAGTATATCCCACAGCATTCAAAACCTGTCCTTCAGGGCTTTGTCTTTATAGGCCTTAACTTTCTGAAGAGGTTAGTAACATTCAAAACACCTCTCAGGACTGTTTGCAAAGCTCTTATCTAGCATGTCATGTTGGACTACTCAGATCTCACTCCTGCAGAAATTTGTATGCACAGATAACTTAAGAGGAAAAAAAGCGAAATATACAAGGATTGTTAACATTTGTAACAAAACAAGACAAAACGGCTGATATTTCCCGAGGACCAGGAAGATTTCGTCTCCAGAGAAAAAAAAGACTGTTGGTTTATGGACTTTCTTTCTCATCTCTGAATCATCAAATACTTCCCAGCCAGCACTCACTGGGCAGTAAGAACAGTTCTTGTAGTAATACTAATACCAATTAGTATGGTAATGTCCACCAGTTCTGTAAATGTTTGTGTTCTTCCCAACACTCTCTTCACCTGTCTCATAAAACAAGTTTGCATTTCTTCCAGGGTGTTTTCCTTAAGTCAGGAACAAAACTGCTCTGTTACCAATGTAACTGGTTATGCTCCAGTTTAAAAAAATCTGAGGCCTCCTCAAAGACAAAACAAATGTGGCAAGATAATGTCCTTCTCTTCCCTACCCGGTGCCAGCAGCAACACAGCTGACAAGTCAGATTTTCCCCACCACTCCCAGATACTCAGCCTCTGTAAGCTTTATGTATCAAAAACCTTGACCCTGGGATAAAAAGTGGCAGAGAAAGAAGTTTAGACAAATCTTTATGTGGCTGAGGACACAAACCTGAAGTACCAAAACCTCTCCATCTCTTAAGGGACACTTAAGACACCATACCCACAACACAGAATGAAGCTGTTTGTTTACCTCCTCCTACCGGACAGTTGCAAATTCTCTGAATCTTATCCATTTGAATTAGGGTAGGATCTAGAATAACTACTGTGATACAGATCACCAGCAAGGGTCATTGCTGATTTAGCTAGAAAAGCTGTAGGACCACATACAGCAAAATATAAAGCACCTTAACTTTACCACTGCAGATAAAGTTGCAATACTCCTCAGGACTTTTTCAAGTTTTCGTTACTTCTGATGTGTCAGTGAGAAGTTTGTAATTAACAGCCAGGAAGAGGCATCATTCCAACCATTTCCAAAACAGTTATTGCCTCAAACATGGTATCACTAATTCCATTGTCAAAGCATCCCAAACACGGGAAACAATTTTGTAACACACAAATCAATTCACCAAGAATGGGACTAAGACTGGCAGCTCTCACACAGATCTCTTCACCAATAAATCTCTACTGCTACCATGTCACCTTAGGTAAGACACATTAATTTTTAAAAGCCAAATATTTTGATTATTGCCTGTCTTAAAATATTGTCAAGGTTCTTTGGAACACTGAGATTGGCAAAATCTCATCTTTCCTTATGGGAAAGAGACAGGTTAAATGCACAGCAAAGAAGAAAAACCTAAACAACATTAGCAGAGAACCCTAAAAACTGGAGAATTATTTCAGTCCTGAGCAAGCGTGCAGTACTTTCCTCATCTCAATTCTATCATTCCCTGATCAGTGCAATTCTTCCAGAAATATGCCCCTCCTCTCTGCTGCCCCTCAGGAATTCCCTTCATCCTTCTTCAGAAGAATAGTCACTACGAATGATATCTCCCTAAGAATATCAAACCACATTATCAACATGGTACCATAACCAGGAATTAAGATAAGCAGTATTTGTCCTTTCAATCTGTTAAACACGGAATGAACCTAACATGACACAATCAGTTCACACCCTGACCTCTTCAATTACAGTCATGCCTCTTCTCACCCTCTTCCTTCCCTTTTACTTTGTGAATTCTCCAGAGTAGGAATTCAGCCTTTGTTTCTGCTTAGGGACAGTCATACACACATCGTGTGGATCCACAAATAAATAATGAAATTGAATTTTGTTCCAGTGGCTGTTTCTTTCCAGGCCACCACTCCAGACCCCGTAGCAGCTGAAAAACTGGTCTAGAATTCAGATTATCCAGCAAGCAACTGTATCCTGATCAACAGCTCAGCAAAATCACAGTAGTGCCCCACTCCTGCTAGTCTGGCAGTTCCTTCTTGAGTGATTTTAAGATTCTGTCTTGCACTACTAAAAACCCTGATCTTAATTCCAGTAAGGCTGCTTCGCTCTCCCATCTATTTGCACTAAAAGATCCTCCATTTCCTCAAGGCACTGTTCTTCCTTTATTCCCACTTCCCCTTAAAAAAAAATCACAGCAAGCTATGAAGAGTAGGGCTGAGAAATCATGAAGTAGGAAGCTATGACATCATATAAAACCCCCACACACCAACACTGAAATTGACTTGTTTAGAAGGAAAGCACCTGCTTAAATTCAGGCATCCCTCAAAATATTAGGAAGGAAGCAAAGCTACACATAGGAAATTTTTTCTCTCCCGCCCTTACCAGTTCCGTGAAGAGACATCAAGAGCCGTCCCGGAGCCCACAGTCACTGCCTGCAACGAGATTTAAATCCGCGTGACTGAGGCTCTCTGCTTCCTTGGATTTACATCACCAGGTACGAAGAATTACATCTGCCTCCTGCTCTCCTTCTAACATTTATTACAGCTGACAATCACAGGGCCTGCAGCACGTCTATTTGTGCCCACTGCCTAGAGGATACTGCCATATTTCCATCTGTGTTTCGTGACTGTTCCTTCCCCCCCAGCCAGACAGGAGACAGACTGTCTCTCCTCCGGGGCACCTCCGAAAAGGCGCAGGCGTGAAGAGCAGATGAGTATGGCAGAGAGGACCCCCGGGAGTCGCAGCCACGGGCGGGAGAAGAGGCGGGTTGGAGGCGCGGCACGTCCCGGGGAGCGCAGCCGGGGGAAGCGGAGCGCAGGGAAAACGCGTCCGGGCAGCGCGGACGGAGAAGCGCAGCGTGAGTCACTCCCCGCACCGGGCGGCAGCGCGGCCGGGGCGCCGAGCCTTCCTCGGGCCGGGGTCCCTCCCAGATCCCCGCCCCAGCCCGCCGAGCGGAGCCGCGGCCGCGCACCCCCGCCCCGCGCCCGGCCCCCGCAGCGGCGCTGCTGCGGAGCCTCGCCCCCGCTCCGCCCCAGGGGCCAGCAGGGCAGGGGGCTGCCGGCGTGAGGTGTGCGCCGCACAGGTGGCGGAACGGCTCCTGGGAGCGCCCCCGGCGCGGTGGGAGGTGCGGGGCTGAGAGCCCCGGGGGACGAAGGGCGGGTTCCGCCCGTCCCGGCACGCCCCTGCCCCGGCACCCACCTGCTGCCGCCGCCGCCGTCCCCTCAGGGCGGGCGCCCGGCCCGACCCGGCGGCCCCGCACGCCGCTGCCGGGGCGCATGCGCGGGAGGCGGGCGGCGGCGCGCGGCGCGGCGGGGGCTGTAGGCCGGGAGGCGCGGCCCGGCGGGAGCGGGGAAGGAGCGGGACGGCCCTGCTCGGCTCGGGCGTGGGCTGCAGGGACACGCACCCAATGGCCCAAAGCGTGATCGGGCCTCACGAAGCTGTCACGGAGTCACAGCATCAATGAGGTTGGAAAAGCTCTCTGAGATCACGGAGTCCACCCTCTGACCGAATGCCACCATGTCAACCAGACCAGCTGGCACTGAGTGCCACTTACAGTCTTTCCGTAAAAACAACTCCAGGGGCGGTGACTCCAACACTGTCTAATCTCCCCTTCTGTGAAATTCCTCTTAGTGTCCAACCTGAATTGCTCCTGATCAAGCTTAAAGCTCTTGTCCTGCTGCCTGGGAGAAGAGGCTGACCTTCACCTGGCTACACCCTATTTCCAGGTAGTTGTAAGGAGTGACCAGTCCCCTAAACATCCCTCTCTGCAGGCTAAACAACACCAGCTGCCTCAGCTGCTCCTCATCAGATTTGTGCTCCAGACTCTTCACCAGGGTGCTGCCCCTCTCTGGACTTGCTCCAGCACCTCAATATCCTTTCTGAACTGAGAGGCCCAGAATTGGACGTGGGACTCAAGGTGTGGCCTCACCAGTGCTGAGTATAGGGGGAGAATCAAGAGCTGAACAGTTGAGAGCTGCTCCTGAAGCACTGCTTGGTGACCTACTCCCAAAAACCAAGCAGAGGGGAGAATTACATCTCTGGCTGTTGCCACTGCCAGCTCTGCAGGAAAGTAAAAAGTCAGGTCCCAAACCAAGGAGTGAAAGTCTCCTAAACTATTTGTTTATAATGCCTATTTTCTAGGAGGATGAATTTTCCTCTGCACCACTGTTACTCATTGTAGAACTTCCAGGAAAAGAAGTCCAAGAGCTCACAGCTGGCAGCCTCTACCTGACAAATATTTATTTCTAATGATGAGAAAATATACTGTTCCTCCTCTCCACACAGGGTTGGTTGTTTTTTTTTCAGGAGGAAAGAGGACCAAAAAAGGAGGACTTACGCATCTGTCTGTTTTCTTTCTTGGCTATCAGTTTGAGTAATAGCCTGCAAACGATGAGGGTTCAATTAGAGTTATCCTTTTCAAACAGATGGCTAATTAAATGTTAATAGCACAAGCAAGCAAAATGTTTCAAACACCATCAAACTCACAAATGTTTGAGACATTTTGAATGCTATATTCTAGGGGCAAGGTAAAGCCAGAGCAATCTCGATGGAAGAAGATCACAGCCTGAAGCTTCCCATTACTCTTACCAACTTAATAAAGACAAGCCTTATTAAAACATACAGTATTTTAAAATCCTCTTTCAACAATGATGACCTCTGCAGGAAGCAGGTAGCCTCTTTCAGTTAATTCTGCTTTTTAAAATTCTCTTTAGCAACCACACTTCAAAAATCAAGTAATCCTTATCATGTCATCTCTGAGGGTCTGAATAAATAAAGAGGCCAGAGAGAGAACTTTTTGACTGCACTGAAGGAGAAGAAATGCTCTGTGATGTAATAACACTGAAAGAAGAGGTAATGGAATTATTCCAGATTAAGTCAAAGGGAAAAGAATTTGATCCACTACTAAATGTCCAGTAAAGCACAGACATTACAAAACAGATCTTTCTTGTCAGAAATAACATTGAAGCTCTTGAATTTCTCTGGCATTCAGTCAATTCCAGTATCCTTTTTCTTTCATTTTCAGACAAAGCTTGTAGTAGAGAACAACTTTCACATGCCAGAGTCCAACTGCCACCTATTATCAAGCACCTACAGCCAAGGACCACAATCACAGCCAGAATGACTGGTTTCTTACCAACACCTGTAAATATGATTGTACAGAGCCACAGCTACAGTATTAAACTAGGAAAGGAGCACTGAAGGACCACCAGTTTGATGAACCATGAAGTTCCATGGCCTCCCTCTTTCATTATTTCTAATATTTGGAAGTCACAGTACTCTGAAAGCCAGGACAAACTTGTCAACTTTTGAGACACCTGTGAAGAAAATTTCAGGGCATGGAAAGAAAGATGAAAATGGGAGTGGGCTCAGTTCCCTTTACCTCTGCTCTTCAACAAGTCAGTCCAACATCAATGTCAGGCAGCACCAGGCATTGCTCTTTAACAGCTGGCAGTGCTCTGTGAGGAGCCAATGAAGGTGCTGTGATAAAGTTACCTTGTCACAATTGAGCATTTCTCAGTAACTCAGCACACTATAGATGGAGGCTTGACCTCCATCAGTAGTCAAAGACCTCCACCCAACAACAAACAAAACAAGAAAAGCCCATCTGGAATCAATGTGGCTGTAAGCTCTGGGGGCTAAACTTACTGTAAAGAACCAAAGTAACATGACACAGCAAATAGACCTGGGTCAATAAGGCTTTTATTATCTTCCTGTACCCACACACATTTGCAGACTGTACCTAAAGTGCCAGTTCAACTTTCCCACCCATCTTGCTTTGGTATGGAATCAGTGCCGGTCGAACCTCCTCCTTCAGGAACTTTGCCACCTGTTCAGGATGAGAAAAATAAAATTAGGAAAAGGACTTGCCTCCTCCTCCCCATATGGACCTGCTTGTCTCACTGGGGTCTCTCTTTCACAAAGACACCCAACAATTTGGTATGTCCAGGGTCAAAAGTGTGAAGCCATAAGGAAGAAAGGCAAGAAAGCCAAGGAAATCAAAGGAGAAAAATGTGTCTTCCTTAGTAATATGGCTAGAATTATATAAGACATACACTCTCTAGCAAACAGAGTGTACATATTATATACAAAAGGATGCAGGATTTAACTACACATTGCATTACAACCCACAGCCTCTTTCCATTACTTTACCTGTTGAGGAGCACGTCCAGTGAAGGAGGAGGGATCCAACAGGCTTTCAAGTTGTTTATGGATAGGGCTGAAGTAAGGATCAGCACGGACACGGGCAATGAAGTCATTATCACCCCCTTCCTGTTTCACAACAGCTGCTGCTTGCTGAGAGAGAACACGAATTTTCTCGTGGCAATCCTGTACGTACAGGGAGAAGAAGATGGAAAAAGAAAAAAAGTCATTCCATTGCTATTGACAACACGTGTTCATCTCACCAACTTGTGTGGAAGGGAAAAATATCGAAGTGTATTGCCCTGGATAGTGCAAAAGGAAGATGCAGCTTGCACTGAAGCGTTTCATGTGCCACTGCATTAAAACAAGATTTTCTTCATCCTTTCACATCCCTTTGAGGCTAAAACAGTCCAAATGTCACATACATTCCCTGTTGAACCACAAGATAAACTAATGACAATGGAATCAACTGTCATTCCCAAATACTCTTAGGAATAATTCTAGGGGTTTTTTTGTTTGTTTTTTAAATTGTAAATAATGTAAAACCTCTACAGATTTTGGAAAGGGAAAAGAATCTGTCCAACTTAACAAGCGGTGAGACTTTGCAAACCATGACCTACATAAGGATAGACTGAGAAAAAAAACCATTCCTTTGGAATCAACTGGTAAGAACAAAGAACACAACTGTAGTCAGGTACCACCTAAAAAATCAAATATTGACATGCTGGTCCTAAAATACAGCCATTGATTACATTTACAACTATGCAGGAATCTTCTCCTTAAATGTATTATCCTTGATCTACAATTAGGACAAAAATTATCCTGCTTCCTCTATCCAAATGTCATTTTACCAGTGACCTACCTCAGGTAAACACATGTATCTTCTGGATATTTAGGGGAGGGATCAGTTTAGTAGTGGGGAAAGGAAGTGAGTTTCAGTGCTATGAGGTATAAAATGTGCTGTTCCAAAGTTTGCAGAGCATGAAAACAGAACATACAAGTGTGAATATGAACACCTTCTACAAAGGTACTAAGCCCTATGGGGTATGTAATTAAACAGCACCATAACGAAGGCAGGTCAACAAGATACACAAATGAATCACAGAATGTGATTCACATGATGTGACCCTTAATGCATTTAGTCAGGAAGCTTACTCACTGACCCACTGACATCAGAAACACGGGGGAAAAAGAGGAAAAAAGGATGTTTCCTGACTAATATAATGGGCCATTTGCCACAACTGTTTCAGAAAACTGAAACCACATATATTCTTCTCAAAGCTTCATTCAAACCTTTCATTATTCTTGCAAGTTTCACTTCTGTCCTTGATGTGGAGATAATCACAGAAGGAAAAATTATTATCTAAAAGGTAAGTGAAAATAAGGTGTTTCATTAAGATGGAAATCTGATTATCAATTTTGACTTGAACTGTGAAATTAAATGATAAGAAAATATAATCTAACTGTGTCTGGGTTTGTTTACTAAGGAAAATATTTAATTACCATTTGCTTGAACACAGGAAGCTGAATGAAGGACTATAAACAAAGTGGTTAATATACTGTACTGAGTTAGGGAGGAATGACACATGAATGAGTGATTCAGAATGGTCTTACTTGCTTTTTTCGTTAACAGTACTGACTCATCCTCTTAATTTATAAGGTAGCCAACTGCCAACATGTTCCATTTAAAGAAGTCTGGCCTGTGTTCCACGTTCCTTCAAACACTTAAAAAAGGAAAACGCCTACTAGTATCAAACATAAAAATAGGTCTCCCTCTTCTCTAGCACAGCCAGCCAGATTAGCCCAAACACACAGTGTTCCTCACAGAAAATAGAGATCTCCAAAAGTGCTCTCCCCTCAGAGACCAGAGCCTGGCTTTGCAGCACCAGTGTAGTAACTCTGTGGGACCAGGTGAAGAGTAGAGAAAGGTGAGACAGGACAAGAGCCCAGATACATTTGTTTCTCAGGAGACAAACACCAGGCCATAAACAAAGGTATTTTGGACACTTCATTTGTACCTGACGATTGCCCCCAGCCTTCACCATTGCCATGATTATATTCTCTGTGGCCATGAATGGCAGCTCCTGACGGATCCTTCTCTCAATCACCTTAAAGAAACACACACACAAAAAACAGGAAAAAAGAAACAGCATTATAGAAAGTCCATAAACAACAAAAAACTTTGCAGTGAAATTGTTTTTCCTCTCCCCTTGAATCTCTGGGACTGGATAATGGTGACATAATCATAGAAAAGTTTGGGTTGGAAGTGACTTTTAAAGGCATCTAGTTCAACCACCTGCAATGAGCGGCGACATCTTCAAATAGATCAGGTTGCCAAGAGCCCTGTCCAATCTGATGCTGAATGCTTCCAGTGATAGGGCATCCACCACCTCTCTGGGCAACCTATTCTAGCGTTTCACCACCCTCCTTCTAATAAAACTTCTTTCCTATATCATCTAAATTGTCCCTCTGTCAGTTTAAAACCATTACCTCTTGTCCTGTTATAACAGGCCCTGATAAAAACTTTGTCCCCATGATGCAAAGACACACTGTCATTTTGAGCTCTGGAAATCCAGATATTGAAGCTGATAATACTTAGAAGCCATATCTTGTATGAGACATTAGTTTGGAAAAGATGTCCAATAATTTTTTTTAACCTCTAGTAAGTTACAGGACTAGATGCAATCTTTCGCTGCTAGGTTCTACAGATCTGTAGATTACAGTCCTGTAATTCAGGGAAAAATATCCTTTGTGACAAGTTTTGTATTTACTCTGTTATTGTCCTCACAAGAGGCCCCTAATGTATGTCCTAGAACAGTGAGAATATGGCAAGAACAGAAAAAAATTCAGAAACCATTTGAACTACCAGATAAAAATGTAATTCTTGGAGTGGGAGCATTTTTGTACACTTTGGCACACTTGTAGCATTACCAAGGAAGTCCATTATCTCCTGCTTTACCTTTGGATACACCACGAGCCCCTCAGAGACATTCTGCAGTGTACTCAGAATGATGTCAGCTGTGAGGAAAGCCTCAGCCAGACACACGCGCCTACAAAACACACAGAGCCCTGGTCAGCAACAAAGCCATATTCCAGTCCACCTCAGATCCTTCAGCTTCTGTAAATAATGCTCTAAATGGCATTACTGTGGCCTAACACTGGAATTGTTCTCTTTTTTTTTTTTTTTTCTTTTTGGTCGGTAGAGAGAAAAAAGTGTGAAGGCACACATAGAAAGCTCCAAGATAATTCAGTGCTTACACAGATAGGAAACAGGGCAGGAATCTACAGGATTTTTCCCTGTGTGTTCTTTCTTGAAATGTCTACTACTGATCCTACCCTCCAGCAGTAAGACATGCTGCATGCTCATGCTGTGCCTGGCTGTGCTCAGTGGGGAATTTCCAAAGGGATCCATGCATTTGGTGAGGGGTTCCTCCAAAAAACCAGTTCCTGGTCACAAAGGAGGCTCCTGACAAAACACAAAGGAGGGGAACAAGAGGAATAGTGGGGCCTGAGCTGTATCAGGCAAAATGCTCTGCATCACAATGCAGCAAACAAAGCATTATCCATCGATGACAGCAGGGCCTGGCCCATCCTAAACTGTCATCTTTTAAAATATCCTAGTTCTTGAACCTTGTGCTACATCTAAGCCCTCTACTTCTATCACAGGGCCTTAAAACAGCTTTGCTGGATTGTAGACTGATTGAACTTTCTCTGGCTTGTTCTCCTTCCAAAACACTATAGCTTTAACAAGAGCACAGATTTTTTTGTAATTGGTTAATGAAGTAGACAGATGAGTCTTTTTATTAGATGAGATGAAAATAAAATTTTAAACATTCCAGTACATCTCTCAACATTTGATAGCTATTGGGAAATAAACACATCATGTCAACCAGTATACAATTTCTTAAATTTACATTGTTTTCTGCTGCCTATTGCAGCTCTTTTTTTAATGAGACTAGGAGCTGTGGAATAAGGTCCCCCTGGGAAAAAAATCTTCTATTTTTTCACAAAATTTTATGCAGTTATTATGTTTGTGGAGACATTTTAAAAATAATATTCTTGTCAACAATCTTAATGCTAATCTAGCATTAATTAAGCCAAAACTGCTGCTACTTATTGTCTCACATGTGTCTTATCTTAGAAGTCTAGAGATTTCTAAGATTCTAAGAGATCAAATTCTGCAACAGAATATGACTTTGAAACTAAAATGTTTCAAAGGTAGGTGTGATCTTTATTCAGATTTAGTATTAAATAAAAGACAGAAACATTGAATTGCTGTAATTTACTTGATAATAATTGTAGATAACTTCTGCTCAGCTCCAAATAGTTGTAATGAAAAATTAGAAAACAAAGCAAAATTTGCTAAGCAGTATCCTAAAGACCTGCACAGATTTTCATGAAACTTTTTAAAAAGTAAAGTAATTGTGCTCTTTCTCCAGAATCTGACTACTTCTTGTAAAGAATATTTTTCAAAATTAAAATATGTTTTTTTAGATTATTTGGAGGGTTAAGGTATTGAACTATTCTCTAAAAAGTGAAAAAAAAAGCAGGGTCAAAAAACTGCATTCAAAATAAGGAGGAGAATTTGCGAAATGTCAGTTCTGTAACACTGTGCTATTGAAACAGGAAGACTGTGAAAGCAATTTATTACCCTGGCTTCTGTATCCCTCCCTTTCACTGCTGGTTTACTTTGCAGAAGATCTTGACATTAAACAAAACCTAACAGTTTTTATCTGATGGTACAGAGAAAACCAGATTGTAGTCTCTAGGTTCTATTGAGACTGCTTTTTGTGAAGGTGGTGTCTTGTGGCTTTAGTTTAAAGGCAGTATTTTCTAAAGAGGCCAGAGGACCTTTCTGCACAAGGCCACCTGCAGTTCCTTCAGAGCAGAGGCTGAACAGACCTGTTGGCACTGTCGTCCAGCGTTCGCTCGAACCACTGCACGGCGGCCGTTTGGAGGGGATCCATCACCAGCGTCATCAGGTGCCGAGCAAGGCTGCAGCAGCGCTCCGAACGCATTGGGTTCCTCTTGTAAGGCATAGCACTCGAGCCTGTCAAAGCAGGAAACGGGCTGCAAACAGGGCAACAGAAGGAGTGCTGCATTCGGGGAGAAGAGATGAAGGTCCTCCCCCAGGAAAGAAAAATGTGTCAGGAATCATAGTTTTGACTACAGCTTCAAAATACACAATTTTCTATGAACAATATATAATAAAAAAAATGACACCACTATTTTCCCCTTCACATCAGAAACAACTAAATGTGGGAAAAGTAAAATGAGATGAAATTTTTGCAGTTCTGCAAAACAGAAGTACTACCACATAAAAGGGACAAATAGCTGTACTTTTTAATGTGCTATTTAGCAACATCTCTCTAGGCTACCCATGGCAATCTTAGCAGTGTTTGAGCCTCCATCTGCTCAGTAACACTGTCCTTCAAAGTCAGATGCTTACACTGCTGTCTCTTGCTCTAGTGAATGGGTACTAAAATTATCCACAGTACCAGAGAGGACTAAGGCTTAATTCACTGATTCGATTCTATACAACTATTTAAGGGACCCAAACTTTCTTTCAGCCAAGAGCCAAAACGCTACATTTCCTTTTCCCTTTCTAACAGTGTCAGAATCACATCATTGGTGTTCTTCTGGCAAGGGTGCAAGGGTCCACCCTAGTTTCATTGTTCCTACTTTGCTTATAAAGATCAAAATGCTGAGTTGAGCTGAAAACCTACTTTCCAGTCAGCCTCATGAGGACTGGAAAACATTAAGTACTCCTCAGACCCAGGTCTACCTCTCTAGGTAACAGGACATCCATGGCTACTTCTGCTCTCCTCACAAACACAGGGAGTGCACAAATCTGATTTTAATTACCTAATATCCAGAAACCTTTAGGTAAAGTGGTTTTTCTTTTTCCTTCCCCCCTCCCCTCCTTTATTTTTTTTTTTTAAGGATTGAAAATACTAACAGTATCAACTCCAGTTAATTTAAAGCAAATTCTGTCAGTGACATTTCTAAGTTTCCTTAAAAGGCCACATCAACATAAATGAAAAGACACATACACCAGTCCAGCAAAACTCTCTCATCCCTTACCAATCTGATCTTTCTCAAAAGGCTCTTCTATTTCCTTCAGGTTGGCCAAAAGACGAATGTCAGTGCAAATCTAGAAAGCAAGCATGAGAAATTAACAAAACAGAACCAAACTGACACCCACCAACATATCTTAGTGCTCTCGGAGAATCTTTGCATCTATGTGCAAGAAGTAAACTGGGGGCATTGAAAAATTTGACAAAAAAACTGACACTGCAATCATACTTCCTGGCCTAAAAATGTTTGTCAAGAAAACACAGAAAATAGCATGTCCACTGGATTAGATGGGAACAGGACTCCAACAAGGGCAAATGTTTGCAGGGAATAGAAGACAAGATCAGAAGAAAACACTGAAAATGCATAACAAAATTGCACAGTGATATGCAAACACAGAAAATGTTTGCTCACCAAAGTGGGAAAAAAACAAAACAGAAGAAAATACCACAGATCACTTTAGCACAAGAGGAGGAAGGAGGGAACAGAGATTAATCAGTGAAAAGAATCCACAAGGACAGAGAGAATAACACCATTATCAGAAAGGCAATTAACTAGGAGGAAATGGTGAAATTTAAGAACTCATAAACCACTAGGAAAGACATTTACTCTAATTGGATCAGTTTAGCATAGATTAGACTAATATCTGGTATAGGAGTTGTTAACCCATTTTAGAATCTGCTCAGTTAACTTGCTTTATTTGTCACTGGTTTTAAGATCTTTGAGATTTGAGTATCAGGTATGTACCCAGTGGTGAATTTTCACAATCACAAAGACAGATGAACAAGGAACATCAATATTTCTTGAGCAGAGCATTCTGCACCAAAGCACCTTCTCTTCAAGATCTGAAACTTTTCTCCCTCTTCCTAATGTATACAACTAGGGTGCTCACCTTGTGTATAGAAGCCCCCAGACTGGCCAGCACAGCCAGGACTCCAATATCCACCTTGCGACTGTAGGTCTGCCCTGTGACCATGTAAGCCCTAGAAATGAGCACAGAAATTGAGTGTTCCAGCCAGACACGACAGTACTGCAAGACTTTGAGCAAGAAGTGACATGGCTCTTGAAGGGGAGGGCTGTCATTCTGCTCGGATGAGAATAACTTTGGATTCAGGCTGTCAGTTTCTTGGGGCAGCATGCAGATGGGAGAAAGGTAAACCGAGGAAAAGGTACAGCTGTGCTTTGACAGGGAGAGGAGAAGTAGTGGCCTAATTACAAGGTGAAGATGGCAAGGGGGAATAAGTAAACAGCAGCACAGATCTCAGCTTGGCAGCCAGGGGAATCTGGGCCAACACTACCAGCAGGAGTCACACACTGCTATGAATGAGGGTGTTACATACCGTTTAAATCCTGCCTTCTCAGTCACTAATCTGTCCAGTTCTTCAACCTTGGGGTGAATAAAAAAAAAAAAAGAGCTCAAAATACAACTCAGCAAAGTCAGTCACTTTTCTCAGTTTACTGTCAAAAAATATTCTACTTCCTGTGAAACATCCCTTCCCAAATGCTACTTACTTTCACAGAGCCTCGTCAATGAGCCCCAGAGGGATTAGGGGGACTTTGTAAATTTAATGCGAGAATCAAAATGTTCCCTCAAAGCAAACAGCATTCCAGAGCAGAAAATTGCCAAGACTGTACATCTGCACCCTGGGATGTCTGACTTACTTTACTGTGGTCTCCCTCAAAGAGCTGCAAGAAGCTGGCTTGAGTGCCAGTGGTGCCTTTCACACCCCGGAAGCGCAGGTCATCCCGAGCCCGCTCCAGGTTCTGCAGGTCCATGCACAAGTCTTGAATCCACAAGCAGCAGCGCTTCCCCACAGTGGTGAGCTGGGCAGGTCTGAAAACAATCAAGAACACAACATGACTCATTGAAGATTTGCCCAAGCACCACACTTCACTGCTGAGTCTGCCATTAAGAGTTCCCTACAGACTCATCTCTATTGACTCATTTGAGCAGAAATTAACAGGATTTGGCTTAGGCAGAAGGATGCACCAATGTCAGCAGTAAATGGTACCGAAGATGTAATCATTCCATTCAGGAATTAGATGGAATTACAGTACCAGAAAACAGCAATTCTGTGTGCAAATGCCAGGCGGGCGCCCCCTGCCGGCTTGCAGGGGCTGTGCCAGACTGGGCACATCTGTCCCTCATCCCAATTCCGCTCACCCAGGGCATGGGGGACACCCTGGCTGACTTACAGCGCTGGTATGAGCTTAGCACAGAGACATCTGCATTCACTTTGTGATTTTAAATGAGGTTCCTCTCAGGAACTTTTCCTTCTTATTTATAAAAATGTGTTCCTCAGCCTCTGGGCAAACACACTTGAACAATGCTGTTAGCCAACACTTTTTTTAAGACCTCTCTACCTTGGAATAAGTAAATGCAAGCTTCAGCTACACTTCAGTCCCCCTGAAGATGCTTTGAGGCAAAACCAGGGGTGTTATGCAGAACCCAGAAAGTGAAATATTTCAAATTATCCACATGAACTCCAAAGAAAACCTCTATACTACTTCAAAAAACCATACACACATAAACAATGTGCTCCTAATTGAGCTCAGACATAAAAAGGAAGCTTGTAAGATTTGGAAGCAGGGACAGGCAATCCAGGAGGAATACAAAGAAACTATTCAACACTGCAGACGGGGCAAGGAAAGCCAAAACCCACCTGGACGAATTTAGTATGGGATGTGAAAGGCAACAAGACAGGCCTCTGCAAGTACATAAACAGGAAAAGGGAAGGCTAGGGAAAACATGGATGCGATTGTAAATGGAGTAAAGGCCCTGCTGACAAATGACACAGAAAAGGCTGAGACATCAATTAGAATTTCACTTTGAATACACTTCTTGAAAACTCCTCTGTCCTCTTTCCCAAAGCCCAAATAAAACTAACACAGACACTCCTCCAAAAAGCTGTAGATGACGAGGGCTGTAGGACTAGAGCTGATGGACACTGCATATACAGCTGCATATACTGCTGATGGACACTAGACACTGCATATACAGCAAGATGATAAATCGGAGATCTGATGCTTTCACTCTCCTTTAGGAGAAATGTTAAAGTGCCAGACACAGAGTCTGACATAACCTGTGCTTAATTTCCCTGCCTCTGCTGTTCGCTATCACTGGGGTAGAAGACCCAGGCTTAGCTCATGGTATAGTTTAATGCTTCTGAAAACAGTGTTCATGAAGCAGATTAAACTACCATAAGAACAGAACCACCCAGATCTTTTGACTTTATTATCATTTGACTCAGCATCTCTAGTAACAAGTAGCCATTAACAAAACTTTCTAGGCTGCAGCAGAAAATAACTTAAAGAAAAAGAAAGAAAATCTTACTGGAAGACAGGCTTAGTGCAATTCTCAGCCATGCTTTCTTGAAACAGCCCAGAATATGAACATCTGTGTTTGCCTGGAAGTCATCCTTTACATGAAGCTATGTTGAAGCAACTGCTGACAGCTAGTCAAAGCAACAGTCTAATTTCCTGAACAAGCCTGGAGTAAGGCACACAGGCCTTTTCTGAGCCACCAACTGGTCAGAGATGGGGAAAAAGGACGGCAAAAGAGCAGTAGCAGGTCAATTTAATCAAAGCACAGACAACAAAAAGAAAGCAAAGGCTGATGGCTACTTACTGGTAATGAGTGAAGCCCAAAGTAGGCATGTCAGCATACTTCTCAGCAAAGTCGGCCAGCCGGCTGATCACCCTTGCGAGCTGGTGGAAGCAGGAAGGATAGAAAAGAGATGGAATGGGAGAAGAAAAAACCCCAAACAACACAGCAGAAGTTTGCATGCTTAAACACAATATTGTGAGAAAAAGGGGAGGGAAACCACTGTGCAGGAAAAGACCTTGAGGGGCAACTGTGCAGTCCCCTCTAACTGTAGAATATGGTGTGCTTCAGTTTTTCAAGGGCACGTGTGCAATTTCTGCTTGCTATGAAACTCAAGCAAGAGCTCACACAAGGCCATTGGATTTGAGCTCAAACTAGTCTAATCTTCATGCCCAACTAAATCCTGCAGTTGGTTCATCTTGGGTATTTTCTTTATTCCTGGAACTGGTCAGAAATAAAGCTGCTTGGGATATAGTTGACACAGGTAAAGTCCAGGGCAAATTGGATACCAACTCATTCAGGTCAGATAGGCAGCATTACACTACACTCCTGCTATATTTGACCTCAGAAAATTGTATTATATAGTTTCTTGAATGCTGACAGACTCCTAGGAATATAGCTAAGGATAGGACTAAAATAATCCTGAAAGCAATACAGTTGTATTGCTATGTAGTACCTGTGGCACAGATAAACAAGGAGCTGCTTATAATTCCCACTGTGCGCAAAAAATCTCTGGAAAAAGACTTGAGAAAGGAAAGAAAGGGAACTGTTCACTTTTTTGAGAACAACCCAGGTAGACAACTTCTAGTTTCCCACAAAGGTTTAGGAAAATCCAAGTTAAACACAGGCTATGCACAGGACCTGAGTGCTCCCCAATTCTGAGACACTGCAGAACCGACTTCTCACCTTGGGTAGCAGGAGGTTAAACCCATCACGGAGGACAATCAGATCCTGAAAGAAGCAAAGACAGGAACTTTGGGCCTTGTTTAAAGGTCCAGACATAACAGTTTCTCTCAGAGAGGGCACAGACTATGCTTCATTGACTCAAGTCTCCTCTTAAAACAAATTATTTGCTTTCCTTCTTGTAGCAGAGCTTGCACTGAACTTGCCTATGACAAAAATGCTTGATCCATCATTGCTCTTTTTTATACTGTCCATGGAAAGTCATAAGTGGTGGAAGACCTGATTCCACCAAGGGCCTATGAGTGATTATTTTGAGGTCTTGGGACTGCCCGTGGAATGACAGACTAAATCATATGGTTCCAAGTGGAACATACAGGCACTGTAGGCTAAAGACGGCAGGAAAATCAGTGGGCTGATGAGGCACCAGTTGTCTTTATGCCTTTTGAAACTGAGGTACAGCTGGGCACAGGTGTCACAAGGAAGGTGATATTACCCAAAAGCTAAACAGGTTTGCAAAGGAGTAGAGAAAAAATAATCACACAGCAGCTTCTCATGCAACAACAGCAGCTGTGAAGTTGCAATGGCTTGAACGGTGGAACAGCAACATATACTGAGAAACAAGGCTTTGGTTTGCGCTCTGTTGTAGAAGAGGTTTTTCACAAATATTTTATGGTTCTGTAGTAGTACTTCCTTTTTCACTTAACACACTGATCCATTCTCTTTCCTACTGAAAAGCTTGTTTTGCCCTGAATTACGCAGGGGTTCCAAGCAGCAATTGAAAGCTCATGGACCTTGTTCTATCAGTCAGTGAACTTTGTCACAGGGGTGTAACTGATAAATCATACAGTTCACATGTGCCTTCATGTGTTTGCAACTCTCCTCTTATCTCCTTGAATATTTAACATGCAAGCAGAAGTTAGGGAACAGTTTCCAGATAGACCTTGCTTCACATCACAAGAAAGAAGGCAAGGGGAGCTAGCTTGCCTTCCTAGGGTAGCCAGGTTAAAGAACTGAATTAATTTCAACAATAAAATTAACAAAAATGACTGAAAAATCAACTTAATATTTTATAAAGAAAAGTTTAGAAAGAGCTATAAAATAAACAACTGTAGCTTTGTTTTACCCAGCTCTGCAGGCAGGGAACTGGAAATAGACTATTACCGTGTTATCCCCTACATAGCAGGAAGTTGCTCCAAGGTGGATGATGGCTGCAGCTTTTGGACAGCAGTGGGCAAAGGTGTGCACGTGGGCCATCACATCGTGACGCAGCTTCTTCTCCTCCTCTGCTGCCATCTTGAAGTCAATGTTGTCCAGATTTGCTTCCATCTCCTGTATCTGCTCATCAGTGATTGAAAGCCCAAGAGACTGCAAGGGGAAAAGAACTTTCATTGCATTTTCTCTTTACTGACAAACGGAGACAGAAGCTGTTTAAATAATTTACTCCTGTCTGACATCTCCCAAAAGTGTGACAATTTGGTATAATTGAGCTGTAACAGCAAATGCTTTCATTCTAGGACTCTCCAGCCTTTTCCAGTGGGATAGCAAAGTGTTCACTCTCAGATGTTCCTCTTGGGCTTCATGCCTTCCTCAAAAACATTCCTGTGAAAACTACAAAAATGAAAGTACATGGGGAAAAGTGACATAAAATAGTCTTTAAAGAAGTTTACCTTTTGGGCAAAGAAAAATCCAGTTAACATGTGACTAAATAGCTTGTGTCAGGAAAAACTCACTGGACCACAACTAGACCTACACAGTTGTAAACAGGGGGCTTAAAATATATGGGAAGGTGAATATGTTTGAATTGTCTGTACCTTTTCAAAAGTCCTGTAGTAGCTCATCTCAGACTGAATATGAAATCTGGTGAAATCAGTTACTTGATCTGGAAGGAGGACATGAATGCTCCTAGTTCACATTCAAAACTAATTGCTAGAGCTTTTCAGCAAGCTGACTTAAAAACAAAGATATCCAACCACAAAATTATACACTGGTGTAATCCACTAAGGTGACAAAAATGTCTTTTCAAGATATTGAGAAGTTAAAAGTCTCACAAAAAAATAGCATTACTGCATTTTCCAAATTAAAATACTATTGTCCTGGTCATCAGTGATGAGAAATCACCAACCAGGAGGCTTCCAGGATTCAAAGTATTTAAAAAACTGTTTCTGTTCAGAATCAAACTGACTGAAAAAATGGTTTGCAGATGTGAAACCTGGAACTGAAGACAACAGCAAGTGAAGCAGATGTATCCTCAAGGACCTCATCAGATAATTAGTACCCAAACTTATGCTGCCACAAGCATATACATGCCTGTGAGTGTCCAGCTAAATGGGGAAAAGCACCTGGCCCCAGACTGCTGCCTTTGAGGTGCACCAGTACAGACTGCGACTGCCTAAAAGCACAGGCAGCTCAGCAGGCCATGCATTCTTGTAACAAGATTAAAATCTCATGCCTTGGTCAGACATCCATGATCCTTTGGGAAAAGCTGACCACAGCAAACAGTCATACAGAGAGGAAAGAAATAACCCCCCCAAAAAGGGACAACTTGACGTAGAACACATGCAAGGTAGGGGAGTGCCAAGACACGTGATGTTCTCATCTGTCCACAAAAAATGTCTGAGTCTCTTCCCTATGAGCTTTTGCTGATATTGGAAGTACCTCGGGATGAAAACAAACATCCTTCAAACCCATGTACCTAAAAAAACCAAGTAGGAAAACTACATAAGGGAGAACACAAGGTTTTCCCCAAAGCTCCACGGGTCAGTGAAGTCAGTGATGAACTCTCTGGACTGTGCTTTTAGAGTGTCATTCTTCTGAGACTGTCCCAATATTTTGATGTGCCCCTCTAACAGCTATGACTGTTCATCATGTTTCCTAAAGGACAGGGCAGAACAGGCAGATGACATGGCACAGCTCCTGCACACAGAATGAGAACACCAGGTTGTTCCTCATATAAAGAACATATGACAGAAAAACAATGAAACTTAAACTGGACAGAAAAAATAGTGGAGGGTTACTAAAGAAAAAAAGAAAACATTTATATTTCACATGTGCAAAACATATTGTAAGTCAGTTTGATGCTGCAGGATGTCAAAGCTACTTCTGTGAAAAGGGAGAGCTCCAAGAAATTTGTACTTGACTTTCAAATACAATTAAGTCAAGAGTTCAAGATAAAAAGTGTTAACAGAAGAATCATGACACAAAGGAATTTATGCAAAAAATTAAAATAGTGTTTTGGGATGGGTATAAATGCAGACACCCCAGCTCTTAACCCAAACTTTAAATACTGTCAGTTGGGAAAAGATAAATTTTTCTTACTAATCCCACATTTTGCTAAGCCTACTCTTTCAAACTCCTGCTATTGCCTGCTGAAAGGAGCAAAACACTGTATAGACTTTCTGCCAAGTTCAGTTTCTACTGAAATACTTCTTCCATTCTTATCTCACATACTCCAAGTGGACCTCTTGAAAATTTCACCTATTAAGTAGAGTGAATATTGAAGCCATCTGCCTGGCCCTGTACTTTATCTAAAATTTTATCACTAAGTTGCATGTTTTCTGTCTTACTACTCTCTGCAACTTTAAGAAAATCTATGATTAGACCTTCCTATACCTGATTTATCGGAAGACAAAGTAAGTATTGCCAACTGTTTATTTGTTACTGTTTGGCTTTTAATGTATCTGAAAAGATAAGCTATGTATCTTCAAAAACAATGACCCAAGAAGCAACACGTGAATGTCTTGAAAGTGAGGAAAAGTGCTGCAGTAAATTGCCATAGTTCATTTATTACCTGGTATATGGGGGGTGTTTCTTTTTCATAGAAATACTATGCATCTTCTATAAGGAACCTAAAGAAACTGCTTGAATATGTAACTAACTGATCACTGACAGTGACAACAGGTGCTGGAAGTAGCTGACTCTTCCTTCTTTTTAGTCCAGAGCTGACATTAGATTACAAACTGCTCTGGAATGAAGAGCCAGATAAAAATAGGAGTCTCCCTCTTCCTACTATGAAAAGAGAGCTCAAGAAATTGTAAGACCTGTCTCTACTTTCTGGGAACAGAACTCTGGGGCAGCAATGGGAGACAGAGCAAGGGTCAATAGATGGGGTAGCCCAGAATTCAGGGCTTGGGAATGGAAACCTAGAAGTCCCAAACTGGTTCCTTCAAGCAGATTGCTATTGGCCAACTTACGTATTCTGTTCTTGATCAGAAGCAAAAGTGATGATTATCTGATGGAATCAATACAACTATGTTTAAATTGTCATGCTTTGAACATGCAAAGCTCCTCAAGCATGCATTCATAGTATTGACGCTTTCTATGGCAGATGAGATTTGCAGCTTTCTCACTTCAGCATCTGAACTGTGACAAAATCAGGCATGCACTACTTTGGAAGGTGACTCCTGTTTAGCACAGCTGTATAATTGCACCTTCAGCTTCTGAAACATCCCATTTGGTCCAGCATAGTATTGACAATGTTGCTGTAGTGATACTATCCTTGCATGGAGAAAGAACATGGTAATGACCTTGTGCACTGTGTGTTCATTCTCCAGCACGGTACTTCTCTGCCCTTGCACTCATAGTAACAGCCAGACCTAGAACTTGGATTCTTCTAACAATCCCAGGGCTTTGAAAACAGAAATTGGACTCTCTACAAAACAAACAGGCTCCTATTGAGTCTGAAAACTAAAGCCATTCTGCCAGAAAGTGGGGTGGTTTTGTGACTTTTGTTTTTGGGGAGCACATTACAGCTTTTTCACTGTCAAAAACCTGGTAAGAGTCACAAGGAATCAAGTCAGCGCAACTTAAAAACTGTGTGTCAATTGAGATGTATTAACAGCTGTACATGTATCCCTAATTAGGACCAGAGTCAAAAGGTTTCGCTTCAAGTGCACGTTAAAAAAGTCAACTTCCCATCCTCTACTAACACAACAGCTTGCAAGCATATGGACATACTCTTGCTGCTTCCTAAGAGTTCAATTAAGAATACACAGTACCCAATCTTTTGTGGTGTTATTATTTTTTTTTTTGGGCACTCAGCCTACCAGAAACATCACAACTACCTGCGGGGTAAATGTACTGCTCACTTTGGCCAAAAGTAAACATATCTCAGAAAGAAAGGGCTATCTGACAAGCAATGGCCACAGATGCAGGGGGTGGTCCGGCTGGCACGGACTGACAGCCATGGGATTGAATGGACCGTGGACCTCACCCGTCACACCTCCTGGAAAGCAAACAGCGGAGCGCCTGGGAAGCACACCGCTGTTTGCTCAAAGGCAGCCCCTTTGCTTAGCAAAGCTTTTATAAAACCAATTTTACAGTGCAGGCAAAAGTGCAAGGGGAGGGTAGGAGGCGGGAAGAACTGATTTGCTGAGGGGCGACAGGAGGGATTGCGTACAGAAGGCTGGATAACCCTGACCTCGCAGAGCCCCCACCTCTCGCGCCCCTTTCCTCCCCGGGACGCGCCAAAGGAGCGCCTGGGAAGTTGCCCTGGTCGGTTTTCCGAAAGTAGCTCCGGGAAGGTGCGGCCGATTCCCAGGCGCTCATCTGGGAATTCCCCTTAAGGGAATCGGGACGCGAAGCCGCCCCGGCACCACGCTCCCCCCGCCCCGGGCCGCTCCGCCCTCAGCGCCCGTCCCCCGTTACCTTCTCAGCCTGGGCGAGGTAGAGCCAGAGGCGGCGCCAGGTGCCGAACTTCTTCCTCTCGCTGAAGTTGTAGGCCATCTCGGCGCTGGCGTACCGCGACACCAGCGGGGAGCGGTACCGCGCCATCGCGTCGGGCTCCTCTGCGGGGGGCGCCATGGCAGCGGCGGCGGCGGCGCGGGGCAGCCGCGGGCCCGCGGATAAGGGCGCAGGGGCCCCGCCCCGCCCCGCCCCCGCCCTCAGCGCCCCCCCGCGCCCGGAGGCCAACGCGGCCCCCGGGCACGCCGACACCGCCGCGGGACACAGAGCGGGCACACAACACCAACTTTAAATGCTTAGCAGCCAAACACATTTATTAGTATTTTTTTTTTTTCCAGGAACCCAAAAATAGTTTGTAGTTATAATGTAAGCAACTGAGTTGCACATAATACAATCATATCTTTCAAAAAAACCAAACAAACGAAAAAAACCAAACAAAAAAGAAAAACAAAACAAAGAAAACAAAAAACCAAAAAAGCTGTTTAAAAGCCCAAAAGAAACCTTCAAAAAACTTATATATAAGTATTACACCATCTCTCAGTTTTAATGAAATGACGACGACTTAATTCTTTATTACTCTTAACTTGTCACACTCCAATAAAACGTCACCCTTTTGTTTGTTTTTTTTCTTTTTTTTTTCCTTTTTTTTTTCTAAATCCAGCATGAGAAATACAGTACCTGCTATGGCAAAAATACACATAAAATGCAACATTTCAGCTTATTTGTACATTAGTAGAGTTTAAACATTTTATTGGTTTTTTTTTTTCTTTTTAAGTGAACCAGTGATCTTAAGTACCACTATACTAAAAGTAAAATAAAAATATAGAAAAGGAGGAAAAGGGGGCAGCCAGCCGTACAAGAGCACCTTCTAAAGTGCTGAGTTTCTGTGTCCATGGAAAACCCTTAGGAAGTTCAAACATTTCTGAGAATATGGGATGGAAATTAAGATGAAACCTGGATATGCAAGACATTGCGTCATCTCCTCTACATTCTCCCCATCTGTCCTGTAATTTTCTTTACTGCACACTATAGAAAGAGGGGAGAAACCAGAACTACAGTAGGAGTTTAGTAAAGGAAGCCATTCAAGTATAAGAAAAAAAAAAACACTTACAGGTAACTTGCAAATAGCATCAATACACACACAGCCACTATTTGTATTATTACAATGTCTGCTTCTGGGGGACAGTGTTTCAGGCAAGAGGACTTTAGCTGTACCTTCCTGTCACCTATTTATGTGCAAAGTAGAAAAGCTGCCTTTTCTAATCCAGCCATATTGGACATCAATGATTTTCTATTCAGCCACCTCATCCCTCCATTCCATATGGAGAGAAGGAGGGGGCATTATTTTACCAAGAAGACTAGATGAAATGAATCTGTTTCTCCATTCCTCTTCCAGACACACCCTTCTCCTATTACTTGCTTGCAATGAAGAGAAACTTGCCAAACTCCCAATGCCCACCAGTAGCCAGTTTCCTGAACAGGTAGAAGGCATTTACCTTTGTAAACATAATCCCTTATGTTTGTGGAACTCAAAGCAGCATTTCACACCTCCAGCCGAGCAGTGGAGATGAAAATAGATCAGAACGCTCCCCCTGTCACTGCTTTTCCTCCTCCCCTTTCCTCTTCCGCACCCAGGAAGATTACATTTGGTTACTTTTGTTAGAAGGTGGGTGGTTTTTTTTTGGTTCTTTGAGGAAAATACTTAGCGTTTAGTTAAAAGTAAACATTACAGAATTACCATAATCAGATTTATACTGCTGTTTGTTCTGCTTTCTAGATGAGAAAGAAAAAGCACTATGCATCAAGTGTTCTGCAGGCTTTAGAGCAGACGTGGCAGAAAACCAAGATACCTCTGTGTGTAAATCCCACAGGTGCACTTGAATCACTTCAGCTTCTTTCTCTGCAGAATCACTGTATACACATCACCTTGATTACTGGCAGAGATGGAGAGGGTGGTGTAGGGCAACAGTGGAGAGATGTTTCTAAGGCCACAGGGAGCAACATAGGACAGAGAAGACCAGGGAGTGTCAGACAGAAAGGTTTCAGGTACAGAAACCATGTTCTTGATATTTCAAACGCCAAATTCCAAGAGGCTCATATGCACATCCCTGAGACACACATCCAAGAAAGAAGAAACAGGGACAAAGTGATTAAGAGGGGAGAAAGTAGCAGAGGTTCCCTGACAGCTGTGGGATTTACCCAATGAAGACCTCATCCCCACCACCCTCCCAGAGACATTCTGGGAGAGTTGTAAGGCATATATATGAGCAGCATCCACTATCACTCTGTTCCTACGTTCTATTGGCAGGTGATGGCTTCTGTATATTGTGGACAAGAAGAGACACTGCATTTGAAGTGAGACTGGTAACACACTGAAATTAACTCAGGGAAGGACATACGAAGCTACTCTGCCCTTCATCCCTGGAAGCAGCAGCATAAAGTGTCCAGGTTCTTCATCTTACAGTCCCCTCTCTGGAACTACACACCACCACTTCCCCTTCCTGATGGCAGGAAAAGATCTGTCGACTTGAAAGATGACATTACCAAAACTGTCATTTAATGGCAGGGAGAAGTACACAAACTTTTTCTGATTTGGTGGTCTGGTGAAAGAAGCAGCAAGCTCAAAGTACTTCAATATTGAAGCTTACTGAAAAGCACTGGAGACATGTGACCTTGTAGAAACACTGGCATAACTATATAAAGAAGAGAAGATCGAAACAGGCATAAAAACTGAAGAGTATGAGTAACTGAGTCTCTATCAACTTCTATCATTTAGGATCTGAGTATCTAATGGATTCAGTAATTTAAAAAATCAAAAGGGTTATCTCCCTCCACACAAGCAAACAATGTAAAAAGAACTAGCGATCTTGCTGTGGAAATCTCATAATACTTCTAGCATGCTTTTTTCTTTAAAGCACTTGACAAACATTACTAGTTGATCCTCACAAAACCCCTGTGAGGTAGGTAAGTATTATTAACAACCCCGCTTTACAGGTGAAAAAACAAAGGCAAAGTAGTTAAATGACTTGCCCAAGGCAAGGGAAGTGTAATGGCCAATGTTAAAATTCAGGAGTTCCAGGCTTCTCAAACCTGTGCTCAAAACCACTAGTTCATATATCTTTTTACAAAGGAGATAACAGATGGAAATAAAAGCCTATCAGGTTTAGAAGAAAAACTAAGATTTAAAAGGTTACATTAGAAGGGAAAATGTACCACGAGGTATTTTTGTGAATGAGTTTAAGCTTCTGATTTTTTTTTTTAAAGGCATTCTGACAGAGTGGAACCCTGATAAGATCACATCTGCAAGGCAGGCACAGATGCAAGAATGATCATCAAGTCTATTACTTATTACAGTACTGTGAATGTCAATAAAAATAAAATTGCTGCATGAAAACACTGAATACAGGCAGGATAATCTCTCAGTTTATGATATTACACCTAAGATAATGCCAGTACCATGGTTCACCATGGACAAAGGAAAAAGTCAAGTCAAAAGGTCCCTACTGTAATGATGGAGAGAGCAGTGAGATCTACATTTTTTCTGAGGAGAGTCTACCTGGAAGCTCAGCATGCTTCAAGGAATGCACATAATTCACAATTATTACATTTTGGAGATGTGAGGAAGTAAATCCTTTTAAATTACTATTATGATACCATCTTGTAATAAAAATAGGATAGTTCCTTTTAAATAGAGGGGACTTGGTATACATACCAGTCTACTTTCCCTAAAATTTCACATACTGTCAACATTAGTGCTAAGTCACTGGCAGCAACACCAGACAACAAATCACCAGTAGCTGCCGACATTGAAAATACACAGTCCTTATAGCTGGGCTTTGATCAGCACTAGGAAGTACCATCTCCACCATCCTGCCCACAGCTGCTCTGTCGCTGTACGAAGGGTACCAGAAACAGCAGCAAAGAAAATGTTAGGGGTAAGGAAGTGTGGATATCAAGGACTAACCACATTTTAATTCTCTCAGAAGAGCATAAGGGCTGCTGAAATGGAAAACGAGTCGTAAATTAAAAAAAAACAAAACAACAAAACAAACCCAGAGCCTGTGGCAGTGGGTTTCCTGAGCTTAACAAGGGCCAGAGCACAGGAAGTGGTAGATATTCCCCAGGTAGACCTGGTGTCCCATTCACCCTTTTGGCCCTGGGTTAACACTGTGTGGCTGAATTCCCCCTGTGCAAGGCTGAGAGCTGATTTTGTTTTGCAGCCAACGTTGGTTATTCAAATCTCTGCCCAGTTATCCATTGGCCAGCTACTGACAAAAGAAAGGTTCTTATCAATTCCTTCTTAATTCAAAGTTATCACTTCCCCACTTCCCCAAACTATAATGGATATGCCATGGACACAGAAACTCCTGAACAGTTTAGCAAAGTATCTTTGTCCCCTACACCCCCTTTGCAGAATGCATAGTTTACAATTCACTTACAAAATAAAGAAGCAATGCTGACCACATATGGGACCTTTTTTTTTTTTTTTGAAAAAAGAACAAACAACCTCTTCTTAAGTTCAGTATCAAAATTCACATTTGCATAATAATACATTTCAAGGCCATTAGAGAGGAATGAGAGCGAAGCAAAGAAAACTGCAGTCTCTCCTCTCTTTGTCTTCCTGAATAGAGCTGAGGGATCCCACTGGAGTTTCTTTTCAGGGTGGGAATTACAAAGCGCTACAACAGCTCTTGATCTTGTACACCTCATGTTTTGGGTGGGACAAAGAGGTGAATAATTAGGAAAAAAAAAAACAAATGGAAGGAGACACTGCAGATTCCCATGTTTAGCTACAAACAGCTTTGAAGAAACAAAAAATTACTTCAGATTTTTTTCCTTTAAAACACTTCTACCTCACCATTTCAAAAACTTTTTTTTTCTTCTTGTGTAATACCCTGTTCATTTAAATGGCAACGCTAAGTGTGCTGGAAGTTAAAGGGCTGAAAAAAAAATTCCTGTTTTGCTTATCAGGACACGGGCAGAGAGGGTAAAAGTGTGCCTGCACCCACTATTTAACAGAAGCTACAAAACATCATCTTCTCTACATGTATAAATTTGTCTCAAACATCACTGTGTTCAAATTCTCCAGTGCTTACAAAAAACCAAAGCCACACACACTCACACTCATGCACACAAAAGAGAAGCCACATAATACATATACAAACTCAACCTGCAACGCAGACTAGCCTAAAACTATCAACAGCTTCTGTGCGCATCACATGACATCCCTTCACACCCCCCACCCCAATCTCTACCACATATGAATACGTATTGTGCAGTGTAGAGACCAGCCAATGATGCTGCTTGTCAAAAGGGACCAGTGGGCTGCAATCTCAATGTCTGACCTCTTAAAAGAATAAATTGACCCTTGTCTCCCCTCCAGCCCAAGCGGTCTCCTCAATTAGACAGTCACTATACTCACAAAGGCACATTCATAAATACCACATTTAACTTACTGCTTGTAAAAACATAGGAGGAAACATTAAGCGCTTATACCCCGACCCATTCCTACTGACCCAGCAAGAAGTATCACAATAACATATCACTTGGTGAGACCTTACTCCACCTTTAGAAGGTACATATTAAAGAAGTCTTCCAACACCTCTTAATTTTTTTTTGCATAAATGAATGCTTTTTTTGTTTTTGGCTTACATATTTTGGAATACAGCACACTCACTATAAAGCTCTGTTGTAAGGCTACCCCCTAAAGTAAGGCTGTTCTACCTTGGCTTGCATTTTCACTTCATTTTGCTTCTTTTCCACGTGTCCCCAAAACAAAACAAAACAAAAAAACCCACACAGTGCCTTATGCAGAAAGGGTAAGCCAGTTCTGGCAGGGAGAGGGAGGGGAAAGAAAGCACATAATATCATAACCATGTCACTAAAATAGCTATCCTAACAAGCTGTGCAACCTGCTTAACAGAAATTGATGAAGAAAATGATCACTTATGGTTGTGTTTCATCTGAAACAGGAGGAGCTTCCACCTTGTCTCAATTAATAAGAACAAACATAAAAAAATGAGGAAGCTAGTTCTGTGTAGATAACAACACATACTAACAGCCAAGAAGAGGCATTTAGTGCTCAAGGAAACATTGCATGCTGAACACAGTCTCCTTGTATTGCACACTCCAGTCTCTTCCCCTCTGTCCACCACAGTCAAGAATGTTTGCTGCTAGAATACTTAAATACTTAATGCTAGCTGGCACAATGCATTCTTCCCTTTGTTATTTTTCTTTTTCCCTGGAGTGCTCTGTATTACAGAAAGGCTGTCAGAATCAATTCAAAAAACTCCCTCTCTCACTACAAAGTTTACAGGAACCCTAACACTGCTGAATGTCACCAGTCCCAACTATCACACAAACAGGGCAAAAATGGCTCTTTTGCAGAGGGCACTTGATTTGCTAGAAGCTTGCTAGGACTCTGGGAGACTGCTAGAGAAAAGCTTTCCTGCATAGCTCAATGAAAAGCAATGTGCAGACAAACTGTTAATGCAAACAGATGTTGTCTGCTGTGTGCTACAGATGAAACTGCATCTATTGTGGCCTGACAAGTTTTAAAAGTAGGCTCCAACCAACCAGGAGCTGTGGCGCTTTTTGTAGCACAGATGAAACCTTTAATCACTTTTCATACAAGGATCAGAAGCTATAGTTACTACATCACAAAGTTTAAAGTCACGTAACACCACAAAGTAGAGCGCTATATTTTTAAACAGGACCTGACTCAATTTTGATAGCAATGTAGGCAGACCCTTAAAGTCTACTGTAGGCAAAGCTCTGGTTGGTGAGTCACTACAAAATGGATCTGTTTACTATTATCTACTGCAAGGGAACTTTGGTAAAATTCAGCAATACTGGTATTTACAGTGATGGGACACTTGTGCAGAACATTGTGAAGGACATGGACTAAGCAAGGCTGCTAAAAATCTCCAGTTTAGCTCCTGTCATTTACTCCAACCAACAGGTCTACTACAGCCTAATGGTTGCTTTGTGGTTTAGGTTTGGATGTGAATTCAGGACAACAGGGAGTACCAACTCTGCCTAAATTGGGCAACTTCACATATTTCTTCCCATTACAGTTACCATCCTTCTGCCACAGATGGAAGCCAAGTACTGGAGATAAAAGGGAATAAAGAGTTTCGGTTTTAGATAGCTGTATTTTGATCACAGTGGGAATGACCATATGATCTAACAGTATCAGTTCCTAAAACTGCAAAACAGTGGCAAATAAACAACAGAACTGAAATGATATTGTGTGCAAAATCAATTTAGACAAACCAACAGATTCTGTGTATGTTGCTTCAGGTTCAGGACCCAAGTTGCACATCAACAGCATTTGTTTATTGGGTTTTTTTAAAATTAATTTCAACGTAGTTGTCTTGGTATTACTTTCCTGCTCACAAAGCATGCATGCATATTTACAATTAAGGAAGCTGCTTCTGTTAAGGGAACATCTTTATAAAAAAACAAACCCTACCTTCTACTCAATCAGGACTATTACCCTGAGATGTTAACCAGCCTCCACAAAACCTGCATTTCAATCCATTTGAGAACCTGGATACTAAGGTCACATGATTTACGGCAAAGGCAATATATGCAACACACACTGGAAACACAACAGGTCACCATCTGCTATGTTACCTCTGACCCAGCTCAGTTCATTGACCATGCTTTGTCAAATTTGGGTACCTCAGATACACAAACAGTGCTCCTCTTAAAAGTCAACAGGAAAACAATATGCACAAACAAAATAAGAAACTTAAGAGCTAAACATAATAATGAAGCAAAAAACCCAACCTAACCAAAATTTCCCCCCAAAAAACTACAGTACTATTTGGATGCACTATTAGGACACAGTGGAAGATGTGGCAGCATTTTTAAGAAGAAAAAAATAGGGCAAAATTTCTAAGGAATAAATGCTTAGAAATTTTATGGTAAAAAAAACCCAAAAAGAGGCCAACTTAATATAAAATTTTAATTGTTATTTAATCTTTGAGGTGGTTATCCCACCCAGTTTTTTGAAAACAACCTGTTTATATTGCAGAGGTAAAAACATACTTGGCTTAACATTCTTACTCATTACAAAAGCCACTTAATGTGAAGCACAATAAAAAACTGTAAGAAAAACCTGACATCGTGATTCTAAAAAACATCCAAACCAACAAAAACCCCACTCCCAAGACTGCTAGGCAAGTGTCCAGGTAGAAACATAAAAACACTGGGAAAAGATGGCAAGTATTCCAAAGTGAATGTCAGAAGTCTAAACACAGGTTTCTCTGAGCTGTACTACACTCTGTTTTGCTTGCTAGACTCTGTTGTCACTGCTAAGACAAAATCTTCAAATGGAGCAAAGAATTATCAAACAGATTAGAAACTCTCAGCTTGATAGACACTGCAAGATCGGGTAAGCAAAGTGGCTGGATTGTTATCTGGAAAGAGATGCCCTTAGTCTATTTCAAGCTGTGCTTCCCCAGCCTCTTCTCCCTACCTTGCCAAGCAAGATGTTTAACAAGATGCTGCCAATGACTCCCTCCTGGGAACAGTTTTGTAAAAGCCCAGAAATACCCTAACACAAATTCCTGCTGACTTTTCACTGTTTGGAGCTCAAATGGTAGCAGATTTTTTACAACATTAAGCAACAGCTGTCCCCAGCAGTTGAGTCTGGTTAGCACAATTCTCAGACACCACTTGCAATGGTTGGGAGTGCCATGACTAAGCCACACAGTTCTGTCAACTGTAGCTGGAATATAATGTTACTTTGACAATACAGGGAAACTGTCACTGAGGAGACAGTCACTAGCACTTACAGAATGCACATTCAGGAAATGAGGAGCAGACTGTTGTACTACAATAGGTTTGGACCCAGCAGACTCCTGAAATTTATGACTGTCAACCCTTCAGCAGTCAATCACAATCCACCTCCAAGTTAATGTGATGTCTGTCAGCTTTTCTGACTAAATGCTATGGTTTCCTCTCTTTTAGGACACTGCTAATTTGGTAAAACACAGCTTCTGGCAAAGCATTCAAATTCTCTCATTTAAAAAACCAATAAAATAAAATAAAATAGAATCCTAAACTTTCTAAGTAAACCCTCCTTCTACTGGCCCACGACAGGATTTTTGAAGCACATTATTATTACTACTGATGCATTATTTTCAATAGACTCACATGCACACGCAGCACAACATGAAAACACTGGGCAGCTGCTATGAGAAAGAATTTGGCATCTGATTTCTTTTATTAAGAATAACAACTTACCTCAACTACTATTAAGTAACTCATTGCACGACTTGCTCACGCAGCATGCTCTTCTTCCCTTAAGAACGGGCACATCTATTTCCGTGAAGTGGCTACACTGCCTCACTTTGCCTCGTCTTCCCTCCCCTCCCCTACTGTAGGGCATGTGGGTGCATGTAACAAGGCACTAGTGCGGTTTTTGTGGTTTGAGCCGAGCCGTTTCAGGCGGAGTAAGCCCCTGACCCCTAGAGCTGGGAGGCAGAAGTTGGCCATCCCAACACCGAACTCTTAAGTTCAAGACTGTAAGCCCTGACAGCCAGCAGCAACAGGGTGAACAGAGGAGTTTAACAGCTATTTCCCTCATATAAAATGAAACAGAAAGACTGGGAGGTGGGGTGGATGAAGAAAAGCAAGCAGCAAATCTCCAAGTGGGGAATTAAACTGACCAAGTAGCTGAAAACAGGAAAAGTTGATTTCCAATGTACATTTTTGTGGAGTTTTTCCATATTCTTTTTTTTCTGCACTGAAAAAGGCAGGTTAATAGAACTACTTCATTACTGAGTAATCTGTCAGCGCTGGTTTTCTTTAGCACTGCTCAGAAGTGGTTCAAAGAAGCACCATCATGTATTTCCTGCTAGTCGTCCTAACTGAGGATTCTTTCAGTTAAACTCTACTGCATTTTAATAACGTTTATACTTTCACTCTGCTTCAAAAAGGTGCTTGGAAGAATATTTTTATTTCGTTTCAATCGAGAGGGAATAGTAGGTTTCCATTCACACACTTCTCTTCTCCATGCAACTGCACACGTCTGCATGAGTAACAAAGCACAATAAATGACAACCCTTCTCCCACAAATTGTTTAAGATTGCAATGAATTCCTGTTGCTGATATTGAGAAACTTTCTTAACATACCTTAATTTAGAAAGTCTTTAAAATTCTTGATCCCTCGCTTGACAGTAACATTTGGAGATTTTTTCTTTTTTTCTTTTTCTTTTTATTTTTTTTTAGCATTTTTATTTTAAAGTAAAAACTTTCAAACATTTTGAAGATTCAGGAACTTGTAAAAGTTTATCAACAAGAAACAGCCATCTATCTAGGATAAGGTTAAATAAACCATCTTCAAAAAACTGGCTTCCTACCCTAGAATTCCTGAGAATGCTTGCAAATTTAAAGCAGGAAAATAAAATGTTAAAATAAAAACAGAAACACTGTTAAATGCTCCCAGAGTTAGTCTTCATCTAAAATATATATATGCACTTTTTGGTCTTTTTTTTTTTTTTTGTACGTTTTAATTTTTTCCCTTTAAGCTTACAATGGAAGAACAATTTAGCTTTTCTTTTTAAATATTTCAAATCCCTCATTATGTCTTGTAAACAAGAGGGGCTCTAGCACCCGGCTTTCACCGTAGTATCGCAATGAAGTTAACTAGCCCAAAGTGCAGGAAAAGGGACCTTAGGGCAGGTTGGGAGAGAGAAGTGAGGGTGGAACACAGCAATGAACCAGCATGTATAGCAAATCATGTGACAGAACAGATACTGGCTTGCTCAGGCCAAAGGTGCTTCACTAGGAAGTACTGCTGGCACAGGACTTTTAAGAACCTGCTCTGCGTGTCCGAGCGTGCTTGGTCTTTGAGTAGAAACGAAGCTATATAGAAGCCTGAACACGAGGATTACTAGCCAGCTAGCAGGAGCTGAAAGAGAGAATTTTGTTTCTTTGTGCATGCTGGGATAGATGGAGGACACATGATAGGAAAGTATTTTCCAAAGGGGCCAGAGTATGCTGCATACTCCAGTTTACTAAACAAATACAAACCTACTCATACTTTTTTACCAGATAACGCTTTGCATACAAATCTACAGGCATGTGTATATGCAGCATTTCCCTCAGTCAGTCTTCCTTGTGACATTGGGGCTTATGTAGAAAGGGCAAATTAAATTAAACAGCCATGTAATTCCCTAGCCCTTCCCTCCCACCCCCAGCACACAGGCATACACACACACACACACACACACACACACACGCGTGCACCAACCTCCCCCACCCATGACTTGCATCTGTTTTTGCTTCTGCCCACCAAACCCATGAGTTAAATGCATCAGACATGGTCATATCCTTCAATGAAAACGCTGAAGCAACAGACTCCCCTATCTGCCCCCCTTCTCCAGTTGATAAAGCACTGCTCCCTCTGAGGGCTGGAATGGACAGGTATGTGCTGGTACAGAAGGTCGGCACTTTGTTAGACAGTGTAACAGCTGGACAATGCTGAATGGAAGTCCTAGCACTTACGGAAAAAGTACCGGCATCTCTCTTCCCTTCTCTCCCGGCCCCACCCCCAACAAAAGGCTTCCTGCTTTGTGTCAAGGGATGTTCCTTCAAGTCTGATATAACTCTTTTCACAACAACAGGTCTTAAAAGTTTTGTTCCCAGCGCACACATGCACGCACACACTGGCTATCACTGTGGATTATAGGTCACCCCTATCCTGCCCAGAATATTACTACACTGATGCTAAAAAAACCCCAAACCTTTCCTTTAAATACAGAAATTAAAAAGCAACAGTACAGAAAAAAAAAGTAAAAACAAAAAACAAAAAGGTGCAATACTTCTTTTAAAAAAAAAGTCTTTGCTAGTTATATACCTCCCTAAGCAAAACCACGTACACAGGAAAAAACACAACACAGAGAAACAAAAGGAAACCTTTGAAGTACACACTGGTTTAAGAACATTCGTAAGTAAACGTTTCTGTCAGTGATGGTCTGGCGCTGTAATGACACCAAGGCCTGGCACAGGTAACGCTCACCATGAAGGACGCAGGAAGGAGTTAGCTGCATGTGCTTTCAGGAGATGAGGCAGGCTGGCCGGCACTTTGCTGACCCCACTTAGTTTTTTGTCAGTTTTAGTAGAAGCAGTAAATCAACTAAAAGGCTAATTTGATTGGGCTGGATTTTCAAGCTTTGGATGGATTCCTCTAGACTGAGTACAGGTGCTTATTTAGGTTTGGGGGAGAAAAGAAACTCTTTTTTAAAGGTACTGAAGCTTACAAGAGACTGAAAAAGAACATTTGTCTATTTGCACAAAAAATGACAATGTCTCTTTCCTCCTCTTTTCCCCTTGTTGGAAGAAATAAATGGCTTGCATTATATAACAAACACTCTAGGGTTCAGTCAGTACAAAAACCCCACATGCAGACATAAATAAAGATACTGTTACTCAAAAGACAACATTGATTCCCCTCTCACCAAATCCTTTGGATATGGCAGTGTTCTGCTCTACCACAGGGTTAGAACAAGGGCTAGGAAGCAACTATCCACTCTGTATGACCTGCAAATTTGAGATAGCACCCTGCTAAAACAAATTAAAAAAAAAAATCTACTGACAAATTTTAATCCAGCCCAACTGGATTCCACTTCAGCCACAGGGACTCCACCATGCCTGTCTTGGTTTCAGAATCAAGACATGCAGATGGCCAGCCAGCCCGTAGACCATCAGCAATGCAGCGTTTCAAGATTATATATATAGAGAAAAAAATGCACACACACAAACATGTGCACACGCACTCACACAGAAACAAGCACACGTGGGCAGTTACATGTGCCAGAACACACTGGTACTTATCAACCAGCCAATCACAAAGTGTTGGTTTTTTTTTGTTTTGTTTGTTTTTTTTCTGTTTTGTTTTTTTTTGTGGGTTTTTAATTTTAAATTTTTTTTCTAGTTTTTTTGTTTTTATTTTTGTTTTTAAAGTGAGGCTCCGTCAAGTCTTTCCCTCCCCCCCTTATTCTTTTGAACCCCTCCCCAACCCCAACCCAACATGGTAGACCTAAGGACGGAAACACACCCAGTGCAAACAAAGTTAAAAAGCTATTTTTTCAGTATATATGTTTCTTAGCAACAACTTCCGTATAACATGAAAAAGTGAAAAACTAGAAACTAATTTTTTTAATTTTTTCTGTTTAAATTTAAATGGTATGTGTACTTGCTTCACATTGTCTTTCTAAGTTGGCGTTCACGATTCAAGTATTTCAAGAGTGATATGTTCTCTTTTTGGATTCATATTCCAAACAAAAAAACTGAAGTTATATAAGGGAGGCAACTATGTGCTCAGACAGTCTGTCAATGACCCACCTTTTTTTCTTTCTCCATTTTCTTTTTTCCTCTTATAAATGTATTTATTGCAAGTTGAAAAAAACGAAAAAGGTCAAGTTAGTGCTGCTGCTGTTCCAAAAAAGGTCACGAGGTCAGAGTTGAAAGTTCTAAGTTCAGATTGAATCCGACCCTCCTCCCAGAAGGTCTCCAGGTAGTAAGGGAGCAGGGCTGCCCATTCGGTGTGGATCCTCTACACTTGGGACCCCCCACAAGCTTGAAGAATAGTTTGGGGGCCCCCACAATGAAGCGCCAGTGAGATCACCCCCACTGCTGCCGCCGCTGCCACCACTGCTCCACTGCCCAAGCCCTGTTGACCCACCAAAAAGATTCAAAGCAGGTCCAACTGGATCTGTCTGGTTCTGTCCTGTCTCCAGGGATTGCCAGCCCGCTGCGGGCGCACTCGGGGTTGCTGCAGGTGTAGGGGGCTGAGCTTGTGCCAAAAAGCGACTAACCTCTTCATCTGTGGCAAACTCAGCCAGGATGGTAGTGTTTCCCAACACACACCTACAGGGCAAGGTACACATAAGAAAAAGAAATAGTTAGAGCCAAAAGGTAAGGGGCAAAGGATTCAGAAAGCACAGGAACACCACTAATAGGTGTCCAAACCAAAGGAGGTATCAGCTACATTGCTACAATGGAATGGGCATGGGAAACCTCCTCTGTTTTTGACAGTGATAATCACTCAAAACAAAAGAACTTCCATTTTATACAGGGAACAAACAAAACAAAACAAAAAAAAAAGGAAAAAAAAAACTCCCCAACCCCCCTGCCCCAATATTCAGTTGTGCCTGAATAAAATCTTAATAAATAAATTTTAACTAAGGTTCTGAACATTAACACCAAGAGCAATAAAAATGCCTATACCACGTAGATGAACGCACATTTGCCACCTTTCAAACGCCACAGATGAAGAACAAGTTAAAACCTTTGGAATTCAGGAGATTACTAAAATTCAAAAATTTTCACTGAGTTTAGAGGCTTACACCACCAATCCTACACCCGCAAATATTTTTGTCTCAAAACCTTGCTTACATGTGCAGTGCAGTCTGGGCCTTGGCCGCCTCCTGTTTGGTGTTGTATCGGATGAGGGCGGTGCCCTGGGTCAGGTTCAGATGGAATGTCAGCAGTGGGCCATGCTGCATGCAGATCGTCCTCAAGGTTGACCCATCAATCTGAGGAAGAACAGCCAGGATAAAACAGATGTTTGTAATTATTTCTCCAAACATACTTTAATCCTGACTTCACCACTTTAATTGAAAGATATGCTGCTCTCAGAAAGAAAAACAGATGAAAGCAGTGGGAAGTAAGCAAAAGTGACAGAAGCTGATTTTCAAACAGGAACTGGTATGTCTTGACTTCTCACAGCTACATGGAGTTTGCTTTAGTATGGAATAATCTAAATTATCTTTCCTGTTCATTTACAGCTTGAGTCCAGTTTTCTTTCTTTCACTGAGTTTCTTACACTGTCATGATCCTTTACATTGACAGCTTTTCCAGTAATTACATACAACTTGTACTTCTCACCATCTTCAGTCATCAGAACTTCTACCAAAGGAACCAGGATGTCTTGGTCTGCAGCTCTTTGATTTCAGCTGAATGTAGATAAACCAGTATTTAAAAGGTTTTTGCAAAACTGGAAGTATTTCTACAATTAAATTTTTGAAAATTTATTTTGGGGCTGCTTTGTCTTTATGGTTTATGAAACAGTGACAGAAAGAGCCAGTGATTTTGCTGCCAAATCCACCAAGGTTCATTCCATCTGAACTACAGTTTTCACAGCAGTGTTGCCTACATTCCTTCTGCAGCCTTAACACCTTGTTACTTACCTACAGTAATAGCTGTTCTCCCAGGTGTTCTGTACAGACAGATTCCATTCCTGGTGTGCCACAGGGACATATGAATGGGATCCATATGTGCAAATACTTAAAGAAGTGCTACTTTCTTCCTTCTTTTTCCCCTATTTTATAATATAGCTTCAAATGAGGGAGAAGGAAGTTGTGTGGTGGCACAAATATGTTCAAGGTTAAATCAAAGAACATTGAAATGAACATACTGTTCTTTCCAAGCCTAACCAATCTATAAAACTGTGAATCCATCTAAACCCTTACAACTTCTCTCTCTACTGTACTGATCCACAATAAAGAGAAAATCCATAATGAGACAGTTATGATTTGATTCTCTTTCCTATTAACCTAAATACCTCCAAAATATATTCTTCTTCCACTAAATAATTCCTAAAGCATCACTGAAGTATTTTACACAAGCCAGACTTAGAACTGTGCTTTTTCCTCACCCCACTTCTTCCTTCATATCAAGGTAAACAGTCTTTTTTACAAAAGACTCGCCATTTTGGGTGATCTGCTGGAGACCTCAGCTTTTCCTTCCACATCAACCCTTTCCTGTAGACTGCAGAAAACAAGGTAAATTATCTGGCTGAACAGAGGAATCTCTGTCTAGACCTCAGGGTACTCATGACAATCACATAAGCTGTTCCTAGGCCTTAAATACTAATTTGGAATGCTGAAACCAGGATCTCCACAGAATTCATTCTGAATAGCAGCAAGCTTTGAGAATACTTGTAGAAATAACCTAACTAGACTGGTTTTGGCAGAAACGCTGGAAAAATTCTGTGGTTTCACTATGGAAACACTGAAGTGAAAACTGGCAGTTACACACATTTCTTACTGACAACATCCTAAAGAACAGCTATAAACCACTTCACATTATGGTAATGAAATTTACCCTCACTTCTAAGAAAAATCTTTCTGTTCAATTAATTTTTGTAACTCTTAAGAAATGTTTTAACAATCACACAGCAAAACCTGAACATCTTAGCTGAAGAGATTATAATAGGAAAACCAGTTAAGACTGCAGCTCAGTTTAGTAGAAACACGTTACGTATGTTGACCAATCTGATTTTGTCAGATTTTATTCAAAAAGAAACAACTGGAGAATTCACAAATCCCGGCTAAAGCGAACAAGTCCCCAGAAATAACCACAGAAAATACCTGTGGAGTGAGATTGTGAAGAACCAGCCAGTAGCTAGGACGAACTGAGCCACCATCACTCCAAGTAGATGCTGCAAATTATAAGACAAAGCAATCAAGACAGATTTGATACAAAGAAAAACCATCTTTCTTTAGTTAAGTCTTTCAGAAAAAGTCAACATTACCAGCCCTGTTAAAACATGAACGTCTAATCTTCAGTCCTGAAAGCAAAACCACACCTTTGCTCAGTTTACATCAAGATTAATTTTACTAGAGTTTATCTTTGATGAGTTTCTCACACACAGCAAGCATCTAGACTTGAAAGGCCCTGTGTAGCAGGTATTGTCTTCTGGCAGCTCTCAGCCCTTCTTCACTCATTCCCTGCAGCAGGACCTGGGATTCCACCCCCCACTGCCCCAGTTACTGACAGCAAATTTCCATTTCAAGAAGAAACTCTCTTTTTTCCTATTACCAGACAACTGCAACTTCCTCTCCTCCACACCACTGGAAAACATACACTGCTCAGATCTGATCAGTGGTGCTACCAGTTGATTTGTTCTCACCAGAGCCAAGCCTTGAGTCCTGTGTCCCCCAGCCCCTGACCGATCGGGGTGCTGTGCTGTTCCATGGAGATGATGGTTTGGGGTTGGTCAGGCCAGGAGGTGGGCGGGGCAGCCCTGTAGTGTTCCTTGAGGAAATATGGTTTTTCCACATCTTGTTGGAGAGATGAGTGGGATTGTGTCCTATGGGATCTGGGGACCATGTTGATTTGTAATCACTGAATTTTGCTACAAGATTAAAGAAATTGTATGTATTAGAGAAACTTGTGAGATTAAGTACCTGCCCTATCACACTAAGTCTTTTGACAACATTTATACTGGAGAGAAGCACAGAAGAGTGCTATACAATAGTTAATTTACCATACCACAAAACCCCCATGCTACATGTAAATTAATATTTGCATATTTTATATATGCTGATTAAAAAAAGTAATATACCAGGATCATTTATGATAATGTAGCTGATTGCAGTATGTTACATCATTAATTAGATGAACAGCAACTTTTACGTCCATGCTACATTTAATCTGAGAATTTCTTAGAAGTTTTAGCACTACTGACCTTTAATGAAATTGAACCTTCTTCACGTAAAAAAAAAAACCTGCAGAGCACTGAAAGAAGTATTCACCATTCTTGGTCTACTAAGCTAATGTTGCCTCCTAAAGATGTTCTCTCTACAAGATCAAAGCTTTCTTGAGAGTCACAAACCTCACACAATGTTGACACAGCAGTACTGCATAAAGAAGGCTGCTTAGCTGTCTGATGGTTGGACTTCTAAACAATCTTGATAGTGCATTTTTTTACTAGAAAGTATTACTAGTAGATAATTGCCTATTAGAAGACCTATAGTGGGTATCCTTAACACATTTCCAGAACGCTTTATAAAGAAATGCAATAAAAGAGAAAAATAAAAGCGCTCCCCAAAACACCACGATTGGTCATGAATATCTGTGAGCTCTGCCTAAACCAGTTTTTTAAAAAAGGAAGACAGCAAATTCTGCCACATGATGGACGAAACACTCCAAGTGGAACAACAATGAATTAGTGCTAAATGAAAAATGCTTTATCTGGGTAAGTTTCAAAGCCTGCATACCTGAAGTGCTATGAACGTTGGTGAAGGAATTGTCAGAGGCACTGTAGGGCCAGGCACCAGGTGAAGGCAGCGAGGTGTTGAGGGAAGAATTCGACCCTATCAAAGAGAAAAGGAGAGAGAAAGAGGAGACCAAGTTCACAGAGTTTCTGTAACACCATTAAACCTCAAGACAGCCATGACTGTACCAATGCTAAGCTTTCAGGTGCTCCCAGCCACAGTGCAAAGGCAAGCAGTTTCCTCCTCAGACAAATGCAACAGACTATTAGTCCGTGATGACCACAACACTGCAACAATCCCAAGTATCAGAGCGATTTTGATAATCACAGACCAGGTGTTCACTTGTTTTACCTGTGGTGTTGTCCCGCAGAAGTTGGTGGTCAGTATCTACAATGGGAGATGTGGCTGTACCCCCCAGCACACTTCCAGGGGTCACATAGGGGTCAGATTCAGGGTCAATGTTTTGTATACCTTTCCATGGCACTCCTGGTTGGAACTCTGGGACAGGAGAGAAAAAGGAATTACATGTAATCAGGGAAATATTATTTACTAGAAGTAATTACTGAAGGTATTTCAGGATGGTAAACAACTGTCTTCTACACTGTTCCTTATGGGCAAAAAAAAGACTACATGTTAGAATTGTAATCTATTTCACAGCTCCTTGCACAATACTAGCTCTGGTTTCATATGAATACAAGTCTACACTACAAAAAAAGTGGTACAAGGGCATCCAGTAACCCTTTAAGCGCTTCTGCTTTGCTACGTTCAGATGAGGTTTCAACAGTTTTAACAAACTCCATACAAGATGTGTAATATTAGGTCTGTACACATATTTTGTGTGCGTGCAGAAGCCTTTCTCCAGGAAAGGCTACCTACCTTAGGAGTTTGGAAACACATTTGACACATCACACTGTATGTACACACACACACACTATATAAATTACCTATTAATACTAAGGTGAGATGCCTTGTGGTAAAAGTGATGTGTATATACTCATTGACATTCTTCATGCTTCACAATGAGATGGGATATACTTATCATGCTTTAGTTTGAACTACAGCTCCAGGCATGCCAGAATTTTAAGACAAGAGGATGAATTATATTAAATATGAACACACAAAGACTCCAATTACTGTAAGAAAGATCAGTAACTTGGTTCCTTCAATAAATAAAGTGCTGTGGTCAGTTCTGGAAGCAGTGGTGCAAAAGTAAAACTGATGAACACAAAAACAAGTAAAGAAGCTTCATATATTATGGGACAATCTGTGTGTGAGAAGAATGCAAAGGTGGCAGATTCATCCCTTGCTGATACAAGTCCAGGATACAGAATTCCCAACCCAAATTTCTGAAATAATTAGTAAGAGAATATTATTATACAATTAAGGATCCATTATTAAAAGCAGGATCCAAGATACACTCTCTAGAATGAAGCAACATAGGATGAATCCGGCATGGAAGGGCTCATTTCAAACACCTTTGTAATGAAGAATTATAGTCAAGACTATGACTGTCACAGACAAATACAGAAGAAAATATGATACTACTGGTTCAAATTATTGCCACAGCAAGGGCAGTATTAGGCTGTGATAATGCACATGAGAATCTGAGAGAAGACAAAAGAAATGCCCTACTGAGTCAGAACTATGGTTCATCTGTGTTTTGCCAACAGCACTAGGAGAAATACCATTAAGGGACAGAACATAAACCTGGCCACTATCTGTGGACTATTGCCCTCACAATCTCCCAGTATCCATAGTTGTCCTAACTTAGATGGCAGGAATACCCTCTATCTGCTAGCACCAGCTTGTGAAACTGTTTTTCCATCATTTTATCCAATCACTGTTTCAACTGGCCAGTATCACCTGTCTCAAGAAGCTGTGAAAGCAACACAACCTGAAAGTTCACCACTCCTGATGGAAAAAAAAGCTCCCATCTATTTAAAATTTATATCCCCTTAATTCCAGCATTTGCACCATGGTTCTAGTATTGCAGGAGTCAAAGAATTACAATTCTGCATTTATCTCGTTCCCTGCCTTCATGATTTTATAAACATTAGTTTCATCTCCCTATGTTTAATAACTCAACAAAATAATCCAGGTATCAAAACTTTATGGGCAATCAGCAGTGCATCATGGAAGGACTCTGTTCAGCTACTACCAAAATACTGCCATCCCCTGACAAGTAGGGCCTCCCTTTGTTAAGGAAGTAATACAGCTCTTGGGTCTACTCAAAATATCTTCTCTGTTCTGAGATAAAGAATCCATGAACACAAGTTAGAACCTGGAAATTAGAACTTGTTTGGAGAAAAAAAAAAAGGATGTCCAACTCTTCTATTTGCAAATATTCTGAGAAACTGATACTGAAAATTAAGTGCACAGAAAGCTCTAATCAAAAGGTTAATGAATATACAAACCAGGCTCCAAGGATCAAGGGTATTACTGTTTATGAACACATATACTCATCAATGAAACCCTGGTCTGGAAAAACATTTCCTTGAACTACAGCATACTGACAAATCTTCAAAGTCTCCTTTGGGGCTGATTATCATGCACATTCACCAATGCTTGTTTACAGACATGCTCATTTATTTCTAGGCAGTAAAGAAGACATGAAATGCATTTCTCCACAGAGATTTGAAAGGTCCTCTCAGAAAGTTCAAACATAAGATTATTGTGAAAATCATGACAGACACATCCAGGCCAGTTTGCCTGAAGTATGACTCATCTTGAATGGGAAAATTACAGTCTAAGTACGACCTAAGTATGCAAGTCTGTGCAACATAACCAAACGACATAGCTCTCACCAATGCAGCAAAACTTGCTCTCACCTCCAGCTGTGATATCAGTTTGATTGGGCACCACTTCATTTATCTTTGTGCTGAACAATACTGATCTCTTGAATGGCAGAATTTCTGCAGCAGATGGCATTTAGGAGGAAAATGCGAAAGGTGTAGTCAGGATGAATGCTGAGTGACCACTGTTTTCATTCAAAGGAAAAATGCACCTATTTCAAGAGGTTTTCTCTTGTAAACTCATTTTTGTTAACAATTTTTTTTCCAGCACTGGGAGGAAGAATTCTATCTCCTTGCCAGGAACTGAGAAAGGACCTCATCTACAAGCTTGTAGAGAAAAACATAGAGTGTGAAGGCATTTTATGTCTTCATTCTTCATCAGGGGTGTTGTATTGATAAGGTAGATCTTGATTTCAGTTTTCCTTGTCAATGAAACCACAAGTTAAGACTATAAGATAGCTCAAGTGGCTGATGGTCATGGAACAGTAACTTGTCCCAGCAGCCTATGGGTAAGAGTGGAACAGCAATAACTGAATAAATGCCACTTCCCAAAACCCAAGATGTGTTACATGAGGGGTGCAAGCATAGTCTTGGGCTACTCACACAAGAAATGAGGAATGGTACTGAGGCTCTCAGTGAAATTTTATGTTCCAAACCACTTACCCTCTCATAGTGGTGAGGCAGTCAGCAACAAAAAAATTTACTTATCACTGACAATGGGACTACAGATATCACTAGGGAAGCTCTATGGTATCAACAAGGGGCAAAGAGCAGCTATCAAACTTTTAACTTCTGTAATAGCTTTGGCACCAAGAACCTTGCCAAAGCCAGTGGCTGCTCCAAAACTTGGAAACATGGCAGAGCTGATCCTCCTGTGTCTATTCCAAGCAGTACTGTGTTCCTCAGCATAATACAGGGGAATGGTGACTAAGAAAACAAGTTCAGCAACAATGAGTCTGTGAATGAGGTCTGATAAAATATTACATTTTGCGAGTTTCTGGCATCATGAACAGGAACTCCAGTCAAAAAAGCTCCATACTTAACAACCAGGCTGACAGAAGTGTAACACACACATACCTGTACAGAATGCAGTAAAAATTTGTGGATGTGCAGATGTTTTTGAGATAACTAATTCTTTAGCTCTGTTAGCTCATCAGAAGATGTTTACTTGCTGGAGTTAGACACTGAGGGCTTCACTCAAAAATCTTAAACTACATTTTTTAGATTTCCTGCAGTTGCATCTGTCACATAGATTCCTAACTTTCTGATGTAAGGTCTGCGCTACTGCTTTAGCCAAGAGATGTACAAGGATTTTTACTTCTCTGTGATTGAGAGAGGATACACAGTAGAGGGTTTGCAGCTAGTAATGTTTTCCTGGAATGCAATTGTCTTCCAGACAAGAGAAAAATCACAGCACCCACTATTTGCTGAACAGCACTGGTGATTAATCTGTGCAACCTCAAAGACACCACTCTGTTTAAACAAATGTTTTATATAGAAAATTACATGTATATTCAAATACATATGTACTTTTCCTAGAGAGCTGTCTAGCAGAAAAATAAAATTCTGCCAGTGAAACCAGAAAACTTAAAAAATGAGCACCAGCCTGTCATCCCAAAAGCAAGAAACCTCTGCCCAAGGCACAAGATTCCTGAGCATAACTGAAGGGTTGCAACACTCTTCTACTGTTTATACGACATGAACAAAAGTGAACCACAACAGTGTGGTGTTCCCACCATCACAAAAAACGTTACTGCACATCTTTTTCTTTCTGATTACACTCTATCAATAATTTTTACACTGTATCAGTCTAACACAGCACAAATAAGGAATCAGTAGAAAAGAAGGGAGATGGTGGTGTATATTCTACGACCATATGTTTTCATGAAGTTTTCTGTAAATGTAAGAAGATATGAGTTCACCTAAGAAAAACCAAAGACTACTCAGGCAATTCAGCAGTTAGTTCATATTCAGCGCAGCATTTTTTACTGGAAATCCAACATTTACATTCTCCTTTAATGTGGAAGAAATTTCAAAACCAAGATAGGATAAGCCACCCAAGTATTTTCTTTGTAAATGTTATTTAAGCACGTATGATGAGGAAAGGTCCAGCACATCTATCCTAACACAAGGATACAACCCCTGCCCTTATGTAATACCTGGAGGCCAGCTGGCATTGCTGGATTTACTTCCGATCTTGTTTGTTGGTGGAGATTTGGCAGGTAACCAACTATCACCAGCAGGGCCTGTATGGCTGCTGAGCGGGTCGCCCTGGATTATGTCAAACTGGTTGTAGGGCGATCCTCCGCGAGCCTTTCCAGGGGGCACTATTGCACCTGCAGCATTAAAAACATACATTTACACTCGGGAAAGGTTGGGATCTTCAGGAGTATGATATATGAACACAAAAATACTTAAGATGCATACTGGTGAGGCAAGACAGTTTCATCTAAACTATTTCGCCTCTGGCAAGATGATCCTACAAGGGCATTCCCAAAATTCCCCCTCTCACCATTTTTGTGCATATTGGCATCTTGTGAAGCCACAGAGGGCAGCCCTTCCATCATAGTCCACTGCTTAAAGCGGGATTCTGTTCCAGCCTCCTTCCCTCCCACCATGCCATAATCCATGCCACTTGAGCCAAAGCCTGTGAAATAAACAAACAAAACAAAACTCAATTGTCATCCTCGGTTTTGTTTTTAACCATCTTTAAATGGAGAGTCATTGTAATCATAAGATTGGAAAAAAATCAACAAGAGCAAAAGGTACGTTCGAGGGGCATCTTCCAGTTTTGTCAGTATGCCATGATATGCTTTCTTCTTAGGTTTGTCTTCTTCCCGTGCAATGAAAAATAATGCAATTTGATTCAAAGCTGACACTTGTCATAATCTTTGCTCTAATGCTTATACATAAATTACTCATTTCTGGACCCAGACTTAAGTGACTAACATAATTACTATATTAATAACAGGGAAGCTACAGGCAAAGCACCAAACCTACTTCCACAAAGCACTTACCACCTGAACTGTATCCAGGTATCTGCCCTTTGGTCTGTAAATCTGAGAGACCCACATTCAAAGGATTGGGTACCATGCTGTCTAAATGTGGCTTAGGCCCAACAGGGTGGGATGGAGAATGCTTCATGCCAGGCTGCCTCTGCTGCTGCTGCTGGAGGGCACTCACCATACGAGCAATCTGCAAATCAAAGAAAGAAATGCTTCATCTATGCTATACTGCAATGCAAATTCCAGTAAACATAAATGAACAGTGAATTAGAGGAGATATAAAAGACCCTGCTCTCCATAAAGTGCAATGTGAAGAGAGCGGATGACGTTACCAAAGCCAGCACCATCTCAACTGCAGACTGCATTTCCCCAGCAAACTTCATATTCATACGATTGATAAAAACAGTGCCACACACCTGTTGCTCCTGCTGTTGTCGCACAGCTTGAGATAACTTTCTCTGGCTCTGTAACAGCTGTTGCTGCTGCTGCTGCTGAAGGAGGAGCTGACAAGCCTACAAGATAAGGGAGGGTGGGAAGAGTGAAAATATTGAGCTCATCAAGTGAAATGTAATTGCCAGGAGCTATTCACTAGCAAACGCTTTGCTCAGAATTCAGGTAAACTGTTTCTCATTCTACTCACTCAAATAAAATGGCAATGAATGCATTAGAAGTATACTACATCCTTCAGTTAAATGTTAAAGTTTCTAATTTAACACTGTGCAACAGAATTACTTGTACCTCCTTTATTACCATCACTATGACTGTAAGTCTGAAGAAAACTTCATGAAAAATCAACAACAACTGCTTTCTGTAGAAAAACATGGCTTGGAGTCATTACAAACACACTGTAATCCACAATAATTACATAGGCCTATTTGGTTTATCTGCTGCCTTCTATCAGGACTTTATTACCCCATAGAGCAAAGAGGGAATACTTGTACAAAATAACATCAATAGAACAAAACAGAATTAGAATTAAGTATAAAAAGAAAACTCTTTCAGCAGACAATTGCAAACTGTCTTGTCTCACAAGATTACAGCTACTTACTAATTGAAACTGCGGAATCTGTGGAAGCTGGCTCAGCATGGCAATCTGTTGTGGAGAAAGCTGGGGGCCCATATTGAAGAGACCAGGATTCAAGCCACTGTTGGGAAACTGTTTGAGCATGGAGGCTGAAACCTGCATGGAAACCAGTTACATATCCTGAATGCACTGCTACGAGGAAAAGATGATGAAGTACAAGTATTTCTGTACAGGAACAAATATGACACCAATCTTCAATGGTGTTTTGGGAAAGACATTACAGATTTATTAACACATCACATTTAAACATGCACAGTCTGTAACTTGGGCAGAGTGAATACCTCACTTGTTTGACAGTATACATTATTACATGTGCAGATGCAGACACACACACACAAAGGTTATTCCCCCAATCAATAAGGTGCTAGAGACTCTACTAAATATAAATGCTGATATATATGCAGCTAACCAGTAATCACAGTACTGCATTATCACATTTAAAATGTACTGCTTGATAAGGGAAAAGAAAGGCATTCAGGCAGTCATCGGAGCAAAGAAACAGCGCCTCACAGAAAGAGTTAATCTCTTTGTACATTGAATAAGATACAGTAAAAGACAGGAGTAGGTGGAGAAGAATCCCCCAGTTTCTCCCTGCATTATTGGAGAGTTACGCAAGTACAATTCAAGAGAATCTCAAGAACTGTTCATCAAGTCCAAAGCAAAAGGTAAATTTGTACATATGGAGAACTTGAGGTCTTAAGATTAAGCTCCGCAATATAAATGCAACATGTAGCCCCTTCATCAAACTTCTCTTCTGGGAGGGACAGGAAGCACAGGACAAGACTACTTAAAAAAATGAAACAACCTATCACACTTCAGAAACACTTCAAGCTTTCACGTTTATTTGTTCTTTTTAAAATACTTTGCAAAAGCCTATATAAGACATAGGATTACAAAATTCACTTTTGAGGTTTAAAAATACTGTTAGCAAGCATTTACCATCAACTGCCTTGGAATAAGACAGAATGCTAATGCTTCTGCGCTGAGTTTTAAGTACTTTGACTATGCATTTTAATGTTTTTATCTTATTTAATTTTTCAATTTCTTAACATCAAATTGAGACAAAGACAGGTGTATAAGTAACCTCAGTGATGTGCTCTGAAGGCTGTAGCTCTACTTTTACAAGTAATCAGTTGCTATAAATTCCTTACCTGGGGAGAAAGGAATTGGGGAGGCACTTGCGCCCGGATATTGGGGGAAGGATTTAGTGGCTGCACTGGTGTGTGCATGCCCCTCGATTGTGCTGTGCTGTTTCCAAACAAACCATGATTGCCACCCTATAAAATTAAAGCAGTAGTGAGAAGACGAATCTTGCAGGATAATGGATTTCTATGCTAAAAACTACATATCAGTAACAATGAGCCAAGTTACTGACTTAAACAGCATTCCCTTAGAATTACAGATGTTTGGCTAAAATCAGTAATATCCTACCTGGGTTAAAGCCACTGTACTACATATTAGAGAAGCAGGTTGTTTCTCCTCTAATACTGAAGGGTCATGCTTATCTACTTACTTCAAGACTTGAGAAATCTACTATTTTAATATTTTGCACTTTACATATTGGGAAATGTAAACTTGAATACAAATAACAAGCTATAAACTCCATCCACTGGCTTAAAAGTATGGCAAGACTGCGTCAACAAGAATTCTGGTCCCCCATTTTAGAGAAGACAGGTACTTTTCCTGAGTAGGTTGCTGAGATATCACTCACAAGGCTATTTTTTTTTTCTCAATAGGCCTTTTATTAACTAATACTATTTTAGAATTAGAATTTCCCTTCAGCCATGAAAAGGACAAAATTCTCGATTTGGATATTTTCCTTCCCCTTTTCTCCCACTAAATTTGAAGAAGATTTTCAAGTAAGAAAGAGTTGTGGGGTTTTTTTCAGTGATTTATTTTCTAATGCAAGGATACTTGCTATTTGCGGTTTTTAATGAGAAGTATTTACTGATTTATAAGCAACTTCTGTAATAAACCCTAATGCATGAACAAGACCCAAGAAAATTTGTTTATGTTTCACGATTTCAACCTCTTGAGCAGACTTTTTTTGGTACCGTTTTTCAAATAAAGCAAGAAATGCTATCAACAGTCTCCTACACTAAGCTACACTCTCCTGCTTCTAAAAGGTTAAGCTCATCCTCCAAAGTGCCATCATCAACACCAAAGCATCCTTATGTGCCATGAATTTGTCTTTTCAGTTTCAAGACCCTCAGAATTTCCCATCTCCTTCCTACTGTCCGTCAGGGTGTCGTTGACCCTCAGATACCTGGGGTTCTAAAGAGTGCATTTTCCACTCTTCACCCATCACTCCCTATTCTGCCTGTCCATGCCAGCATTGCTGTACCTAACATAAATCCATCATTATTCTAAACTAAGATTGTGCAGGCCTTCACTAAAACCTCTCCTTCCCTTATATACCAGGATTTCATAAATCCTATCATAACACTGTGCATAATACTCCTACCATTAATACTGTGCATGCTCTGCTATCCTTTTGCTCAAACACAAGTGTCTCCTCCTGCTTCAACACTGGCAGCACTATGGATTGTCTCATTCACCTGCATCCCCCTTCAAAGTATCTTCTCCTTCAGAAGCAACTCCTAAGAAGGCAGGAGGACAAACAAAAACCCTTAAAAGACAAGAGGTTTTATTCTGGAAAGAATCAGCTGGAGTCAACTAACATTAAAATTTTTGAGAGGCCTTGAAACTGCAGTTACACTTTCAGCTCTCTCTATAACAAGAATTCTGCACACTGAGATCAACAATGTGCCTGCAAATTTTGGACTTAATCTGATGTTCAACACTGTGTCACATAGAAACAGAAAGACAACACAAAGAAACACCATCATGTTAGGCATATGACTACATAAACGAGACCAGCTGCAATAATTAGGTACTATTCTTTCATTTCCTAGTATTCCTAAAATATTTTCTTCTAGAATAATGTAGAACATAATAGCCAGAAATTCTTTCAAACTGCAGTCAATCACTTAAGTACTTCCCCATCATTTCCCTACACATAAAAATATTGCTACTTCAAGAATTTTTAAAGGCTACTAAATCAATCCTTACTTTGAACTGTGAGGAAAGGAGAAGGGAACAAGCACAATGCTAAAATCACTGCAACTTTTTACAGGCACATTTCTACATACAAGGTCTTTGAGTGGAGTCTGAAAAACTTCAGTGTTGGGTTTGATGAGACCAATCAACAGCCTCTAACTGGATTTTAAACCAGCAATTAGAATGACAGATACAACTAACTTCACAACTTCTGAAAAGCACATCCACCTGCTGTTGCACTGCAATTTAGGAAGAGGCCAACAAAACAGACAGAGTATGTTCTGATGCTAGAAACAAAAGTGGACTGATTCTCAATGGCCTGAGACAGCTGAAATTACCATTAACAGTCTTAATCTATTCAGCAGAAAAACAAATGCAAGCAACCAACTAACCAGGATTAAGCCCAGGTTGCAGCCTTACAACAATGCATCTTATAAGGTGGCCTGCTTACTTGTCTAGCAGCGAAGTTTTGGGGACTGAGCCCTGAGCCGATTGCCCCAAGGCCGACGTTGGATAGTGTGGAACCAGAGGGAGACAGCTTGTAGCTGGGAGAAGGGGAGAAGGGAGAGCAGGGAGCCTCATCCCCAAGGCACCCATCTTGATTGGAGAAAGGCAAAGTCAGCTGAAGCAGCAGTTAGCCAACAGCAGGAGTTGGTTAGTGAAGCAACAGAATGCAAGAGGAGAGAAAGAGGGACGGTGAGTGACTAGGAAGAAGCAAAATTAATTTGTAATAGCAATTACAAGGACAAAACTTCTGATTCAAATGATCACTTGACAATTAAGATTTTGGTCCAAGGAGATACTCTTAAGTTTTCTTTTTAAAAATACATTTTGAATTCTCATGAAATTAGTTTCTGACAATGGCTATTACCACTAGAGTAGCAAACAAATCTTGAATGAATTCCTAATATCAGCACACATCTACCAGCATAATTTGTTAGGAAATGTATTAGCTTTGCTCATGGTATTTATTAATTATGCCACCAGAGGGAGTTGACAAAATTGCTTTTTGGCTTGTTATACCAAAATGGAGGAGTTAAAAAATTCCTAGACAGTTAATACGCCTTCAGAATTTTTAAACCAAATTTGTTTTCCATTTTACATGTGATAAACTGTATCTAAAAAAAACCCGAAACAGCCCTAGAGTATTCTGCGTCTATTGGACACTCTCCCATTCATAATGTGAAGCAATTAATATTTGATAATAACAGTGAAAGCTTCTGTTTAAAATAGGCAAGAATATGAAAGAAACACTATCATAACATACAACAGATGTCGCAGAGAAACAGATGTCATACAGAAGCTTACAGTACATGGACATACAGCATAAGGGGTTGTGGAATTTAGAAAGGGTGTTTCCAATAAATGCCAGACATGAATGAAGAAAAAAATCTGGAAGACTGTGAGTACTTATATTTACTTAGATCTCAACCAATTTTTATTTACAGTAGATGACTGTAGTTAGTAGCCAAAAGATTCATCATGATGAAACCTGTAACACATTTTATTGCTACCAGTAGTTTACCTTTCCAAGAAAAAAGAAAGGACTTTGTCTACATCAAAACCAGCCTATTCTAGAATAAAAAGCCTCGCTCTCACCAATTTTGTCTACGCACACCTGACATCTGTTTTATACCCAAATTCCTTCTACCAATAAAACTACCCCACACCTTTTATTACTGAGCTCATTCAGGGTAATTCCCTCATTTTTAGCACCTGTAGAGAACTAGGGTAAAAACTGGGATCTTGAACATAAAGGTCAATATTAATTTATCTAAAGATATTTCTCTCACCTTCTCAAAATAAGGCCCACTATCTGTGGTTCCCATGTCTTTGGAATTAGGTGGACGGAACCCAGATCGATCCTTTCTCATCATGTCATTAAAATCCCCGAGATTCACAGCTCGTTTATCTACCTCAAACTTCTTATCTGGGAGACCACCTGTAAAAAAAAAAAAAAAAAAAAAATTAATGCAAATAATCTCTACCACGTGTGATGACAGCAGGTTCACAGCCAAAGAAATAAACTTTAAGATCAGGGTATTAACTACATCTGTCTTACAATTTAGCACAGCTACAGTTGGTTTTAAAAGTGTTGAAAAATAAATGTAGAAAGTTTCATTTAACACTGAACATGCCAATTTACTTTATAGAGTTTAATGTGAAGTATTTATCACAATTTATGTAGAGATATAAACACAAACATTTCAACAAATTATATTAATTAATACCTAATTCTCTGTCTCCCAAAACGTGCACTGTAATTTTTTGAGATTTAGTATATAGAAAGACCACTATTTAAGTTCTCCATGTATTCTGCTTAGCTTCTGCTGGGTTTGACATTGAAAAGTTATTTGAGATAATCTGAAAAATTTGATCACATGCACATAATTTGGTCAAGATTGTCCTACAGTCACATGAACTTAATTCTTTAACACAAGACATCAACTGGTATATTGTAACTTCAGGCAGAGAACCAGTGTCCCTCAGCCTGTACACAATTAGTTGCACAACCAGTAACAGACACTTCTCAATCAGCCTCTAAAGTCTCCTGCTATTGTTTAGTCAGTAACCTGGTGAAGTATGAGATGTCAATAGCAGATGACCAAACTCAAACATACATGGTGAATAAGACATTGACTTTCTCTAAAAGCTTTATCAACAGCCAAAGAGCTGACTGGAAGAAGTTTTCCGCCTTACACACCGAACTGTTGCCAAGGAACAATCTTTTTGGTCAGATGTGACACCTGTAAGCTATCAGATGCATATTGCTATGTTGAAGTAGATGGAAAACATGTTTGTTTTAAAATATGAATGCGATAGAAATGAGCTTTAATGGTATTTTTAGTTTTAAAGAATACTGTTCAGTTAGTAGCACAGATCGTCTTTCCAAGAATCATATTGAAAACGTGTCAGCACACTTAACAAGAAAATGTGTGACTTTTCCAAAGGAAGTTGGTGATAGATAACCTACCCTACCATTGACAAAACACTAAACCTTTATCAGAGCAGACAGCTAATCACTTTAACACCTTCAAGACAACGTTCTTCAAAAAAGCTTCTCAAATCCAGCATCTCTTCCTAATGTCCAATCCCAATCTATTAATATTCACAACAATGCTAGTGCCAAGAAGCTATGAAACTGACCACTAATTGTGTGGGTTTTTTTTAACCGCACAGCTTTCAAAGCTGATCCAGCTTCATCCTCTCAGATGCCTTTAACATCATTTATCACAAGACAGCTGACAAATCGACTACATATCTTAGCTTGTAACTGGAGTCATACTGACTTGGATGAGCTTGTGGTTCTCTGATTCCTTTTCTAATATATCCTGAAAGCTACAACTGGCTCTGTGAAAGCACTCACAAAGTGTCACAAACATCTGAGTGCTGTCAATATCTACATCACACCACTGCACACAACGCCAGCAATGTGCTACTAAAAGGCTCATGTGCTTTAATTCCACACAGGAAGCCCTGGCCATCAGTTGCTTGAAAAGAAACTGAAAGCGAGGCATAGTTGCATCACTGTCTGAAATGAAACTGGGTCAGTGCCAACACAAGATGACTAAGCCACAGAAACACCCTTCCATCTCTTGGTTATCCTGATGATCCAATCAGCTCCTCAAACATTACTGAACAATGTAAAATACACAGAGCATTAAAAGAGCACCTCTGAAGACTTGAAGCACAGATTTGCATGTCACTTAGTGCTGAGGCAGCTGCTTAAACTTCAGTATAAACAAGGCCTCACAGAGAAATGATTGCATTCCTTTATCCTATTCATAGAAAATTCTAATGCAACCTTGAAACATATTGTGTGAGTCTTGTCTTTGAACTTGTCAACTAAAGCCAAAAATAATGGAGGGGGCTAAATAGCCTTACCTTATGTAGTGCATGGCAACTGATAAAATGTGAAAAACTTGAATTACCCTCTACAGTAGGCAAAACCACTTGTGTATGAATAAATATGAAGACCTGAATTCTCTACATGCAGAAACATAGAACTGGTTAAAAGCTACTCAACCTTCATAAAAAAAAGACCCTCTCATTTCTTGGATTTTTCCCACTATTAAGAATTGAGAAAAACACTGTGAAAACTGCAAAATCAAATGAGGACTTGGAAGACGACGGTCACTCCCTAGTGTGGGAAAAAACTTCTAGTAAGTACATCTTCCCCATCACATGCACAGAGCTTAAAGAAGAAAAATAAATCTGAAGTCAATGCAGATTTATCTAATATGATCCTGCACTGGGATTTAGAAGACACAAAATGCTGCTGAGCAAAGCTACCTGAAACATTTGCCAAAAAGAGACTCAACATGGTGAAAATAGATACACCCAGTGGGGTAACCCAAATGGAGAAAACTATTTGAAACATTTTGAAGATACCAGTTTTATACCTTTAGCATAAATTTACATCATCCAAGACTATTGAGCAACAACATGCACTTAGATATTGAGGTGTTTCATCTGAATGCTATATAAGTTACAGCTTTGTAACATATTAACAATAACCAGCTACACAAATTACATTTGTAATGTAATTTAGAAATAAAAATTTTTAATTAATTTCTCAGTATTTACAGGTGATTTGAGAATTCTCTGATCTGCAGAGGTTTTAGCTAATGTATTTAAAAACAGACAAAGGTGACTGTCAAATGGGAAAAGAAAACAAAATATTAAGTGGTTCTGACAAGCTACTTTACTGTAACAAGCTTTATATCTCAGAACTTACAGAATAGGAGCTATTTCAATGGGGAAAAGAAAAGTTATATCCTACTTCTAAGGCAGACAAGCTATCCATTAAAGAGATTTGACAGAAGAAGAAAAGAAGTACATCTGCCTCAGACACGTTATTGATCCATCTCTTTTCTATCTTGGTCAGTAAATAAAAGTATTACTGTAGACCTTGAAATAAAGGGAACATGCTTTTAAAACAAGGAGACTGAGACCAATGTAGTAAAAATTACTGACAGTGCATGATGATCAGAGCCAAGGTGCTCCAAACATACCAAAGCCAAAGTTTTCTTTGACATACATGGTGTCCAAGCACAGATTTACCTCTGTGCATTTATCCATAAACTAGGCAACCATCATACTGGTACTTACCTGTCAGCAAAACATGCTATGTTGTAATCTTGAATGAAAACCAGTTGAAGAACAAGCCTGTCTCATAAGTAAGTCCAACTTTTAAAGTTTAGAAGTAGACCTGGGCTGAGCAAAACAGCTTATAGCTTTCCAAATGCCATTTCACAAAAAAATGCCATAAGCAACAAGAGCAAAACCGCTAAATACAAAAGTAACAGAAAAACCTATGAAGACCTGTTATATTCTCAGTCTTTGAAACAGATTACAAGCCATAATAAATGGCCCTACCCAAGATCAAGGGATGCCACCATTAATGGGCATGCTAAATTAAAGAAGCACAATATATCAAGGTAAAAGATGCAGCCTTTCTGCACACTTTCACAGGATATTCTGAGTAGCAGTCACCTCAGAAGCTGATGGTCTTAGGGTCCTTGATAGTTCCAAAGTATCCTTAATTTGGAGATAAGAAACTAAGAGAGTTATAACCAACATAATCCAGGCTACCATCCTCTTCATTTGTATATGCTTAGATCTGTTTTTTACCAGCAGCATCTGAAGACAGGTGAGAACTGAACACCCGTGATGGTGACTGATCTCCATCTAGAAATTCTTTAGAGAAGCATGATACAATCAGAGCCTGAATTCTAGGGAGGAAGCATGAGGCCAAACTGGAGAAATCAAAAAACTGTTACCTTTCAGAAAACTGTATCGTACCATATAAAAAAAAATCTCATCTCTTACTGAGATGCTTAACTACTTCAGAGGAAGACAGCAATTTTGGGAAAAATGAACAACTGAATCCTTTATGAAGTGTGATAGAAATGTAAGAATGCAATGGATTCTAAGTTGAGAGACACTGCATCTATCTGGATTGTATTAGAATACCAAATCCACACCAGGTATTAGATGTAAGTCAGTCTTGACTACCATGCTTCTACCTTTGGTACCACACAGCCATGATGCTTAAGCTGTGTAGCAATTGTGGTGAAGCTATCCAGAACATAAAATCTTAAATTACAAATTACAAAAGTAATTTGTAATAACATGAGGCATGCAACTGAAGAAATCAATGATAGAAGGTAATTTTTTCCCCTTACATCACCTCCATGAAGCTGCAATAAATGGGATGTCCTACTGGCAGGAGGGAAAACAGTACTCTACCACTAAATGAAAAAGATTTTAACTTTCTTGAAACGTTAACAATGAATACAACCTTAAAAGATTAAAACAGTCTGCCCCAAGTTACAGCTCTGCTATGTACAGGTATACATCCCAATCCTGCACACCAGACTCAAAGCTTACAGACAAGATGGAAGATGCTTTTTACTCCACCCTTATATTTTGAGGAGTGCTAAAACTTAAGAATCAAACCCTTCCAGAGTACAGCATGTCATCCTCATAAAAACACTACATGTGATCTCACATTTCCAATGTATTGCAATTAAAATATACGCACCTACAGACAAGTCCATCTTACTGCTTGGAATGTCGTCAGTTTGACTCTGGGGGGAAAAAAAACAACACAATTGAGTTCTAACTTCTATTCAACGCTGAGAAATATTTCAGAAAGGTGGAATATAAGAAGAACATGTTTGTGCTAAAAAAGTTTTACTTTAAACTAAAACTGAATGCAAGGTTTCTGGTATCACCCTGGATAGGCTTTGCCTCAACCCCCTAACGCTGCACATGTCAAGTTTATCCATGTGAAACCAGACACACGAATGCAGCGAGGGAGGAAGATGGACAGAGAGCCACTCCATAAATGAAACTCTGGCCTTATGTTCCAGTGGTTGAGTGACAGAACACTGAAAATAGTGGCCAAAATGATAGCTCATCCTCATGAACTGTTGTGACATCAAATCTTGAAATGTACTGCTATGGGATTCTTCAGTTGGTGTTCTGGGATGTTCCCATAGCTTTCAGACGCATCTACTGTCCAGCAAACTGAAATAGAACTTGAGAGCCAAAAGACAGTGCAAACTAATCCTAAGCATGTCAATATCAGCTTGTGCAGCCTCAGACTTCTCACACAAACTCTGTATTATCTTCTGCTAGCCAGTATTACATAATATTCCTGCTTCACAAGATGACAACTAGCACAATATTCTGCAAAATATTTTACAAATCAGCTTGTCAAAAGCTCCTGAAAAAAATTATACAGAATTATTTTTAAAATACTTCCCTACACTGTCTTTTTCTAAATGATGTGATATTTATTTATTCACTTTACCAAACAATCTTTCCTTATGGATTCATAATGGGCCTTTTTTTTCCCTAAAAAGACACTGCTGTACTTCAAATGTAAATTCAGCCAAGACAGACACAGAGCTGTAAATCTCCTTTTCTGATAGGTGGCCGAGATTCAGAATGAATACCTTGGACTTAACACAGATGTCTGACACTACAGGCAGGAGACTCTATCTTGAGTGCTCTAAACAGCATGTTATGAAAATAAAATTTAAAAACCCAAACGCAAAACCAAAGCAACAAAAAAAAACCCACCCCACACTAAAAAGCAACAATCCTCATGCCCCAAAACCAACAAAATAACAAAACAAACATCCCCCTCCCAAATCTATTACTTGTAAGGAAACTGCAACCTCAGAGCAGGAGCTCTTAAAAAGTAGCTTCAGGAATCAAAGTTGATTTAGGGTTCTTCTGAGAAGCCATTCTAACACAGCTACTACAGGTATGATAATCAACATCCCAGCACAGCAGATGCAAATAACTGTGAAACAGTTGATATTCTGAGTTATTTAAAGCCTACAGCTCTTTCAGAAAGTTGCATTTTCTTTTAAAAAAAATTTACTTACTAGCAAGCCCATATTTGAAAACTGTTTGGATAAAGGGTTCATCCACGAATCACTATTTCCTCCTTTTAATGCGCACTGAAAAGAAAAGGAAAAAAATATTTTTAAGAAACTTCTTGATTCCTTAAATTCTTCTTTATCCTTGAGATGTGCATATTTAAAATGGAAATTCTGGTACCAGAGAAATTAATCTCCTGAAAAAACAACTCTACGTATTTCCATGTTTGGAAACATTTACCAAACACTGTGTCTTGTACAATTGCTTACTGTTAGGTATTCCAAACTGGTTGAACATTGTAATGTAGAATGTTTATCACACCTTCAGTTTCATTCTGCAACCTGGAAAGCTTTGTGAACATTGTTTAGTTTTTCTTCTGTTACAGTTTAATACATTCTTTAATCCAGTGCATTCAGAGGCAGATTTCTTCCTTTCTTCCCTTTAGCATGGTGTCTCTTGCACAGGCACTGTGCTGACCAGGGTCTCTCTTTGGCCTTAGTGTAATTTAGAGACTACCAACACCAATACTAACACAGTTCAACATTGAAAAGTTTTCATTTGTTTTGGTGGTTCAAATAAAAAAGCTTTAAGTGAGAAAAAAAGTCCCTGAGAATAATTTCTGCAAAACATGAAATGTGAAACTCCCTAACATATCACAATAGTGTTTCCATGTCTTAAGAAACTGCTCTGCCTTGCCTTACGAGTCTGCCCTACCTACTTCATGAGAAGCAGACACAGCACAGTCCTTCTAATATTAATACAGTGACAAGTGTTACTGTACTAAAGAATGTCAATGCAAACAAACTTTATAAAGAAATTTACTCAGGACTACAGCCAAGCTCCTGCTCCGGTTTCAGGCCAAATGTCAACAACAACAAACATAAGTCAGACATAAATCCAACAGTTAGAAATAAGAAGCTAATGTGCCAAAGGGACTGTGGAATGCAAACTTCAGCCGGCTATGCAAGAACAGCAGCAGCAGCCTAACAAAGATGTGTCAGCAAAGAGAAGAGAAATAGCCTTGGGATACTTATTTTCATTTAGTAATGGCTGTGCAGCTTACACACCAAAAGAATTTGACACCTACTGGAAGATTTATTAGTCATAACAGGTGGGATATATTAAAGTAAATCCAAAAACCTCCCATTTTTTACACTAGTTTAAGAGGCACCTTGCTGTAACTATTCAAAATCTTCTTAAAAAATAACTACATAATGCTCTAACATATCAGTCAGACTGTTTTCAGACAACACAGTAGTAATGAATCATTCAAGCATTTTACCTTCATTTGTGTTTTCTTTCCTCCTTGTCCCCAGCTTGTTGAGTTGTGGGAGGAACTGCTTCCCTGAGAGCCTGCTGTGTTCCAGACTCCTCCCTCCTCCTCCTCTTCCCAGCTGGAATGACGTGTTCCTGTTACTGGCCCATCAGTCTCTCCCCAGCCATCTTGCATAGATTTAGAACCTTTAGAAAAAACAAACAAAAAAATAGCTCAAAAGCAGTCTACAATACCATGCAGCTGGCAACATGACACTGCAACATTGGCTGAGATCACCAGAATGGCAGAGGAACTAAAAAAAAAATTAAAAATTCAAAAATGTGTCTTCACTCAACAGCTGTAAAAACCTGTGCATGAATTCCAAAACCCAAGAGATTTGGTGGCATGTTTTCATGTCATGTTGTGCAACTATTATAAAGAAATGTCAAACCTCGAAAGATATAATAGCAATAGGGACCTCTTATACAGATACAGCTGCATTTAAAAGGCAGCCTACTATTTCTGAATGCAAATGAAAGCCTTCAAAGTACACATAAAAACCAGGGGTGCTGAAGACTCTGGTTCAGGTGGTTTATCAATTATTTCCTCTCTCACTTCAAAACCTTAATACTCCCCTTGCCCTACAGTCCTCCACAAAATTATAGAAACAACTTTTAGCAATAACAACCAAGTAGAATCTGAAAGCAAGGACCTGACATTGTCCTCTGGTACAAACAATACCAAAAGCAGTTTAATGCAAAAAACCAACCAAATAAAAAACCCAAACCAACAAAATCCCACAAAAAACCACCACCAACAACAACTAAAAAACCAACCAAAAAACCCCAAAAAACCCAAAACACCCTCTACTACAAATTCTATTTCTAACAATGTTACTAAAGAGACTTACTAGCAAGACTGTTTAAGTACATCAAAAAGCTACCACCTCTTTACTGTATCAGTTCAGACTTTTCCCTGTGGGCTTCTTTTCTTGCTGTTACTCTCTAGCATGTCATGCAACTTGGAATTCTAACCTTTACTGACATGCCATCAGGAGCTCAATTGTTCATCCTATCCACTCTCCAACTGTTCTTCCTGCTCTAACTCTTCAATCTGCACATTTATTCTCATATTTGTCTGTTTAGTATTTACCTACTGTAAAAAAAAGATTTCCACTATCATCATTATCTCCTTTGTAATAAATAATTTTTAATTGTCTGGAGTTTGAGTATGGAAATCAGGGATAAGTATATTAGCATACATAGGAGAAAGTCTGAATATGAAAAAAGTCAGGAATTGCAATTGGTCTACCATGGGGATCTCTACCTTGTCTATAATGAAAATAAGTACATCAGCATTTTATGGTGGTTTAAGAGATACCTTAAAATGCATCATAAATAAACACTCGGATACTTCAGCGGAAACAGCTTTTTAAAGTCTGTTCAACTGGGTGTTAAAACTCAGAGCTGCTTATGAAACATACTGGTCCAAGTGCTAAAAGTCTACCTCTTGGCCCTTTAATGATGCTACTTACACAGAAAAGGCCACATTAAAGTATTATGACTGCAGAGTCAAGAACACAATCTGGAAATTATATACTGGGTATTCCCTGCAGCTTTCATTTATTTCTAGCTACAGTGCTTAAATATATACTATGCTACTACATGACCAGAGATTAATTTTCTGCACTGACAGCCCTCTAGGACTCCTGAACACTAATCTGGACAGTGATGTAAAGATGACTTGTTTGTATCACACCAGCTTAATTTTTTGCATTTGTTGAGTAAGGAGATACCAAGAGCTATAGAACACAAATGAAATTTTCAGGATAAAAAAAATAAGTGTTACAGAAAACTGAGTTTATTCCTATTTCCTCCAGAATATTCTTATGCAATGCTGCCAGAACTACGTAAACGTACCTTTTTAAACAGGTAGATACTGATCTGTGCTTCCTTCTTCGCCTCCAAACTGATTTTTTCCCTTTTCTGATCACAGCTAGTCTGTATCCTGTCTCTAGATTTTGCTCTAGATTTGGGGACAGCTCACATACAGAACAGTGCGTGTAGGTTGCAGTTCTTCAGTTATGGCACACATACAGACCAGTCACAGTAAGCGGGTGACCACATATAGTCTTTAAAGACTGTATTAAACATTAACCAATCAACAGAATTTTCAATGGATCAGTTTCAGAAGTTCTTTTTTTGGTCATATTTAGGTATCTTTTTATAGATAGAAGAAGACAGCCATCTAGAATCAGGTTAGCATCCTCAAAATGCCAAGTCTGTGTGGCAGGCATGGGAAGCCTGACATCTACGAAAGCCTGCTGTAACAAGACTAAGGAAGCAAAGCTTTTTTGTTTCAGAAATGGCCAAATTATTTAATTGGGATGAGAGGAAGGGAGAATGACCCAACAGCAAACTACCTACACAGCACTTCATTTCAAATAACTACATGTTGCAAAAGCAACTTCTGGGATGGAAACAATTTTACAGTGGAAATCATCAAGTCAAAGTTCAGTAACACTTGTGCATCATCAGTAGTTCCTACAGGAAATTTCACATCCAAATGTTACTGATTTTGGCAATAACACTGCTTTTGTTTGCTGTTTTTTCCTTAAAAAGAGTGAAATAAAAATTATATAAACAAATTGTATCATCAAGAATAATACCCACAAAAACTCTTAATATAGCAAAATCTTAACTTTGAAGTAAATTTTAAAAATATTTAAATATCTCATTCATCCAAAAGAGACTGCAGTAGACATTTAGAGTCTACTACAAAGTGCAGTTCTTAAGAGTGACAGTTTTTCCTCACTTATACAATTTAAAAAATCCATTCAAAGTTGCATTATCAAAGCACATATAATGATATAATGGCCTCCACAGTGAAATTTATCAGTACTGTGCATGCTTTTTGCTGACATGATCTGAAAAAGTGACTTATCATGTAACAAGTAGGCAGCCAGAGAAAAAGAGAAAAATATACATTTCCTTACTGTGTTTCAGCACTTCCAGAATCAGAGCTGCTCATTTAATTGCTTACATAGGAAATTTTTCATGACCTTAAAAGACAAAGTCTCAGTAATTTACAAACACTTAATGCTCATTCATCAAAATCCTATAAAAACAGCCAACACCTTTTAGGCCTTCAATAACAATTCCTCCACAGGTGACCTATGTCAAAAGGTCAAACACAAAAATCTCCAAGGCAATTACAAAGAAACTGCTATCTGGCCTATACTCACTAGATTTCATGGCATTCGGTGCGTTGGAAGGTGCATTCCCCCAGCCTGTAGTCGATGCTCCTGTATCATCTACTTCACCCCACCCGGGACTGGTTTCATTTGGCTCACCCCAGGCGGACGTACCATTATCTGGAGCAGGTGGAGTGCTTTTGCTCCAGACTGCACAAAGGAGAAAGAGGTTTCATTACAGACCATTTAGGCAATGAACTGTTTACTGCAGCGCAGCAGCACGTCATTAATTTACTGCTTCGTTCTTCTTGTTGAGAACTCGAGGTTCTCAGTAGTGTGGGTGCAACAGAATTGACAATCATTCACAACTAATTTAGAGTGGGCACTGACCTCCAGGGATGAAAAGGTAGAGAATGCTATGATGAGTAATACTCTTTTCCCAGATTAAACACGAACCCCACATATAATACCGTCCTCCTGTCTGTGAACTTTTATGACTAATTACAAGCATCTAACTTAGGGTTTTATATACTGAATATAGGACATATTTGCAGAACATATTAAATCAAAATAGAATTCTTTAAAGTGTCTTTGAGTCAGAGGAAAAGATTACATAACAATAATTTCTTAATACATTTCCAGGCTATGTAACTTTTTCTTGTCCTTATTCCAAAGAAGAAAATATTTCTCCAAGTATTATCATACAGCAAAGACAAACTTGACTAAAATACTGTCACAGACGTACTAAATTTCAAGTGTTAACTGAGTGTTTCAGAGCAAAAGGTTTTTGACTACAGGTAAGTAAAGATTTTCTCCCCATTTCTTGAATAATTAAATATAAAAAATGCTATTTAGTCCAGAAAAAGGGAAGCTCGGGAGAGACCTTACTGCTCTCTACAAGTACGTGAAAGCAGGCTGTAGCCACCCTGGGGACAGTCTCTTTTCCCAAGTAACAAGAAATAGGACAGGAGGAAATGGCCTGAAGTTGCACCAGGGCAGGTTTCAAATGGATATTAGGAAAAGCTTTTCACCAAAACCATTGTCCAGTACTGGAACAGGCTGCCCAGGGAAGTGGTTGAGTCACCATCCCTGGAGATATTTATAAGACCTGCAGATTTTGCACTGAAGGAACATGGTTTAGTCATGGACTGAGCAGTGCCAGGCTTATTAAGTTTATGGCTGGACTCAGTCTTAAAGATTTTTGATTCTGAAATTCAACCTGTTCTTCAGAGCTCAAATTAAATATGCAGATTTGTCAGCTAACAAACATTTCTTTTCCTGGCAAGGTGACCAGTATTCAGATCACAGTTATTGAAGCATAACAAGCAGAGGACTGATCAATTCGTATTTTAAAGACACTTTAAATACAGAACCAAATATTCAAATAAGTATTTGGTTTTCTTTATAGAATAAAACTATCAAGAATTGGTGGCTACAAGCATCTGTCTTATGCATTAAGGTTACAATCAAATATAGGAGCTTGCTGAAGAAAAGAACAAGACTAGTACCTGATGCTTGTGATTTGCTAGTCATTGGAGTAGGCAGGCTCTGCTCCCGTGGGGCCTGTCCTCCTTGAGAGTTCTTGTCCCACAGATTCACATTCTTGTAGTTATAACTGCTAGGATCTCCCCATGCTGAAGTGCCATCATCAATATCCATTTTTCGACTGATTGACTGTGGAGAAGGTTCTTCCCAGCCACTAGGCTCCTCCTCTTTGGGGGCAGCTGGCTGTGGTCCGTTGTTCCAGTTTGGGTTTGGAGGCCGCCCATTACTTGGAGTTTGGGACGGTGGACCCCAGGAACCAGAAGACTCCTGCTGTTGCTGCTGGTGCTGTTGCTGCTGCTTGTTCCAGGAGTTGGGCTGTCGACCCGTCTCATTCCATGTTGAAGTTCTTTTACAATCGTCCCATCCACCCTTTGAAGCAGAGCTTGTATTTGCACCATTACCCCAAGTTCCAATCTCATTCTGCCCACCTTCACCCCAACCAGACACTGGCTTGTTTCCTGCACTTTCCCAGTTACTGTTTTTTGTTTGGTCAACTTCCTCTCCCCAACCGTTCTTTCCAGAAGACCATCCTTGATTACTTTGCCGTCCACCCCACCCCTGATCCTTACTAGAGCTGTCATTCCAAGACGAAGATGATTTTTCTTCTTGCCTTCCTCCTCCCCAATTAGAAGAATTGGAGTTCTTATAGTCATTCCATCCTCCAGTATTTTTGGGGTCCTTCCACTCCGTTGGGGTTGAGAGCTCACCCCATCCAGACTTGTTTTGATTGCTTTGGCTGGGTACATCGCCCCAGCCCCCTGAGTTCTTTGTCTGTGTGGCAGAGCTCTCCCACCCCTCAGTTCCTTTATCAGACTTCCCCTCGGGTCGTGGCATCTCTTCAATATCCCACACGGTATCTTGCTTAATTTGAGTCTGGCCCCAGCCGGTGTTTGAAAGCACTCGGGGGTCCAAGTCAGTCCTGCTCAGCAAAGTCTGCAGGACTGCCTGGCAATCAGGATGCGTAGGCCTGTATGATCGGCGTCCAGAATTGTGACTGTCACTACTTCCTGCTTTGTGGTTGCTTCCAGTGCTTTGACCTCCAACCTCACTTCCCGCAGAGCTGGAAGATCTTCCCCAACAGGGAGCCTGGGAATTGCCTTGGTTTTCAGGAAGAGGGTGGCCTTTTTGATTGTCCCATGCTCCAGTGCTAGAATTTGGTTGGTTTGGACCACTCCACTCTCCAATCTTCAGTTCATCAGACCCAGACAGCTGTTTCCATTCTCCCTGAGAGACCCCAGATGTTAATTTGTTCCCTTCACCCCATTTGCTTTCATTTGCATGCTGAGGGCCAAAGTTCCAAGACCCACCACCCGTAGACCGGTTATTGTTATCCCAGGAATCACTTCTTGACCCATTAGATTTTTGAAGAGAAGCTCCTTTCCAGGAGTCCTCTCTATCCTTTCCATTGTTCCCATGGTTTCCAGAATTGCTCTGCCCAGAGACTGTTTCAGTTCCAGAAGACCCCCTAGATGTACCCCAAGATCCAACACTCCCAGTCTTTCTTTCTCCAGTGCTTTGAGAAGGGGTGTCAGTGCTCCTGGAAGGGTTCCCCAAGCCCATTTCAAAGGGCATTCCCTTATTCTCCGTAGGGTTTGGTGAACTTAAGTTCAAGGAGTTAGTGTTTCCATTTTTTGGTCCATCAGTGTTATGAATTTGAGCCTGTTCTCTGCCAGAGACAAAGTTAACACCCGCATTTTCCATCTTTGACTGCTGTTCCCTAGAGGTCTGACCTACTGTGCTAATCTGTGCATTGGAGCTACCACTATCAGATTCCAGAGTTCCTTTCCTAGAATTGCCCTCTTGAACCAGTGCTGGCCAAGCAGATGGGTTGCTATTTGGGTTAAAGTTGCTGAAACCAGAACCGGGACTGATTCTGTCTTGTCCACTCAAGTTCCTCCAATTACCTAGTCCATTGTTATTCTCGGCAGCAGGGTTGGAAGATTGAACAGATTTAGCCTTGGGATCAGATTTCCAGGCCCCAAGATTACATTCGTTTCCAGCGCTTCCAGACTGGCACTGGCTTCCTTTTCCTTTGTTACTAGTGGTGCTTCCTGGCAGAGCGTTCTTCTCCAAGCCAGGGTTTGAGGCACTGTTGTTATCGGTGGTGTTTTCGGAAGAAGACTCAGCATCTTTGCTGGCAATACAAGGCCACTCTTCCATGTCAGACCCGTCTACAATCACCTTGTCCCAGATGTGAGTTGGGTTGGCGTTGGTGCCGCTGTTGGAGGAGGCTCCAGGACCCCAAGTGGAATTTGCATAATTTGAAGCAGCAGCACCTCCAATTGCTGAATCTAAAAGAAAAAAAAAAAAACAAAACCAACAACAATACACCCAAAAAGGTCATTAGTAATCCATATTATTTACAAGCATAGAACATCAGATTTTTGACATCAGTTATCCCACTAATTTTGCAGAGCATAAACTCCATAGTAACAGCTGCAGCAGTATTCCTAAGTGAATATATACTGTTACTCCCAGTACTGGCTCATATGACAGCTTCCATTAAAATAAGGCAAACAGCTTAAGAAACTGGGTAGCTCCCCTCTCAGACTCAATTCCTATGCTATATATTCCAAAGTAAAGATCACAATTTTTGGTTGCTAATACTTTCAATAGAAGACAAGATCAGCTTCCAGTGCCTGTCTGAGGCTTCCAGTTCATTAGCTTAAACAATGAACATCCAATGAATGCCTTCCAGATTCCCCTTCACTGAGGGCCACCAATGAGGATCCAGACCTTACAGCAACGGTTAAAACTCCCTTGTAAGCTTTGAATATTGATGAACAGTAGTTTGTCTTCAACCACTAAGTCCCACCCACCAAGACCCAAAGATCAAGCAGTTCCCAAGTACACTCTGTTCCTTCTGTTGCTTTAACTTCAAATGCAAACTGAACAATAGCAAGGAAGTATGACTCCACTGATATTTTTATCCGTCTATCTTTTTAGCACAGTCACCCTTTTTTTCCCTTCCAATTAAAAAACTTCGATTACACAGATCACAGGAAGAACTTAAAGAGGACAAAGACAAGCTCAAAAGACTTCAAGGTTGCAAGGTTTTGAACTTAGAAATGGGTCAGTCAATGAATGGTTCAGCCATAGGCAGCTCTGAGCTTAGCAAGATCTTCAAATCAGTGACCTTAACAGAACATTTAATATCTCTGAAGACGTTCTAAAAGTATTAAGACTGGGCTGCTTGCTCACATATAACATGCTAGGACACAATTTAATGGATTGCTTTATGAAACCAGCCTTTCCTTGCTGTTTCTGACAATGGCAATAATTATAACTATTGAAAGACTTTCACCAATAAAATTTACGCCTTTTTGTCCAAAACTGTCTTATATGTCCTGAATTGTCATTGGTATTGGAAGAATTACATAGAACACTCATCATCTCCCCATCAATACCTCTGCTTTGGTATGAGTCAATAGTACACTTGGTGTCATCTTTCAGGACACTAGTTTTGCTAGAAGGATTTCAATCCTGGTAGAAAAAGGTCAATGTGAAGATCATATGGTGAATATAAGAATGTGAGCAAGTAGGTAGGCTGCATGATCTCCCCCAGTGGGAAACCTGCTTTTGTTTTCTTTCATGTGGCATGAATTTAACCACAGTATCAGTGCATACGTGCTTGACCAAATTGGGCCAAAACTAAAGTTCAGTTTGTCAACAGCCAGATGTGAGGTGGGATAACCTATGTACGAGGCAGATAACACTACACTTTCATAAGCACTTTGATGGAGCACCTGAGACAGTCCCAGTGTCTCTCTTGTTCACCTGCTCATTTCCACTCCTCTGACACACCTACACTCTCACATGCTAGCATCCATGTTCTCACTGATATTCAGTTGGATCATGGGTAAAAGTCATACAGACTGAAATCAGCTTTAAAAACCAACCTGATTTAATTTTAATACAAGTCAGATCCCCAGCCCAATTAACTTGTTATGGTGCAGAAAAATGGACAGGCTGAGGCAGGTCTCAAGAACCCATATCTTTCCCGGCACTCCTGGATTTACATCATGATAATGCAATTAACAACAGGCTAATACAGCCATGTAACCTCTTAGTTGTTAAGGAGCCATTATAAGAAGTGTAGAAATATGAGAATGTATAATACCAAATTTCAACCTCAGAAAAACAAATATTAAGTGTCAAATAAATACATACAACTTAAGGAGCCTCTCAAAATACTTCAAAATGGTCGTCATATAGTGAGTCCAACAGCAAAAAATGTTGCTCATAAGAAGTTTTGAAAACTTTCAGAATGCTTCACTAACACAGATTTTCCTTAAGTTAGTCTACTACAATAACTGTGAAGGCATATGAGTACCATTAACGACTTTATAGAGGAACCATAGACTTCAGTGCATGTTTTGTTTCAGGTATTTTATCAAAATAAGTTATCTCCAAGACATCTGTTTTTGCCATTGTAGTTTGACATTCACCTTCTCCTTTATTATACAGCAATTATCAAAGACAAGATAAATACTCCATGTCAAACAGGGATTTGCTACAAATGAATTCAAGTAGTGAAGCCACAAAACAAATGGAATGATTAATTTTCCTAGAATCCTATTTAATAAGGGCAGCCATCCCACCTAGCTCACTTCATTCTATACAAGTCACTTTTGTTTTTAATTCCAAACCACAGAGACCTAAAAAAAATTTGATTTCCATGATGGTATTTCCATTGATGATTTCCGAAGAAAACTCAGACATACTGGTATTGCTATTTGCTTCTTCTTGATTTTCAAGTATTTAATATTTTAACATAGTTAACATTAAATTTAATATTTTAACATTCTCTTATTGTTAGAATTGAAGCTGTCCTTTACAGGTTACAGGTCACCTAACTACTTCTTTAGAAGGCAGATATTTTGAGTGGAATTTTGTTTGTTTTACTATTATAATTAAAGAAGAAATATTACAGCTACTGCAATTCACCAAGGGTCTAAAAAATTCAGGAGCAGCTATAACTTCCCCATGCTCACCAAACAACCCTAAAATCAGTTTATCTTCTGGAATACAAAATGAATTGAAAAGTAAGAACAGTCACCACTTGTACAAAAAGGCTTATCTAAGTACAAAAAATAAGATTACTACCAAAAACCAGAAGTGAAGAACAATAGGTCATCCTTCTGTTTCATCCAGACAAGACGTGACAGACACCTGCCCTTTGCAGACCTGGCATCTATATGTCTGTTTTATGAGATGATGCAAAAATGTGACAAGACGGGAAATTCATGTCAAAGAAACCTGAAGAGCCATTAGGAGATAGTCAGAGACAACCATAAAATGCTGTTTATTTACACTTTGTGTTTACCTTGGTGCAGAACATTTCAGCAACCAATTAAAACCACTCAAAATATACTTGAAAAAACTTAAACCTCTCATTCCATCTAGTAGTAAAAATTCTATTCACTGCTGCCAACAGAAGCCTGGACACTGAAACTGTAGAAGGTCCCCAAAAGCAACCTGAGTTTTGTTATATAATGGCAGGCTTACAATTTCAGGCATCTCTTTTCTGCCATGCACCAACACCTTCCTTTAACACTATCTATTATCATCACTTGCCTGTTGCAGTCCCACTGTCGCTCTGCAGCAGTGCTCCTGTCACTGGTTGTGCGTTGTTTGGGTTTGCTCCTGGTGCTGCTGGGGAGGGAGGCCCTGCTCCACCCCCAAGGAGCATGCAGGATGGCGGAGGGGGCTGCCCACGTTTCAGTAACACTTTGTGGTCCTGCTGGCAACGGAATCGCGGCGGCACCTCCCGAGGCATGTAGCGGGCGGCGCTCGGCGGTTGTCCGTTCGGCACTGCCACCCTTTTGGCATTGTTGCCACCATTGACTGGTGGCGATGGAGAGTTGCCAATTGGGCTGGCAGCCACTGGTTGGCTTAAACTTGGTTTCGTCACTTCGGGCACTGAAAAACAGGAAGGATGAAAATCAGAAGTTTTTCCACTTAAACCTGTGCTAGCTACAAGAACTCACTGTGCCTTTTTGCTTTCATTATTTTATCTCTGAAATACTGTGCAACTTCTACCTTCTCAACAACCAAAAACAATTTAAAGAAGCAGGAAAAAGCAGTAGCAGCAGACCTTTTCCTTCCATGTGCAACTCTGTAGTCTAGGGTGGAACTCTACATTCATCAATTTTGCTCTAAGTCCAAAATTTCTTGCAAATGTAAAGCTGGCAAAGAATATACCCTAGATAGTGACTAATTTTAAAATATTAGTCAAATATAACTGGCTCCACCTTCCTGATCTTCAGCTGTTTTCTGGATTGTTATACATCATCACCTTTATGGGAAATCTGAAATCAGAACCCAAGTTTCTACGTGTTCTAAGCTACACAGCCACTGCCTAAACAAACAAAAAGATGGGAAATGACCTGCCTCCTTTTGAATTCAGAGGTAACAAATCTGAGTTGTCTGTGCTGCTCTTCAGCAAGGCAGTAATAGCTGACTCTCACCCAAAAGACAGTCCTACACAAAGCAACTGTATTTGGCTCACTTAAGGTTGCCCTGCTGGTCATCAGGTGCCCCTATAAGCAAAGACAAGCTGCTCCTGAGGACTATTATGTACTAGAGAAGAAAACCACAAATCCTTGAGGAGCTGACACCATCACAAAATTTGCTTAAGAGACTCTAGACAAACTAAACACAATTAATAAAACTTTTACACTTACAAATGTGAGATCAACACAAGTGGGTCTCTCTTTGGCAACATGAATGCATTATTCTCCACATTTTATTTTTAAAAGGGTTTTCCGATATCTCTAGATAGGCTTCATTACCCAAACTCCAAAAAGTTCTTGTTAGCCACAAAATCAAGTTACTATTTTAGTGCTTTTCTTTCAATTTTCTTTCACAATTTCTCCACATAATTTATCAAAAACTGATACACAAAGCAAGATTAAATATATTTTTACAACAGCTAAATTATTTAGTCCCACTTTCAAGATGCTCACTCATCAGTCCTATCTTTTCTACTGGACTCTTCTGTGCCTGAATTTAAGTTTCCAAACCCAAGTAATTTTCATTTATTTTGGTACCTCACTATAAGCAGTACTTTTGCTGTCTTTCATTCCCTTCATAAAGGTGGTGTCAGTTTTGGTTATTTGTCTAAAACTGTTGCAAAACAGAGGACAGAGGATTTCAGCTAACCTATCTCATCCACAATCCTCATTCCTCCTTGAAGTATTTTGATGCTAACAACACATTTGCAGAATAGTTGTAGCTTCTCCATTTTAATCACCTCAACTTATTTCTTCTGAATACTCATATTCAGTGTTTCATCTTTACTCATATGTCCCCATCCTTTTCTAACAGTTTAGGTAAAGATCTGAATCTTGGCTCAAGTCAATAAAAGTACTCCTTAGTATCAAAGATTCTTACCTTTGGTTTTTTGATCTGTGACCTGCAAATTAAGAGCAAGAATGTAAATACAGTTTTAAGCAGTGCAAAACAAATACTGAAGATGTTGTGCTAAATCACAACCTTAATATATTAGCAAAAGAACAGAATTTGCTGTTGAATGAAAACAATCAACTGATGAACTACAGGTCTAAATAGTACTCCTAGTTACATATATACATATATATCCAAGGTTCTCAAAAGCACTACAACTGCTGTAGTAACTCTGCCTGATGCAAAAGTCCCTGGCAGAAACAATCATACTTCACTTGTGATTTTAAGTACTCAATCCTCCTCCTCATCTCAAACATGGGCTTCCAAAACACAAATAAACAAGCTATAGTATTACAGTTCTCTCAGATTTTGGAGATGAAGTATTTCAGTTAAAGTGTAACAAAGCTTTCCTTCTGTTGAGGGTATCCTTACAGTAGACTGTTGGGGCCTGAAGTAACCACAGCAGTCTGTCTCTCTGCCATCTTCTCATTTCACCTTTCCCAGAACATCACTTCCAAGGAGAAGTCATTCTAAACCTTACTGGATTCATTTCCACACTTATAAAGAGGACCAGCAACACCTATAAAGTAAATCTACTGAAAGCAGCAAGAAGTCAATGACTGAAATGAGCATTCACGTTGGCCAAAATACTCAGTGTGGGTTTGTATTTGTATCTGTGTCCTACATTGTTTCAGCATAACAGATTTCAAGCTACAGTAGTGACAAACACATCATTGGTATATTCTCTGGAATAGTGTGCATTGTAGCATTTTTTGAAGCTGTCCATCATGAGCTCCACTACGCAATAATGAAAAAAAACTAAAGATCATCATGTGTCAGGTTCTATGACACCTATTCTTAAAAGAAATTGCTTAACTAGTCCATATTTCTGGAAAGCACACAGCCGCAGTATAGAATAATGAAAGCACAAGTAAAAAGCAGCTTATTGTTGAAACTAACCGAGCCAGAACTCCTTTGTACGGTAAAGAATAGGAAGACAAAATGCACTAAATTGCTATGGCATTGTTTACTTTGGAAAGATGAAAACTGCAATATGCAAAGTGTAACATTCACTAAGATTTAAAATCTTAAGCACTGTAACCTCACAGACATACAGTATCCCAAAGCCTCAAGGACAATAAAAATGCATTCATACCAAAACCATGTCTGTACCAAGCCACACATCAATTTTCAACTTCACTTATGAAAAGTCCTGTATGGATCAAATCACATCATCTTCTGTAACAATTAAAAATTCTGTTACACACTTAATTGAGCCTGATGCTTGGCTACTAAAGGAAAATGGGGAAAAATATTAATTAACACAATCTCGTATTGCTGATAAATTTACTATAGTCAACAGTAGACACATTTAGTAAATCAGTAACCTGTCTACTTGGATAAAAAATATTTTACTGAATCCTTGAAAAATTCTACATGATGAACACAAATTACTTTAGACAAAAAACAAAAAACACAACAAAACAAAAAAACCTTCTGCCTATAATGTCTCTCTCTCCTAGTCAAAATGATCTGTTTTGTGATTGCTTTCATCTAAAATTCAAAAGTTGAAAAAAAAGTGACAATGTCTCATATTTACAGCTGTCATCTCTCTGTGGGCAGCCTGTGAGCATCAGCAGGGCAGAAGCAGCTACAGTGAATGGGTAGCTGGAATAAATCTCAGCCTACTGACAAGCTATCAAACAGCTCCCTGGACACCAACCATTGGTATATTTAAGCTGTGAACTCGCTTGTATAACTTTCCTTAAAGTGATTTTTCTTTAAATTTTATTTTTTTAAGTTTCAGACAATCCAGACAGAACAGTTGTTTCCTGTTAAACAAACTTAGTTTGAAAATGGTACCCTGCAATCACTGCTGCTTATTTGGTGAACACCTCCACAGTCAGTAAGAATCAACACACACATTTATGTTTTGTCCATTTGGCTGCCTACTTTGCTATTCTTAGCTATCTCTAGCTATTTATGTCAAGTTTGCCTTCTAGGAGATTAAATTACTTAGTCTTTACCCTTCCTGAGAGTGTGGCAAAATATGTACTGAGCAACTTACTAGGTGTGAGACCACACAGGAAAGCTGGCAAATCTCTTTTGTATTCAAAGCATCAATTCCTCAGTAAACACAGCACTGTTATCAAGATGATCAGTACAGCCTTTTCAAGTTTCCCTTTTATCAGTGAGTATCAGCACATAATCCTCAAGTCGCTACTCTTTATTCATAAGGGTCTGCTCTTTCTGGTTTCTACATACCTTTTTTGAACTTGAACATTAAACAGCACTAACACTGAGGCAAAAAGACACTGGAGAGACTTTATCTGTAGCAACTGCTCTTTCGCATTGTTATTTAGGGAGATATCAACTGGATGAAGACAACTGATATACATTTATCTGCACCCAGTTTAAACTGATAAACTCAAATTGGTGAAAAAGCCAGACTAAAAAAGCCAAGATTTAACTGAAGTTTGTGCTGTCTGTTCTCAGCAGAAACTCACAGAATATAAGAGTGAACACTGTGATCTTCCATCACCTGATCTGTTATTGAAGCAACTGAAAAACAGAGTACTGAAAGAAAAGCCTTTTGCTCTCAGTTTCATATAATCCATGACGCTGGAAGGAACAGCCTCTGGAAATTTAATCCACAGTTCCCACCCCTGTCCTCCACCTGGCCCCAAGAGACTTCTCAATTCGAAACAAAATAATCAAAACTGGATTGCACAGGACCATGTGAAACTCAGTTTTGAGTATCTAAAGACAGAGGCACCACAACCCCTCTGGGAAACCTATTCCAGTGGTTGCCCAGCCACTTATATGACATTAAAGGAGTCTTATGATTAGGCAGACTTTCCATACATACATAATACCTTATGCTTTGCCACTGGGCACTGTGGAGAACAGTGCCTCCATCTTTTTACTCCCTTCCACAAAGTATTAATATGCATTGATGAGACCCCAAGCCTCTTCTCCTCCAAGAGGAGCAGTCATAACACTCCCAGCCTCTCCTCATTTGTCAGATCCTCCAGTCCCTTAATCATCTTAAAGTCATTTTGCTGGACTTGTTCCAGGGTGGTTGCACCTATCCTATACTGGGAATTTACCAGTAAAAGGCATGGATAATGCCCTAAGAGACTCAAGTTCGTATGTTAAGTTAATTCGTAGAACAACCTGCCGGATGTTTTTTGCAAAATACAGACCTTCTAGTACACCAAGTGTCAAACTCATTTTCTGAGCTGAACCAATTTTTGGTGACTTACGAATTTTCTACAACTCAGACTTGAACTGGCAGACTTCAGCAAAAGTGCTATTAGCTACAGAAAATGTAAAATGCAAGTAATACTTAGCAAAAAATGTAAACGGACTCTTCAGTAGTAAATATTTTACATAAACTTCCTTAAGGATTTAGAAAAAAAAAGCATCTTCCCGCTCTATAAATATTTACTTAATTTTACTGCAAGAATTGCAAAAGCCCATCAGTATTTCAATCCACAAACACCTCAAATAAGTGGCAGTTGTGTAGAGAGAGATCCAAAGAAGCCATATTGAGTAACTTAAACACTTTGTATCAAAAAAAATTCTTTATTTTACATAGCACTCTAAGGAGAAGAAATATTCAAGTTAAACACTTCAGCTCCAGCAAAATGATGCAAAAAAAGTGTAGTTAAAGAAGCACCACTCTAAGCAATCAATTTTTAAGTCCAAATACATACAATTTAACATCTTATTACTGCCAATACGGTTTGTTTCAGCTGGATAAAAGAATTCAAATATCAAAACCCACCTTCTGAGCAGAGTCCTTCTTTTTCTTATCCTCTTTCTTCCTTTTCTTGTCTTCCATTAACTGTTCTTCCCTTTCTTGCTCCTTCTCTCTGCCAAAACATGAAAAACATTGGTCTGAGTAAAATCAAATTGTGTAAGAGCCACACATACTATAAACCTCTTCCCTGCAAGTAAGACAGTCAAGTTATCAGATTCCTCTTATCATGCTTCATTTCTATCTGAGGGTTTCCATTGAATTGTGATTAGAAAAGCACCTTTTAACTCAGTATGGTCACTATCATGCCATGTGCTGCATAAAGGAAAATACCCCTTTTCAGATCATGTCTGTTATGGCAGTTCCCTATATAAATTAATCACATGCCTGATAGTAGAAAATATCTTCAAGACATTTTGGCCAAAGTACTCCTATAATTGGGTCATGCTATTATTTAACGAAGAGCCTCATGAATCTTTTTATATGGCAAAAAAAATAAAAAGGAAAGTTGTAATTTAATGTAAGATAGTTTGGTCTGATACAACATTTATCTTCACAAGGGGAAGAGATTATTCTATTGCCTGTAGCTATGTCACTTGTAAGAGACTAGAAGTGTCATATCAAATCAAACCTATCATTTATTATACAAATCTCTAATTTAATTTCTAGGCTATTGTATCCACCCACAGAATTTTTGTGATGAAACTTGTAATATAAATTGCTTTCCAGGGAATCTATTTTTTCCCACAAGAACATTCTTTCAAAAAAAGGAAAAAAATACACACAGCTGCTATTGTTGTCAAGCCATCATCTTGTTGCTATGTTCTATATTAAATATGAAAATACCGTGGAATAGTTAATTTACTGCATACATACTATTGGCTGAGCTGTTTCTATGGTGAATCACATTTTTGTTAACCAGTTCTCTTCACCTCTTTAAAAAGAAATTTAAGGCCAAGTTTCCAGCTTGCTTAATTTCATTTTATAGGGAAAGATTAAGACAAAGACCATTAATGTAACAAGATTATTTGACAGAAGAGGAGTAGCATCAGAGACTCTACAAATGGGAACCAACAAACAACTATAATCCACAATCTTTAAGAAGAAAATTTTATAAAAACCAGAACGGTATTAAAAACAAAACCAGAGTTTATAATAGTACTGAACAATTTCTTGTATTTACACCTAAATCAAAGGACTTTTTTGACCACAGTTTAAAAGAGAGTTGAGTTGACTTTGCTGTCATGTTCTACAGACTTTTCCTTGAATTGCATCTATACAGTAGAAGAAATAACCTTCTTTTCATTTTCACTAAATACTCTGAAGCAGAGTGCAAAGAGATATTTACGCAACTGATTCCTACAAAAATATTTTGACATGCTATGTGTTAATAGCTTCCTGATTGAGAACTTCAAGAACACTCTAAATGACAAAGGTGCTACAGAGAGTAATAAATGTCTTCCTGGTTTCCTGAAGCTGGGCTCCCCCGCTTTATGGATGGATAAAATTGATAAAGGCAAGATGAGTCCTTAGTAACAACATCCTGAAGTTACCACCAAGTGCAACTACTACACTTTTTTCAGTGAAGCACTGGGCAGCTTGGTGTACTTTGCATTTTTTGTCATAGCATTGAGACAGACTTTTTCATTTTCTTTGAGCCATAGATTGTGGGCAAGATGAAAAATCCCTCCTGTAACACCCTCATCATTCAAAATTGCTATGAATTCAAATTGTTTACTACTTTTATCTTGTCAAGCTGTGTATGCCTTTTGGGCTGCAGTTCAAGTTTTAACTACACAATTTCCAAACAACTTTCTTGCAGCAGGCAAATGTTTAAAAAGAATTTTAAAAGGACATATCTCAAAAGAGCTGCTGAAAAATGGTAGGATCAAAATATGAAATGACTTCCATTAACTGCTTGGCACACAGGCATCTCTACTTAAAAGCACTTTCCTTAATTTTGTGAGCAGATGAGAAGGGAATAGAAAAGAAAGAGAAAAGAACCACATTCACAATCACAGCTGAAACTACGGCTTACAGTGACATGCAGCCCTAAAAGGATTCCAGGACAAAAGATCCACAGCCTGAAAGTAATCACCTAGTTATGGCCTGCCTTTGTGATAAATTTAGAACATGGAGATTGCTATTGCTGCTGCCTTGTTTTTTGATCTATGTGGCTGCAGAGAAGCCCTTTTGTTTTGCATGACAACATTCCCTTCTGCTCTTTTCGTAGAGATTTAATATTCCATTGGGTGTATCCTCAACAGCCACAATACAGCAGCAACCAACACCTGGTTTACTTAATTTACCAAAACTTTATTTAGACTTCAATTCACGTAAGATCTACTAAGGTGGAAGGGACCTATCTGAACACTTGGGCTATATCACAGGTACAGGACCATAGAGCTTGTGACAAACCTCACAAACATTGTCAGAAGTAGAAAGTTACATTTTCCAAAGGGCAGAGCAAGAATAGATGCTACAGACACAGTAACAATGTACAACCACGGTGAAAGTTCACTGAACTAGAAGGGTAAGTAAGTGTCTCATTGTTATTTGGGTATCACAAGTGCTGTTCTACTGTTTGATGTATTTGTTTTATGATCCATGATATTCCTCTTCAGCTGGATGCAAGATGCGTGTTGAATAAAACTTGCAGTGTTAAATGCCCTGAGAAATTCAACATCAATCACCTCCTTGATTTATTCCAGAGATAATGCTGCCCATTAGCTTCTCATTAGCCAAAAGACAGTTCTTCCTGGCCGGTTGAAAACTCAGGGGTCCATCATGTCCTTTCCAGTAAACAGCTGCTCATACTGAGGAGATCAACAAGGGGAGAAAACCCATCAACTCCAAGCAGAGTGAATTTAGAGTAAAACAATGGGGTGTGGTTCCGGGCTTTGTTATGAGCACACTGTAATGGCAACACGGACACACCACAACCTTGAAGAGGAAGTCTGCTAAATAGCAATCAGCAGCCAGCTTTTTAATCTAGTTTTTCTTTTTCAAGAAAGCATGTGGTGATCTAAAAATATGACCTAATGTCACTCGAAGATCTCCCACAAAATCTTAGAATCAACATTACTGAAAAGTATTTAAAAAGCATATTACAGATTTTAATTCCAAGTATTTAAAGTAAGGCAAATTAACAGCTTACAAATTATGAGAAATTTTAAGATGTAATCCAAAACATTATCTTCATTCTAAAAAACCCCAAACCCAAATAAACCCAGTACTTGTGATGCATCAGACCTTATCTATGTTCTTAAAACAACCTCTTCTGGCTAAGTCAAAAGAAATTATTTTAGAGAACAGAATTTTTTTTACACTAGTTAACTACAGACATAACAGAAAACAGCTGTGAAGTCCATATTATTAAAACATCCAATTCAGGGGGGAAAAAAAGGCAAAAACAGACATTCAAGAAATGTGTTCCCCCTCAAAACAATCTACCTCTTTTGGAAATTGTTAATTTCCTGTACAATTCTAATACTAATTTTTTCCAAAAAATTCTATTTTAGAGAGTTGTTCTGACAATGTTATGGGCTTAAGGCACAGGTAGAGGACAGAAGTTGCCTTCAAAGCTCTTGCTGTCAAAGCTCTGAGCTGTGAGACGAGATGACGTGCAACATATTGCACGCTATCTGCTGCCAACACACTTTGATAGGCAGAGATAAAGCGTCACAGAGTATTAGTCTACACAAACCCCACAATCCTGTAAGGTCACTTAAACTAAAACTGCACAAAAAAAATGTAAGTGAAATGTAAGAATGAAAATTTCTAGAATGACACATTAGTGCATGCAGCTCCCAGTTCCTTTTGCAACAGCCCAGGACAATGGTTGTGAGAGTTTGGAAGTTCCTCACAGGTAAAGATGTGCACTACCAGAATTGTGAGTCCTCTTCCCTCCTCCTGACCTCACACCTTACCTCATTTCAGTATAGTCAACTTGAGTTAGCTATGACACAGGAGTGGCAGTAAACTTCTATAGGTGCACCCTGTTCTCTGTGTTGTGATGAGGACAGGGCAATTAACAAACCTGCTTCTAAACGGTGAGCCAACTTGTGCATCCTCTTTCTGAACACTGGGATTCTGAAATCACACTTGCAGGACCAGAAGGACTTTTGTATTTATATAGCTACCATGTTGCCTGAACAACTGCTAAATCTTCCCTCTAAGATTTAGCATCAGTCACAACTAGCCAGGGCTAAAGGCCTTCACCATAAACAGAGAATGATTTCTATGCACAGACCACTGTCACTTAGAAGCAAAACTTAATAACTCTTTCTTACAGAGAATAACTTTATTAATAACTTAATAACTCTTTCTTACAGCAAGCCTCTAGTGATCCAAAATACCTTTCAAGTCTTTTGGAAACAGGTGGGAAAACTCAAAACTTGATTAAACCAGAAATTTATCCAACAATAAGGTATCCCAGTTTGGACAAGATCTGAAGCAAAAGTATTTCAAGTGAACTCTAACTATAAGCACCTAGCTTCTCAACATCACTGAAAGTTTTCTCGGTACTGTGATAAGTTATAGAGCCTGGATACCAGCAGAATTAGGCATCACACACGGATGTTTCAGATGTGTTGCAAAAAACTTTTAACAAGCTCAAGCCCAGGTGCAACTTCCACGACAGGAGTTTCCCCCAATCCATACAGGGACAAAATCTCTTAGAGGAAAGTAAAATGTCTTCAACAGTGGTATTTCATTAAGACCTTGCTGCTGCCACTGGCAAGTGGTTTTCTTTTTCTTCCACTTTATTTCTCTTCATCAAGCTCTGTCCTTGACCTTCACTTGTTGGACCTTCTCTGGAACTTTGCTGAGTGTATGGGAAGCAAATTCAACTCACGATAATGCATTAAAAAGCATAAGATGATTAGACCTACGAGTCATAAGCAATGAAGAAAAGTCATACTACAGACTCCCAAGTGAGTTCTATGAGGTGCAAGCCCTTCTTGCTGCAGTAATAAACACTAGCAGTCTACAGCTTGAAAAGCTCAAAATGGATGAAAGCTTTTAAATCATATCAGGAAGCTGGATGTCAGAGACTAAAAATGAAGTAAAATTAAATGCACCACAACTGGAGCATAGAAATCCTTACAATTTTACTTCACTTTCATTTAACATATCCCACTTAACAGGCATGCTCCATTATTTCAGCAGCATGAGAAGAGTGTGGCATGTACAAACATGCAAGTGTGATCCAGTGCATTTAAAGAGAACATCAAACAGAAGCAAGATGTAACACAGCATGGAATAAATCCCAGGGCTGACAGACCCTACATTCCTAAAAGGTAAAATTACTTCCACTAGACTAAGCCATGTAAATAAAGAGTTATGATCTTGCTGATCAAAAGAGTCAAAATGGGATTAATAAATTTTATTTTAAAAAAAGTTATAATACTCAACATCACAGCCTTCTCTCTTGTTAGGCAATGCATAAATTAGACAGCCATACAAAATATGCTTACATGGGAGATAGCCATTTCAAACGTCAGTATTTAGACTGAACTGACAAAAATGGAGTTTGAAATTACTTTAGGCCAAGTGATTTCTGATATTTATAAGGAAGAACAATTGATCCTTCAGAATAGCATTCCTGAAGACCTAGGATATAAAAACTTCAAAGAGGGGAAAAAATTGTTTGCTTGAAGTGAGACAGAAATTCACAATATCACTGAAGAACTGCAATACTGATGCAAGGGATAGACTGTGCAGTTCAGAACTGGTCAACTAGTAAAAGGATTCTTGTCCCACACTTTCCGAAGGTAGGTGAAATCACAAAAGCAGAACTCAGCCCTTCAGAGTATGAAATTAAGATTTTCGTATTTGCAACATGTGTAAATAGTATATACACCATATGTAAGATAAAAGCCAGTCCTGTCTCTCTCCCAGGGAAAGCTACGGATTTTATACATACACAACATATACTCACCATGTATTAAATAAAAAGACTTTGTTTTTAGAAGTGCTCTAAAGAAGCATTTCCAAAAGATTATTCCTTTTCAAGAGTAAGTTGCTTTTCCCTCTCCTTGGCTGAAAACCAAACCAGCGTCAGAGCAAGAAAGCTGCGTACTTGAAACAGCGCATGTGGCCCGAGCGATACGCCGTTATCGCAGCACAACATCAGCAACTGGACGCTGCTGGAGAGAACCAACTTTACAACATCAACAAACTGACAGCTGAAAGTACACTTTTCTAAAGGAATGCTCCTCACCAACTGTTATTACACTTGTTAACAGAGTTAAATTAATTCTTTGTGGCGTATTCCATATATATATATATGTATCCATCTATGCACACTACAGAGACTGAGCATAAAGGGCTCTTTACTTTAAAGAACTGGATGGCATAAGCCCTACAGTATAACAACAAATGCTCACAGAAATGGAGGTTTTTTCTCAGCTCTTCAGCAACTGAAGGGGCAAGAGTATCACCTGAAGAGAGAGGGGGCCAATTTCAATTCTAAGAGTCACCTGCTCATAAGAAAACCTTGAAATATGTTAAAAAGATAAAAATGATCTTAAAAAATACTCTCTATTTCTTGCTGGCACTCCTTTAAGCAGAATTACTCTTTCCAGCTGTACAATTTCTATCTATCTTTCAAAAAACTGACTTCCAGATACAATCTAAAGTTCCTAAATGCTAGCCAATTGATAAAAAGGAAAGCTTTATGAGACTGGAAAGCTATAGCCAAAATTCTAGAATGTAAGAATTGAGCACATTTTCTCCCCTACTTCAGGCTTCAAACACTTTGGAGCTCTTGCAGATCTGTAATTCTGATTTCATAGCAGGCACAATCATGCACACCAAAGACACTAGTAAAGTGTGCTTAGACAACTGTGAAATGCGGTAAAATTAGCTCAAGAGTGGCAAAACATGAGGTCAGAAATGTGCCTGTAATTAAGATGTCCTGTAATGTATCCTATCAGGACATCCCTTTGGCAAGACACAGCTCTGTCAGGACTTTAAGGTTTTATGTGATTATCAAAAAGTATTCCTTTCCTCTAAAACTACTCATACATGTAGAAAGCTACATTATCTGTAAATGTTTGCCAAGAAAAATACCGGTGTAATTCTGACAAGAAACACCATGGGCCAGTAAAATGGTAACAGCTACCAAAATAAAATCAAGAAACAACCTGTGCCTGCTACAGGGATACAAGTCAGATATTTCACAGGGAAGAGAGAGCTGGCAATCCTCAAGATCAGCGTCTTCCCTCTATGAGAACCAAAACTGGACACGTTATGTTAAAGAGGAACTTAAAGTGTTGAATCCCTTCTCCTGACCCACTGGCTATATCTTTGCTAATACAGCACAGCATATGGCTGGTTTCTTAATATCAAAGACACCCTGCTGATTCACATTTACTTTTTCTCTCTCAGGACCTTCAGGTGTTGTTTCTGCAGAGCTACTGTCTAGTCAGTGGATGTCTAGCCTGTGCTATAGCAGGGGGCTCTTTTGACACAAGTGTAGTACTTTCCATTTACAATTGTTAAACTTCAAGAGGTTTTTCAGGCCCTTTTCTCCAGCCTACTGTGTTCTCCCTGAATGGCAACCTTAATCTCCGGAGGAGTCAACCACTCAGCCTCGTTTGTTATCACCTGCAAAGGTGCTGAGAGTTTGTTCCATCCCAACAGACCGTGTCATTAATACAGATGTTGAACATGATCAGCACTAGATTGCCCAGCTGCCAGTGCACTTTGCACTGCTGACCATAACCAGCTCGGTGTCACTGACTGGCAATGCAGCTCTGGAATACTTCCTCCAAAAATGTATTAGAGCAGAACAAAAACATAGTTTTTTACTTAGTGGTCAAGTGAACAGGAAACTAATTACTGACACATACTCTGCAGAAGGACTGTAGCAGGTAGCTAAATGAGCTACCCTCCACTCCAGGTCTGTACCAGGACAACACTGCGTTCAGCAGCCCAGATCAATTCCACAAGCAAAAGCTGCTCTGCTGGCAGCTTTGACAATGTCTTACTGGGGGCTTTGAACGGGTTACAAACTGGAACACAAGTATTAATGTCACCTTAATAGTCCATTCTTGTAGGTATGCATGAGAAGTGCTATTAAAAGAATACTTACTATTAATATAACTGCAGTTAAAAAGGAAATGCTGACTCCTGACTACAGCATAAATTTGATTTTAATGAAAGAACTCTGTACTTTCTTAGATTACAAACTTCTACCTTAAATGCTAAGAAAATAACTCTTTTTCAAAACTAAAAAAGTCACAGGAAATGTATCTATTTCCCATGGTAACTATTTCACAGTGCACACAACAATTATGACACTTGTTTTAATGTCAGAATGTGACATTTCAGAAAAAATACTGAATAAGTACAATACAATTTATTCAAATGACACATTTTCTGCCAGAGCATAATTTGTGGCACCAGCAGAGGCTGTAAAAAACTGCATTACACAGAATCTTTAACAAGTAGCTTTATTTATTTTAAATTTTGACATTTATTTGTATTTGTGTTTCTCAGTCAAAAAAAACCCAGGACCTAAAATCCCTCCTGGTAAAGATCCAGACTATCTACAGATACAGGAAAATCATAGGGGAAGGTAAAAATAAAGAAAACATAGACAACATTATTACAGTGTTACTTGCTGCACTTTTTAACATGCTTGAAAATACTGGAGGCTTTCTTAATGTTCATGATATGGCACTTCAGATCAAGAAAAGAATTAAAATATAAATATCAGTGAAGCAGTTTCTATTTAGTGACTGTTAAATTACTGGGAAAAAAAATCCCTCACCAAACCAAGCCCAGACACAGCCATACTGCTTACAGGGAGCTTCTAGTGAATGGTAAAATACTTGAATTCTACCTGCATGGGGATATTATAAGGATACCCTTGCAGTTGCATAGTGGTATAATTTACATTTCATTTTGGAAAGGATCTGATTGCTTACTTTTATTCAGTTTCCAAAGAAACACTCTAAATTCATATGCTATAAAGACCAAAACACTTTGTGCAAGTTAATAGTCTGACAAGCATATTACATACCTCCAGATCTGTGTAATATTATAAAATTTTCCACATGCAGTGCTTCAGGGCACTGTAGTAATGAAAATAACATTTATCAAACTGTAAGTCATTATTTTAATTATACTAAATCAAAATACTAAAGGTAGAATGTAGTTAATTTTATCAGTGTGAAGTTAAGAACAAGGCTTTCCACACTAAGTTATTATTCATTGGTTGTGGGTCAAGGTGGAAAAACCAGCAAGTTAAGGTTGTTTTTCCAAAAGTATTAGAAGTTCAAACAACTCTGTACAGCTTGCTCAGATTTTCTTGGCACAGGTATTAAGGTTTGTATTTTCCACTCCATTTATTACCTGAGGCAATATTTATTTTTAACAGGTAAGAAAATTCATTCAGTTACTTGCTGCAAATATTCAGTTACAAACTTTCAGGACTGTCATAATCCATATCAGGAAGTCTAAGTTAAAGGCAGAAGCGAGTAACATATTTTGCAGGTCTGGAGGATACTATGTAAATCTCACCAAATTACTCTATCTTGAAATAAATCTACCTAAATACATATTCAGCATATTCAGTTGAAGCCAGGCAGGTAAATTCTTGATATTCCATTACTACAAGGCATGCTCCATAAATTAAGGCTTATATAAAGCATGGGGGTTTTAACAACTGCTATTCTTGAAGACTACCAACCATTGTTTATTCTTAGCAGGGACAAACACTGTTCCTCTTCATCCTTGAGCCAGCTGAGCTGAGAGCTGAAGCAGGACTGAAGACAAGTAAAAAGCCTCCAGAACAAGCTGTCCAGCCAGACTGCAATAAAGCAGCACAAAGACCCAGGTGCTTTCAATTTGAATCCACCATACTGCACAAGCATAAACTGGCACACACATTCAGCTATGCCTCACACTTCACTGGGCAAGCTGTTCACCTTGCTGAAGTACTCCAAATAAAAGTTTTGATGCCCCTTGTTCTAAACCAACATCTATGTGTTTTGTGCAACAAGTAAAATGCAGATATAGCACCATGTAGGAAATAAACTTAAACCCTGTATTTGCATGTGTGAAGCATAGCAAGTAACTATTTAATGTTATTGTGCCTTGTATAATTAGGCAAATGCCTAGCTGGCTCAGTCTTAAAACAGATATATATTTTTCAAAAGTTCCTCACTATCTTGTAATTTTAATGACAGTATGTAATCATAACCTTCCTCCGTCAGTTGAGGAAAAAACCTCACAAGTGACTGAGATTTATATTATTATTCAATAGTCAAATACAAGATGCTGTAAGAGCTGACTTTCAATCTTGACAATCACAAAGATCAAATACAGACAATATGCAGTCTGAAGAAAGAACTTGTTTGCCAGCTGAGTACCACGGATTAGTGAGATCTTAGAACGCAATAAAGATTATATACAGTCCCTTCACAGTGAAGCTGCAGCTAAGCTCGGTGCATACTGAACCCAAACGAGAGACATCGCTAACAGGCAGAATCCAGTCTGGTCTGTGACTAGGTAACACATACTCAGGCTCTCATGGTGACTTTGAAATGCAACTATTACATTCACTCCCTTCTCACCCTCTGCCCCCTGTTAATGATCTATTTCCTTAAGAAATACTTGCTGTGTTTAGCAGCTCAGTAAAGTTGTGTATGTTTGTTTACTTTTTACCTTTTTTCCCTTAGAATGGATTTGGGCAAGGAAAGGATAGCATTTAATAACACATGCTGCAAAACAGAGTTTTCCCAGGATATGTTACAAAACAAGAGACTGCATGACCTGCTCAAGGTTACAGAATGACTCCATTGCTCACTCTGAATTCAAAACTGGTATCCTTCTGACTACTCCTGCATTTTCACTAATAAAATAATACCACTACTGAACACTTGCAGAGTTCCTTTCATCACAGGATGTCAAAGGCCTTTATAAATATTAATTAAGCATTGCAACAACACTAAGAAGTATGTAAAACTTAATTCTGCACATGAGTAAACCCAAGCAAAGAATAAATAACTATGTTCAAAGCCACAGGACAAGTCAGCAGTATGGAGAGAAACAGCTCCTGCCATTAAGGAACACTCCATTAGAAACAAGGACATAATTAATGCCCCAAATCTGATGTGAAGAGCCCTTGATCACCAATACATTACTATAAAACCTGGTCATGTGCAAGCCTGTAAAGATTACACCAAATTTCAGGCAGCATTCTCAGAAGACATTAATTCTGCTTTCCTCCAAACAGAGCAAACAGTTCTCATGAGATTTTTTTTAAATTCTGTGTTTCTTGTTTGGCAACTGTCTTTAGTGAAGATAAGTATGAGTGTGATATTCTTTGGTAAATTAAAATTACCCAGTAATATTGAGCTCAGACACAATTCAAATAAGAATTCAGACCTCACAAGTGCAAGTAAGCTACTACTTAACATTCAATCACGTACTCCAGTAATTAAGGAAGCAAAATACCAGTTTTTTTTTTTTTAATTCAATATCCATGCTCTAAAGAAATAACCACAAGTCCAAAAGTAATGGTTTTACGAACTATAATGGAGTCATCACTTTAATGAGTACTCAGTGATCTTACAGCTTGAGATAAATGTCCACATCTGACCTGCAATAAACATGACTCTTCTGCAGTTGTCTTTCCAATGACTGTAGCTACCAGAAGAAACCTACCTGTAACACTGATAGTTTTACTGTGAAAGCTGACCATACTAAAACGTACTCAAGGTAATTGCTTCTATGTACTGCCACACTTGCAGACTTTAATGACAGAAGTGAAATTAATTTTTTTATTTCTTAAAATTGTTGTTAACATTGAAAAAAACCCCAGGATGACTAGGTCTGAACTCCTGTTAAAAATTCACTTTAAATTCAGTTTAATTTTCATTACTCATTTCTCCCCTCAAAAAAGAGAATCTGACATTAATGTCATCAAAAAAAAACTTTTGCTTTGGCAAAATACAATTGTTTTTATGTAAGAAAAAACGAGTAGCACTAAAAATATTTGCAGATTCACTTTGCAGTGAACTCTGTATGAGAAAAGCAGATTGTTGTTGAAATGTTAATAAAGAAGTTAAATGAAAAATTGGGTAATTCAGATATCATCCCAACAGCCCTTCAGGTTTTTTACAGGTTTGTTTGTTTTTTTTTTTTTTAAATATTCTTAATAGTTCAACAACCAATTTTATTTTGCACCAAAATAACAAGATTTGGTGAAGAGAAAAGAGTTAGTTGGCTGAAGGGGAAACAGGTTTGTGTTTTGTGTTTTACATAACAAAGTATGTTTTTCATTTGGCTACTGAATGAATGCCTGGACATCGTGTTTTGGATCTTTTCACCCTTTCAAAAGGACATAATCTGGCAGAAGAAACTTAAGTCTCTGGGCAATAAAGGTGTGTATCACCCTTATAACTTTATCTCAAGTTCTCCTATAGCACAAAACCAGAGAGCAATTCAGTATTATATTTGGTACACAGATTTCATCACATAAAGCAATTTTTCCTACTCATTACGGGGGACAACAGTTCCTTAACATAGTTTATATTATCATTCAAGCATTATGCCTTCATCAGAAGACTGATGAAATTTAATAGCTTGGCTTCAATAAATGGTGTCCCACCCCCACTAATTCTTCAAAAATCAACAGCCCAAAGTTGCTGAGTTTTCCTGAGTTAAACTAATCACCCAATCCTCAACAAAAAAGTCTTGATGAGTTTAATCAACTCACTGCCACTTAGAAGTAGAACCAAGTTCAAGATCAAATACTGCTGAGATGTACCCCGACATATCTGGAAATCAAGAGGGAGCAACCTCTGAGTCTGCAACTACCGAAGCTTTACTGACAGTGATAGTATCACGTGCCCTCCAGACAAACAGACCTACTACAGACACAGCCATTAGACATGTAGCTCTCCACATCTGGAAAAGCACAGATATGTGTGAAACTCAATGGAGTTTCATTATCTTCACAAAGCTTCTGATCCCTAGCTTTTATCTAAGTAAAGGATATCCTATGCAAAATGTCTAATTGTATTGCAGCATATTCTCACACTTTTATGAGTCACTCTAAGTCATGGAGGACTGCATGTAAAGAAAGGAGTTACAACTATACTGTTACAGACCACGGCTGTAGTAAGGTCATAGAGATTCCACTGCAGGCTAAATAAGGTCAGGATTCCCTGTGCCAGTAGTAAAGAGATACAGTATTTACTGTATCAATAAATCACTCTATTTTATAAAGCTACTATTCAATATTTATTGTCTATAGGTAACCACAGGTGATAAAAAACTAAAATCTGGTGAAACAACAATGTTAAATTGCAAGCCAGGTGTTTCAGAGTGGGAAAAACAAAGCTTAAATACATTTATCACTCTAGGTGTGTAATTAAAATGCTGTTCTATCATACATCAACTCTGGCATGCATTTCAATGTTTCTTTACAATATGAAAACGGATATAAACTTCCTCCTTCCCCACTTCTGTATGAAGATTTAAACACTGATAAAAGTTACCTTGATAAATTAGATCACATAAACTATGTCTTTCAAATGGCTTTTAGAATCAGATGCACCGCACCATTCATAGGATGGAGCAATATTTGTAAGATGCACACGACACTGAAGTGAGTCATTCTGCTAACACACCGTGCCCTCTTCTTGTTTGGGAGCTTGCACCTGCTCTTAAAAGGCTGACAGGCATGGATCAGATCTCATTAGATCCTCTGTGACGATGACAGACTGCACACCCTGCCCAAGAAACTAAGTAAATCACAAGGGAATTAAAGTCTTCTCTTTGCTGCATTGCTACAGACTTTCTGAAAGCCAAAACATGACACTTACTCCTAAAACATAAGTGAATAAATGGAAGGTGGCACTTACTAAGAAATTTGATACACTCTCAAACACTGAAGAAAACGGAACTTTATTCTGGCGAGTCAGCTTAAAATAAAGAGATACGTTAGACTTGATATTGACTTCTAAAGCATCAAGATCTCAGAGGCATTGAAAAATGACTGCGTTTGATGCTTAGGTTATATGGTAAGCACAGAGATTCTTTGCAGAGCCTGATGTGGAAGCATTCATCCCCAGCAGCAGCTTCTCACCCTTCTTACTGCAACCAGCTAGCCCATCCGCTTCATTAGTCATTTTTCATTCAAAAATGAGATCAGTAAATTAGTCAAAACATCACAACTCAATACTCCATGTCATGACTCGTGCCTTATTTAGATGTAATCTGAAAGTATTCATTGGCATGCAGAATGCAAACTAGAGAATTGTAAAGAAACTGCGTGCAGGAAACAGGAAAAATGAAAACAACACAGAAGTGCAAGATGTGACTTGTTTTTAACTGAAAGAAACTAAAAATCATTCCTTCTGAAGCTACATAAGCAGCCAAAAAAAAAAAAAAATCAAAGCCTTTCCAAACTCATCTCCTCATATTTCAGAATAGCGTGAAGAACCAAATACCCTCACCAAGGCATGCAGCATCTAAAAACACCAATTGTACTCTCAATACCTATGACTTTATTTTTTACTATCCTCAACTGCAAATTCATCACTCATATGCAGTGCTGATCACTCATCCCAGTTAACAGCATCACATCAAAGCTGTCTGTAATCTAGTGGTTATTTGCACAGGACAGTGGAAGACACAGACCACCAAAAGAACAGACCACCAAAACATAATGGTGAACATAAGTGGCATTACTATACACTTCCCTAAATTTCAAAGACTTAAAATTGCTGCAGCGCTTTTGAAGAACACCAGATTTGACATTAGCTATGCACCCTTCTGTCCCTGTGATGAACAAATAATTCTAAAGGCCAACATTAAGTTCCTAAGCATATTGTATCATACATCTACATGTTATATCATTGAGTACGTATCAAGGAAAATTTCTGCTATTTTAGCAACCTCCTAGGAAAACTTTCACAGTGCAATTCAGAAAGCAAATAAATATCAGTTTCCGCACTTAGTAAAGGAAAAAATCCCACCTCTTTTTCTCATGCATACAAGCAAACTTTATGTGAACATAATGTACATAAATGTAGAAATGCCTCCATCTTTGATGGTTTTTAAGCTGTAATTTTTCCTAATGCTCTTGGTAAGCTGTGTTTGGAAAGGTAAGACAAATATCAGTGCTCCATGGAAAGCATTATCAGGAAAGATATTACAAGTTAACTCGAAAGCTTTATAAGGTCACAGAAAACTGCAACTACGTGATGATAAATACATTTTTAAAGAGACCACTCCAAAAGGATAAATCAGGTTAACACCACAGTTAACACTAGAAATACCACTGCTTAGTCAAATGTTATTTTTAAAAGAATTAAAGCAGGAAGTTACTAGAATCCATGGAACAAAACCATCACAAGTAGCAGCTAGTGCCTTACAATAAAGTCCTGCCACCCTAAATTGCACACCTGCCTTAGACAGGAAAACACAGGCCTGTGCTCAATACTGTACTGCCACCTTAACCATCACCCGTGCAGATGGCCCGAGACAGCCATACAGGGTAACTCAGAAAACAGTAGAAATGTCTCTTCTCCACTTCAAGAAGACTGTAAAAGGGAGAAAAACAGCATTCTGCAGGCCATATAATCATACCTGTTCAACAGTTTATTTTAAATGAACTAGCCACAACAGTTATGAGGCAGAAACAAAATAAGTTCTAGAAAATAGTCCATTAATGAGCAGAGATGATTGCCACCTCTCACAGTCACTAATCTGATAAGCTATTTTTAATTCATCCATTTTTATAGTCCTGATACTGTGCACCAATCTCTAGCTGAATTTTTTTGTTTAAAAAGTTAACTTTATTTCTTGCCTTCTAGAAATAAAGCATAGATTAAACCATCTAGTCTAGACATGCAACTCTTACTAATTGCTAAACAAACAATAATTTCCTTATTTCTTAAGCAAAGACATTAGAAAGTGAAAAGTGTTCACTGTATCCTCAGGCATTTATCTAAACTAAGGGTGGTCTCCCCTCAGGAAAGAATTTCTTTTAACTATGCTGCAATTCCTATGGAATTGGTGCCTGCCCAATCTCAGGAGTCAGTCATCTGAGAGCTTTTCCTATTTGCATTGAGTGCAGTAGACAAGATTTCTGAAATCTTGATTGAGGGTTCTCATTCCTTGTCTCTTTCCAGGAACTATAATTTCCATCTTAAGTGATGAATTCTACTTGCTGCTTATATCATTCACAGATAAGAGTACCAGATCGATTTCTAACCTGAACCCTATGTAAGCATCTCCTGCTTTTGAATACAGTATTTTAAAATAACTTAAGAATTTTTTTAAAATAGTAAATAATCAATGAGGACTGAATACATGTCTTGCTTACAAAAATCAGTGTCCATTCATACTCAAGAAGATGGAAACATTTTATAACTAACTACACATTACTATCAAAGAAGAAAACCAAGCCAGAAAACCAAGCCAGCACTAGAATATCTATATTCCAGAAAGGTTACATTCCTTCACAACATGGACATTCTCATCAGAAAGTTGCTGCAACATAGAAAAATTCTAAGATGACAGGAACTTGCAGACCACATACAACATGGCTATGGATAATTGTCCAGGAATGGCCACTCTCTTTTTTCTGTTACAGAAGAGGGAAATTCTAAATCAAGACATAATCCAGGAAAGAATCCAGAATGACAAAACCATTGAACTGCCACCTCAGAGATTACAGAGGAGCATGACCACAATGGTACACAGAAAATAAAAATGTTAAGTTACAAGAGAAAATGTGAGGTAAAAATTATAGTGATATAAATGAAATTTTAGTATTTAGCATATTTTTGAAGCACGAAGATTAAGCTGATTTGTCTTATCAAATTCTCCATCCAAGTAGTGTTCGATACTTTTAGGTTACTTTATGCCTTGGTGCATTATGCAAGATTATTTTTAATCAAAACCACACAAAGAAATAAATGCATGAAACTCACAGACTATAATGTTCAAAGAGTAACAGGCATTCTTTACTTCTGAGTGGTTACAAGTGTGCACTCTTTTCCAGCATCAGAAACTTTCCTAACAGAAATAGCTAAACCAGAAGAGCATTCAGCACACAGAGCCACCTAAGTTCAGTACCTTTCCAGTGATCAATGTAATTCTGACCTTTGCTGACAGAAGATCTGAAGACTCCTTTCTTTAATTAACAACCACCCCTTCCTATCTACCAGCAATAAATGTCACAAGTGTGCAACACAGCAGTTTAGCAGTTTCCTTTTTTTAGACCCCAGACAAAATCAGTGTATGATCATGACACAGATGTAAGATATTCACTGTTCCATAAAACACTGCACTTCTAATTTAGTTAAACCTTCTCTCGATCCTCTTTGAGAAAGGTAGCTCTGCATAAAGACAGGTCAACTCTTTGCTGCTATATAAAGTTGAAGATTAAAATACGTAAGCTGATGCAGGAGACTATTTCCTGCTGAAAGAAAAGCCCTTTAAACACTAGAACCTCAAATCTAATTTGTCAGCTTATTGATGCTTCCATGTGTATTTGCCAGTGCAAATCATTTGTCTTTCTGTGAAGCCACTGTTTTGGATAAATGGTTAATGCTACCTAGCAGAAAATTAGCATGACCTTATAGGAGAAGCAATACAGAATTCAGTCACACATGTAAGCATTTAAAATTCCAAATTTTAGGTGAAAGACCAGACCTTTAGCTTTAATCAAATCTATCTGCTAAGCTGGAGGTGCCAACTGGACTTCTGGTTATCAGTAAATGTGACCTACACTTGACTGACCTAAATGGGGAAGTGCACCAAGCAATACATTTGGCTTCACTGGAAAAATTCTTAGTTAAAGCAGGCCTTTATATGCCTACTCTTAACTAACACCTTGTTTTAACAAGAGAGCGGGGTAAACTGTATACAGCCACTGAAGCTATGCTACCAACTTAAATTAAGGGGTAACAATGAAACAAGCTCATCTGGGTGTCCCACTCACCAATGCAGAATTCTAGCCCATAACACTGTTACTGGTGATGACTGGGTAGCAACCCCAAACTCAGCAACTCATCACTACATGGTTACAGTATTTCTGAAAGACCTGCTGGGAAGAACTATACAGTTTACTTACAATATATTACCAACTGTAAAAAGTGAATTAAAGCAAGAACTGCCAGAACAAAATCTACCTCTGAAGTGGTCCAGGCTTATGCAACAAACCTGACAAACCCAGTTCAAATGTCTTCTGAAGCCACAGACAAAGGCAAATAGGACTTGTAAACACTCAAACAGCTGAAACCAAAAGGGAAACACAAAGGATTTTCCACGGGGCTTGGTATGGAGTGAGGGGTTGTGGGGCACTTGGTTGCTCATTGGGTTTAAACCATGACAGTGCATAAAAGAGGAGGGTGAAAAAAAAAAAGCAGACCACTGCAATACTCAAATTATTTATTCTGATTTTCATTAACTACCAATCAAATTTTTAGATGCATCCTTGAAGTGCACACCAGAGTCAATTATTTACAAAGAATGAGGCATAGTCACACTGCACACACCAGTGCTTTAATTCCTCAGGAATGAGACATTTTACTGTTAAGCTTTTGATACTTGGACTTCTTTTTAAAACTATGTAGTGTTTTTGTTACTTTCAACAAAAAAAAATGGAACTTAAATCCTGGTAAGCAAACAAAAACCACCTCTGTTTTGTTTGCTTCTGGGTTTTTTTTAGTTTGTATTCTCTGGCTAAGTTCCACACTCATAATTTAGGAAAATAACCTCACTATACATTTGCATAAAGCTTAAAGCCTCAGTTAGCAAGACACAGCACACAGATTAATAAAGGCACCCCATGGGAAAAAAAAAAAAAGAAAAAAAAAAAGAAAAGAAAATATAAACTCTACTTTGCTACCAGAGCTTGCTATTAATGACATTTTACCTGGGAAAAAGAAGGCCCTTTTCCTGTGAAATGGACTTTAAAATCCCTGTCAAGATTTTTAGCAGTAAAGAAAAATAATTCATAATGGTGATGTTCATTCTATAATAATATTTTATATCAAAGCCTTCTTCCTAAAGGGAGATCCTGAAATAACCAGAGCTGTCCATACATTCAATAGAAGCTACACCAAGCTTTTACTTAGGAAAGGAAGAAAATACTGGGCAGCAAACCTACAGCAGGCTCTTGCTTCTTTCATACTGCACCGAAGGATAACATTAAAAACTCCACAAGTGTTAAATCCAGAATGTGAATTTCAGTTTAATAAACAGTCAACTTCAGGCAGACCATCTCTGAACTAGGTTTTCACTTCTATTTTAAAACATCAAAGAAAATCAAATTTCAGGGCAATTTCTTTATGTCATTATTGTTTCTCAAGGTAGCATGCAAAGCAGTGGCTTTTAAGCCTGAATTCCTCTGCACTCAGAAAAAACCCTTAGTCTGACCTCAAGGCACTGCACTAGGATTTGTCACAATTTGTGACCCAGCTATGTTAATCACACTCCTTGGCAAGTGGAAACCCACAACTGCTGAACCAACTTTTAACACCAAAGTTTCAGCACTTGAAATTTTGAGAAAGGTGAATTACTCAATTCCATCTCTTTACCCACATTACGATTTTGGTTAAATCAGCCTTGTTCCCTTAAATCCATGAAGGGAAAAAAAAAAGCATCATTCTATTCACAATTCAATACAGCTGTGTATGACTGGCTTCAGCCCCAGGACACAAGCCAGGAACTTCTGAGTTCAAGTCTGGCTCTGCCTCTGACTTTCTGTGTGGCCTCTGGATTTCACTGCTGCTCCTCTAATGTCTGTACACTTACCTTACAGAAAGGCACTTGCTTCGTTTGTGCAGACTTTTACCAAACACAAAACTCAAACTGACTTTGAGAGCCATTTTTATTGTGTATTGAACACCTATGCCCTGCCAAGACGTCTCTACCTGTCAGTTGATACTTGGAGGTTTTTAACTGTAGTAACTGCCAACATGCACTTATTACATATATGCATACACACACCCAGATCAGACACATGTGAATAGCAAAATATGTAGTAAGCAGAAGAATTGTCTGTGGAAAGCAGACAATTATTTCAAAGTTTCTTAACAAACAAGATGAAAAAATGAAATTGAGTTACATGCTATAATTCAATTTACAATGAAGAGTTATCTGCAACCTTGTTTTTTTTAATGCACTAATCCAGTGATGAAGCCTGTTTTTAACAGCTTAGCATGAAATAAATGCAGTAAGCAATGCTCAAACTAAAATGATCACAACAACTAATATTTAGAATATCACCTAAAGAACAGAAGACTGGCCTAAGGATGCAAAGAGGAAGAATCATTTAAGCTTAAACAAGTTATCTAACACTAACTGAAGCATCATTTAAAAGGTAAGTTTTTTAAAAAAAAAGATCAAGAGAAGTTACGTAAATGTAAGCTGACCCTAGACTTGGCCAGTCCATGGTAGGAGAGTTTCACTTCACATTACCTGGACTGAAGCAGAACAGTACAGAGACTGACACAGCCAACCTCAGCTTTTTCTGAGCATGAAACAGCCAAACACAGCTCATCATCTTTAAAACAGTCACCTTTAAATTTACATCTGAGAAAAAAATCTTGTCCCCAAAACTTTACCAAGACAGGCTAACTTTCCAAAAATTAACCTATTTGGTTTTTAATAGGCCAAACACGGCAAGATAGCTTAAAGAACTCTGCAACTGAAGCTTTAGGGAACATTAAGCTGCAAAAGCAAATTCTAGACTCTCAAAGTTTAGCTTTTTTTGCTTTTGCCTTTTTCATCTTGTTATACCTAAAATCTAATAAAACCACACTTCCTATAGTTTTTCTGTGTCAGGATATATATTTTATTTACAGTAACTGGCAAATGTAGAGCAAAACTATCTCCCAACTAACAACACAGCAGAATTAATTTGATGTAGAATGATGTGTTATTTTGTGATAAAAAAAGTCACTCAAGGACTTAATAAGAAGTCACCATTCCAGAACAGCTACCATGCAAGATGAGGTGGTTAAATGCAAATTCAGATAGCTTTTGCACAAGAAGACTAAACTGGTTCCTACAGCTGAAGAATTATCTGCATGTAAGGCTTAGCATTGTCCCACCCCAGGTCACTTACTAAGCCCTCCTACTATAATTCAGAGACTTTAACAACATATTTTCCAATTAAGGAAAGTTAGGACAGACACCTTATTGAAGAAGTACATGTAACCAAACTTACTAGGAAGACTTACTGTCCACCCAGATGAGATTTTGTTTATAGTTTCCCACACCACCATCAGTGCGTTTCCATCAGACAAAGCAGTCACGAATGCTGCAGCAAGAGCAGCGTACTGGTTAGCAAGAGTTCCTGCCCAGGTGATCTAGATCTGCTCTGAACAGAATTACAGGACACAGGTAAAGACAAAACCAAACAAAAATAACCCTAATGTCTTGTACTCTTTCTTTCAGCATTGCTTGGTTGATACGTATCAAGCAGATAATGTGTACATTACCTGCAAAGGAACAGAAATCTTGACTCTGTAACACAAGGCTATTTAATTAAAAATTCCCATTAATATTGCTACAACTGATTTCTGTAGCAGCTGGAACCTATTTATATAGTAGGCTGAAAAAAGCTTTTGGGGTTTTACCTCAGGTTAACCAAGCATTTTTAGAGGCAATTTGAACCTAGCCCACATTTAGATTCCAAAAAGTGCACATGAACTTGTAATGACATCCACAAAGAAAAACAGAGCTAGATATAAAATGACATATATAAAATCTCAACAGGACATCCTCTATTTTCATGTACCATATTTCTAACCAGTTTTAAGTGCATTATTTTGTATTTTTCATATATTTATCATAGAACACTCCTTGACTAAAACACTGAGGTAATAACACTAATAGTACCCAAGTAATATCTAGCAAAATAGGAAAGGTTTATTTATATAGTCTTAACTAGAATATAGAAGAATTCATTTTTAAAAATTCACATGGGAATGAAACAATCTACTGTTTTCTGCTTCACAGAACAACTGGTTTTCAGTTTACATAGGAATAAGATAGCAAAAAAAAGTGTGCTAAATTTTGGTACCTTCTGTCCTCTCTTCCCCTGCATATAGAAGGTAGCCATTTTCACTTTTATTGTCCTCAAACTCTCTCCAAGTAAGAAAGAGAACAGCCTGAAAAAAATCTAGCATGAGCTCAAGCATTATAATACCAAAATTCACTTGTATGTTGTGATCAAATAATCCTCCCTATGAACTGCTCAGCAAAAGGCTGAGCACAAACATGCTGTATATTTAGCAGGCAAAGTGATGTATCAGAATATTTCAGTTTCACTTTAGTTGACAGAGTTCTCAGTAGTAGCCAACCTCTTGCTAAATAAAGCTGTTTTGTAGTCAAGTATATCTAGACTACCAACACAGAATTAGAACCATGTGCAGTAAATCAGACTCTGAACCCAGCATGATTGCTTAAGCAAAATTATATACAATTAAAAATATAAATACTAATACAGAAGCTGCAACAAGAGTGAGAACGCTGCTACATTAGCACCCTAATATTAAGTGGCAATGTTTTCTACTACCAACACTAAAATTCAAACCAGGGGGAAACAAGTGGAAGAAAATACTGAAGACTTTTTTTAAGGAAGGTTTAAGTGACAAAGGACACTGCATCCTGGAAAACTGGATAGCTCAGGCACAACCAAGTTCACAAAGATGCAATGAACCAGAATGGCAACACATTTGTGTATATTTGCCACAGAGCACATGTAAAATGGGACAATTAAGCTCGACTCTAATTAATGGTTAAGTGGCATTAACAGATTATACATTTAACCTTTCCTATTTTCATATAGGTCAACTAGCTCAAAAACCTCAGAATCTATGAAAGCCATTTTTTAAAAACCCCAATTCCAGCAGTTTCACTGCAGCTTAGGTTTTGCCATTTTCCTGTGTACACGGAGGCTGTGCCCAACAGCCACTGAGATTACTAGTGGACAGCAGATTTATGACGTTATTCAGCAAATGCTGCGCTTAAAAAGGGGGGAAAACCCCACTGAGAATACCAGAAGTAATTTTTACCATTGTTTTGTTTTTTAAATAAATACTTCTTTTCTGATTCAGAAATTAAGGCAATATTCTGCTTTAGTTCAAAATGGTTCAGCTGCTATACTCAGACCTGTACTTCAGGAAGCCTTAAATCTACATCTGCTAAGCACACTGGGAAAGATAAGCATGCTTCCCTTATAATTTTAACATGCACAGTTTGGTTTCATTTCTTGTCTTTCTACTTATTAGTTGCCGTAGTAACTATGCTATCCAAAGCACACCCAACTATGATGGAGCTCTATGTCAAAATTATGCTCTTCTGACACAAATTAGGCAACTACTTCTTTGTTTGCAGAGAATGTATCTATAAAAATAAACATTAAAAAACTGACGTGTTTTTTTTCCCCGCTAGACTACCTCCTATTTCATGCTGCTCTTATTGGAGCTACCTCAAAATTTGTTGATTTCCCCCACTGCTAAAATGTGGCCTCACACATCCCATCCTAAGAGAAGAACTCCCCTGCTGGCATGAAATCAAACACAATTGTATCTTGATGCCTTGTTTCAGTTTTGCTGTAGTAAATTCCAAGGTCCAAGGTCACATTTCACTTTTAAAAGTCTCAATTTAACATACGTTTTTATTTATATAAACATGCTTTATACTTTTAAGCATTTTTTCCATCTATCAGTGTCAAGGTATTTTTAGATTATTTTCTCTGACTAACATATACAGACATCCATTTAATTGAGTTCAGACGCAAATGGTAGTAGCACTGTAAGGAACAGTAGTCAACTTTCATTCTTACTAACTGTGTTTTTTAACAAAACTGCCCTCACTAGTTTATCTCTAGCTGTATTAGCACACATTTTGTCATGGTGCTTAACCTGTTTTGGTTTCTTCTGCCTTTGAAGTACATCTTGTGCTTTATTAATCTATCTTCTCTTAGGTACCTGAAAAACTCCATGGGTTGTATCTTGTATTATGTTTTCCCACATGACTAAAGAGGCTAATTAAAAGTAGTCCTTAAAGTACAGTATTTTGAATGAGAGGTCTTTCAATTTACGCTATAACACCCATATATCACATCAGCCAGTTCTTAAGGCACAACTTCTCAGAAATTGTTACAAAATAGACAGTTGTAGTAACAGCAGGGCATTTAATCCCTAAGCTATAATGCCAGCATACTGTATACAGACAGGAAAACAGTCTTCAAAATGACAATGTCCATTAACTTTAAGAATTCCTTTCAGAAGTGTGCTGATGGCACAAAAAACAACAACAAAAAAACCCCAACAAAACCCAAAACAAACAAAAAATTATCAGGGTTTACATATATTCATGCTGCTCCCAGAACATATGTTCTGTCTCAGCAAGAAAAAAACCCCAAACCCGCCAAAATAAAACCCCAACGAAACAAAAACAAAACACAAAACTCCCTGCTGTGTTCTTCAGTAGGAAGCCAACGTGTAAAGGAGAACTTAAGCAGTGACAAGTGTTAAATGCACAGCTGTGGAGTTGGAATTCACCACAAATACAGAAAGGCACCTTTCCTCCTGTGTTCTGAAGAGCAATTATGGCACCATCACAACAACAATATAGAACTATTTCCAATATACAGTATTTATCTCCATGATAGTTCCACATTTGCCTTTAATGCTGAAATGGCCAAAACCAGTTATCTTGACACCCAACTTTAAACAACTTCTTTGTCCAATATTTGTAATATAGCACATGCAATCATACCATGGAAGATTGCTAATGCTAGCATTACATTAGCAACTGAAGATTTCAGAAGAAATACATCTTTGTATCAATCTAACCTGAATTTTACACCATTAATTCTGGAGCAATAATGTTAGCCCAATAGTTAAAGTTTAGCTACCTGAAATCAAAGGTAACAAAACTAGAACCTTGATACACCTGATTCCCTTGACAGGACATGAAATACAGGTCCTTGGGGCTAAACATCCTATGTATCTTATTTTCTTGCCTCAAATCTTGAGTTGTTTGAACAGGAAACCAATACTTAACAAGGTGAGGCAGCTCTTAGGAAGGCCCATAGATGGTTTCCTAATCAATTAAAGCAAAAAACCGCTGAAACTTTTCGGTTATGAACTACCACCAGTTGAAGAGAGTACCAAGGGTGCAGCTTCCAAGAAATGTTGTTCAAAATAAACTATAAATTAAACTTCTCACCTTCCACCCTGATCCAAAAGGAATGTAGATCCATAATGACCAGAATTAAATAACTTTGTTTCAGGATACAAGACAAGTTTCTAAAGGGATATTAGGAAACTTGTGAATAAAAATTCTCTTCCAGAAATACTCTCTATGGATTTTTTTCCTCATAGATTTGACACTTTCTCCTCTACTAAGCCACTTATTACTAGGTAAGAAACAAAAATCTTAAAAAGGTTAAGTTCAGCTGAAATCAGCTGGCAAAGACTGCATGATCTTAAAAAGTTTATTTTTCTTCCTTCTCAGCAGGAGAGAAAGAGCCTAAAAGAAAAGCAACCGAAACTAAGCATACTGATCTTTCAGTCACTTGTTTACCCAGAATTTTTTCCCATTAGAATTGCAGACTCCTGTATATTGAAGTTCAATGGTAGTAAGGCTTTTCTTGTCAATTATTTCTCAAGAATCTCTTAGATGTAGTGCAAAAACCTCCAGGGGTTCTGCTGACTACAGACTTCACTGTAGCTTTCAACCCTCTAAAAAAGTCTGCTTTAGAAAGGGAGTGATTCCTGTAGATAGCAACAATTGACATGCAAATGAAAACAGAAAAATTTAATACAGCTTCTGAACTCAGCATCATCACTGCAAACTGAAGGAAGCAAAAAAACTTCCCCTGCCCCCATGCTTCAAACTGATCTAGAAATTGCAACTCAAGTCAGGTCTCTCAAATGTAAGTGTTTTGTTCCGGCTGTACTGCAGGAATGCACTGAATACAAACAGCCCTATGAATTGTCCAGATTCACACTTAAAATCCTATGGCTGCACAGACTGCACTCATCACAGCCCGCAGTGAGATCGGAGGGGTCAAAAGCATATTTGTAAGAGGAATTATTTTAATTGGTCTTTCCTATTCACAATTACAATCTCACAAAGCTGCTCAAATATTTGACATAGACTCCTTAGTGGAATGATTTCTATTATACTCAATAGCTGCCTTTTGTCTGACCCACAACAGCTTCTGTAGCTAGGAGCAGTAGCAGTTATTGGGAGCCACCCTGTATTCCATCACCTTAACCATCAAACTACATGTGCAAACATCTACACATGCTGCAAGTGTGTAAGGTAGGCAGTAAGGCAAGAAGGCAAAAAAATACACAGAAAAGGCAAGAACTGTTCTGCAGTGCAGATTCTGGAAAGACTACATCCTACAATACTGCCAGCTTAGGACACAGCCTGGGTTCTCTTTATTTGCTCAGTTCAGCCATCCCGTTCTACAGCAATTATCACATAAACTGCAGTAGCTGATGTTTCTGTCTAGCAAGCACCAGATCCGAGAACACTCCTACTTTAGACTGCTTTTGAAAACAGTTCTAATATCTAACTATTGTTTGTCAATCAACAAGTAGATTCAGCATATTCTGACTACATCTCCACTGAGGCTAAGAAGGTTTTGAATAACAAAAGCCATCAGGGTACATCATATCAAAGACACAGAACGTTTTTATAGCATTTTCTCATATACCTGCCAGTAACATGAGGGTGGAATCTAGCAAGTTCATTAACCCTAAGCAAAGGGCATGTATTAACTGGGTTATCCATTACTATTAAATGTTTAATGACCAAAATTACCAGCAAAATACACTAAACAAAATTTGAGCAGAACTCTCTTTTACTGGTTTCCTCTAATTTAAAATTAAAAAAAAAGAAAGCTCCAAAGACACCATCTCTTAATTTCCATGAGAAACAACACACTGCAGAATTATTCTGAATACATACTAGCCAGTGCAGCAAAAAAGTCCCAATATGTACAACACTGTAACGACAACAGCTTACTGAAATCTATCGCCTCCATTTGTGTTTAACTGTATGCATGTAAGGCCACAAAGAAATACAAAATATAAGCCATCTTGTAGGTTTACAAAGTTTATCTGCTAACCACAATCATTACACTACTACACTGCGATGTGGAGAATATTCACACGATTATTTACAGAATTAGCTGCTACTTACATGTTCAGCTACCAAAAAAAAAAAAAAATCACAATGCAATGCCTGTGAGGAAGGGGTGAAGTATAATGTATACCACCAGAGAAATTTTTTCATTTAACCCCACAGAAAGGCGCATTACATCACACTCTTACAATGCAGGAGGAGGGGCCTGTTCTCAGAAAGCAAGCTCCAGCTATTTCCCTTTAATTTTCTGCCTGGTTCTGGAGGGAGTTGCAAAAATAACTCGGATTTAAATTTTTAGCAACACAGAAGGCTGGGGGAAAAAAAAAAAAAAAAGAAAAGGCGAGAAAGCGCAGCCCTCTCCCTACATTTACTAAGGTGGCGATGAACGCTGGCTCCCCGTAGAACACAAAAAGGCGGCAGCGGCCAGCATCCCGCACATTCCTGAATACCTGGCGCACGCCGGACGGGCCGCCAGCCGCGCCGGGCCCGGCCGGAGCCCCGCAGCGCTGCCGGGGCTCGGCGGGGAGGCTCCGTCCCTGCTCCCGGGGAAGGCACGGCCCCGCTCCGACCCAGCAGCAGAAAGAACGCGAGCCCGGTTTCATACATGCAAATTTTTGCAGCAGATTTAACAGCTCCGGGTGCTGTGAGGAAGAAATATCTCTTTAAAAAGCCTCTATTTAAATAAAACAAGATTTTCAGCACTGTCTTGTACTTCACCAGCTCGAAAAATACAAACGATCTTCTGTAATTTGCCTAGGTGTTTTAAATTACAAATATCTTCCAAATCCACGCCACACTTGTACGGAGAGCTTCTTCTAAAAAACCAAAAAAATCCACTTAAAAGTGCCGTACACGTACAAGCAGACAAGATCTGAAGCAAGTCTTTGTGCTAGAAAAGACACCTCTGCCAAACCACGGATGGAAACAGTCAGCTCAGGCTCCCAAAGAAATCAACTGATAGGTAAAAACAATAAAACATAAACGTACCACTAACCTCATAAAGTGCAGCAGTGCTTAAATCCAGCGAGTTGAGGCATACAAGGTAGAAATGGAAATGAAAAAAGAAAAAAAAATCCAAAAATGGTTTTGTGTTTTTGCTTTTTTTTTGTTGTTGTTTAGGTTTTTTTTTTCTTTTTTTTTGTTAATTTTTTTTCTTTTGCTCTCTCTTTTTTTAATTTCAAACGCTCAGAACCCAGCAGACGCTCCGTCGGCCATTTTGGCTGCGCTCCCTCGCTCTCTCCTCTCGCTCCCTCCCTCTCGCTCCCTCTTGCTCTCTCTAAAGGAAGCAGCTTTTTTGTGACCTTCAAATACGGGCGGCTCACGTGACCCCGCGCGCGCTGTCACTCACCGCGCGGGCCCGGCCCGCCCCCCGCCTTAAAGGGACAGCGCCCTGCCCGCAGCGGGCCGGCCTCCCGCGCCGAGCCCCGCCGGGCACAGGGAGGGTAGAGTGGGGAGCCCCGAGAGCACGGAGGGCGGTGCAGGTGGAGCTTCTCCCTTTAAAACCGGCTAAAAAGACAGCAGCCAATTATGCTAACCCCACACTCGGGCTGCAGAGCCGACAAGCGGCGAATGGTGAATGTTAAGTCCCTCCAGCCACACGCGCTGTTCTGCGGTGCACCGGGAACACCGACCCCAGCGCTCGCTGGGAGGAACCCCCATTTTAAGCACAACGCCCTCCTGACTCAAGGACAAGAGGTTCACGCTCAAACCAAAGTTAATCCAGGCTCTAACCAGACTGCCCACACACATGCACGCATGCATAAACCCGAGATCAAGGTCCAGACACGGAACACCCGCAGGACAGCAGAGCAAACTCGGTCTCTCCGACTGCCTTGCCTGCTTTAAGTCTCAGGCTGCAACTCGGCCATTAGGCAGTCTACACAGTCTCTTCCCAACAATTTCCACAGAAAACCATTCCAACAGCGGCTGAAACAGAGAACCCCAGCATCTTGTAACATTATAAAAAAAAAATCAGCGGGATGTTTCCAGATGTTACCCTGAATGCGCAGAAACAGTAAAAAATACAGTTCAGCAAAAGGATATGGTGTCGTGGGTATGATCCTGCTGTGAGGAGACTTGCTCTGAGTCAGCCCAACACGGGTAGGAAATGCTGGAGCTGACAATGTAATGTGCCTGGGGAGGGAACTCACAGCTCGCTCAGGGAGCTCTTGGGAGCACCCTCAGGATCCAACCCTTAAAATATACAAGTTTTTAATTCTGTACAAGTTATGCAATGTAATGATGAAGAAAGTAAAAAAGCCAAAACACACCTGAACACCAGAAGAACTTTTAACATGTACACCTTCATAGAGACTTCGTGTCCAAATTGCTTTAAATATGCTACAGCAAGTATATTGCGAATAATGCCATCTCAGACCTACAGTTACATTGCTGCTGTGCTTACATTGTCTTCTACTTAATGATTCTGTGTAAAATTAGCCAAATATTAAGTGCTGCTAAATCCTTTAGACATAAAACCACTGATCAAATGTGAGCCTAAGTCTGGCAAGTGGGTCCACTCTGAACCTCATGATTTAATGTGTCTCCCTTACCCTCTGCACACTTATGTTTTTTGGGGTTTTTTTGTGTGTGTGTTCCCAGTCCCTGTACAAATTTCTTTAAATTGATTATGATCTGATTTTCCTTGCTTTCCTTCATCCAGGTAGTAAGCGATATTCTGAGTTGGAGGGAAAAAATCCAACTCCTGCCCCTGCACAAGTCACCCTAAGAATCACACCATGTGCCAGAGAGCATTATCCAAACACATCTTGAACTCTGTCACAGACATGGTGCTTTTGCCAATAATTTTGACAGGAATTCTTTAAGCATCTAAATCACTCATTCATGACAATACCATGGAATGAAGCCAACTTGGAGATCCATAGGAGGGTACTCCAAAGGAATTAATTTGAAGAGGGCAGAAGCTGCACATCATATGAATGAGAATAAAAATCATTAGTATGTATTATCATAGAACATAAGCCCCATGCCTCTGCAGGAGGCCATGAAAGGCTAGTGTGGCTCTGGTTCCAACATGTTTTCCTCCCATCCTCATAATAAGGTACAGAAACTCAAACGGGGATTCTGCCACTGACAGGATTTCTTCAACAGGACTACAGCCTGCATGGTAACCATCTATCTCTGCAGACTCAAGAAACTCTGGCAATAGCTAATGTGAGTTGCATTTTGGGGTACTTAATGAAATAGAAGCAGCTGGATATAACTGCTCAGGTTGCTCTGCCTAAACCAGAGCAGAGAATTGCCCTGCTGGATGTAGCAGATTGGAGTGTTTTGTGGCTGGTCTAATCCAAACATAGCAATTTAGGAAATGTGGTGAAAACCCAGGGAACATCTTATTTGTGGCAAAACCCAAAGAGAACACCACAATCGCTCTAAATTCCTAATGACAAAATCCAAACCAACTGCTAGGCATCCGATTCACACACTTTCATAAAAGCAAATTTAAATGCCTATCTATGAAACAGCTACCCCCTCCTGAAAAAAATACATGAAGTACTGCAGCTATATGTTCTATGCATGCTCACACTGAGTATGACAGTATGCATTAAGCTGCAGACAATTTTATTCTCTCTCAAAAGCCAAATTGCTTTACTGAGACTTATAAATCCTCTTAACTTCACTAGGGTTTGCCAACTCTCCATTCTGAAGTCCTGGAAGTCTTTACTTCAAGGAACTGATAATACTGTGATGACTTACAGAAGCAAGCACTCACTTGAGTTGCTATGTATCCAAGTTGAAATAATTGCTATAAAATTTCACCTTGTTAGTGTTCTCTTCACAGAGCTTTTTTAATCAGAAAGTAAGCAAATTATCAGTGAACCAAAAATATCTAGAGGACAGTATGGGTAATTCTTAAATAACTATAGCTTTAATTGAATTTTTTTTGATAAACTACCATTTGAAAGGCATCAATTCTTTACCTATTCTTGTTGTCATACTGATTAAGATGGCTAACAAAAAGTTTTTGGGTTTTTGTTTGATTTGGGAGTTTTGTTGAGTTTTGTTTGTTTGTTATGCAGCACAATAGTTCAGAAAACAATGGACTAGAGCATAAAAATACACAGCATATCTAAAACATACATATTCCTTTTCGGAGGGCAGTTGCATTTCAAAAACCTAACCATTAATTATTCTGATGCCAACAGGCTGTTAATAGCCACTGTTAATAGGTTATAGCCTTGTTATGTGCTACTAACTTAGATATCTGATTACAAACAGTTCATTTCTAAGCTCCTTCCATCTGAGGATCATAAAGCACTTTAAAATCTTTAATGAAGCCTCACAGTGCTCCTATGAGGACAGTATCCAGTATGAGCAGACATACACATGAACATTAAGAGCGATGCTTACAATCATGGATTCCTCGCACTAGTATCTCAACTGAGACAGGAGAGGAATAGTTTTTTAAATTCATATTAAGCTGTATTGTGGTTCTAGTAAGAGCTCATTCTTTTTGAGGACCTATCAATAAGAATCAAACAATTAGGCTTCAATATTATGTACACAGACATGCTCCAGTGTCCACTGGAACTGAAGTATCCATAGCCTCCAGCTGTCATCTCAAAAAGGAGATGTAGTCTGTCTGACCTGTAGACCTTTACTCAGATTTAAAAGGATCTGAGTTCATCCCAGTCCATATGCAAGACTCCCTCTTTCATGAGCTGGCATTTTGTTTGGGCTCAAAGTCCTACAGTTTGATGTCATATCTTACTTTGAAGGCTGCACCCTCATCATCCCAGCACTGGACCCCACCCACTGGGCTTTCTATACTACCTATACACCCATGGCAATAAATATAAGACTTATTTTTTCCCCAAGAAAGTTCTTCATAGCTGATACTATGACAGTGGAAAAGTCAATCTCCCAGTAACACAGCTCATCAGCAAAAACCTCAAATATTAACAAGCTTCTCATAGCATAAATGCCTTGTCACCAACTGTCCTTTCTACTGCTGTTGAAGTTTGCCTCCTGAAATATTAGAGGGAAAAAAGGCAGATTTTATTGCCAAAGTGAACTGAAGCCTACATGTCCTCCACCCTACTGCCGCTTATCAGTTAGAGTTCCCCAGATCTCCCCCTCCCAGCCCAAGAAGTGTGGTGCAGTAAGACATGCAAGATAACTGGAAGCAGGTTACTCACCAGCTCCCCAGCCAGTCCCCAACAGTGCAACTGCCCAGGATTACAATCCCACCAAGCATGACTCCTCAAGTTAAAAGGGATCAGAAAAGTGCCTATCTTTCTTGAGATCAGGCTAAAAACATAACTCAGGGTTGGGACATGTATGCAAGGACTGTGTTTCATAGTTTCACAATTTCTATTAATAAAAGCAAGCAGAGAACCCCATAAATGAAGGAGTAGAATTAAAAGTCTTAACTTTTCATTGGGTGCTCTTAAAACCACTGGATGGTTTATTGCAAGGGAAACTATTTTTTCTAATAGAAACAGTCACAGTCCTGGATAATGGATGTTTCAGATCACTTTTAAATTATTTTCTCTGAATAGACATAGATGCTGAGGCCCAACACTTCTGAAAACTGAAGATGATAGCTAATTCTGGCTGCACCAACATATTTTTTTTTAGTCTTCACAGGAATTTCACCTAAGCCATTGTGCAAGAGTGATGTTCTCTTCTACGGGAGTACAAAACTTTCAAGTGTTCAAACATTTTTCAAGGACAAAACACTCACTCTAAGGAAAACTAGGGTTTTTCCCCACTTAGTAAATAGTGAGGTATTTTATGTTGCAGAATTGTGTACACCAAACTGGTAGTGGTTTTTAATGATAGTAATCAAAAGTATAATGTAAATAGTTTTTTCAGAGAAAAATATCATGACTAAAAGCATCCAACTAAGGAAAAGCTTGCTTGATTTCTGAAAATATTACACCAGCTTTTGCATCCCTTACACAAAGGCACCTATCAACACATTTTAGGAATTATTATTATTATTATTATTATTATTATTATCATTATCATTATTATTCAAAACTCATATTGCAGCACTGCTTTGGAGTCATACTAAGCTCAGACCTCATTCTTATTTTGCCAGGAAGAAAAGAGAGAATACAGGTCTGAAAACTTCAGTTTAAGAATGACACATGACTTCAAGCCCAAGCCAAGTTCTGACCCTATACATTAATGAAGTGTTCAGGAAAAGATAATGAGTCAGAAGGAAAACTTTATTCACCAAATTTTGCACACTCTCATTTTTCCACCTAATTTTTCCTCAATCTGCTGCAATACTTTCCCTCACTGTTCAGCCTATAAATAATCTGCCACTAAACCCCCACTTCTTCAATTCCCCAAATGCCCTTTCCAGACTGGAGAAAGAGAAAACTTTCAATCTGCCTTTTAACAAAGTTGTTGGGTGAAGAACAGAACTGAAAGCTCATTTCCTATGAATCTCTGTCACACACCACTGCACCTCTACTTTCCACACTAATTCCAGCTTCCTGCACAGCCAGTTCTTCTTTGATGCCAAGGTTCTAACAGTATATTAAGCTCTGTGCAGACCTCTTCCCATAAATTGTTTTCACCTCTTTCAGTATCTGGGCAAAAACTAGCATATACTGCAGCTAATCCCAAAGCACACACATGATTAGCTGTTAGAAGACATAACCAGAATAGATAATTATTTGTCTTGTCATGAAACCCTTCTGTTAGTGGAGAAATCAATTTTGGTCTCTTCTCTAGGAAGATACGGAAGTTTAATATATGGATAATTATATTACAGTTGCTTCTCTGCCTCACTCGACCAGAACTGGACAACAGACTGCAAACTTATTTGGGAAAGATAAAGACAGGAAAATCATTGCATGAGACTTAACCACTCTAGGAACTGAAAGAATTGACTCCCTAGATCATCTCCCACCAATGGTGTCTACATCTAAATGTTGATTGAGTCTTTCTAGCCATATCCTTGGACATGAAATAAGTACTTTCCAATAACATAACACACACTACATTTTTGTAAATTAATATTCTTAGAATTTCTTTAACCCACTCATCACCCCAGAAGCATCTTGATTTTGAAGGCTATAGTTCTATCCTAACAGGTTCCTAAAATCCTATAAACTGCCAAAATAGCAATTATATGGGAGACAGTTGTCTGTTTAATGCAATTATATGAATGAGAGTTAAAAGAGAATCATACAATAGTTTTGTTCAGAAAGCTTTTAAAGATCATCTGATTCCAACCCCTGTGCTGTGGGCAGGGACACCTTCCACCAGACCAGATTGCTCAAAGCCCCATCCAGCTTGGCCTCAAACACTTCCATGCATCTGTCAAATAAACAGACATTCAGGGAAATGGTAGAATATGTCATCCCATCTATAGATACAGCAAGTGTTGCTTTCTAATTGTTATTTACAGCATGCAAATTACCATGCCAGTTACATGACTGATCCAACTGCCTTTCCATCAACCATAGCTCTTACTAAAAATTTCAAAAGGAATAGTAATTTAATTCATTAAAGCCTTCCTCCACCCTGTTTAAGCATTGGAGCTTTACACGTTTTAAAATAACATCAAGCTTTTTCATCTGACCAGGTTAATATAGTTAAGGAAAAACTTCTTTCATGTCTACAAACACTTTACCACAACAGTACCCCTTCTTTATACAGTGCCTATAGACATGCTCCTGAACTCTACTAAAAGCAGATTTCTTACAAATACTTTTAGGATATCTCAGAAAAGACAAGGAAAATTTTTGGACTGAAAGTCTTATGCTAGTTCAATCTGTTTTTTCCCTAGCTAAAAAGAAGCTTAGTGGTTTTTATTGTTTTGGGTTGTTTTTTTTCTTTTTTTTTTAATTTATTTTTTGTAAGATAGCTCACTATCTCGCTACAAATTTTTCTAACTTGTCTTTAGTTTTAGCATGGAGAGTTCAATCACTGGGCCGGAAACCTCTTGAGCAAAGGAATTTCTGGCATCTTGGTTGAAGCTGGCACCAACCCATTTTTCTTTGTTCTCATTAAAGGAACCATAATATGCTAAGTTAAATAATAATAATAAAAGCAAGCCAGCCCAAAACAAAACACCCAAAGTAAAAACAGAATACGAAAAGAATATATTTTGAGTGGATTACTGTAAGAGAGAATTTCCCTAAATTTACTTTTTTTAAATAAAAGCACTATTTATTGCTGCAAAAATCTGTAAACTGATCTTTCCAAGTGACTTGAACATCTTCCCTGAGTAATTTGCCTTCATGTACAGTCCTTCAGTTTGAAATGTCAGGAAAGGAACAGCTGGCTGTCCAGGAAGAAAATTCTACAAGCTGTAACTGTCACAAGTATTCAAATTCATGCAGAAACCCAAAAACCAGTATGGCTCCCAAATACTAACAACTTTGACTTAGGGCAAAGAGTCCAGCAAATTCAACCTATTTAGGTAGAAGAAAAAGAAATCATAGCAGCTCTCCAAATCACAGCATATCAGAGGAGCAATGCAGCTTAAGACCTCTAAAATATCTCTGTAAACAAGTTTTTAATTCGTACCATGTTTACCACACAGTACAATATTTTTAGTCATACAAAGTAAATCATATCTTCTGCATGGAAATAAAGAGCTTGCTTTTTTCCTTACCTCCCCTTTTCTTTAACCAATAATGGTCACTTAATCAAGGCTAGTGTCTGCATCTTAGAACCATGACCTTGACCTTTCTCTACTTTAACCTCTGGTATATCAAAGCCACAGCACATAGTCATCAAAATTTCTATTTTTTCCACACAAACAAAAAGAAATCACAAACTCATTTACGTAACATAAAAGCAGTAGGGCTTTTTTCCCCTTTCCTTCCTTCATTACCTTGAAAGGAAGATTTAACCATTCAACCATTGTGGTTATACACACAAAAATACCAAAAAAATGCTGAATTTGTTTTTTGAGAGAATGGAGCAGATAAAAAAGCAGCGAGCATCTTAAATTTGATGCAAAATGGAGGAAAAAAAATTTAGGACTGTACTTCATACACATTTATAATGCCACTGACTTGTGCTAGGAGTCCAAAAACTAAATCCTTTGCAAATCAAAATTAGTGGCACTAACTTGGAGTAGGTACCACAGAAATTAATTGAAACTGTATTTTTACATTAAGAATATAGACAAAATGCTAATTTAGACAGGACTTAAAATTATTAAAAGCCCATATAGAATTGTATTAGGTTGGAAAAGACCTTCAAGACCATCAAATCCAACTATCAACCCAGCATTGCCAAGTCTACCACTACACCTTAGATGATTTTGCTTGCTATTCTTTAAGTCTGTTAGCTGACTCCCCTGGTAGGTGTCATCCAAGGGCTGCCATCTAAATAGCAATGAAATGCTGAAAAGACAACAATGTTCAGCCATCCATATAAATGATACATTGGAGGGCAGTTACCTTGGCAGCTCCTGAGGAAGTTGGCAACTTTGGGAGAGAGAAAAAAGGAACAGCCACTAATCAAACAGACCTAAAAGCCCCCAACTTCTTGGACAAGGAACTCCAGATGTCCATAGAGTGTCCAGCAGATAGTTTTTCCTGGAATTCCTGGAAAGGGACTAGAGGACAGTAGTAGGTGGAGAAGTGGGTAGTGGTGTCTGGAATACAGAGGCTTCAGGATTTTAGGATTTGATCAGTATGTAAATAACCCCTCCCTTCAAAGTACAGTAAGCTCTCTAAGACAGCAGCATATCAGGATATCCTCCATTCCACTAGCAATCACAACTACTACTAACTGGAATAACTAGAGATAACAATCAAAGTAACAAGGATATGTGACACCATGAGTATTTTTCAGTATCATATTTATAAATCAAGCAATCTGGAAAATTAGTGAAATGTATTTTCACTAAGAAAATATATTTTCACTAAGACAAGTATGAAGTAGTCTCTTGATCAGATGAGACTGCAAATTCAGAAGCAGGCTCTGTGCATTTCCTACGCAGGACAAATGCAGATCTTAGGGGCGGGGAGAGCCCAAACAAACTAGCTTGTTCTCACCACAAGACATCTGGAAGAGAGCAGCATAAAATTCTCAGCAAAGAAATGCCAAAACATTCACACTTAGCATGTACACTGTCCAAAATATTTTCCTCTCTCAATATGCAGCAGTGGTGTAGACTAAACACATTGTGATAATAAGTGAGAACTTCACTTCCAAAGTTGACTTTTATTCTGTGTGACTTCCTTTTTATTTTTTTTAACGGTCGGTCATCTGGCTTCCGTTTCTTTCCACATATGAAGAAAATACTTGCAAAACAGCAGTACACTAAGCTGTAGGTTGCCTGAGGTGTATGAAAAGCCTGTATTTGTTCATGGTATGAAAGGGGAAAAAAAGATAAAATCACTGAGGACATGAAATGCAGAGTCTTAAAAATCATGAAATGACAATTGAAAACTTTTTCAAGTCTAACCTTCAGAAGCAAATGCCTAATTTTAAAATATTTTTGCTTAGAATACTCAGACAAGAGCCTTCCTGTGGGAAACACTTAAAATTTTAAGTATAAAAACTTCTGAAGATTTAACACTGAACTGGTAAAATATGGAAGACAATGAAACTTTTGCCATTTTAAAGTGCTTCTCTATAAATTCTGCATATTGTTCAGAAGTACTGTATTGTAAGGGTGCAAGTCAGCTTTTGTAACTTTGTTGACTTACAAGTCACAGCTAAAACACAGCTGCCTCTACAGATACAGATTTTGCTCCTGTCTCATTCATTTCTACTCACTCAATTGCAAAATAAAGGGCAATTCTTTTCTCTATGCCTCAGGGCCCTATTAAACACCCAGGTAAACCTGCCTTCAAATGCAAACTTGTCCTGTCACTCACTCCACTGTATGGACTAAAAACATCTGTACAGTATGAAGGTGATGAAAATATTCCTTAATCCTTAGCTAGACCAGTTTTCATTTGGTTTTAGTCCAATAGTCTCACACCCTTAAATACCCTATCAAATCTCTAAGGGTATAAAAGAAAAAAGTTAGAACTCTCCTCACATGCCAGTATTAGAGCAAGCCTGAGCTACCACTGGGTCTGAAGCACAGTCTGACACACTAACAGAACTGTGACAGAGAGGTCTGCTATGGCCAACACAGACATCCCATATCTCCTTGTGGTGACTTGTTAGGATCTCAGGCAGAGGACTTCAATGTTTGGGGACATTTCTTAAATGGGCTAGTTATTCTACACACAGGGAACAATCAGCAATATAAAAATAGCTATGCCTTTACATAATTCTTGGATGTAATTCAAGAAATAACTTACCATTAATTTCACAAAATTTGGGTTGATATGCAAATATAGATACCTCAAATCTGAGTTGATAATCTGAATTAGGATTTGGATACTACTTTGAAAATCAAAGCATGGATCTTCTGACAAAAAACAGCCTCTGCTGAGGTTAGTACTGCCAATAAATTTAAAAAGTGTAATGGCACTCAAGGCAAGTCTCAGTATCTTCTGCAATATTGAATATCCTTAAAACATCAAACAAACTCCTGTTACAAAAGCTTTTAGCTAACTGTTTACTTTAAATTTGGTAAGAACAATGTTTTATCCTAAAGGAACAGAAGCTATGCTAGGCACCTTTGTGGAATTTTAACTGTTCAAAAGAACACTGCAGTGTCTATCATTCTCACCAACCAAACCAGACAACTTCAGCCTTTTTATAGTTTTCAGCAACACCATGAAAGAATAAGATAGGTTCTTTTGTGCTATTAAAGCAGTGATGTTTACATGTGTCCCTAACATAGTAGGTTGCTGAAAACAAAGACTAGCCTGTGAACTGGCTTCTTGATTTCACTTAGTTTCCCCACAGCAAAACTAAGCTAGGGGGAGGGGGGAGCTATTCTGCTAAGTGAACACAGTGGTAAGTTTTAATGAAGACTGGGCCATGTTTCAGATACACACATTCAAAGATAAAAAGCAATGATCATAAATTCTTACTGAACATTAGGAATTTTTCTTCACTGTGAGGGTGCTTAATATTGCAACAGACTGTCCAAAAAAGCTCTTGAATAAACCTGAAAAGCCTGATACCACTTAGAAGTTAAATCTAACCTTCAAATCTGACCCCCCCTTTAGGCATGGTATTGGACAAGATGATTCTTGGAGTCTGTAATTCCTCTTTGCAGGTTAGGTCAATTTAGCTACTACTTTCTTTTAACTGTAGCGTCACACAAATCCAAGAAGACCTTGAACCTTCTTGCTGAAATGTCAAAGAAAAATAAGATACTATTACCAAATGTTAAACAATTTTGTGATGCCCAGTGGTTGCAGTCTTATCCTGGCATTACTGCCATTTTGGGGTGTTTCATCAAAAACACTTGCCTCAGAATCTGTACATTAAACTGTCAAGCTAGGGAAAAGCCTATTCAGTAGATCTAAGCAATAACACTTTCTAAATTACAGAAATGATCTTGTTTTGATACCTTTCTTGCAATGTGAATCACTTCCAGAGGTACAAATTGTCAAGATAGTTGAAGACTTTTCTCTCCCATTACTACAAAACACCAGGTAGGGAATAGCCAGCTGAGCTACTTCAAACAGCAGGAGCAGCTTGGCTTACCTTCCTACCAGATGTGAGTAAGAATTTGGCTCACTTTTTGTCTGAATTGCTACTGTCAAACAGACCTCTCCATGTGTCAGTTAGGAAGAGTAAAACATTTACATTTATCTTATAAAAAGGAGTAGTTTTTCATTACCCAGCCCCTTTCACTCATTAAGGTGCACACATTTCTGGTTGTGACAACAGGTGGTAATTTATTAGCACAAGAAGAGTTGCTAATTAATACTGCTAGAGCCAGGAGCAGAAGCTCAATTTAAGGACTTCAGCAGAATTCTTGTTCCTGCCCTTGTGGTTGCCCCATGCTCATCAACAGAAGTTTGACTCTTTTGGAAAGATGTTTCTGGATCACATTTGCCTCTTAATCTTTGCTCCAGCAGTAACAAAGTAAAAGTCCTATTACAATTGCTAAGGGCACAATAGGCTGCTGCCATATAAAACGTAAGTATTTTGTGGGGGAGATAGTATTTACTCCCTAAGCATGCCAGTTCAGGTCAACCTTATTGTAATGGATGAAAATAGGAGAGAACACCTCTAAAATGTTCACCTGTAATTAAGCATAATGTCATTTTTCTCTATTAGGAAAGAAGGAAACTGGTTTCTTACCAAACATATTAGCCACATAAAAAAAATAATGTGACCAAGTATAATAGACAGTGACAGCCCATGCCAGACAGCTAAGAAGGGAGAAGGTTACAGAGTACATAAAAACTGAGAAGTAACAATTTATCAAGGAGTCACTGGTCCTCAGCCAGAGCAGGAACACGGTGTGAGACAGCCACAATCTGCTCTAGCAGTCCCAGCAGGCTTGCTCCTTCTGAAGTTCAGTTTTTAGCATACATCACTTGACTGCTGCACAACCATGAAACCTTTTGTGACATATGCATTGCACATAAACTGCAAATCTTTCACAGGACTGAGATGACTGTGCCCATTCACTTTCTCACTTGTACTAAGGATTTTGAATAGGTAACTTCTTCATAGTTAATTGAAATAAGTTATATCCATACTGTAAAAGATCAGTTGAAGATTTCTGAAGATCTTGTATACAGTTTAACCAGGTAATTCCTTCCCATAAAGGTGACAGCTATCAGAAGACAGTATTTCTCAGGTATCACCTACAGTTCAATGAAAAGTCTTAAAAAATGTTGTAACTTTAGTATCTGTCCAAAAGAACTGTCCAGTACAGCAGAAAGGGCTCACAACATTACAGCAGGGTTGTATGTTGTTGCTGGGTTTGTTTGCATTTTTGTGTGTATGTTTGTTTAATACTACAAGGCAAAAATGCCAGGTTTTTATCTCCAAGTCAAACTGGGGAAATAATCTGTTTCATAAAGTGCCAGAAATCATCCATGGATGCTGGCTCCTTGTATTCAGTTTTGAAGCTATACTTCAGTAAAGGAAATACAACACAAAACAGCGGCTAGGTAAGAACTACTGCATCCATCAAAAGTCTCTCAGAAGCACCTTTTTATTTCAGTTCTTTCATTGTCTGGTAAAGCTTTGAGCCCATTAAAATGCAGATAAATAGTAAGAAATTTACAGGCCTTTCCTAGGAGGTCAGTACTGGCCGATTGCTCTGGAGCTCCAGTGCAAGTTTGCTCCCTTCCTGAAACCATATCTTCTGAACACTTCCTCAATAATCTCAGTGCAGAGCTACCCAGATCAGGCTGCCTAACAAAAGGCAATTAAATTACAATGGTCAACTTTCCTGAAAAGTAAATTAGAAGTAGTCAAAGAAAAACCATTCCATCTGCATAGCTGTAGAGGCAGTAAATTCTACTAAGTCTAACGACAGCTGGAAAGGGAAGGAAGCATCTTCAGTGGATCACCTATTTCTGTGGAGAACATCTGACTCTACATTCAAACTTAGAATCTACCTTTCACTAAGAAGCTCCAATCTTATTTCAAACCAACTAGGAGGATAACGGTAGACATGGGTACACCAAATCACAGAATCACTGCAGATGGATGGATCTCTTAGACCATCAATCCCATGCCTTTGCTCAGACCATGGTTAACTAGAGCAGTTTGAAGCAGAATTGGAGTTGTGCTCAGCTGAGTTTTGAGTCACTTAAAGGGCACAACTTTTCTGGGTAACCTCTTCTAAAGGTCTGACCATTTTTAACAGTAAAGGAAGAAAACTTTTCCCTTTGAGGGGAGCTTCCTCTATTTCAGTTTATGCCAATGGCTTCTTGCCTCTCCATCAGGCACTACTGTGAAGTATTTGGCTCAGTCTTCCTTAGTCTCCTCAACAGATATACATATGAATAATAATATCCTCCCCACGTTTTCTTATCTCAAGGCTAAACAGCTACAGCTTCCTTTGCTTCTCCTCTGTCAGATGCTCCAGAGCTCCTCGCTGTCCTCTTTCAAAAACCCAGTCCAGTATGTTGATTTCCAGCTAATCTCCACTGCAAGTACGTAATAATACAAAGAAGTCATTTCAGATTTTTTTCTTTCTTCTCCTACAACAAGAGGTAAACTCTGTCAAGGCAGACAATTTTGTTAGTTAACTTAAAATTTGATATTATGGGTAGAAAAATATTCAAGTGATTGATGTACATTTAAAACCAATACCCACAATTGAATTTTGCTGGCATTATGCTACTAGTTGCATAAAACAAGTACCTTCTTTGTTGCATTACTAAAATTGCACATTTAGATTTCAATCAAAATATTATTAAGAATTATACTCCTACAGCAGAATCTGTGTGACAAGGTTCTAGATGCCACCTGAACACAAATTTATTAGTTAAGAATTTAAAAGATTGCCTATCACTAATCTCATATTCTTTAATAACCAGAGTTTTCAAGAAGAGAGATAATGCTTTAAGCCATTTGAAAAGCTCCAGTTAAAGGTCAGATCAACTCTAAAGTAATTCTAGCTTCCACTTGCACTTAAAATAAGACACCTAAAAAACACAAGGCAATGGCAAATCAAATACAACATCCCTCATATTACTCACTATAATAATGTATTTCATTAAATGACTAGATATATACAGAAACAATCCAGGAGAGCAGAAATCTAACTCCTGCTTTTTATTTCTGCTTGAATTTTTCTTCTGGAACTTTCTGAAAGTTTCTACTTCAACAACTTTTGTATCTCTTGGTACCACAGTAAGTTGCTCCATCTGAATAGATAGAAATAACAACAATTACTTCGAGAAGTTTGGCTCATGTCCATGATGGAAAGAATGTGCATGTTCAGCACTATAACTCTGCTGACCTCAACTTGCCTACCTCAGAAATGGTTTCTCACTGTCACAGATGCTGTGCACTTACAGTTGCCAGCTTATCTAGGAGGCAAAGTAGACCTTCACCTCAAGTCACACCCCAGCCTTTCTGCAACAAGTGTAGTGCAGATCAACAAGAAATTCTCATGAGGTGATATCCAATTAGGATTAGGAAAAAAAGGAGTCATGTGATCTTGATTTTCCAAAGACCACCTTCTTGCTTGCTCCAAATGACAGGAAAAGAAAAAAAATAATTACGGTATCAAAACTGAATTACCATTGCATAAACTCATGAAGAGAATACAGAATACAGCCATCACTGAAGTACTTCTAGGACAAGGCCCTCTTCTTCCTATCTGAACAAAAACCCAGGGAAAAAGTCCAACCAGTACTAGATTTCAGTTTGAAATCATATGAAAAACCTTTTTCCTAACAGAAATCAGTCATTTTCTTCTCTGATCAATCAAGCTGCTTTCCCTAAAGCTCGGTATAGCAGCATCTTATATTGTTCAACCTCCAAAGAGTGTTTTGTTTGTAATTTTTGATCATTTATTAAAATTCATTCTAAAGAAATAAGGCTCAGAGGACCAATCTGCCATATGCACACCAAAAGGAAGGCCCTGGTTCTTTCATATTTCACATTATTTCAGTGAAGAGCAGCTGTATAGAAACTTAATGTACAAACTCACTATATCAGTACTAAGCTTCCAGAATGATTATGCCTTTTACAACAATTTCTGATTCATGTGTTGAAATTGCAATGCATCTTTCTATGCTTTTACATTTAAGACAAATCAACACCTTGCCTCTTTTTTTTTTTCAGCCACCATCCACTATTTCATGTATGTGGATATTTAAGGAATCAAAAGGGTGAGAACCAAGCAACCAACCAATGCTCCCAGCACGTTTAAACGAGAGTGCTTCATTTACTACGTTAAGGCCCTTTTTAAATAAACACGTGACTCACTGTTTGTTTTCTTCACCAGGAGGTGGAGTCTTGCCATGCCCCTCCATTACAAAATCCTCATGTTCCATCTGCAAAGGCAAGCATTGCAGGTCAGAAATCGGTGGAGCAAAATGCACATCACCTAAAGTGGCCCTTTTCATATGCAACAACTCAAAACAGCCACTTTATCACAGTGGCTGGTCCAGAACAGAGCATGTAGTTTCTTAGCAACATATGTACATCTCCAACCCCATTGCTATGGTATCATTTCATAGCACAAATTTCAGAAAAATCTAGCAAGGGAAAAAGAACAGTTTAATGGCTATAGCAGAATACTATCAGTCAAGGTACACAGGTTTTAAGTTCTGTTCTGTTAAAGGCTTCCCATGTCATTCTAAGTATTATTTCTACCACCTCTTCCCTACGTATAAAGCAGAAATTTTAAAAAAAAAGGTTTATCATCATCTCTGGAAAAAAAATTAAAATTTTAGAAGAAACTTATTAAGGACAGAAATAAATTGCTGCAAAAACAGAGTACTTCTTGTGAAAAATAACATTTCTTTGAAAAAAGCTTTTAACTGCACATGCAGCTTCGTTAACAGGGTAAAAAAGAGGCCTAAGGAAACCTCAAATAGATGCTGTTCCAGTGACAACATAAGGTAGGCATTTCCTTTGGCGCTCTTGTTAGAAAGATTCCAAGGGCAGTAAGGAAGTCTTATGTTTAATTGTTTGCTTTTAAAATATCAATTTTAGCATAGATTTTCAGTAATTTCTTCGGAGAGAAAGAAGAATTACATTATATTTGCTCATTCATTAATTATACAGTTTTCATTTAATCACTTAATTCAGCCAGAAGTTCTTGCACAGGTAGCAAAAACATTCTTCTCTTTATATAAAAATTCAACACATGCAATTAGTATTTTATACAAACATCCAGATACAGTTAGCAATGCTTTACTTCACGTGAAGCCAGCAAACAGGTCCCACTGCAAGAATCAATAAGGCACACAAAAAACAACTGAATCATAATCACACACAAATCCCTGCCACTATATTGAACTGGAAAGAGGAGAGAAGCACTATTCAGTCAGTTAAGATAACACAGCTTAGTCAATCTTTGAAGGGGCAAAAATCCCCCAAACCAAACCAAAATCGATCAACCACTCTGCCTTGTGCCCCTGCCCTCCCCCCAAAAGATCTAAGTTTACTCATTTTGTACATTAATGCTTTTGCCAGATCAAAGACACTTTCAAAACCCCAAAATCTGCATATTGACATCTAACAAGGATACAAGAAATTATGTTATTTGACTGCCCAGGCACATCCCCAAGCAAAACCATAAATGAACTGATGAAGTGGGGAACTCTAAGGTGCTAATGACATCCATAAGACAGACAGTCAATCAATATGTGTAAATTCATATTTGTAAACATGTACCCTCATGTCTCCCAGTCCAAATAGTATTTTCATGTAAAAGCAATGCTTGAGAACAAGAAAATTTCTATTTGTGGTTATTAAGTAACTTGGACTTTTATCCATGTATTCCCACCGTATCAGATACACAAACCTATTTGTACTTCAGTCCATACCTGATTCACAAAAGCTCTAACAGCTGGACACACACCTGTCTAGCTAAAGAGAAAGACATCCATTCCATTTAATTCTGTTGTTGAGAATGCTGAAACAACAAAGTGTGTCAATAGGTAAAATAGTTACAGATTTGTGGCCACATTGCAAAACAGCATGGTTCTGTAAGTGAGAGTAAATGTTTAAGAATTACTTTTATACAGGAGGTATTTTAGCCTGTTGCTGGTATGAGACAAATACAATTCTCAGGAATGGTAAGCAAGGGAACAGTTTGTGGCCAGTACTGGGAAGATGAAATGCAGCCTTTGGGAGTAAAGAGGCACATTTAGTGTGCATATTTAGTGCTAAACTAACAAGATTCCCATATAAAACAGAAATTGAATACAATGAAGCTATAGAAAAAGAGGTATCATTAAAAAAATAAAAGGAAGCGTAAAATGCAATGATTTTAAAACCACAGGAATGGGAAATTACTTTTGTTAGATGATAATCAGGAAATCTGAGAATTGGAACATCTTTTAGACCACCACCAGAACAGATAAATCACTGAAGTACTGCTGATAGAACTGTTGCTTTATTATGATTTTTATATGAAGAACACTAGTGACATCCCAGTTCCAGCATGCTTATCTATCAAAGTTTCATTTCAAAGAGAAGTGGGCAAATAATGACAAATAATAAAGGACTTGAGCTAAGAACAAGATTGTAGGTCCAGGCACAATCTCTTTTAAAATGACTAGAGAACCCTATCTGCTTAAGAAATGTTAAATCAGTTTGCTGTACTTCAGACAGAAGTACCTGAAATGACTAAAATATGCACAATAAAAGAACTGTAGAAGATATGGTACAACAGCAGAGACACTCACAAGAAGTTCATTAAAAAAAAAAAAAATCACTGCATGAGGAAGTACTCAGGAACACAGAAAACTACATAACACGCAAAATAAAAATTGGTATGGTTTCATTGATAAATAAAGCCAATAATAAATTGCATCAACACACTAAAAAAAGTCATGGGAAGGTCAAGGAATAGACTATCAGTTAACTAGAAAATATCTCTTTTGAGAATGGATAAACAACTAGACTTGTAGGAAACATCTGGCTGGTCAGGCTCAGAGGACAGTGCTGTATGCTGCCTGGAGGATGGTATCAAGTGGAGTGCTACAGGAGTATAGGACAAGTCCATTAAATATCTCTACCAATGACTTGCAGCGCCAGTAAGGTATATTCTAGCCAGAATTTTAAGACAAAGTTTAACTCGGGTGAAGAGGATCAATTAACAAGTCTAAAGATAGGGCTGCCATTCAGATGGACCTCGATAGCCTGGAGGAATGGTCCCTACAGGATTTGTATGAATTCAGAGAGGACAAACACAAAACACTTGCACCTGAGAGGCTCTGGCAACAATACAGGCTGATGAGTGGCTGGGGAGCAGTTCCATGGAAAAGGTCTTGGCACAAAGCAAGCTGATTGTGTGCCAGCAGTGTGCTTTGTCAGGAAAGGTCACCAGCATCCCAGGCTTTATTAAAAAGAGCCTTGCCAGTAGATGAGGGAACTGATTGCCACCTCTACTCAGTGCTAATTATTCTAGACATGGTCTAATGCACCTCCTTTTGGGCCCCCACAATACAAGAAGTACACCCAGAATGCGGACACAGTAGCCACCAAGATGCTCAAGAAGCCAGTGCATTTATCCTGTGAGGAAAGACAGAGGAGCTGGGCTGATTCAGCCTGGAGAAGGGATGGCTTTGGGCAGACCCTAACAGCAAGTGTCTGTATCTACAAGGAGATCAGCAAGCATTCAGGCTCACCATAGGGGTACCTGTGACAGGACAAGAAGCAGTGCAACTATGATCAAACTAGAGAAGTCCAGAACAGAAACAAGGTAACTTATTTCCACCATAAGGACACTCAAGGACTGGAACAGATAGACTAGAGTAGTTTTGCGGTCTCCCTGCTTTAAGTTTTTCACGGACCTACTAGGTAATATCCCTCACAACATGGTCTGACCTCACAGATGACCCTGCTTTGAGCAAGAGATCAGACTAAAGACCTCGGAAGGTCCCTTTGAACCTGAATTTCCCAGCAATGCTATGAACACAAGAACAGATTCAGTTTAATATTGAGAGATAATATCTATAACAAAAACCCTACTGAATTCCCAATCCAGCAAGAACCTGAACTTTGATCTGGAAAAGTCTTAAGAAAAATATCTTAAAAAGTTGCATAACAAAAAAAAAAAAACCAAAACAAAACAAAACAAAAAAAAAACCAAAATAAAACAACCACCAAGAAAAAATAAGTTATGCTGAAAAAAGAAATACTGAAAAGTCTGCAGCAGATCTACAGTATACCCTCTCTTAGAATAGTGTCTACGAGTAAAGACAATGAAGATTCAAACCCTCTCTGAAACACTCCAACGTGAGAGCTCAGAGTAGAGAATAGTGTAGACAGAGGGGAGATTTCATATAAATAAAATGCAACATTTGGCCTCCCTTAATGCAAACCAACACAGCACTGAGGCATATACAAAAAAAGCAGCGTGACAGTATTGTAAGAAACACCACCCCTTTGCTATTATAATATAAATAATATTACAATATAAACAAAACCCAATTCACTCTCAAAAGAACACCTGTAAGAGGATACACAGAGAAAATGTACTACTAAGCAGACAAAAAATTAAGTTCCTGAACAAACAAATTGCAACACTGAATTTCACAAGTCTTAGCAGGTTTTATGATTTATGTACCTATAGGTACTAGGATTTATCTGTGTATTAGAGGATTAGAAACAATAGCAGTATAAGCTTTTCTGTTTCTAGAAATAACATTACTTTTACACAGTGAAAGGAAAAGTTATATATAAAGATCATTCAACAGGCCTGATCCAGTGCAGCAATTTCTGCCTTCCTCTATTTGCAGAACCTTGATTCTAACTTTTTTTTTTTCGCCTGCATATGTTAAACAATTTGATGATCACTGATTACTATTTTTCACCTGGAATTCTGCAGGTTTTACAATTTTTGCTAGAAAGTGATACACAGCTTATTTAATGGTCTAAAATTTCTAGAGTAAGTTCATAAAAGTAATACTCATTTACATCTTTCTGCAATATTTAAAAGTTGCTTTAGTGGGTAGTTAATTCAAATAGATATATGTGACAAAGAGCCTTCTGAAAACAATTTAAGAGCAAGTAAAATTACAATAAAATTCAAAAAGCATTACTTACATATTCATAAAGTTTGTTGTTAGGCCCAGCTATCTATTAGATTTTAAAAATACTTCAAAGTTAAAATATTTATTTTCCCAATTACATCCCATGATGTCATAATGCAGAAAGAGTGAGAATGTGGTATTTTAAGTTTTTGATTAAGTGACTATCTGAGGATGAACTGAAGAGAGGAACAGCACATAAGAGCCACAGTTAGCTGAGAATACTCTTTTTCTCCTCCACCCACAGTTATTATACAATTCCTATGAACATTTCTTCCCCACAAGTCTCTCAGTTTCCCTTCATTCTGTCATCACCCTATCTTGTTCTGCATTCTTTGAGTCTTTTTTTAAAGAAAACTGGAGCCCAGAGCTCTTGTTAAGTTCCAGCCATCCACAGCATCCACAGCCTCAGCAGATCTGGCTCACTGCAGCATTTGGAAAAGGTGCTGCTTTCTAGAGCCTTCAGCCTCTCTTGACTCACAGAGTATGTAGGAAACACAGTTGTCCTCAATATGTAGAAAAAGAATGGAAGGCGGAGCTAAGACAGAGCTCCTGGATTCCTTTTATTGCTCCCAAGGAAAGGAGAAATGGTGGAATGGCAGAGGATCTGAAACACTTAGCTTCTCTTAAGACGACTGCAGAGGGAGCCATCGATTCCAAGAGCAGGAATCAAAGGAAGCACACTCCACACCTGTTTCTCCTGGCAAGCAAGAGAAAGTTTCAAGAGTCTGGCAGCTGGAAGCAGGAACCAGAAATAGACCCTGAAATAGCAGTGGAGAAATTCAATAGAAAACTTTTATTTTTCAAAAAGGAACTGGCAGTTGTTGAACTCTGTATTTTATTATTTCAAAGCCTTTTTCTCTAAAAATTCAGGCACCTCTGAATATCCAAATTTCAACACAAATATATTGAGTGTTCTAAATAATAAAAGACAATCTGTTTTATTTAAGAAAATCTACTCAGTATTAGACACTCAATACTTAACCTTTAGAAAATGAAATTTATCATCAGCTTCAATGTAATAAACGATTATACTTTTTTTTTTTGTCCGGAAGTGCAACACCTGTTACTACAGTTTCATACTACTCTTTCTAAAAATATCTTCAATGAGACCCTAATGGATTTGATTAATGAGTAAACCTTATCTCCTAGATGAAGTCAGTAACACTCTGAAGGGTCAGAAAGTTTCAAGGGCAAAAGCCTCACCCTTCCTGATTCCCCAAGTCAGAAAGCACATTTTCCTAACAAGATTCAGCTCTTACATTAGCTACACTAGCCCACCAAAGATGAACTGAGCTTAAGAGAAACCAAGCATTTTCTCAGGGAAAAAAAGATAGATATTTGTGAGAAATCCTTATTATGAAATGCTATTCATTTTAAACAGTCTTGTCTTCACCAGTATAAAAGAAATGTACTAATGCAACTTCAGAGAGCTGCTATCACCACCTTTTCCTACTCATTCCATAGCTCCTTTTCAAAGACGGTTTATTTCCTATTTTAAACCCAAAACAAGCACGCACCACCCCAAACAAACAAAAAACCCTCAACCAACCAAAAAAATGACAATTAAAAAACCCCAAACAAGCAAACAAACAAAAACCAAAGAGACTTGAGCCAGGCAGAAGATGAAGACTCCAAATTTTTCACTGACTAGCATCTCAAGCAGACACAACACCAAAGTCTTATCTGGCACTTGACCAGACACTCTGGTGGAGACCAGCCAAGGTCAAATGTTGCTTTCTGCAGGTTGTGGTCATCCACTTCCCGTGCTTTAAGTGAAGTGATTTTCACACAGCCTACCCCAGCCTAAGAAGGACAAATCCAATGTTTTATCACAACTACTGCTTAACACCAACATACCTCCCAATCATCAGCAGCACTTAACTGCTGTAAACAGGCCATCAGCACTTATTTTCTCTCACTAATAGTTGTTTTAAGGAGAGTTGCACAACCCAGCTCTCAAATTAGTCACTAGTCACTAATGCTAACAGTGCTGGAGGCTGTGCTATAAAAAAAGAAATCTCAGAAACCATTTCAGGTCTGACAGAAATGTAATCACTACTACAAATGAAAGGAAAGCTGAGTCACCTCTCTGCCTGGCTTCATATAAGCACTTTGGACAATATACACTGGGAAAAATTGTACTCACTAATAACAGATTAATTAAATTTTTAACTTACCTTCTTTTAATAAAAATGCAATTTAGCTGGTAACACTTTAATAATTTTTTAGGAATAAATTAGTGTTGAGCTAGCATTTCAAAATACGCATAATATAGCACAAATTGTTTAGCAAAATTAGTTTCAAAGTGTACTTCTTGGATTAAATCTTAAATTCAGTACACAAATGAAAGCATAAAAAAACTCTCAGCATTTGTGATTTAAACTTAAAATAAAAAAAAAAGAAAAAACAGCTCCTAAAATGAGAAAGCACCAAGTATTTTTCTGAATCACACTGAGGAAAGTCTTAAAGACAAGGTATGCATGAAATATTGGCTGAATTTTTCGTCTCTTTTAAGACTTTGTTGTATTGTGCACCATTGTGATGTAACTAAATTTTCACTTGAACCTACTTCTGCCTTCTTTTTTCCCTCAAGTTTGCCAAAGCATAGTCTTGATATATAAAAAATCACCACCAAAATATGTGAACCATCTCCTAGCCTAATCAGTATTTCCTTGAAGCTTTTCAGCAGCATCTAGATGGAGCATTTCAAGGTTATTACCATCACAGGGTCCTGACTGGTTTTCTGTTAGTTACAGGCAATGTGAAAACTTAGTAACATAATCACACTTCACATTCAGTACTCCCTCCTAATCATTTTGAATGCTAACACACTTAGACCACAGTAATTATGTTCAAAAGTTACTAATCCGCTACTGGTGTTCGTTATATGCAGCTTAATTGTACTTTAACACCTGGCTCACTGAAACATTACATTAACTAGAAGAAATGCCAGCATGTTAACATACACCATCATTAAATCATGCATCATGCATACAGAACAGCAGGACAGGTTGTCAGTGGGAACTCAATTCATCATTAACCTATGGAACTCAGAATATGTAATTTATGCTACAGCTAAACAAGCACAAAAGCTGCAGCAGTGGTTAAAGACCAGAAGTTTTGCTTTTAGTTTCTTTTGCTTTTAGCTGTCACCAGATAGTCACTAAGTAATTGCAGAAATAACCTATGGCTCACTTTCTATGTAATATTTAAGATGTTTGTTAACTAATATTCTGTGAAATACCCAGCAGCTTAGCATTAATTCCCAGCTAAGCTTAAGCAGTTTTATAAATAACATGAAAACAACAATCGCACTTTGGAAATGCTAAAAAGGTCGGGATCCCAGCCACATTTCATATTGCACAAATACAAAAGTTTACTTAATAAAAAATTTCTTATTTTTAATGCATCACTAAGCTGCTAAGTATTTAAAACACAATAGCATGTGTGTGTGCATATAGATATAATTAATATATCTTGCTCTGAAAGCAATTTAAACCACCTAGCTGTTTGCAGCAAGATACAGTTCTACCTTATGTCAACCACTGAAGATGTTAAAGTCACTCAAGTCATGGTATGACAGAATATCCAGAAATACCATCTGAAAACTTCAACTCTGAAGCTGCCAAGGCAGCTTCAAATAATAGTTCAACCACCTCAGACACAAAAAATGAATAAAGCACTATGAAATTAAGCAAAAGTGCTTTTCTTTTCCTGTTCCACTTTTGATGATCCATTCTTTAGTGTGTTCCATCCATACACTCCATCCATTTTGTAGTGTGCTCTGCACAAACATAGTATGAATGGAGTCCAGGATAATAAGAATTTAGTAAGACAAAAAAAATCCCTGATTTTATTTAATTAACCTTTTAAATTATTCTTCAGCTAAAAACCAAAAGCATTTCAGAAGCCATGAATTCTTGCTAACTTTGGCCACCTTTTACACTTCCATAACAAAATTTTTACACTTTCCATTTAGGGGACACATCTGACCCAAAAGCCCCTGAACAGTTCACCTCCACCAGTACTTTCAGAAGCCACCCATATGCAATCCAGTAACTATTTATCCAACTAATTTTACAGTCAATTTCCTTTTCATGGTGGAGACATAGATGAACAAGTTATAGCAGTTTAAACTGACATCTGTAAGTGGCTGATATTCAGATATCCACATTGTTAACCATTCTGACACAGAAGAGAGAAAACATATTAACTTCCTCCCACTTGGATTTGGAAATCTAAATGATGCATTGCCACAAAAGGACAACAGGCATGAACTGCTAAAAGAATTTTCAAAGGCTTAAGAAAGCATATGATAACCAGAATTACAGAAAACTAAATTACACTTTTGCACTACACATTTAATCACCTTCACTGCCACAAATACTGTTTTTAACTGTTTGTTAGGAATGATTGAAAGTGACATAAGCCAGGCACACACAGATTGGTGCTGAAGTTATTCTGCCTTAAAACTAGACAGGCAAGCAATAGAAATAACTTTCTTTTCTGTGTTCACAGAAATATAGAAACTAACAGTGGCCCACAAAGCTCCTCAACAATAGGAGGATGAGAACAAATCTATTCTGTGTATATATTAACCCTGCCCTAGGTCTGTATTAGGCATCCACTTTGAATCACTGTCAAAAAGGAGAAGGAATACAGGCTATCCACACCCACAGTACACAGCTGCTTTCCAGTTTCTTCAGTTACCAGAATATAAATCCAAACTCATTTTAGTCACAGGGGAGCCAGTGACACTGCTGCTTGCTTATAAAATTTTTCCAAATTTATCAAGATTTTTAGAAAGATTAGCTATCTGACAGACCACCAAACCATTAATATAGCCACTCATCTCTGGAGCAGAGCGTGGCTTTTCTACAACTTGCCCTCAAAAAATCGCCAACAAACCTTTAGATGCTATGGGAATATGCCATTTCTCTGAGAATTACATGTAGAAATTGTATCTGTTGAAACCAATCAACATGATTTTGAAGTACCTCTAAATATTAACCTAATTCTACACTACTGTGTCTGTAGACAACTACTGCATTCTCCCCTCTTATGATACACCCTCTTGCCTACTGCTCAAATGCTTCAGTGACTTCAAACAAGTGCCAGGAAATGATGACATGTTTTCAATGTTGCTTTTACCCTTCAGGGGAACTGATAGCACACAATATATTTTTGCAGAATTCCAGTGTCCTTAGTTGTCCAGTCACCCTCTTATGTACTCAGATACTGAAAACCATCTCTACTATTTTTTGCTACTACCATCAAAAGAATAACAACCCACACTCTTCCAATCAAACCTCACATGCATTTCTTCCACACCCAATGAATGAAAAAAAATTCTAAGGAAGTGAAAAAAATTAATACCCATCTAGTTCACAAAATGAAAAGGAAATAGTCCTTGTAAGGTCATGCAAATGTACAGCCTTGCAAATGCATAAAGTCAACAAGACCACTGAATTTTACACCTTTCAATGATTCAGCCAGTCTAACATTCTACAAAGTATTTCTAAAGTAAATTTAAGATTTTTTAAAGTAGGGTAGAGTAAGCTTTAATGACCCTTGTTCAAATTTCTCCCTATTGAGAGAGATATACCTATCCCCCTCAAGTCTGCCGTAAGACAGGAAAATTGAAAACATTCATCAATACTTCCACATCTGTAAGCCTTCATATACAGTTACCCCTTACAAAGAACTCTGTCACAATTCACATGGACTACAACCACTGCCAACAATTCTCTAAAGTCAATACCAAATGGAAAGAGATCAAAAGACAATATCCTGAAAAGGCAGAAAGCCCTCAAATTGTGTGCCAACAGAACACCTGCATGAGAAGAGACGCTTTGTAAGCAAAGCCACAAATCAATTTCCCTGAGTGGCATTCATATTATAGCGGGACTACACTACATAAGCTCCCAAATGCAGAACCACTTTTTCAATCTTCAAGCAAATATCTGCTTTTTTGTCTGTTTTGTCAAGTATTATAAACTGCTGTAATCAACTGAAGAAAAGATGCTACTGGTTGAGAAAAAACTAATGAGAAAATACTTATGAAAAAGAACAAACCTTTAAAAGAATGGAAAAGATGAGTTTTTAAACTGAATGTTTTCTGAAGGCTGAAGGGTTTTTTCCTTTATAAATGATACACACCTGTTCACTGCAGTGACATGCTATTCCAGTACACTTTCTCCACATGAACTCTACATATGAAAAGACTGCATCAAAGAACATATGGTGACAGTTCTTGCAGATCTCAAAGCCACCTTGGCACATGATGGTATTTTCCAAGAGAAAGAAAATACATCATTGTGTTAACCTTCTCTTTTGTGATTCAAAAGCACTTCAGGGTATTTTGATATTAGAAAACAGAGAGTCATCTTTCAGTTCAGCATCTATATTTTAGCAGTCTTCACTATGGATAAGTAGGTTTCAAATGAGCAACCCATCTTGCCTCTGTAGAAAACAGTACACCCAACTGGCAGAATTCTGAACTTGATCCTGAATTTCTTTTAAAATGTCCAAGAACCTAGGCTATCAAGAGCACTCCTTTACAAGAGTTCAAGTAGTACTGTCTAATTCCATGTTCTTTTTTGCAAAGTCCTCAACAATTTTACCTTACTTATAACTGCTTCTTTTATAGTGAATCCTGATAACATACTGTACTGGTTTTGGCTGGGATTGAGCTACATTTCCAGATAGTAGCTGGCAGAGGACTGTTTTGGATTTGTGCTGGAAGCAGCGCTGATACCACAGGGATGTTTCTGTTACTGCTGAGCAAGGCTAACACAGCATCAAGGCCTCTTCTGTTTCTCACACTACCCCACCAGTGAGCAGGCCAGGGGTGCACAAGAAGCCAGAGGGGACATAGCCAGGATAGCTGACCACAGCCGTCCAGAGGGATACTGCACACTACATGGCATCATGCTCAGCATGAAAACTAAGTGAGGGTGGGTGTGGATGTTAGCTGGGGCTAACTTTGCTCAGAGACTGGCAGGGCATCAACTGTTTGGCAGCAAGCAATTCTTTTCCTTTTGCATCATTTGTTCTTTCACAGGCTTTATTTTCCACTCCTCTTAGTTGTTGGTTTGGGTTTCCCCCCCACCAAATTATTACATCACCTTTATCTCAAGCCACACATTTTCTAACTTTTACCCTTGCAATTCTATCCCTTCATCTCACTGCACGGGCAGGAGTGGATGAGCAGAAGTGTGGTGCTTAGTTGCCAGGTAGGGTTGGACCCCATACCATAATTATAACTCTGTTACAATGCCTTGAAATTTTGAAATTTGAAATTATAAACTCACAAACAGATTTGTTTGGGTTCCCCCCCCCCCCCCCCCCCCATGTAGAGCGGTCCAAGCATGTAGTATTTTGTAGGAAAGTATTTTAGGTTCTTTTCCTGGCCACAGTGTTGAAGTTCCAGAGAGAAACTAACCCAAAATTTCAGCTTCCCTTGGTTCCCTATGTTAATCTATACTTAAAACAAGAGGACTATATAATAACGCTTTTACAAACTGTTATAACACATAATTAAAAAGAATTCTAAGTAGATTAATTTTTTACTGAGAGGTTAATGGATTTTTATTTCAATACATGATATGCAAATATTTTGGGTTTGAAATTATTCTCCTAAAGAGCTGTAGCTTTTTTCAGGTTAACTAAATGAAGCTAGCAGAGGATGGAGATGACATCAGTTTCTGTTGTGAAAAATTCTTTGTCCTCCTAGTTCTTAAGCTGCTACATTTTGGGAGAAGCATAAATTGTCTTGTTAGACAGAATGCCTCTCTGCTTTTCAACGACTACACAAGATACTTCATGCAAAGACTCCAGGAACTTAGTACAGTTGTAAGTCAGCTTTACGAAGACTAGCTGCTCCTACAACTCATGTTCCAGAAAAATAATGGAAATATACCCTGTTTATCAGGACATAGAAACGCTGAAAGCTCCACAAGTAACTCACCAGAGAACATGAAAAATAAAATAACTAAATAAAACTAACCCAAAGCCTACTGTCATAGATCCAATGGAGAAGCAACAGCCATATGACTAAACTGAAACATACTCAGAACTGTCAGGTACTCTCAGGAAAGTACACTGAGGTTGAAAGCTCACCTCTCATAAAAAGCCAAAATTTTCCAAGAGTGCAGGGATTCATAGTGCAGGGAACTATCATCTGAAAGCACCTTGTACCAGGCCAGTACTAGACTGGAAAACATTTTTTTAAATTATAGTCACAAAGCAGACTGTTTATTTCATTACTGTAAAGGCTTGAGTTTTCAAAATTATTTAGTGCTATCTGAATAGAAACCCAGTTCCCTATCACTGAGTAGGATTGTAAGCCCCAGAGATACAGGCCTCGAGGTTTTGGATGCTGTAAGTTTAATTACTTAATTAAGGTTTTTTTTTCATTGTATTAATTCTAAATCCCACAAAATGAAATCATCAGCCTAACTTTTACACTATTGTCATCATTATGCAACATCCACATGAGGAACTGAGCATACCTTACCCATGAATGCAGTTAGTGGAACATTCCTGCTTTTAGGAAAGACAACTCCTAACAGCACTGCCTTATGAATTTATATTTTCCATTTATAAATATAAAAATACCTAAGTTAACGTAGGGTTGTGTTCCTTTATTCTCAACATGTATGAAGTAAAAGCAAGTGTTTAGATACTTGAGTCACATACTTTTTAACCTTTTTATCATCTCTATGTAAATGTGTCAGGATAAAAAAAAAAAACAAAAACAAAAAACCAAACACCATAAGAAAACACAGCCAGTGCCAATGGAGTTCTGAAAAGTGATTTAAATAGAAGGCAAGTGCTAGTTCCCAATTAGACAACAAGAGGCAAGAAAAGTAAGAATTAACCAGTTTGAGAACAGGCAGTTTTCAATAATGTAAGGGAAAGATTCACATTGACAGATATGAACACTGTAGAACTTGAAATAAAATAAGGATTAACAAGCGGCCTCAAGACAGCTATTAAGTGGCACTGGACAGTGAGACTGAAAAACAAGACAAGCCTCAGTGTCTGTGTCACTGGTTGAAAGAACCAAAGTATGAAAAAGTAGCCTAATTCCTGGCCTACCGATTCAATAATTATTTCTACAAATGCTGATGAAACTTGGAATAAAATTACATTTACCTAACATCATAAAATACAGAATCTTTCACCTTTTTCTGTTCTTATTAGGAACTGAGTGCTATTAGACATCCTTTGCAGTCATATTTTTCATCAAAATTTTGTGTACTTAGATTTTTAGTATACAAAACATTAAAATGGCAGAACTATATATTTTTCTTCCTTTCCCTTCTACAACACTGAACCAAAACCATGATTCATAAATACCTTTCTGTAAATGACTTTCATCAAAGTCCCTCATTCCCTCTGAATTCATAGGCTTTTCCTTCGAGACATGAAGGAACAACTAGGAGGAGAGCAGGAAATTCTACATTTAACGCGAGCATTTAAATTGCATTTTTTGATAAAGAAGTTTTCTGCATAAGCTCAAAACTCCTGCCAGCATTGAAATAAATCTAAAAGTACTTCAAATCAGGCATAAAATTTTAGCTTTCTCCTGCAATATTTTACAGCAAAGGAACAACTAAGAAACCAGGTTTTATTATTGCCTGTGCACAAATCCTTAACTGATGGATCAAAGCAGTTGAAATTAGTCATAAACAAGCAATTAGGTGCTTGTTGATATCAGGGTAGCAAGGTTGTTAATGGAAAAAGCCTAGTAATTGTTAGTAGCTAATTAGCTACCACAAAATATAATTCAATATTAAAATCATAATCCAAATAATAGTAAAGGGTAGAAGTTTCCAAGCAGAAACACCAGTTTTCTTTTCCTCTTGTTGCAATGGAGAGGTAGCAGAAGATTTCACTTTGGTATCAGGGAACCAGACTGATACAGTGCTTCCTGCCTCCCACTGGCAGCTCCACCAAACATGACTGAGGAGAACACCATGAGGGTCTTGCTTGGATTCCCACTCCTGAAGAGGTCAATCCTACAAAATTCCCTTGGTTGTACCCCACTGACGAGCCTTTACCAGTGGCATTTAAAGCTTGGACTCAATGATCTTGAAGATGTCTTCCAGCTTTAACAATTCTATGATTCTTTTCTTTTTTCATTTTTTGAAAGGAAGAAAAGAGACCCTGAAAAGCCAGAAAAAAAGACAGCCCACCCCAAACTATTCTAAAAAGTGAAAGAATACTTCACTGCATGATACACACTAGAAGGTCAATTGGATAAAATAGATCGGATATTATTATCAAATAAAACTTCCACATCTGCCAAAACGAAATTAATTTTAAAAATCTGTGTGCTCATTTGAAATAACTGACTTCTGCACAGGTTGCTTCCTCTCTGTATAGCACTAACATTAGGTAATTATTGGTATCAGGAGCATGCTATTGACAGGTCCCAGGTGTCTTTACCGTGTTGAAGCCATTTTAAAGGAAGTGTATGCAAAATTGAGAACATGAGCATAACTCAACAACCACAATATTAAAAAATTAAATTACTAATTAAATAAAAATGTATACATTAACAACAGTGGTAGAAATAAACACTAAAGTGGGAACTGAGTCCATCAATAACTGTCCTTAAGCTTAATTTCCAATGAGTTGCCACTGAGTTTGCCATTCATTTAAAGAGCTTTACAACTGTCTCACCAGGTTGTTAGGAGTCAAGCAAGAAGATCATTATTCATGATGTTTGACTGCAGGGCTTAAATTTTCTGATCATACCTTACATAGTGTTAATTAGTTTGAAGGTCATAAATAGTTAGGCTTTAAAACTACTTACTTGGCTCTACATAAGGCATAATACAATTTTTTCTTCAAAACTGGATGAAATCTCCTTTTATCTTCAAATCTTGACCAGACTGTCTCAAAATACTATACAGTCTAGGATACCAGAAAATCAGACTAATCTGAGTTATAGAGCCAAACCAGTTCACAAGCATACAGCATAACATATCATTTGTTTTCTATTCAATGACAGAATCTTCATGTAAAACTTTTTAGGTTATTATTTACTGGTATGACAAAAAAATTAATTACTGCAGTATCCAAATCTTTATATCCTGATATTCATGGTATCTCCATAGAAGATGATTTTGCTCTGTTCTCTTTCAGAATACTTCATTCAAGTATACTTCATGTCTTCTGCCTGAAAAAGTTGGGAGTGGGTGGGGAGGGATGGGAAAAGGAAAAAAAACTGAACTACACTACTGAATATCTAATAAAGGTATTTTGTAGGAAAATGTATCTTTATAAAAATGGGTCACTGGATCATGTAAACATTTGTAAATTGAGGGAACCGTTTCAATTATACTAGACAACATAGTGAAATATATTTTGCCTAAAATTTTCTAGGACAAAGCTTCAACTGTTATAGATACAAAACTCTCCTGAGACAAGGACAGAGAGGATAATCATTTACAGATTGAAGAAACGCTGAAAAACAGACTTCAGTGAGTAGTCCTGTACATCATAGAATGGGGAGAAGGACTGGATGTAGTCATGACTTTTTTGCTTAACATACACTGATCCTATATAGTCCTTTATTAATAACACTAAATACCAGATGCACAATTCCGGTTCTCCCACAATCTCTAATTGTTTCAAAGCAATATTTCATACACATTTAGGTATTCAAAGTCAGTATAAAGAATTTGGTTTTAAATTTAAGCTCATTCAATTTTTGGAGCAGATATACAATCTTCACCATTATATCCAGAATTAAGTATGCCAAAGAAAAGCATACCCTTAATTGGAGAAAAAGACCGTCACTTCAGTCTACTTCCTGCCACACAGACAAAAAAAGAAGAAAGCTGTGTATCCATATATATATATATATATATATATATATACAGGTACCTGTTTGTATATACATAAATGTGTGTTCACACACACAAAGATCCTCTGTGCGGTGAAAAGAAGACACCAATAACTGTTCTATAATCAGTAATTAATTGCACCATGATGTCACCTCTCTCATGTTTATTCCCCACTGAAACCTGTAATCACATCCTTGTCAAAAGATACATTCAATAGCCTGGATTGCTCCAAGTACATTCACTGATATGTTCTCATTTTTCAGCTCCTAATCTAGAGCCAACCTTCCTTCAAAGCTATTTAAAATTAACACAACTTCTGAAGTACCTGTAGCACCATTGCCAAGTCCTTTCTCTAATAATTACTTACTTCCTAACTTGGTGCTTACAGCTAAAAAACTGTTTTTTCTTAGATCCTAAAACAATGAAAACACCTCTCCAAAGATCTACCTAGGAAACAGATTTTAACTTCAATCTTCTAGTGTTTGAATTTCTCAGTCTCTCTCTTACACAAAGCTACAAGCAAACTAACAATGATCCAGATTTTTGTGAAATGTAGGGAGCATGTTTTAAACACAGATCAGTTGCAATGTTGACACTAACTCACTGAGCAGTCAGGACTATAAATTGTATTTATAAACCTTCAGAGTATGACAATTACTATGTCATTATGAAAACCAAAGTAATTCATATATTACCATGTATATTGTCAGGAAGAAGGCAAAAAGCAGGACACAGCATTGTGTTCAACAGAACACTTCACACGCTCCTGTCCCAACAAGGTATGCTGAGAATCAGAGGTGCCTTTAAAAGCAACACACATTCCAGTCTCCCAACACAGCACACGCTGGCAAGTACAAGGAAACAAGAAGCAGCACACCTTCAATATAGGTCAGCCAGCAATCCACAGACACCAACACATGCACCTAAGGGCCCACATGTCTAATTCCTTAAGTTAATTCAGAGGGTGGGTGGGTAGGAAACAAAGTCCTTCCAGTTATCACAAATTAAATACAATCAGGGTAAGCATCTTTTTACAGGTTTTCTCTTTCCTTCCTGGAAGTGCTTGAAAACACATGTTCCAATCCTTAGTGCGTGGCAAAACCCCTGTATTTCGAACGGTTTTACAAAGTTTAATTTCTTAAGTATCTCCGTGACAATGAATAATAAGCACCTACATGAAGGTATTTATTAAAAACACCACCACCAGTCACTGTTCACTCCATGTACTCCCCTGCCCCCCATTTCAGCCAAACAAGTTCTTCTTCCTCCAAAACACAGTGGCATTTACCTCACTGACCTTGGGACTGCCTTCCTCCAGTATTTCTCCCTCATCAGTTTGCATGGGAACAGGATCTGTGCAAAGCTCTGCAGAAATGCAAAATACTGCCTGAAAGATAAACAACAAAGATATATTTTAAAAACAATTCTTTTTCTGCCTTTAACAATGTTATGTGAGATTGCAGTACACATAAACAACAATTCTAGGCTATGACCTTTAATGATGCCATTCTGCACTTATTTGCTGAAATAATGTTTTACACAAACAAGAACTGTTATTCAGGATAAGACAAAACTACCTAATTAAAAGAAAAAATCCACTTAACAGGAATATACTTTCTTTTTAACTTTAAAGTGGCATTACTGAGTATTTAATGAAGTCACTGATTTTACTCATTGAAGTCACAGTCATCAAGGAGCAATCACACAGACCAGAGCTGAGCAATTCTTTCTTACTAGGAAATAGCTTTTGTGCAAATATAAGCCTTAAAGGCACAGCTTAAAGCCAACTAAAGGTTATTAGTTTGAAAAATTGTTAAGATTTCCACTGATCTCACATTACCTCTGAAGTCTTACTCTCAGGATTTTTTCCTTGACTTCATTTTAATAATCAATACATTCTAGAATCTAAATGGTTCAGGGAGCAGATAAAGTCATTCACATTCAGGTTGGCATTTCCAATTTAACCCAGGTCAAATGATCCCAAATGATCAACACTACTAGAGTAATCTATTTTCAAGTTTGTTTGACAGTATCAGTGCAGTTCCAACTGAACAAAATCCAAAATCTGCACCCCAAACTCCAGTCTTCAAATTATAAAGTTATGGAAGGATGCAATACAATTAGGGAGACTTTGGTGTGTAAGATTAGAATGTCTACTACTCCAGAGGATGAGGCATCTTTCAGAGGTAATGGATCAAATTAATCAATTTAAGAGATCAAATGCACCAGCATAAATTCAGCAGGAATCTCTCACACTTAAAATGCAAGACACAAGCCATGACCAGATCTCTAACATTCCAGGTATATGGAGAGTAAGGGCTCACATTGAATACACTGAGTTAAGAATTCTCTTAAAGCCAAGAGCTGTTAGCTTTTAACAGTTGTCCCTCTCAAGATGATGTAACTTCAGCTGCACCAGCATTTAACATCCATTTCAAGTGTCTTTACTTCTGCACATCAGCTACAGAACTGCTGAATGTCTTGTTCACAGCAGCAATTCCAAGCCTGGAAAACTGACAACAGAAAGCTTCTAAATGATGTGCTTCCTTCACTTCATTGCTAATGCCTGTTCAGAGTGTAAGGTGTCTGCACTCCAACCTCCTCCGTTATGTTGCACATAGGTAAAACAACATGTGTCATGGCTGACTCATGGAGTGAAGAATACATTCTACAAACATTAAAGGCCTGAAGCAACAAAATGTTACATACAACTTAATCAATCTTACAACCAACAAACTGTTACATTCAGTAATATCATACACTCTAGTGCAAGGCACAACAGTTGCAAAGACTTAGAGCACAGTAATTTCATTTTTTGGGAAAAGAAGAAATGAGGAGAAAAGCAAACTCTTACCCAAATCCTCACTTAAACATTCTGCCTTCAGCACATAACCAAAAATCAGAGGTATCAAATGCTAAGAATGACATCTATGGCAAGATGCTCCTTCCTATAACAAAGGTTTCTAGCTTTTTGTTCTGCACCCACAGTGGAGGAGGCCAGGCTGGGTAGTCCCTGTCCATGGTACTTTGCCATGCTCATGTTCTGAAACCCATTCCAAAACTTTCAAAGCTAGGCGTTTTGGAGCATGATTTTGCAGTATCAGAGTCAAGTCATTGGGAAGCTCCTAAGATTTTTGTTAGACAGACAGTCTGATGTCTAACATCCAAAACAGCTTTGGCCAGAAGGATTCCTGTGGCACTTACCTGGCCTCAAAGTCAGAGAAAAATAAGCAAGAATGAACTTGAGCTACAGAAGCATTTAAAAAAGCTTCCATATAAAACAAGACCAGAAAGGTCAGACCAAGAGCACTGCAAGGAGAAGTCACTTTTCATTCAGAGTGCTTGAAGAACTCAAACATAAGCCTTTGAAAAACTGACGTGTTTTATCTTCTGAGATCCCTCAATACCAGAGGAATTGGCAGTATTTGATTCCAGTTTTTATATACTACTACTGGAAGAAGACAAAAATACCCTACCAACCAGTGGATCAAAGGAGAAAAGGAAAGGTCAGTAGAACTAGGAAATTTTAAAAAATGGAAAGGCTACAAGAACAAAGTAAAGCAAGCTTTTACACAGTTAACAGATTAAATACACTGGAACTATCCAGAATACAGAGATTAGAGTAGGAAATAGAATGAATAAATTGTTTTCCTTCTATGTTGTGTTTCCTTTTTTCTAGAATTTCTATTTTCTCACCTAATTTATCTCATAATTAATGTTTTATTTGCTTTAACATTTAAAAAAGACGTCATATGTCATACAATATTTACAGTGAACTCACTCACATGGGATGGTAAAAAGGCAGAAGTTCTAAAAGGCTCAGTAATTTACTAGTAAACTTCACAAGGGAAAAAGAAAATCCACCAACAAAATTTTTTAAGTGGTGCTGGAAGATCCTAAGCCATAGACTACAAAAGGTGTTGCAAGAGGATATTTTGCTGAACACTAGCTTTTTGTTGTTTGGTTTGGGTTTCTTTTATATTTTATTGCATTTGCTTCTGGGTTCTTTCAGGACACCAAACATCTTGCAATAAACTATAAGCCCAGTTCAATAATTTTTATGTTCTTTTGCCTATGTGAATCATTGATTCCCTTAGCCACTGGCACAAGAATGCTGCAATGCAAGTTTGTTTATTGCCAAAAAGAGACATTTCAAGATTTCTGAATCCATGGGACACTACCTCTCTGGCAGATTTTTGTAGCAGTCACAACTGAGGGTGACTTCTTATTGCCAGCACATGAAGAAATAACATAATTATTGCCTGTTACAGACATCACCTTTTCAGCTCACCAGCTTCTGACCAGAATCCTGAAGGTCATTTATTTTATATATGGAGGATAGAAGAAAAGTAAGAATTTGTACTAGCATCCTATAGGATCAGGCAAATGCCAAAAGCCTAAAGGCATTTGTTTACTTATATTCAATAATTAATCTGATATGTCAAGTTCCCAGGTGATAAAAAGGAAGTTTATAGACAGTCTATTCAGATTTTCAGATCCTACCCCTATCAAGAAAGTCACTCCTGGAAAAGATCAAAAGTAAGACAATCCTCTTCCACCCTCGCACATATCCACCCAAACTACTTGAAATGTGACTGAAATCCCTCAATTTTTTATTCACCTGATATCCTTCAGAAAAAAACTGGAGTAAGGTAACATCAAGGAAGGCCTGACAAATAGCAATGCACTGGTATGCCCACATACGATGCAGTAAATGCACATCTAAACTTAGGAACAACTTTTTTTTTAACTCTTTAAAATGTAATAAAGTGATGAGAATCTGTTCTTAAAGGTAAAAGTATTCATTAATATGAACCAGCTGGATTTCTTACCAACTTTAATGCCTACTACAATACTGTCCTGCCATTAAACAGTATGGTTTTGGGACAATTCAGTTTGATATTTACTCCTATTTTTGCTCCATCTCTTTCTGCAGCAAAGATGTAATAATTTTGTTTACTGGGATCAGCATGACGGATACAGCTACCAGCCACTCAGTGTAAGCAGAACAGTGCAGTGTCTTTATGGATACCATCTCTCCACTACTACATTCTAACACACTCTGCAAACAAAACCTGAATAAAATTTCCATATACTTATAAATCCCTGAAAAGCAATACTAGTGAACAAGGTACTTCCTTCTAGGCCTAATTTTCCCTCCACATCGGTAGGTCCAGCATGGAAAAATACACGGCTCTCAATAGCAAGAGAGAGCTGGAATTCCAATGGTTTCAAAGTTGGTTCCATCAAACAGGCATCACTGGGACTAAGCACCCTGTCTAATTCAAAGGTCTTTTTTGCAGCAACACTTTTTTTTTTTTTTAGATTGGCAGCAAGAATCAAATATGGACTAAAGAGAAAATCTGTTCATCTGATAATGAAGAAAAAACCTACTTCAAGCTTCTAAAGAGTGCAGCTGCAAGCTAGGCACTTATTAATGTACAACCAATCGTGATTCCCATGAATTCCCAAGTCTAACTAGAAACCCTCTGAAGGACAGTAAGGCTGCACCAAACGTAACCATTACAGATATTAAGCAAAAATTGAAGGTAGGTCCCAAACTCTCACACAAAACAAAACAGGCCCACAAGTGCTCTTCCAAGGCAGCAATCTCATATACATGGCATACTTGAAACAAGAGCAGTTAGAACAAGGCACTGCTTGACCAAACAGTGCCTTGAATAAGACTGTTCTCATTTGACACAATTGTATTGACACACCATCACTGTCACCAGCCTCTAGGTACAGACAAAATATTCATTTTTAACACACAATCCAGCTATATTGTATTTAATTGCTAAAGCATTTTATTACATTGAGTCTATTAAGAATATACAGAAGCATAAAATTCAATGTACAGAAGAACAGAGTATTTTTGTCACTTTAAATGCAAGTTGCTCTGAAAGCAGGAGCATTCAGAATATAAAAATCCTTGACTATAACTTTATTGCTTATAGGAAATAATCACTTACCAACTTCAGTAACTTAAAAAATCTCAACATAAACTAACTAAATTTTAAAGAAAATGATACATCATACATATCAACTTCAGCTTACAGAAACAAACCACATCAGGCAATAACAAACTTCACACACAAACCCACAAGAAATAACACATTAGAAAGCACATTTATATAGACCTACATCCTACAGTATCTTAAGAACCAGCATAGGCTATTGTTCTTCTCACGTCCAACTTTCAAGATCACAATACTGAGCTTTGGTTGATTTTTACCTTTGACAGTTTCCAAGGGCTACCAAAGCCCACAAGGATCCGTTCTGGCTACATTCAGTGCAAAAACAAAACCCTAAAAGGAGACAAAAAAAAAAAAATTAAAACATCAACCAACCATGGTCATTTGTAAATTATAAACAAATATAAAAACAAAGGGCAGCTGCCTCCAAAGCTCAGGAAACCTACGTGTACAGAAGTTAAAGGAATAGGCTGCCACCAGGAAAATATTTTCTTAAAATTCTCCCCACAACCTCCCATCCAAATCTGGAAAAACAGTAAACACTGGTAGCATGTGTGAGAGAATCTCCTAGTGACTATGAGATACAACAGAACAGCAGGAGGCTCTAGAAACATAATTTCTATTCACAATGGGAAAAACATGGGGTGAAACTGTACAGGAACTTGTGCAGCAACTGCGAGAACACACACAAGCGTGTTTCCTTGCAGTCAAGGGAAGAGATTACGTAATCCTACAAAAAACTCCTAAGTATTAAATGTTATGTGTAAAAATGAATCCCATACCTACTAATTGTCAGGTATTTAATCCTATTTTGAAAGAGTAACATAGCAGCACTGCAATGGCTTACAATCATTTCCATTTCAAATCATACATAATCTGTCTAAACCATAGCTAGTATTAAATACTTCAGTTTTGGTTTTGCAAAACATAACCAACTTCCAGGAATTAAAAGAAGTCCAGAACCATCAGCTTACCACTACACATCCAAGTTAACATCACTAAAATCTAAATTATTCCAGTTGCCATTATTCTGGTTTATTGTAAGGGATATGAACAAGTGAGACTTTTCTAAATTCACTGCATCATTTTGTTGGCTACTACTCCTTAATGTACAGCATTATTTAGGAACAAAGTGTTCCTGTCATTGGACTAACTGCCATAAACTGAGTATTTTTCTCCTCATCTTCTAGCATTAACTAAGAGCTATCTGGGCATGATTTCCATTCAAACAATTTCTGACTAGAAAATACATTTGGTGATAAAAGGGAGTCTTACCTGCCACTGTGGTTTACCTTTCCCTTTGCCTAGTGAGTAAATGCTTTACAGATGCAAACTTAAAATTCTGAACTTAGTTTTGATTTATGCTGTGGGGTGATTCTGATAAAGCAACCACGAGCACATTCTGCTCAAAAGGCCTCAAGCTGTCTTAAAACATCATCTTAAAAAAAATCAGCTGCTGACATAAATAAACAAAAACATCACATACTCAATTAGGATATGGGAAGTTGGCTTTAAGTAATTCACAACTTCAAAACAACACAGAAATAGTGACTGGTTTTTCATCTACAGTACAGCAGCAGCGTAAGTCATGATTTACTATAAAAATTACCCAGGATAACTCAGGTCTCACTGTGATGATAATTCTCCACTTTACTTTTCAAGGCTGAAGATGGAAACATAACTTGTAACCAAATAATTTGGTAGGAGAGATACTACTGGTATTTGAGAAGAGGATTTGCAACCTCTATTTCACATGGTTTAGAACAATCTCTTTGCATTACTTAGGTGGAAGGAAATCCAGGAAGGATTACTACTTCAAGGAAAAACGAAATAAAGATATCACTTTAAACAAAGCAGCTGAGAGGAATGGGAAAAGGCAGCAATCCTCAATCTCTCATGGAAAAAAATCCAGAGGAATATTCAGGAAGGGCAGTCACACACCCCACAAAATCACTGTGGTGTTCTGAAGCAAAACATGACATGAGAAAGGGTGTCCATTATGCTTAATTTAGCACTGGCTGCACAACTTCATATTTTGTTCTGTATTTAATTCTTTCACCATATGTTACCAAAAACATCAGTGCAATGTTTCAGCTGTTCATGTAGATATGACACAAGTACTTTTAACAAGATAAATAGCTGTAACTTGGAATAGATATCATATACATTACTCTGTACTGCTCTTCTAAAGTAACATGAAAACAGAAGGACCAAAAAAGAAGTTAAAGACAACCTATGAACAAAACACAGGTCTCACTTCACAGCACTTAAGTCTTTTTACAAGCACAACTCAAATACAAACCATTTCATAAAACAGAGTGCTCCTGAAGATGTCGGGGGGGGGGAGGGCGTTAAAATGGACAACTACACAACATGATCTCCTCAAGAAAATCCAATCATTAATGAATTTGTGGTTTTTCTCATTAAAAATGTCACCCTTTTTGATTCATCCTTAACGGAGACATGTGAAACATGCAAAGGTATACTTTTCAAATGGTCCTAAATCAGACTCAATTTAGAAAATCCTGGCTCTTGCCTTTGAGTCTAAAGACTGTCTTGAAACATAAGGACAGAATACTTCATCATCACCTTCCCAGTGTGGAAAACCATTTATGTAAACAATATTTAAGGTGCTACATGTTTCTCCTCACAGTAAAGTCCACGGAAAAGCTTATTTAAAAAAATATTTTGTTTACACATTTTGCCACTTTCTACTGTACAAAGCAGCACAAACCCCACTTCTTTTCTGCTCATACCGATTAGGCTAAAGAATCCATTAAAGGTTACAGTGTATAAAAGATATTTGTCCTCACTTTGCTACAGCAACCTATTGTATGCTACATAACACTACACATCACTTCTCAACTGTAATCAAGACAACATCCCAACTATAATCAGCAAAAGGCTGTCAAGTGGTTAAGTTTTCCAAAGTCCTTTGTGCTTTGTTCCACCCTGTATTTTCACTGTGACTGAAGCATATATATACACACATTTATGTACATATACACAGCTCTGTGTGTAGATACAATATACATATGTTACAAAACACCCTCAAAATTATTTCTACTTTTTCTCTTCAAGACCTTCAACACTCTACACCACAACGTTCACGGAAACTATCAAACTGAGGTTGTTTGGATGAGTGTATCTTAACTGACAGCATCTTCTGGACAGCCAGCATCACAGTAAGAGTTGTTATAAATGAAAATTTGTCCAGCCAAATTAAAATGAAAAATAAAATATTTGTTTTGCAATCAAATTCTACCTAGCCAGCCACAAGGAAAAAACAGTGGCGAGCCCGGGGTCAGCACGGGGTGCTTCACAAAGTAGACAGCCTCAGCAGAGGGTCCCTCTATGCCCACACACCACCCTCCTGGTAGGAACAAAAGGTTTTTACAGGGAAAATTCTGCCCGAGGCCAGGCAATCAGTCCTTTTCTTCCCATTCAGAGTCCCAAAGGCTGATGAAATTTCTTTTCTTGGCGTTGGGGTGGAACAATCTAGTGTCGGGTGTTGACTGTCATAAATGAAGTCAATGTCTAACCTTTTTGTCTGTTTACCTCCTCACAGTTCGGAAGTTCCCTTGTGCATGTATTTTGTTAGTTCCACTCCTATGTATTAGCCCTTATACCCAGTTTGTACCCCAGTTAACTCCCTGAGTCTCTGTACCCTCCCCTCTTGTTATGGATGCTTTGTTAAAATCCCTTATAGAAGAAATCCTACCTGTTGGTTTCACTAGTCTAAAGCCCCTTCTGTCCCTTTCACTGCGTCGGGTAGTTCCGAAGCTGCTCCCAGGAAGTTGCTCCCAGGGGAGACTTCCTGTTTCCCAGAGGGCCGAGCGGGCGCTGACTATTAATTACTAGACTTCCACGTAAAACGAAATAGACCCAGACAACGAGCCAAGAGCAGGAACCGCAAAATAATCCACACCTACATGCAAGGAAAGCTTCAGAGAGTTGGAGAAGACCCTTGGAATTTCCGAAGCCAATCGCTATAAGCTAAAAGGAGCCAGAGCAAAGAAAGCCCCCTAGACCAGCGAGCTACAGGCAGTCTTGTGACGTATCCCGCGAGGGCGAAGACTCCGACCCTGCCGTGACTGACAGGATCGTCTGCCCCTCCTCTGGGACGTTGACTCACCTGGGAGCAGCGGCGGCGTCGCGAACCCCGAGCCCCCACCCCCATAGGCTCTCCTTATAATAAAGGCCTTATCAGGAAAGGAGCACAAGGTCTCCTGGCCCATTTGTTTACATCATTGACGAATCTCCTGATGTAGTTATGGGATCCGGCATTCACAAGTATCGGCCGGAGGATTTTCATGGTATCAGTCTCGGGTCGTTGCCGCGATGATCAGCGCCTGGCGTCCTGTACGGCGGCCCATCTCCGGACCAGCCACATACATTTACTTGCAAAGGAGGTTTCAACGAAGACTGAGTTTTACCTATGTGGGGGCAGCTTCTAATACAGACGTGTGTTTTCAAAAAAAAATACTAAATATTACATACACCATATTATAATTGGTGAGAATTGCATTCACTACACATAACAAAGTTACGGTGGTAACTAGAGCAGCAAGGAATTAAAACATCGTGAGTCGAGAATTCCAGCTGCTTTTTACACTCCACATCAAAGTTTAACCCACTCAAGAGATTTTTTTTGCAAAGTTGAAAACAAGCTATCACTTAAAAAAAACCCCAAAAACATTCTTTTCAATTGTTCATATCTGGTTCTATTAGGTCTTGCAAATTAACCAGTTTTCAGGCACAGAAAGGACTACTCACACTGCTAATGCTGCCATTACTTGTAACATAGCAATGCCGAGAATCCCAATGGCACAAAAGCAGTCATTACCATAAGTATCACAACTATCATGGCATTTAATGGTGCCCCAGTGGCAAAAATGGCCTGCAATCAACATGCTCAAAATGCCAGCAATCCCTGTATACCAACATTCCCAAGGATTCAACACTGCTGGAGCTACACCAGTGCAACCAAGCCTTTATTTCAGGGCATTTGCAAAGCCACCAAGTCTTCAGAATACAGAGGACCAGAGTTTTCTAAGGAGAGGTGAAGAGTGGTGTCAAACCACGACAAGTGGATGTTATACTAGACCAGAAATATGAAGCATTTTTCTCCATCTTAGGCAAAATGTTGTGATGAGTGAGAAGCCTGCTTCTCAACAGCTCAGCTTTAAACCTGAGAGCTATAAATAACTCCTTTACTGCTGATAATCCCAACAGAATCATCCTGTCAGATTATTCACACCACTAAAGTCAACTCAAGACCGAAGGTTTCCTTTCGAACCACCAGTAACACTCATCAAGTCCCATACAGCAGTATGTTTATCAAACCCAGCAACAGTAACTAAATTAAAACTGATAAGGTGGTACGCAGCCATATGCAGGGGAAAGGGGGGAATGCTGCTTATTCCCTGACAGGAGCAATTGCAAGAGCTAAAGACAACATTACTAAAAATCATTCACATGCAGGACAGGATTGGAAGATACAGGATTGAAAGATGCCTTTCAAACTATCTAGTTCTTCCAATCTTCCTGTATGTAATTGGAAGAGTATCAAAGTTTCCTGTGTTAAACTATCCTTTTGCTTTGTTTGCTTTTACAGTAAGAGCTGTGTTAAGGAATTCACACTGGCATGGCAATACTGGTGCTAAGTCCTCCAGCAGCCATGAAGGCAGACAGGCATCCCCTGCTGCCCAGAAAGGCTCTAGGTCTCGGCACTGCACCCTATAATGCAGCCTCGGGCAGAAGATTATGGTCAGGCTGAGCCAGGACACAGCCAGGAGGAAGGTCAGGGGAGTGTGATGGAGAATGAAGCTTAAGTCGCAATCTGCTTTTTCTGATTTTTAAACTTACTTTCAGCTTACACCCTTAAATTTTCCAAAATTATGTTCCATATTTATCTCACATCTAATGAGTAACAACAGAGAGGTTCTCTTATACAAGGACGTTTTGACTTCTCACTAACATGATTATACATGCAGAGAAGTCCAAGATCTTAGCACTGTTATTGTCAAAGAAAACAAATGCAGAGTTGTTAAGCAAATAATTCTAAACTATAATTGCAAAGCAACTTTGAACATAACCAGCTGCCAAATAGAACTTCATTAATATTTATAGCATGACATCAGTCTGAATTTCAGCTATTTCAGCACCTAAGAAAGGAACAGGAAACTAATTTTCAAAAATCTGTTTTATAGTCAACAAAGCTTTTTCTTCAAATAAATGAGGCAACACACTCATTTTTATGGCTAATTTATAAATTTAAAAACACAATGCAAATTATTACTGATACAATGCTAGTCCTCAACACTGCAATCTTTGCTGAACATGTTTAGTTAGTACTACTGAATTTGGAACTGTGTAAAAGAAGAGCTTCAGACCTGCTCAACTACGTGTGAGGTCGGAGCCGTAAATGTTAAGTCTTTCGGCACAAAAAGAGCTCTTCAACCTTCTCATCTTATTTCCTCTGAAAGTGGTATTTAAAAGAAAAGTAACCCAGTTTACTATTGCAACCAAAAACATCTGCCTTTACGCTACTACTTGAACTTCACGACAACTGATTTTCACTGTCAAGCTCTCACACCACATTTAAAAATCTAACTCTTGAAATTTGCTCCTAGTTTTGAATGTTCTTCACTTGCATGTCACTTTTTGTTCATCTTTTATTAAATATGAAAATGCAGTAACACAAAATCTAAATTATTTTTTGTCCAAACTTCGTGCGACTAAAATTACTTTCCGTTTATTTACGTACCCAGCTGTGGCAGGGGTGAGATAAGCTGATATACAATATCCATACACAAGGCGGTTCCAGTTTATCTAGTTACCTTCAACTGGTGAAAGCAACATTATCCAGCATTGGTTACATACAGGGTTAGGGCTGGAGAGGGAATGGACTAATTATGTCACTGTATTCTTGCCCTCAGGCCACCATAATGTAACACTGTCAGGAGCATTTTCCTTTGCTTATTAGACAATGTTAAAAAGTATTTGATACAATGGGACTTCTATCTGTTTTCTCTACTGTCTAATTTAGTTTTCAATCAACAGGAAGATCCTCTCAATATAAAACTATTTTCCACAATACATAAATTGCCAGGGACAGGGAAGAGGAAGTTGGACTCTGAATATGAAAGAACCAGAACAGTAAACTTCCAACAAATGAAAGTATTATCAGCCAGTTTTGGTTTTGTCTCTGAGAACCCTAAAAACTAAAAAGACCAAGCAAAGAAAATTATAGATAGCTAATCTACAACAACTATGGAGTTTAAAAAATGTGTGGAAAAGCCTAGCTCTGCTAAATGGCACTTGAAAGAGGGAAGATGTATTTTATTGCAAAGTAAGTGCCATCAGAAACATAAGCAAGTTCCCCAAAGCTTTTATTAAATATAGCAGAAACACTGAACACCAACTAAAATCTACATCTGTTCTTCAGGGTGCTATCACATCAGCTGCAGAAAGTAGACAAGCAGATCCTGAAGCACCCAAACATTTATCCAAACAAGAAAACCCCCTCAGTTTTAGCTTTACTATCCCACCTTGTGTAGAAGGCAAGGCTAAGCATGTATGAAATCACCAAAAAGACATTTATTATGAGGGGCAGGGAAATACTATAGCATTATAGGGAATAGTAAAGACAAGATCCATTTTAAATGTGAGAATCCATTTCAAATGTGAGAAAATGTTAAGTGTTGATTTTTTTTTTTTGCAGTGTCAATGAAAAATCATATTAATCTTAATGAACAGTCACAAATAAGCATTGTGGATTGACTCTCATTTTTGTTATCTTCAAAAGAAGACTCATCTGCATTTTTAATGTGCCAGAATAGGCATCTGAGACAACACAACTCAAACCTGATAATGCAGAATCTCAGCCATTTGACAAACAAAAATACTAAAAATTTAACCTTAAACAAAGTTTTCCCAGAATCAAAATACATATGGAGCGATAAAATTTAAATTACAATGGCTGTAACAGTAAAATATCCTGCATAAACACACATTGGTGCCAAAGCACTCTTTTTTTAGCTCCTTACTTGAAGCACTCAAGTAGAACTTAAACAAACAAACAAACTCCAAAATAAAAGCCCCAAACATCGTTATCAGAATAAACACATTCCCAACATAGAGTGAAACTGCTATATTTACAGCAATGTAAGAATGCTGTTATAATAACAGTGATACATCCACGAAAAATCTCAATACATAAAAATCCCAGAGAGGGTCACAAAGAAGGATACTAAACCCCATAAAAGTAGCTGAAAATGCTTTAAAGCAACTATTTAGAAGAATATGTATTATGGGCTTCCCTCTTAAAGGGATTTTGGGCTGCTTCAGATCAAGGATGGATCATAACTCGTTCTGAAGAATATTTTGATCTTTGTAATAACCTGGGGTGAGGGGACACATTCTCTTTCTCAGAGGCAATTTTTTAAAATCAAAATATTATCCTAATGCTTTTACCCAAGTTCCTCATCATTTCTCATGCTAGCAGTACCCTCTGATACTATTAACTTATGGTTTCTTAAGTCACAGTGTGCAAGCAACAGAAACCTCAGAGGTTTGAAATAGTGTTTCACTGTAATGGTAAAGTATGTGAGTGTATAGGTGATTTAATCTTCTATAAAATCTACCTTCAAGAAAAGCTTTTAAATCACAAAGTTACTGTACTGCTGTATAAAAAGCAGAATATACTGTCAGCTGTAATAAGAAAATAAAATGTACTCTATGGCACTTCCATCTTCTCCAGAAAGAGATATCAGATTATTTCTAACCCAAATGTCCCAGGAGAGAGCTAAAAGGTTCTCAAATGTCCAGGAGAAGAGCTGGACAATCCAGGTCTCTTCTGCTCCAAAGACATAGAAGTTCCTAACTAGAGGACACTGACACCAAAATGCTGAGTAATTTGTATCCCTTCACTGTAAAAGCAGTGAGATGAGGATCTCCTCCCATTATCATTGGTGGATCACCCTAAGGCCAAAATAGATTTAGACCACAGTAGACTAGCAAGTCCCTGCAAAGTTCCTTCTATCAGTTCCTTCTATTCACCTCTGTAGAGAGGTGGGTTTCCTACCACTCATGTGGTACTGTTGTGAGACTAATGCAGAGAGGTCACAGGGCCAGGGAAGTTGGTAATGAGATTGCCATGGAGCAGCCCAGCAGTTCCTCAGTTCTGACCGTGTGGAGACCTAGCGGACCAACCCTAAAACAAGAAAGGCAGTAAACACCTTTCCAAACATTCACCTTCTGCATTTAAAATCCTACATTTAATTGAACTAGTGAAACTCTCTCACCAAGTCTGCTTTTGCCACGTGAACAACACATCAGATTACTGCAGGTACAACCAGTGCTTGTGGTAAGAAAATAAAGAGGGACTCAAGTAGGGAAAAAAGCCCCTGCAACCCTAGGATACAAGATGATCAGAGGAACAGGAAGAAGCATTTCTAACAAGCAAAACAGAAGCTAGAATCTGAAAAATCTTCAAACTTACCAGAAGAAAGCCAACAGTACTTGTAAAAACTATGTTCTTTGTAGATTACTACCAAATAAAAGGGCATAAATTTCTCCTGTGACAGGACAGACTTTACTAATGAAACACCCAATACACTACTGAAAAATTCGGCCAGGTTGTTTTTCTTTATAGCACTTTTTATTACACTGTCAAGAGCTGTGATAAAAGTATAGAAATTAAATGCAAGTAAAAACATAAATGACTTTTGCTTCATTACTCATTTAGATGGATTAGAGAACTTCCCCTCATAGAAGCAATGTGATATCGTTGTATCACCTTTTGACTAATCCTCTGTCGGGCTATCTAAAATTATCAACTCTTTGTTTTGCAACTTTGCTTCCTATAATTTCTTCTGCTAATTAGCTTTCCAGTCTCCCATCTTCCATCTAACATGGTCAAAATATACCAACTTCTAGGTTATTTTTTACACATTTATTGTGACTAGTATCCTGTAGCATGCAGCACAAGTGCTGCCTTATGATACCTCCCATTTCTCCTGACAAGCAGGATATTGCTCCACAGACTTAAAAGCTAAACTGGCTAAGAGCTGCTTTCAGATCCATTTTACTTTTTAAAGTAGATATTTTAAAAAATTTAAACAGTGTCTCAATAGAACATTAACTTGCTTCCCAGATTTTCTCACAGAGGAACTATTGAGTTTTTTCTGATCCACAGACATTAAATCAGGAAATACATGCACGATATCCAATTTCAGAACTACTAAAGCTGGCAGGGCCCAGAAACGCAATCCGTACTGACTAGCTGAAACTGGAAAAGGTCATCTCCATAGCTCACTACATGGTAAACACGGAGAACATCCAAACTCCAACCACAACCCTTAGGCTGATGAAAACTTAAAAACCTCAGAACATTCCCCTACAACATGATGCAAACCATAATAAGTGCAAAACACCCTCTCCTTCTAACCGCTATAAGAAGGCAAAGGGAAAAAACAAATTTAACGTACTCACTGCCTACTGCTCTAAAGGAGAAAAAATAAGTGACACCAACGCCTTGCAGCAAAGCATGTTTACTTCTCTGAAGAAATAAAAATAATGAGTAGAAGTGCAACACAAAGAAGGCATGAACAGAAGACAAATGTAAGAAAATATAAGAGTTTTATTAGCCACTGAAAGGGACAGGGAACAGCAATCAGAATATCCTGATTACTCTCACCCCGTCACCTCGGTCACGTCGCAAGCTGAAATACCAACAGGCAACTACTTGTCTGACAGTGACAGCTGGCCCAAGTACCCAAAAGTGCCCCTATTTTTATTAGCAGATAGTAGCCAAAAGTTTTGTTTGGATTCACAAGAAATTAAAATAAATTCTTCAGTCCATATTCCACACGGTTTGCTGTTAAGAACAAGCACCCTTACCACCTATGTTTTATCTGAAAATGGAGAAAGACAGTAAATGCTAAGCTAAGGAAGACTGTTAGCAAGAATACATGTATTTTTCTACCACAACTGGTCAAACTATTAGAAATGTATGTTACTGTTTGCTCAACATCTCTATACTAGGTTCTTGCAATTAGAACGGAAGACTGACATTCCCTTGCTGTTCTTTCCCTAAGACAGAGAAACATTTCATGATTAAAATTTCTGAAAATGCAAGAAACAGACCATTAAAAGTAAATCCAGAGCTAGTACATTTTATAAGCACTGAGGTAACAGAAAACTTAAAGCTTTAAAGAAAACCAATGGTACATACGTGCTAATATCAGGTACTTCCCTCTTTGATCTATGTATTAAACACGTTTAATTTACCCTGTGAAAATAAACAATGCCAGTTCTTCACAAAAATGCATCTACTGACCCAAATTACACACAGATTAAGGCTGAGTGAAAAATAAGAACTAATAATAAAGAGCTGAATAGCTGCAAGATGCTAGGTATGCTGTAAGTAGAAGTATTGCAGATTTCGTGAATCTAATAGCAGCGCTATGAGCAATGACTGACAAAAGCCACTGCAAAGAAACTGGAAAATGATTATTAGTTGTTATTATTGCACAAAGCAGACAATATTTATGTATAAAGATTTCCAAGAAAATAAACACAATAATGGCGGTAAGTGACTAGAACAGACTGCATCCAAGCATTTTGCAGAAAATGGAGAATAGAGTAACGAAACCATTAAGCAGACTATTAATAAACTCATTCAAGTCAATAATTAAGCTTCTTAGACTTATTCTATGATCTCCAGTTCATGCTGCTTAATTGTAAATCCAATCTCTTCTGTGAGCAAAAATACACCAGCTTTACCAGAGGGGAAAAAAAAAACAAAAAAAAAAAAACAAACAAAAAAAACCCTGAAAAACCACAGAGAACAAACCCCATTTGAACATATTTTCAAATTACTAATTTTATAGCAGTCCTTCAATTCTTTCCATCATTCTGGCTGCAGCTATTCATCCCACAGTAGAGATGGATGCATCTATCTCTACATATGATTTTTATTATGCATTACTTCTGCAAAAAAAATTAATGTTTAATTTTTTACTTGCTATGATAGGAGGCAGATCTAAGGTAAAATACACTACCTCAGAGCTACACAAAATTCTCTCCTAAAGCTTCCTCCTCTGAAGTCATCCTCCAACATCAAGTTTTAATGATGAAACAAGCATCACCAAGCAAAGCCATGACACACACTCACTCAACCTAAATGTTTTATTGGACTAGTCGATCACACAAACTGGCAGATTTAGCTTTGTCAAGACTTCTATGTCCAAACGTTTGAACTTATTATTTAAATGAAAGTGTAGATCTCTAGCTAAATTTGCAGGTATACAGAAACCTGAATAATGCATTAATTCAAACGTCTGCCTAATCAAGAGACACTGACTGGTTTATAATTACATTTTTACCAGTACTTCCATATTACAGGATTCAGGTGATTCCCTGTAAGCATCCCAATAACATTTTGCCCATCAGCACACATGCAGTATAGCTAAAAAAGATAAATGTCCAATGATGACCTCACCTACTCTCTACCAAGACAGATTTACCTCTACCTACTGCCCCAAAACCTCATAGGAGAAAATTTAACACACAGCTAACACCTCTCTGGGCCCCCTTCCCCCATCTCCAGCCTCAACTTTTTGCAGGGCGATTTCTCCGCTGAGGAATTGTCTAGTTACGTCTGCAACTCAATAAAACTCAGGTGAAAAGTCACTCCTGCAAACCCCTCCCCCGAGATACATCGACCCAGCAGACCCTGTACTATCCACGGCTCCTGTAGAAAAACTGGACCTTTTAGCTCGGGGCCTTGAGTAATGCAGCAGATGAGAGCATTCACTCACGTTTCAACAGCGCGCATTCCAAGGAATCTGCACCCTTAGAGAGTCACCACAGGAGAGGAGAGGAGAGCATTGCTGAGCAACTTCACTGTGGACAAGCTAACTACACAGCTGCTTGAACTTGTGCACATATTTAATAACCCTATAAACCAAAGTTATCACCTCTACAACACTTGTAGCAGGAACTAATTTCCAATATCCACTCATATGGATAGCGATATTACTTGAAAACATCAGTGAAACAGACCTTTCAAATACAGACCTGTACAACCCCCAAAGACCGACCCACTATTTTGCAGAAAGTCACACTTTTGAGGTTGTAAACGTGACAACGTTTGTTGACGCCAACGACAATGTCGTACCTTTTGCAGAGCTTGTAAACTGAACTCTAGCAAGTCATAATTTAAAAATAGTAATTAATGGATTGTAAAAACAAAAAAAAAAGTAGTTAACTTTACAAAGATGCACTTTAACAAATGTTCATGCAGTTAGAGAAACGTTACCATGGAAAAACAAGTACTGTTTACATCAGTAAGCATCTCTACTTTAGCTAGGAAAACACTTTGTGGAGTCTTCAGTTTATTCAACAAGCCTCAGCTGTATGCTGTAGTAGATCCCTCCTACATACACTTTCATAAAGCAGATCTGAGCTTGCAAGATACCACGCTGCAAGCAGCGCTTATCCACAGCCAGAGAAGCGTCTCCAAAAACAAACATTTCCTCATTTTGCTACAAACAGCTGGGGAAACTTTTCCCCCCTCGAGGACACACCTCTGAACACGGTCACTCTTCCCGCCCACCATCACATATACACACACACAGACACACACACACATTTCAGCCAGCATCACGTTCCACTCATCCAGCGCGGTTTGCAGCGGTACCAACGCAACCTCGGCTCTGTCCCCACACTAAAGCACTTTTATTCCCCATCCACACAAGGGCTCCTCGGAGTGTTTCCGCCGCTGTACCTCCTGCCCGGCCTGGGCGATCTGGCGGGAGGGCGGCTCTTCCCCGGGGCCCTGCGTGGAGCAGGAGGGGGCGGTGGGGGACACCGGGGCGCAGCCGCGGCCAACAGCGGCCGCACGTGAGGCGAGGGGGGGGCAGCGCTCGCCCGGCTGTGCCCCGGGACAGGCGCTCGGCGGGGCCGGGGCGGGAGCAGCGGCCGCTCCGCCGCCGCCGGGGCAGCGCCCTTGAGCCGCCGCCGCCCGGGGCCCCTCCCGCCGGCCCGGCCCCCCCCGTCCCTCCCCCGCCCCGCGGCACCGCGGCCCGGCGCCAGAGGCCCCTCAGAGGCGGCGCGAAGGTCCGCAGGGCGGGAAGGGCTCCCGGGGAGTCCCACGGCGGGAGCTGGGATGAGGAATAGGTGGGGGGCCCGTCCCGTACTCACCGCCGAGGCGCCGCCGCGGTGCGCTGAGCCCCCGTTCTTCTCAGTGCCGGGGGCGGCTCCGCCCGCCCGGGAAACACGAACCCCAGGAAGCAAAAGGCGAAGAAGCTGCGAAAAGCGTACCCCCCCCCAGCTCCGCCGGCGCCGCCAAAAAAAAACCACCACGGGGGGGGGGGAAAAAAAAAAATCCCAAAACCAAACTTTCCTCGCCGCCGTCTCTCCCTCCCCCGAGGAGCACGAACCCAAACACACCGGGACACGCCCCCGCACCGCCCCTCGCACCGCCCATTGGACGGCGCCCCGCCGACCCCCACGCTGATTGGTCATTCTACCCGCCTGTCTTCTCCTTCCGCTCCCCTTGCCGCCCCTTCACGCTGTCCATTGGGAAGAGTCTCGGGGATCTCTCCGCCCATTAGCCAGGACGCACATCAATCACAGAGGAGCATCGCCTCTCGGCCCTTTTGATTGGGTTCTCGCGTCACTACACGCTCACTGATTGGCTGCATTTGCTGGCTGTCACCCGTTAGCGTTGCCCCCCTTCACATCTCTCACTGGCTCCCGCCCCTTCTTCCTCTGCCAGTTAGCTGCGAGATTTGCCCCTTAAATGGGGCACTCGCTCGCCCGCTTCTACTTGTCCCGCCCTTCCGCCCTACGGATTGGGTTGTGGGTCGCACCCTCCGACTCCATCAGAGAAGGAATGTGCCCGTTACACCGTAACAGCGCGGAGACCCGCCTACCGAGCCGCGCTCCGCGGCTGTCGCTGGAACCCTCCTCAGCCGAGGCGAGGTTACGTCAGTTTGTGCACTCATGTACCGGCCGCACGGGCGGGGCGCCGTGACGGGCACAGGCGATAGCGCGTATGGCTGCGGCTGCAGCCGCTCAGCGGCGCCCTGACACGGCACCAACGCCACACAGCCCGTCGCCCCCAGCGACATCTCCGCTTCGTCCCGCCCTCGCGCGACAGCTATTGGGCAGGATAGGTGTCAGTCATGCAGCTCGCGAAGCTCATTGGCCGTTAGCCGACGCCTGCGCAGCCAACCGGCGGCCACCCCCCCGATGTCACCCGCCGGATGACACAGCAACCGTGGGCTGGGGGTGGGGAAAGGCAGAGCCGTGCCTATGATTGGTTGGTTTCACTGTCAATCTCCCTGGAAGGGAGGACGGGGGGCGGGGTGACGGCGCGTGCCTACCGCGCCCCACGTGGCCCGAGCAGCTGCGCACGTGACGGGGGCCCGCGACCGGGAAAAGTGGTGGAAAAGGCATTTAGGGTGACCACGGCGTCATTCCTAAATGTAATCATTACAAACACACTCTGATCTTCATTATTCGTGGGGTGGACAGTCAGAAGGTGCGGGGTGTGTGGGTGGTCGGTGCGAGGCTGAGGCAGGAGCGGGCCCAGGGACGCTCCCCCGGGAGGTCGTGTGAAGGCCGGGATGAGCAGCCCTAGCCCTGGGCTGCGGAGCAGGTGTGGGGCAGCACTGCTGGATCGCAGCATGGGAAGGATAAAATGGGAGGTACATAAGCAGGACGTGCATGGCACAAAGGATTAGCAGAGTGGAAGAGCAGGGCCAGAGGAGCATTGAGAAATCACTGGGAGGAGCACATGGGTAACAGGAGCCTGTGGAGGATAAACTGGGAGCAAGAGGTTCTCCTTGTACCTAATTTCTATGCTCAATCTCATTCTCCTTAATCTCCAAGAAATTTGAGGGCTGCCGTTCCATAGATGAGTGTCACTTCCTGACTTCACCCAAGGCTGCAAGCCAGTGCAATGTTTCCATTTGATCTCGAGAGAATCCTGTTACAACCTGACCAGCAGAGCAGCTGAACACAGAACTCTATAGGGATGTGATGTTCCTGCCACCTTAGTAAACAGGTCTGTGGGTGTTTGGTGAAAACGTTCTCTTGTCTTGGAAGAGCCACAGAGCCCTTCACAGGTTAGTCACCAGCAGGAGGGACAGCTGCCAGCACAGGAAAGCCACGTGGGCTGGTGGCACAGACAGCAGACAAGATCCCTGCAAACTCAGGCTACACAAGAGCAATGAATCTTTTCATGGCTTCTCCATTCAGTAATGGTAATTGATTTTTTACATTGATTAGTGGGAAAAGAACCACATTAATATGAATAAGATTTCATACTGGATATGCACGTACTTGTTACTGTGGTGCTGTAAGGAATACAAAAGGCTCTGCATAAATCAATATGAATTAGTAATACAACTTTTGGGTGTACCTTGCCTCTCTTCCTCATTTTTTTGTTCAATGTTTGAGAACTGTCTGTATCCTGTCTATCCACATGTATTTTTCAAGTTGTAAGCAGAAATCACTAATACACCAAGAGTACAAGTTGCATGCTTTGGGAGAGAAAGATCTGACCAAGATGCTGACCTTGTCTTTGCCAAACGTAAAAAAACAATAAAATAATTTCCCTCTTTAAATTCTCTTTTCCCTTATTGGTGTTCTTTTGTGAGTGTTCCTTCCCATGTTTTATTCAGGGTTTTGGTGTGCATATAGCACGTAAAGGAATATGATTTATTTATTTTGCGTAAGCCTAGGGAACCTGATATTTTAATTTTGGAGGAGCAAAAGATACCACTCTCCATTGTCCCTGTAGTTTCACACTACAAACAAATTGGAACAGTAGAAAGCAAGCAGATTTTGTAGGTTTCTGTGAAGTTATAATGAATGACTCAGGAGTTCCCACTCAGGTTCACCTGTGGATTTGGAAGGAATCACAGCTCCCAGACAGCTGCTGGTTCTCACGAAGTCGAAATGCTTAGGAACAAAATAGTTCTTCCTGTTTTTTTCATACCTCCCCACTGCCGATCCTATCCAAAAATGGGACCAAGTTGGACAGTGACAGTACATTTTTTCATCCACTGGGTGTCAGTATTACACTACCACTGTGATGCTTTTCGAGGTGCTGGGAAAGGTTGGATTTCTTTGGGGTGAAAGTCTTTCCTTTCTAATAGAGAAGTGATGAGAAAAACCATTATAGCTTTGAGGAGTGGTCTCACTGCAGTATGAGCATTCCCTTTTACTCCAGCAGACACAGGCTGGGACCCTGCCTGCAGACATCCCAAGTATCAAACCTCATATAGACTGTAGCCAGAGAGACAGACTTCAGAGTTGGGGTCAATTCCCACAGCCTTTTGACTCTTGGATTATGAAAATACATCACCTCTTCTTTTGAAAATTAAGTTTATTATAAATACTGCATCGGACAGGGAGACAGTCTAGAAAAAGCCTACATAAAGGTACTTCTCTAAATAAAGAGCGCTGCCAGCTTAGGACAGTTCTCGATGCAAGCATGAGAGAGGACAAGAATTTAGAAACAGTATTGATATTTGTAATTTGTAATCAGAGTTTTTGACACTGGTTTATTATCTCCAAAAGTTCCATGACATCATTTTTTATAGGCTTGGTGGGTTTTTAAATCAATGTACCCAAATGAACTCTGGATAGTCAGATATTTTTAGAAAGGGTCTTTGCTAACCCTGCTTTTTTTTCTGCTTTGAATTCCCTAAGCAGCAGCTGTCTTGTGGACACAGAAAGCAACCAACTACTTATCTGCATGGTGATTAAGAGAAAAATTATTTTTTGGAAAGCCATAGTCGAGTGTGTGCTGATGCTCTTTATGATGTCCTGCGTTTAAGTGTGTTCATGTGAAATGTAACATTTAATATGTGATACGCTGCTGTACTTCATCTGTGTCTAAAATGCAGGCAGCACTGAAAAAGAAGATCAAGAAGATTGTTCAAAAGATGATTAATAGAAAAAGTAATAAAAGAATGTATGTTCTCTTGTTTTATACAAACACAGGCTGATTATTTTCTTACTTACATATTTCCCCTGGAAGCTGCTTTTTAATCCATCCTTTTCTGAGAAGACTTCAGGGAAGTTTCAGCAGGCATATGGCACCAATATATGAGGAGAATAAAACATAAATATTTACAAAGATTATAATCCTGTTTAAATACCTATTATCCTTATTTAAAAATATTTATGCTAATAATTACTTTCAGTAGATATACCTGCTAAGGATTCAGTATTTCCTATTCCCTTCAACTGAGTGGTGAGAAGTTTTCTCAGCCATTCTTGTGCATCCATCATGGAACTTTTTAGGGAACAAGCAAGAGAGAGGAAGTAATACTTCCTATGCCTGGGAGCTGTAAAAATCAGGATAGAAAAAAGGAATTTGTGTTTAAAATAGAGAAGAGCAGATTTCAACGCACTTATTTTTCCTTTCTAAGCCACCCATAACAGCAAAGAAGAAACACAAAAGAGCAATTTAAGTAAAAAGAAAGTAATGAATACTAGAATTAAATTAAATAGCAAGAGGAAATTAGGGAGATGTCAGATGTAATTTTCAAATTTGTATGTTAGTCATGTGATTAGTGCTAACATTCCTGCTTTACAAAAAAACTGTAAAAATATCTTTAATGACTGTAAGTGCTCAGGACCTGAGCTTTAAGTCCCAGTCAGACACCTCCACATCTCTAACTGTTCTTAATATAGCAGGTTTATTTTGACATTACCTATTTTTATGTGTCATACCCAGGAAAGACATGCAGCTGCAGTAGAAACAAGAGCAGTTTATGCATGTCTTGGGCAAAATGCTTAGCAGAAGTTTCAATTTGTTTTGCTGTCATGCTCACATTATATTGTTGGAAGGAAAAGGGAGAAAGAATTTTGTCAGCCCACTGCTAAAGGGGAAAAAATTGTTAATATGATGGCAGTGATTTTAAATAGAGAATAATTCATGACACAACTTTGTTTTGTTTTTCATGGAGGCAAAATTAAAACAATGCTTCATTAACATTATTTGAAGTTATTTTGAATACAGCTATTTTCAGCTAAATAATGCTAACATGTGGAGTTTTTTTAATTAAAAAAACCCAGACAATTAGGAAAATGTTTTGAAAAATATTGTAATCTTTAACACAGTCTCTTTTTGCCTTTTTTTCACTAATTTCAGTCCTGAAAGTGAACCAGCATGTGTATAGGAGTTATCAGCTTGCAGTTATGCTAAGGCTAGAAGTGGTGCAGCTCTTCAGAAAAGATTTTAATTAACTTTTAATGTTCCCATTCCACCAGCTTGGTTGGAGCTATGATACTCAACATCAGTAGCAGCCTATGCAAAACTTTGAGTCCCCTTTAGCTGAATCTAAATGGAAACTAAAGTATAGGTAGGTGAAAGTAATTATAATTTATGTACCCATTTATGTCACCCAGCTCCATCCCAACAGAAAAATCAGGTCTTAAAGCGAAAAGAGGGCTGGGCACATTCCTGCTAGTTCCTTCCCTATACTACAGGAGATATATATATGCCCTTGCTCTTGCAAAAGAGAAATATCACACAGGTATGATCAATACTGATGCTGGGGAAAGCTCCCACCTGTCCTTCTGTATCAAACTCTTATTAGGACAGCAAGACCATGGGATTATTTTTTGTTTCTTAAATGATTATTTTCTGGGAGTTGTATCTGTGTAGTGATTTAAGATGGCAGCTTTCCAAGGCTTTGCTGTGGTTCTAAATTAATTGAGTATGCTGTTTAATTTTTTAACTTGAGCTTTTTCCTCATATTTAAAAGGGCTCCCATTGTATTTTATTATTAATGAGATCAAAGCAAGCAGAATGGCTGCCATTTCTCCTTAGTCTGGGAGTGAAACTATCCCTAGTAGAAAAGCACGGTGCTGTCTTCACTTGTCAGCAGCACTGAAAGCAATACCAATGGCAAAGCAGCTGCCTTTCTTTGGTCTGCTGAGCTGGACACAGACAGTGAGCAGGAATAATGCTCTACCAGAAAAGCAGATGAGGAAACAAGGATGGCACCTGCAGAGCAGGGGACAGACTGAAAAGTTACTGTGGGGTGGGGCAATGGACTGTGCAGAATGCAGGGCAGAAAACCTGAGGAGGAAAAGTAAAGTTTCCTTATCTAATATGTGGAAAATTGTGCCTCCTCCAGGCTGCCCAGGCAAGGAAAAAAAAAAACCAAAACAAAACAAAAAACAAACAAACCCACAAAAAAAACCCAAAAAAAAACCAAACAAAAAAAACCCCAACAACAACAACAAAAAACAGAAAACAAACAAACAAACCCCCCAAAATCCTCTCCAAACCACAAAAGTTACTATCAGTTTTGATTAGGAATTCAGATACAGTATAATTATTTGTATTTGTCATACACCTTAGACTGTGATTATATTATTCCCCCTTCCTTGGCCTCCTTCCCAAATTTCCCAAAACTGGTGTTTCATGGGGAAGCATCCAGTTAGATTTTTATAAAAACCAAATCAACAAAAAGCTCACCAGAAACTCCATGCATATCTGAGTTTTAACTGGACAGCTCACTGAAACTTAAAAAGGGGCCAAAGTGCAGGGTGGGGAAAGACCTGAGGACAAAATTGAGAATAATTCTGGAAGGAAGAATCATCAGTAAGACAGAGGAAAAAAACCTGCTGGAAGACATCATAAAACTGAGATTGGTAGAAAAATGTCGTTACAGAATGAAGGTGATGGTGGGAAAAAATGTGGGGATCTTATGTGGCAGGGAGTGGGAAGCTCTTTGGGAGGTTTCTTGGATCATGGACCAGGATTGCGTGCAGAAGGGCGTGTTCTGTCCTCACACGGAGCGCTCAGGAGCTGCACTTTTCTCCTCTCCCCATCACCTGCAGGGTGACCCTGGCCAAGACCCTGCAGAGAGCTGTATGGGGAGGCAGAAGGGAGATGATGACAGCAGCAGGGTGTGAGTGCCAGGAGGAAGAGCTGTGAAGCAAAATGGCCCAGGGTCACTCTGTGTGAGGTGATGTGAATCCTGAGGAAGGTGGCAGGAGCTGTTCCCACGGTTTTGCCTCCAGCAGCTTGGGAACAAAGAGCAGCCACACTGGGTGAGCCAATCTGTTTTTTCTTTACTGCTCAAAGCTGATTACTTGCAAACTCCATGACTCACTCACTGTCCCAGCTTTGCTTCTGCAGCAGTTAGTAGCAAAGTCAACCCAGGTTTGTGAGTATGGCTTTCTGTGTCACCTCCTCAAGGGAAATGGGCCAGCAGCTTCCCCATGACTGCCACGGGATCAGTTCCTGGGAGTTCAAGTTAGGGCTGTGTGAGCAAAGACCTCAGGACCACACCTGGGAACAATTACTGGACCTCCTGCTACTGGGAGATTATATTTTTGGACACACTGATAAATTGTGTGCAGACACCACTGGAGAAAAAAGATGCATTTGCTCAGGAGCTACAACAGTATTTGGTCTACTGTCCTATTTTCTTTTTGAATGAGGAAGAAAAGGTGATCAAAATTCAGTGGATTTCATCAAGCACAAATGGTCCTTCTAAAAACAGCAGGTTCTCTCTTCCTCACTTCAGATAAATCCAGGGCTTTTCTCCTGGTCCTGCCCTAAGGAGACTTTTGGATTGGCAGTGGAAAGTCAACGTTATACTAAGGCTAGTTATTTTTTTTTTCCCTGAAAGAGAGTAAAACATTATTTTATGATTGCAGTGCGGGATTCAAAGACCTTGCTAAAAAGAAAGTATGTTCCCTCTCAAGGTCCCTCAGCAGCTCAGTTCTAGTCTGTTTTCTTCCTCTGCTTAGACCACACTTAATTTCTGCTGCTGGACTGCTTATTGTCACCGAGGATCTTATACAGCCTGATCCAGGCCTGGTATTTGTTGTAACCCACGGTCCTGATTCCACATGGTAGTGCTAATGCTCAAAGAGCAAGGTAAATACGCATTTAAGCTTCCTTTCCAAGATATTCCAGAACAGAGAGGTGTTCAAGAAGACAGGGAGACTATTTACTGAGGAAGTCCAACTCCTCCAGAAGACTTTCTGTTGCAGCAATTGCTTTTGCAGCAATATTCAGTGCAAACACCCTACAGCATTTCCAAGGGTGTCCTCATGTTAACAACATTGCTGTGCATGGGTGAATTCCCAATTACTTATACCAAGCACTACTTATGTGGAAGATTTTGAAACAAGATGGAACCTGCCTGAAACAACACCCTCATTTTGGCTGCAGGGTGCAGCATCTGTAGCTGGCGCCTGTGCTTGTCTGTCTCTCTCTTTGTTCTTGTGAGTCTGTCTCCTTGGATGCAAAGAGGAAGCTGTTGGTCATACTGGGTTGTCAGTAACTCCAGTTTAAATCCAGAATAACCCCATTGGGTGCAGGGAAATTAATATGGCTTTGCAGAAGCATAACTTTAGCTCTGTGGCTGAATCAACATCTTTAAAAGTGGTGTAGACATTGGTGAAAAATCAGTAGAGATAGTCTCAATTTTTCCTTCCAGAAAACTTTGATTTGTTGAAATGCTCCAGTCATAAATACAGAACAAAGGAAGTGAATATATTACAGTGTCCTCATTGTAAAAGGGCAATGGCAGGTACTTTGATAAACTAGGAGACATGTCATTATTTCAGCGCAATGCCCATCAGAACACCTGCCTATTGCAGCTCTCCAAAAAGTTATTTTTTAACTTCCTTCCTATGAGATTTGTTAGACTTTGAAGGAGAACATCAAACAAGTGGTAGCATAATTTAAGTCCTAGAAAAGTTATATTGGTGAATTGCCTTGCATTGTACTGAGGCAATGGACTAGATGACCTAGTGACCTTTCCCATTTCTAATGTCTATGATTATTGCTGTTATACCTCAGGACACAAAACAGAGACATTTTCTTCCTTTCAGTGGCAAAATGTCACTAATGGCCGTGCTAAATCAGAGCAATTGATCCTTCTGCAGATGTGTTGTGCACTTAGCAAGGCAGCTATAGATGATCATGCTTTGTTTAGATTTACTGTTTTCTATTTCTGTAGTGCAAGTACTCAGTACAAGGGGACTATCAGCCAAGGGAAAGATTTTCTGGTAGGAGATTAAGGATAACTAAGGAAATGGTTGCATGACCTATAAAGAGAGGATCATAAATATTGCAACAATAAAACCAATAGCTCCTTCAAAGTTTAAATAGCTTTTCTTTTCAAACACTTGAAGTAAGTGCCCTTTTCCCAAGGTTTTCTAGCACATACACGTTAAGGTTTCACACAGTTTCACCAAATATATTGTAACTTCTCAGGGAACTAGCTTTTTCTTTTAAATAATCTTTCTTTATGGAAGCATTCCCTCCAAAAAAAGTTTCATCACAGGTAGCTGGAAGTTACTTATCCTTTCCACTAGTAGAGAAGTTTCAGAAAAGCCAGAGCATAACAATAATAAAATAGCCCCTGTTGTATTGTTTCTTAACCACAACACCCACCAAGCAATGCAAGTAGGGGCAAACAGTCTTCTGCCCTTTATAACCAAGCAGCAGCACTTACCTTTTCATGCATCCTAGGGGGAACCTCAGGCACAAGGGTTTGCCTCTATAAACCTTCAGCTGGAACATTTATATTCCTCACAATCCCTAGTGTGCAAAACCCCAGACCTGTACTGTTGCAACTCTGCTGTCATAGACAACTGACATTCCTATTCTACACATGCTGGAGGTATGAAAGACAGCCTTTGTTTCTAATGCTTGGTGTAGGATCCAGCTCTGGAGTAAGCAGACTGCTCTCCTGTGCTCTCAGTCTTTTTTCTTTTTCCCCCCCATTCTCCATGCTGCCATGAGTCTGTAGCCAGCTCAGGAGAAACATAATCCAATGTGTTCCTGCGGCCAGATCTCACAGACGTGTTCCTGTTCCTTTGTCACCCCATGTTCTCACGTACATTTAGCTCGTATATCTTACCCCTTGGGCACTTTCAAACAAAAGTATCACAGTAGCATCTTGATATTAGCGCTGCATCCTGCAATCAATTGGCTGTTGGTCCGATTACACAGAGCAATATCCTTGCTAGAAAAGCCACTCCAGACTGGGAAATCAAATAGCTCAAGAAACATGGGTGTTCATTCAACACAGAGCAGGCACATGCCAAATCCACCCCCAAGGCCATGCAAAAGGCTGATCAGTCCACAACCCAGTGGTGCAACATACTTTTCTTTCTTACACATTGGAAATTTGCAACTCAGGAGCTCTTTTGCTTTAAATAAAGTAAAAAGACAAGGGCCCTCCTGAATAGAGTCAATATTAACAAATAAAAATATCCTTAACCTGACCTCCCTGATCCTTCCCTGTGCTAATGGTTGTAAATGCACTGAAATCAGCTCTCATTTTTTTATGTTCTAGGTTTCAAGCTCTCTGTAATAGCCACAATCCTCATTATGCAAATGTTGTGTCTTGCCTCTGTACTTTCTGCACAAATTCTTTTGGTTGTGTTTTCCTGATTATGTGTAATTTCACACGTCCAGTGAAATTTCAGCCTCTATAAAAAAAATTGTCCAGTGTTTATGAAATCATTGCTTTCAGCACTGTCATCTAGAAGGTGCTGCTTTCTACCCAAGGCAGGCAGGAGGGCTGTTTTATGCCTACAGTTCTCCTACCAGTGACATTTCTAATGTTTTAGAAAAAGAAAATAAAACCTGACAAGTCAGAAGAAAGGCTGAAGTTGATATTGCAGACAGATAGGCTGGAAAGGGAGAAAGGAGTAGAATTAGAAACATCTCTAAAATTCAAGACATTAACACATTATGTGATGAGTTTAGGATACAGCAGCTACTGTGCCCCTAAGTTCTTGTGCAGACACGTCCACCTACTCTCTTACTTTCCTATCTTGCTAAAAAGCCCTGCAAATTTGCCCACGTTTGGATGCTGAGTGCTGTATGTCATGCTGTGGTTTTCTGTAACCAAACTCCCCAAGCACACATGCCCAGACTTGCGAGAAGGATGAGAAGTGTTCTGCAAAGAATTAGGTAAAGCTGTGCCAGCCTTGCTAGAGGCATAAAGGCTTTACAATTTCATCTACAGCCATAGGTTTCTCTTCCAAGTTGGTTCCTACAGTCACTGACTCCACTTTCCCTAAACCTTGCTTATTAATGAGGATTTCCAAATTTGCATTTCTTCAGCAGGCTAAGGACAGGGGACATAAGTTCTAGAGACACAAAGAGGTCATTCAATCCTGTACTGCTCCCTGGTTCTGCAAAAGCACAGACGAAAGTGTCAAGAAACAAGAGGGTAATACTAAAGTAGCAGAGAAATGAGAGGAAGGACAGTCTTATCTTTCTTTCTTGGAGAAACTCCCTAAAAAAAAAAAAAAAAAGAAAAGGCAGAAAGTCATGGTGGTGCTATTGCTATAAAGAAAGAAGCTCAGGATCCGCAGAGCCCTAAGATATCCTGTGAAACAAGTTTGGATTAGACAGACTCCTCTTAAACAGTACAAATGGAATTGCTACATGGATTTAAAACACTGAAAGATGAAGATTTTGTTTACTGCAAATATTTTTTTATGTACTCTAATGCCCAAAAGTAAAATACAGATTGGATTTAGTCTGAAACATGGTCAGGAATTTTAAAACAGGCTTTTATACACGCAAACAAAGGAAGCATGGGAAACAAGAGCTTGTGAGTTACTTAAATGTCAAGGATTACATTGTACCAGGTAAAACTGAAATGTAGCACAGGGACTCAGTTTCATAAATTAAATGTCATTGCTGATGGATACAAATTATATAAGAAAGACAGAAAGGAAAACTGAGGTGGCACTTTGTCAGATGCATTTATAGCTGCAGCAAGATACATTGCAGCTGCAAAGTAATTTAAAAGAAAACAAAAACAAACCACCAAACAAAAAACAAACAAACAACTAAAGTGGAGATCTGCTGCAGCCTACTCCAGCAGCGAGAAAGCAGGAATGAATTAGTCTCTCTTAAGGTACTCAAAGCCACAAACCACTGAACTTGTGGAGAATTTAGCTGCCCCACATTTCTTTTAAAAAATACCACCAAACATTGACCAAAGAAGTTCACCAGTTACACAGAAACCTGCTCTAATCAAGACAGTACAGGTTCTTGACAAATAAATGAGAAAAATGCCCCCAACCCAGGAAATGTATCAGAGAAATTACAAGTGACACCACGAAACAGTATCTAAATGTAACACAGTAAAGAGTTTATTTGTTTGACTTAGAAAAGGTCTCCCACATAATTAACTGGACACATATACATTAAATATATAAACACATACCAAAAGAAACACAGAAGGCACACATTCAGCCAAGTGGCTCTTTCTGAACCACTCACCACTGCAGGCCAGAAGGAAAGAGCCGTGAGCCCCAGCTTTCTTACTTTCTGTCCAAAACCAGCACCACAGCTGTAGGCCCCATGGTGCTCCACACAGACCAGCCAAAGAGGGAGAGATCCAGAGGACAGATGTCCTCTCGTCCTCTTGGGATTGTACAGGGTCAGGATACAGGTGCCAAAGAGACCTAATCTGGCTCTTTTGAGTAGCAACAGAACAACAATTCCCATCTTTCCCACCCTCTCAAGAGGTTGGTGACTCGATTAAACAAGGGGACATCTTGGGCAAGCACCAACTGACAGCTTATTGGAAGACTGCTGTACCCCTTCAACCTCTGCTGGCAGACTTCCAACACAATTCCTAAGCATTGCTGTTTGCCCCTGTGACTCCCAGCACCATCAACCACATTTTATCTGGAGAGCAAGAGAGGTTCATTTTACAGGTCACAGCCCCAGGTTTCTCACAAAGAACCAAAATTAGCAAAAACTAGTCAAAATAAATGTGCTCACCTCACACAGACTCTTTTCCGTTGCCATAGGAGCAGGTAAATAGCCCAAGTTCAGCAGATTTTATCTTCAGGGAAGAGCTAGATCCACCAGAGCCTGAAAGCTCCACCCTGGATCAACAAGGCTGTGTGCCTCCTCAGACTAATGCTGAGTTTAAGGAGCAGATTTATATCATACAAAAAAGCAAGTTTGTTCTCTCAAATTAAGCAATTAAGCAGTGTGTGATAATTCTACTAGCCCCTGGAGTCAAGGCATGAGACTGATTTCCATGGAAAGAATTTGAAAACAAGTGAACATTACCTTTCAGGATCTGATGTGGCAACAAAGAAGACAAGCAGGTGAGAGATTTTCTCTGGAAAGGATATCCTGTTAGTTGACAGGTTAAAGAAAAGAGCTCTGACATCCACTATAGGGAAGAGAAAGTAAAGCACACTAATGCATAAGTGCAGAAGCAAAGGAAGGACAAGCAAATTCAGCCTCTTGGACTATTTGTGAAGTCACTTCACCCAAGATGAAGCAACAAGGAGATAAAGGACTTCCTGGAAAACCTGACCATATATATCAACATAGTGCTAATTAGTTAATTAACCTATTGCACAATTAAAAAAAATATATTTTAAAAGCCTGGGAGGAAGAGGAAGCACCAGATGACACTGTTCTTTACAGAACAAAAAGTGGAACAACATCAGCCTAATAAATTTATACCTGAACTTTGCTAACAAAGTGAAATAAATACAAAGAGAGAAAAAAGTCTCCCAAATGTCTGCAGAGTGGTAACCAAAGTATGGCAAAATCAAACCACTTTTAAGAATCCTGCAAATACAGTGAGTAGCTTTAGGCACATGAGCTACACACACGCAGCCAACAAGATAACTCAGCTATCAAGTCACTTCTACATCCAAGTGGTGGTGTCATTTCCAACACCTCCTTTTTCCCCATTACCAGGAACAATTTTATGAAACACTGCTCATAATGTGAACTGACAGACTCAGCTGTAAAACTACAGCTCATTCTCAGAGGGCTATATAGAATATATTATATAGAGTAGCAAGCATTTAACCCATGGAATGAGGATGAGTATGTTTAACAGAGGGAATACCTTTGGTATTTTAGCATCTCAAGACATTCTGCAGGGTAAATAGAGTAAAATGGACCTGCTTGCCTTTCAAATGAAATATACTCCAAGGAAAGGCAATTAATCAATCAGTGAATCAATCAATTGCATTTTATCATCAATTACAGACAGCTGTTTGAGTGTGACAACCTCTCCTGCAACCCAGCACCTGAAAGAGTCTTTCAATCAGCTGCTTCTGTGATGGGAGTGCATCAATTGCCTTTGCTGTGAATTTGTTTTGTAGCTAAAAACCGAGATGATTTCTCTAAACAAAAAGCAAGAAGACTAAACCTGTGGTCTTCTGATGCTTAAATATTTTTTTGGCAACTTGGCATGTTAGTTTTCAGGTTTCTTCTAATAACTAGGATCTAATTTTTTTAGGTATCACAACAGGATTTACTTATGACAGCAGGATATGTAATTTAAATGGCAAGAAAGCAAAGTGAAATGTCAATCTGCCCACTGTAGAGACAAAAACAATCTGTTTATCCACTCTGTTAGTGAGCAGAACTGGAAAAGGGATAGTGAACAAGAGGACAGAAATGCCAGTCAGATCCCACAGTAGCTATGAGGAAATCATCAAGGAAACCATTAAAACAGCCTGACAACGGGGTTTTTTTTTGTACCATGCATTGAATTTAGGGTTTGTTACCACTGAACACTTTGGAGGCCAAAGGTAAAAAAGGATTTTTAGAAAGGGACTAAGTGAATTCAGTAAGGCCAGGTCCAGAAGGAACTGCCAGAAAGCTGAGAAAATCCATAGACTGCTGGAATGGTGTCAGAGAAAGACCTTTGTATATACAAGCCTTATATTTTATGCTTCTGTGATCACCTGTTACAAGCTGTTCTCAGAAGCAGAACAGCAGATCAGATGGCCTTTGGTCTGATTGCACACAATGCTTCTTATGGATCAAAGCTCTCAATTTTAGCATGATTTAGATTCTGGAAAGGTTAACTTTAAAAAAAAAAAAAACCAAAAAAAAAACTTGCATGCCTCCTCTGCTTCTTCTTTGAACCCTCAAAGATGTGCTCCTTAATCATTCAGTTTCCATGAATGTAAAAGTATTGCTTAATTAGCAACAGTGAGGATTTCATCACAGCCACTGAAGCCTGTGTTATTGCTCCCAGATCCTGTCCAGGCTCCTTATCAGGCATTTCTCCTGACACAGTCTCAAGTGTATGTTAAATATTGCTCTATATTCCATTTTTCCCCTTTGCCACATTCTTGCTAAATCACTTTGTTCGACTGCTACATTATGACCTGAAACAGTTCTGATACTGCTTTGTAGGCTACTGTTAGCTACACCCTTCTCCCAGTTCACTCATTTCTGTGTGGGCAAGTGACAACAGGAATCTAGAGGAAGACTCCTTATGGACAAAGGATTGCTCCAGTGTCTGTAAACATCCTTATTTCACCCAGAATTTGCCACTTTAATTGGATTCAGCCTTACAGCCAGTCAGATCAATACATTTTTGCAGTGCAGTAGAGTAAACAATGCAACACAGTGATTCCAAGTCTGCAGCTAGACAGACCAAAGTAGCAGCACAAGTAAGTCAGAAAATCTCCTGCATTTCTCTGGGCACAGAGTGAGCTCTGAGACCAGTCATCACAGTTGTTTTTATATACAAAATATGTGTACACATAGACATATGGACTAACACATTCATCACTAACCCTCATTTAAGGGACCGACTATCCAAAGCCTGCTCATCACCCAGTAAATGTGCTTTAGCCAGGGGTGCCAGGTGCGTCCAGGACCCGCAGTGGCTTTACTGATCACTGCATGAGGATATGGCTGTAGGTTCAAAATCAATCAAGAAGTTACTGTTCCAGCTTGAGATTCAGTCTTTAGTTCTCCAGACAATCCTTCCCAATCAAGATAACACACAGGTAGATTGTTTGTTTTTATCGCTCATAGTAGAGTTTGGATTCAGGTTACCTGGAAGGAAAAGAAGTTAACGTAGTATTAATGTTAAGTAAATAACCCCTGGATAAAATGTAGACTCATGCTTCATTCTCATTTTTTACTATACACCTTGTGTTAGACCTACATTATTCTGCACTCTCTTTTTTTTTTGGCTTTTTTTTCTGCTGCAGTGAAATGAAGAAACATTAAAATAAGAGCAAATGCAGATTATATTGTAGAGAAAACCACTGGTGAAGTATTTCTAGGCTTTGGCTTGTACTCAGTCGAGCTTCATTAGGTCCCAGCTGGCACACTGATAAAGAGTCTGGTCATGTCTTGGGTGGGAAGTCTTCCAAAGACTGAGGTATGGAAAAAAACCCCGAAAACCCAAGGACATCTCATCCATTTGATACCCACACACATTCTCAGTAGAGGTTTCTTTTTCCATGTCTTGCTTCAAACATCTCTAATGCCAGTGTTTCCACCACTGCCTTTGCAAGGCAAATCCAAAGGTCTCTCACTAAAGTGGCACAGTATGCTGCCTCCATTTTCTATAATCCTAGGTTTTTTCACTGCTTATTCTATGTATTTCTTCTGCTCCCAGTATCTGTACCTTTTAAGGCTTCCACTTCTGTCTAGTGTCCATCAGTACAGCCAGATGTTGATATGGTTGCCCCAGTATATCTGTTTCAAGCACTGTAAAAAACTATTCAGAGGCTTTTCCAAGTAAGGGAGCTTATCTGTGCTCTAAAGTCAGAAAAGCTTGCATGACTCTGGCCCAGGGCAGCAGGGACTGAGAGGGGCTGCCATGTGGCTTGGAATCACTCTGACCACAGGCAGGCCCTGCTCATGTACTCATGCAGAAGGAAGGCACATGTGCCTCTCCCAAGCGAGACAGATGCCAGTTCAGAGTGAAAACTGCCACAGGTCATGGTGACATGCTACTGAGAAGTCTCAGCCTTACTAAGTTTAGGGAGCATTCAACCCAAGCACTGCCTCTGAACTGGGCTTGAAGTAAATAATTTTCAATGTCACTTTTGTTTGTGGGTATTTGATCAATGCTGCCCTTACCTGTAGGTGATGGGGGAGAGAAGAGCTCTCTCTTTTCTCCCCCTCATTCTCTCCTCTTTCTTCCATACTGCATCTTCTTAATGTTCACCTGGGAGGTTGCACTGCACCCTGCCCTCACTTCTGTGGCTGCTCTGTGTGCTACTGCCTCCTCCCCACATCTCCCTGTGGCATTTCATTCTATCTGTCCCTCTCTGACACATCCTGCATGTTAGTATTATCATTACTCATATCTCCTCCCCACCCCTCTTTCCTTCCCTGTCTGTATCACATTCAAGACCCTCATGCTTTTTTGAAAGATGTTTGTGCTTCTCTGCTTAATCTCAACTCACAGCCCTTTTATTCTTATCACTTTCTACTCATGTCTTCTGACCTTTTTCTACATATCCCACTACAGTTAGAGCAAACACCCTCCTTGTATGTACCTGTGGCAGCTGCTCTCTCCACAGAGAGGAACAGGCACAACTTTCCCAGGCATTGTCCTGGGGAAGGCTGTGAGAAGACCAGAGAAAAGAATGATAAACAATTCTTATCTTCACTTGCTGCACCTCTTGTTGTGAACATGTGGAATGTGTTACGGAGATTTGTTTACCAGAGGGTGATTTCTTAATTGGCCAATGGTGATGGTGTTTTGGATTCAAAGGACCAGTTAGGTCAAACTGTATCGGACTGTCTGTAAGGGTGTTGAGTTTCTTAACAAGTATAGTATAATAAAGTGATTGATCAGCCTTTGCAATCATGGAGTCAATGCTAATCATTACCTGGCTGGGGACATGGTGCTATGACAAGTACCCAACAACATTTCCCTCTTTCTCTTTAGAAAAGAGGCTGAAAATTCCAGTTACCACTCTTCCATGATCTCACTTTGGCTGAAAAATGCTGGTGATAACTAAGCAGCTATTTCAATGCCATCACAGTACCCAGTGTAAATCCCATTTCTTGTTGCAAGAAGCACACAAAACTGAAACACAAAATCCTTCTAATAAGTGTATGTATTTATGTATTTTGCAACATGAGGAATAAAGTTGATGCACGGAGCACCTCAGGACAGCAGACCCTTCTGAACAAGCCCACTTTGCTTCCTCCAAAGGAAAACAGTAACCAAAAAGTCTGCGCCTTCTGAAGGCACATGGCTTTCAGACTTTTGCAGTGTTTCCCAGAAACTGGACACAGAAGTCACTGTCTTTGCTGACCACAGTCTGCCTAGCATCAGCTTAAAATTAACAAGATTCTGGCCAGGTTCAGAGCTGCTCTTGTGTTCCTCAGTGGGCAACAGTGAAACCCAAAGGTTCTGTTAATTTCATTATGTGGTTTGAGAAAACCTTTTAAGACAATGTACAACTTGCCACGTGCTAGGACAACACATCAGGGTGTTAATTCAGATAATTAGTTTGGGACATTACTTTCTATCTGGAGCCCTTGTATTTTCCAGACTCCCAATTCTGACTCATAGGAATCCTTTTCTAGCCTGTAAAAACTGCAGCAGATTTTCAGACTCCATCACAGACTCAACACTTCCATCATTTCTCTTACTGGTTCAGATTCTCTTCATCACCATTTGCTCCGACAAGACTGAACCTGACGTTTAGCCTGCTTGAATAATGTCTTTCAACTTCTCTATGAGCTGCCTGGGTGGGGATCTGGTCTCTCCATGCATTGTTTGCAAGGTGGGATGTGTCTCTGTGGTACTAGAGAATTAATAGTGACTTTGGAGGATGTGTGCAGGCCCATGGGGCTTAAGTGTGCTGTTTAATCTTTACAAAAGCTAAGGGCAGCTATTTCAAACCATGAAGCTCTGAATAATTGCATCCTAACCTGCCTGCATATGAAATACCTCCTCCTTCATTTCCACTTCTTACCTCCCTTCTGTCATCCACAATATCACAGCACCAGTTTTCACTAGCTTTGCTCAACTTAAACTTTTAAAACTAAGTCAGCCCTGAAGTTACCCAGGAACAAAGTGCCTCCTATCTTTATACTGAGGCTGGAACTCTATTCCATGGGTGTCTTTAAGAATTTTTTTATTAAATCCTTTTCTGTTCCTCATGAGTTTCCATCTATTTAGTATGTCCTCTACCATCTCTGTTCACATGCCACTTTGGGACTATTAGACTAGAGGAGTTTTCTCTCACAAGGAAGTGATTTAATTCAAAAGCAACACACAATCCATGACCTTCCTTCAGCCTTTGATGACACCAGATGAACAAAGTCTACTTACACCATACTTCAAAAGCTATGGAGTCTCCTACTGTCACCATGAACAGGCATTCTCAATTTGCCAATAAACCAAAAATACTAGCAAGGACTCACTGGAAAGATTTATCAGATCAGAAAAATGACAGGGTAAGACTCATTTGCTGGACCTCAGCACCTTCCCTGGACCTGTTCTCAATTCTTCCTTCCCCCTTATTGAAAGAGTTGGCAGTCTGCAGGAAGTAACAGTGTCAATAAATAAAACCTGAACGTAATAGCATGGTAATGTATTTGTTGAAATGGTCTAGACCAAGCATCAGACTGTCTGGCACAGATCTACTGTGTTAGGAGGAATAGGGACATCCCTGCTGCCTGGATGGTGCAATGCCCCAGCAGGGTGCAGCACCCCACTGTCCAGCCAAAGACATCAACCTCTCGTGCCTTAAGCTGGGCCTGATTTCATCAGGACATTGTGGGAATGCCAGGCTGGCTGCTTTGAAACAGGTGACAGTGAGAATCTCTGATACTGCAAAGTGCTGATGAATCGGAGATGACACAATTCTCTCCTTCTGTCACTAGAGGGTAGTGCGAGCACTCAGGTCCATTCCCGTAAGTGGAAATGCCCATACATCTCCCCACAGGTCCTCACTGATTTTGCTTTTCCTGGCTTTGAGGAAGGGGCCCACCAGCACATAATGTCTGTGCTCAAGACGTACTTGGAGAGAGGACCTCTTTAGATCCAGGTTTTCTTCTGCTTCCTCAAATGCCAAATGCAGATTCTAAAATGGATCTTCTACATTCTTAATTAAATTAGCCATTCCTTCTTACAATACCTATTTCTTGTGTTCATTTGGCATTTTGAGCCTGTCCTTCATTTAGGCACAAATATTTCCAGGAACATAATTAATCATTGTTGTTGACTGTCCCAATACCCTGCTTTTCTTCTTGGTCCCAAGAGAAAACATCTTTCCGTTTCACATCATGGTAACTGCAAAGGAATTCAGTGTCTCTACATCTGCATTTTGCATTCTTCAGAGCACAGAATGGTCCCTGGCCAGACAAGAGAAGAAGTTTTCTCCTTACAATTAGTTTATTTTCCTGATGGTGCAGGATGTATTGACACCCAACACAGCTCACTGAGAGGAAGACAACCAGGCTGAATAGCCCAAAGATTTATTTCAATCTCACAAAACACGTAAAATGTTGGGGAGTTAGCTATGAACCCATAACCTGTTAGAACTCTTTATAATTTGTGTCTTCAACTGACTGAAGCCTTGGAAGGATTTAGTGAAAATATTAATCATGCATTAACAAAGAAAGAAAAGTTGAGATCTAGTGATCTACTTCTTTGTAGCTTCTATTTTCATGACATTCTCCCCCATTTCAAAAGCTGGTAAAGGAGCAAATGAAAAAGACTTGTACCCTTTCCTCCACTCCTTGTCCCCTCACCTCAACATAAACATGTTTCCCTCTCTTCTCCACCAGGAATTTGTCACAGGGAATACACCTGCCTAAACTCTAATGAGGTAAGGAGGGATTACACTGAAAATCTCTAGCCACTACTGCTAGCCACTACAACGGAGTACATAGTGCTGCTGTTTATTAGGCAAATGCACTTCATGAACTGAGCACTGTTTTACACAAGGCGATATTTACCTTTCTCTCCCTTTGCTGCTCAAAAGTACAAGGAGCATCCACATGAGAAGTACCAACCTTACAGTAAGACTGCCATTAAATTGCTTAAAACTTATATTGCCTGTATCTTTTAATACAACTTCTACCCTTTGTTCTCACTCATTTTGGTTCAGAGGAAATGAGAGGATCTACTCACAAGTGCCTATAGTATGGTTGCATCAATCAGCCAAGCTCAGAACAAGGGACACAGAAAGCAGAGTATGCTGGTAAAAGGTTTTACCTGAGTTGCCTCCAGTGCTCCGAACACTAGCATGGCCAGTACTGAGCCTCTCACATTCCAGTTTCATGTTCCCAAGATCTTCTCCTGAATGTCCTTCACTTGCAAAAGAATTGGCCTCAATGCTTGAGCCTGGAGACCGCTTGGCCTTGCGACTGAAAAGCCCACTGGCAAACCGTTTTCCTTGCTTTGCATTGCTCTGTGCATCTTCTTTCTTTATGTCACGAATAGACTCTCTGGATTTGGATTTATTTTTCAGGTCCATGTGGAGCCGGGACAACAGTTTCTGGGGGCTCCGATTCAGCTTGTTCAAGTTCTCCAGAGGTGGATCTATTTCTGGGAACACTTGCTCCAATGTGACTAAGTCATTCAGGAACTGATTTAACCGTTTCTTTGACTCGCTTGTTTCTTCCTTTTCCATATTTCCCTGATTGTCTTGCCTGTGCCGTGAAGCCCAGAGCATCATATCACCACGGGTTGCCCCTGCTACCAAACCATACTTTGGGTTAATGAACTTCCTAGCCACAGTGGAGGAATGAAAACCTGGCTTCCCAACTCCAAGGAGGAATGGGTTAGCAATACCCAGTTCCTTGTATAAATTAACTTCCTCTGAGATGGCGTAGAGCTCACGAAACTCAATGTCAAACATCTCCACGTGCTGTCCTGTTAAGACTAGCAGGATGTTTCTGTCAATGTGGGATGAAGTCCATGTGAAGCTAAGAGGAGGAAACAGAACCAACATTAGATTTTGGGGTTCATAGTTGACCCAGCCCATCTAACAAAACCTAAGTCACTACAGCGGAATATGTAGCATTATGCCATTTGCCCTCATGTCCTTGGCCAGATGGGCCCCCACAGATACATGACACAACATTATTTTTCTTCGTTAGACATGTAGACCAGTAGACTTTGGGAGAAAAGGCCCTGAAGCTCTGAAGAACCCTTTTAAAAAAGCAGCACTGAATCAACAGAAAGAGTCTCCAGACTGAAAACCTCCCTGAAGAGAACCAAGTACAGGGACTGGTGGGGAGTCCTTGCAGACCCCTTCCTGATGCAGTGTGGAACTGTGTGTAGCCTTCTGAAAAGGTCTGTCAGCATGGGTATGTTCCATTCTCTGAAGAAGGGCTCTATGCCACCTTCTCTGTTGTCCCACTCCAGTTTCTACAGATGCCACACAGATTACAGAAGCTGGGATAGAAGGGGGGGGTGACATGTGAAGAAGACTCTCAAGCAAAGTCATGACCATTCTTTAAATAAATGCCTTAATGTGCCTTAAACAAGAGTAACCTACCTGTATGATCCAGTGGCCACCTTTTCACCATCTACCATCAGGAAACGGGATGCCAGCGTGCCTCTGATCTTCCCTGATGGCATGTAGAACCCAACTCCTGTCACAGAGCGTATGCGGATATTCTAACAGGGAGGTGAAAAGACAAAATGTCACAATAAATAGGACAGAAAGTTAGATAATTGCCAGTTCCAAGTCTTAAGATGTCACTCACATTGTCTCACTAGTGGGACTAGAGCTCATTGGGACTACAGCTCATTTTGTATCAGCCACCAGAAGGGCTGCAAAAGGAAAGCATAATGATGTAAGTCCTGTTGTCATCCCCTGTCTATAGAGGTCACACTTCTCAATGAGTTTATAGCTGTCCAAGGGGTCAGCATCATCAAAATCCTGCCTGCTGTCTTCAGTTAGTCACTTTAACCACTGGCAAGACAATGCTTTCAGATAAGTGTCTCTACTAATTTCCTGAATACATCAGTGAAGAAGAATTTCTGAGGAAGAGGAAGGAGAATCTTTTCATAAAATGAACAGAAGTAGCTAGAAAAAGAATACTTCTCCCCAAACCTCACATCTCACACCCTTTGATCAGCAAACCTACAAATAATGAAACAAAGTACTACCAGACACAGAAAAAAACACAAAGTTAAGGTTACGTGATTTTCAACAATAGATGTGTGCCTGTGCATACTATAAGGATATATTTGCACATTGGACTGAGTGTTACTCTGCTCATGGGTCCTGGTTGCACAAAGCTGAACTGCCAAAGTGTCTAACATGAAACATTCCCCCTCCCCTCCCCTCAAACCCAAAAATATTGAATGTCAGTGTAAGTTTGGAGCAAATTATCTTGTCACTCTGACAGACAAATCTAGACAATTTTCTTCATTCCACCATATTTTTATATAACAATTCCTTAAGAATGAAAAGCTAAAAGGTACTGTGAACTGGAGTCATAAATCCAGGGCTGAGTCAGATAGTTGCAGGCATAACTGCAGCTCTGATACTGTTCCTTGTGATGTCCTGGGAAAGTCAACTCACCTGTTTCATTCTTCCCCATCTGCAGAGCAGAAGAATCAAGAGGATTTGACTAATGCTAGCATAGCCTCAGATCCCACAGAGAGTTAAGTCCTGCTACCATAAACCTCATTGACAGCTTAAATATTGATAGACTACAGAAATCAGCATGCAGGAATGAGTGATTATAAGAATGCAGATTTCTTTCAAAAGCTGTTTTTCTGAATATAACTCCTGCCTTTTGAATCCGCTGCTATTTCCCCACTAGAATACAGCAGTGGAAATACAAATTCTGACTAACAGTAACTGATGATAGCAGTGTTTTGCATTCAGCTGTTGCTTGATCTGTCTGGAGTCCTGTGTGGGCATTAGCTAATTAATGCTCCCAGCACTGCTGAAAGTATTATTACCCCATTTTAAAGATGAGGAGCCTAAGACAGAAAAAGATGAAGTGGCTTGCCCAAGGCCTAGCAGTGAGTCATACATATGGGATGCTGAAGACAGGTTGGGTAGAGCACAGGAGAAATGGTGCCCTTTCCAGTAATTAAAATAACATTTGAATTTGACTGGCTGATCACCTGAAATGTTTTTTTTCCCTTGCTGATTAATGTTGGATGTGGGATTTGCCAAATCATGCTATGCTGACTGCACAAGACAAGAAGTCAGTCAACAGCACTGACGTGATACATACTTCTGTGAATCAAGAAGTATCAGCCTGTGCAAGCAGAAAGTTTCCCAGCATATAACAAGTTGGATCTTATTGTGTTTCTATGTTCTATCACCTTCTTTTGATGGAAAGAAAGCACACTTGAATTTCTGCAGTAACTGAGCTGAATGTAACACTTAGAAAGGCGCAGAGGGGATAGAACTGAACAGCTGAGCACATAAACCTCCTTGAATAAAATAGGTACAAGAGTGCATGAGTACATCTTGAAATGCAGAAAACAAGCAAAAAGTCATATAAACATCAAGTCACTTAACAGGTTATTTGTATACAATTTTCTGCCTTGAAGGATCATGGAACATTTGTAGACTGCTAAGTCAAGCTACAGAGGAAGAATGAGCCTGAGTTCATGTACTGAAGACTGCACGATAACAAAAGAGGAGAGACAAATATAAATGAGGTAGGATTGCAGACGTTTTCAGAGGGTACTAGAGTTACAGCAGTAACAAATATTTTGAGTAAAGGACCAGTTAGCTCCAGAGAGAAGGACCAGATAGAAGTGACACCTCCAGATCTATATTGTTGCAGAAGCCTGCTTAAGGTTTGTTCTGTAATATCCTGGCTTATGGGAGATGCAGTCTGCATTAAATTTCCGTATTTCCTTTCCACAGACTTGCACCACTCCTCATCACAAGCAGTGACTAACATATTCCTGGCTACAACTTAATATGACTGGTAACAGTCAAGCCTGACAAAGCATCCTAATACAAATAGTAAGGAATTGGTCTTCCTTGCTTTATTGTGGCACTTTTAAACCTCAGTCTGAATCTACAGAAAGCTAAATCAGACTCAGTTTATAAAGTCAGTAATGACCTAGGCCATAGTGCTTACAAACTGGGGCTGAGTAGGGGGAATACACAAGACAGACTCCAAATGGAGGTGTTGTAACTGCTTCCACCAGAAGCAGTGTACCTTCCCTTTTATTCTCTGTTTGCCCTGGACAGTTTGGAGCCTTACAAGCTCCCATGCTCAGAAGATCACAAGTAGTCTAGAAGAATTCTGTAGCAGACCATTAAAAAACCAACAGCACTACTTCACATCACATTCTGCTCCTCCCTCATCTCAGGTAGGAGTCAATGACAAAAAACCATAAAATACTGAAATGAAATTCCAAAAGCTCCTTAGGCAGAAGCTTTTTAGATTTTCTGAAGTGAAAGGAGAAAGTTCTTACATGTTAGGCAAATGAATGTAAAAATTAATGTAAAGATGAACTTCCTGCAGATAAATCACTCCCTGAGCTTCCTTGAACTCTAGGAGAATTCTCTGTCTTTGGGCAGGAGTGTCTGTTATTGTGGTCAGGGTTAACAGAAACATGAGAACAAAAAACTTATCTAAAAATTGGTGAGAACATTCACCCTTGGGTCCTGAAAAAAGAGGAATTTCTGAGGGGCTATTAATTTTGTGTCTGTGAAAACTCTGATTCACTGTGATCTCTGTAGAGCACTCTTGTGTCAAACAGAAGTCTGACAAACCATGTCCTGTAGGCTCAGGAAGCCATATGACTCACACACACAAGACATGCTCCTATGAACAACCCATGAACATTCTGATGATAGAATTTAAACACATTTCTGGTGAGCTCTGGCCTTCAGACAAAAATTGAGGTTTTCTCATCTCATACATGGAGTTGGTTAAGAACTTTTACTCTTTGCAGGGTGAGGTACTGTCTTCCTATAGCAGTTTCCCTCCCATGAGACTGTCAGCAGATCATGATACCTTGCCATCTGTACAAAAATAATACAGTTTTGTGAAAATGTCCATCACTGTACATAGACGAAGGGCAAAACCCAGTGTTAACAGTAAATCTCCCTGTATTAGTTGAAGTATTCACTTTGCATTGGATGAATAGGGCAATGGGACCAAAAGGGCAGAAAACACAGAACAAAGTAAATATCTGGTGGTGACAGAAGACAGAATAAACATTGTGACTATGGTTCACGGCAGTGCATCATCTCTCTCCCCCTGGGATCAGAAGGTTTGTCTCTAAGGTTTGTCTCTAAACCTTAGCGTTGTATCTCTAAACCTTAGAGTTTTATCTCATGTGGCTACAACTTCCTGAGGAAAAAAAACAAAAACATCCTCTGTACCTCGCACAAGCATTCCAAAGGAAAGATGGGCAGAAGGGCAGGAAAGAAGAGTATGCAATTCCTTTGCTGGCAAACTATGTCTGGTGAAAACTGGGAAAAATATTCTAGAATAAAGCAAAATGGTAATTCAAAAAGGAGATAATATTTTCCCTGTTGCTAAAAATCTGTAGAAGAAACTCAGACATCAAAGCAGATGTCAGGAGAAAGATGGTTGATAAGAAATGGGTGAATGATAGAGTTTACTCTGCAATTTCAGTATCTTTTGTGATCAAACAACATGGGACAAAGTGATTCTGCCTGAACAAGACCAGAAGCCCAGCTTGCTTTCTTGCTTTAAATCTGGATCTTCAACCCTTGGCACATTACATCAAAGAGGAAGGGCTGGGGGGAGTTCTCAGGGGGAAACCTTAACCTTGCTGGAGCTTCCTTGGGTATCCAAAGCCTGTTGCCAGGGAAATCCTGACATGATGGTTTCTGCTACATTGACCCAAGCAGCAGCACAGGCACATCCAAGGCAGTTTCGGGTGAGATGCTAAGAGAACATCTTCCTTGAGAGGCAAATGACTTGTTTCCCCATTCCATGAAGAATCTCCCTGGTAATTCCGTAGAACCATATACAGGAATTAACTGCATTGACCTTAGCAAGACTAATGAAAACCTAAGCCATACTGGAAAAAAAGATAACAACCTTCAGGGGAGTTTAAGATCCAGTATGAGATACCTGGGAAAAGAGGGGGAAAATTTGAAGCACAGAAATCTGCAGGCTGAAGCTTTGCGGAATAGTGAATAACTGGGTAAAAAGAGGTTAAAAATTTCTTCTCAGTGGACTTCCTTCAACTCAGCTTTTACTATTTTTAGCTGAAGATGTCTAAAGGAAAACACAGCATGGGCTGCCATGAACAAATGGAATCAGAGAAGGGACACAGAAGTGTTTTCTCCTTCTTTTGATTGCATCAGTTCAAACTGCATCTCCTTAGAGAGAGCCATACAGATAGACTGCTGCAGGACCTAGGCATTGCTGTAGAACACCACTGGGATCACTGGTATAGGAGTGTCAAGCTGTGTAGAAGGATAAGAGGATGAGCAGAAGGGGACTGCTTTAGAGACAGAGAAAACAGACTGAAAGGAACTCACCTCTCTCAACACAACTCTTTCTATAATACCAGGACATCTTTTCATTCACTCTTTCCAGGAGTTAAAATATTGTAGTACTGAAGACATCATTGCTGTACATGATGACACGGTAAGAAAAGTACTGGGAAACCGGTACCAGAGCAGATGGAACTGCTGCTGTGATTTCACAGTTAGGTACCAAAGAGACACAAACCTAGGACACACAATACCACTGGCACTTGAAACATGTCTGTTATAATGAGGTCTGTGTCTTGCTTTCAAAGACACCAGAAGGAAGGAAATTCCACCACTGTTTTGGAGAAAAATGAGAAAAGTTCTCAGCTGGGTGTCTTTTTTGATGAAACTCAGAACGGAGTGGTAATTCACAGGAGAACTCTTCAGATATATGCAGGTAATTTTCATCCAGATTTAAGATGGTCCTCCTAAAATTATTAATATGAGACTCTATAATCTTCAGAGCTTTTTGAGTTTTAGTTGTGCTTCGGGGTTTTTTTAACTATTAATTGAGTGTTTAAGCAAAATCCACCCCTCCTCCAGGCAAAAAGCAATTTTTTGCACTGCCACTGCACAGAACAGCTGGATCACAAAGAGAGGTGAGTCTGGTATCCCATAGGTTGCTTCAACCTAGCAGCTTTTTTCAGGATTTAGAATAAGCCTGTAGTAGCAACCATGACTAAAAAAACGGGGGGGGGGGGGGGAAGGAATACAATACTAACAGGAAACACACAAAGGATTTCAGTCTGTATGCAATGGAGTGAGATCCCTCTGAGGCTGCTTCTGCCAACCAAGCTAGACTGACTACTCTGCTGTGCTGCATGCTCTGTATGAAGGCACGCTCTGGTATGGGACTGGGCAGCAGCTGTGGCCCTCAATCCCTTACATTTTGCTTTAAGTCCTCCTAGAGGAGGACTACAAGCTCATTGACTCTCAGATGACCACTGCTGGGTAGGAAAGTTTTGATTTCACAGAGTATATGTGTCCTGTAAGAGGGATCCATGAAGACAACTCAAAGAGCTCCTTGGGACTGTAGTTGGAATCCTTACATAGAAGAGCTATAGAAATTTTCTCTGCTAATTTTCTCCCCAGACAGGAATTTTTAGGTCACAAGAGCCAGAGAACTACACAGATCCCTGTCTTGGGTGAAAGACAAAAAAAAATCCAAATCTTTCCTTTTTCTTTCCTTCTGTATTATCAAGCCACACTGCTATCCCTCTGTGCTCCATCACTTTAAGTGGTGAATGACTTGTAGGCAGGAAGAGATGTGTTTGCCGGCCCAAGCAAGTTCCAAGATTCACTACAACTGTGAAAGGCCAATGACCTGCAGGAGATAATGGTTTAGTACTGAATACCTTACCCTGATCTGCAAGTCATTGAGGTCAAGGCATCTGCACATTTCCAGGAAGAGCTTCACACCCTCCTCATCTAGGATGATATAGACTGGGATCCAGCGCTTATATGCTGCATCAACAATATCGCGGAAGATGTCCCGGTCCGTAAATACATCCATGACCACTGCAATAATCTGGAAACAAGAAAATGGTAGACAGAAAACTGAATAAATATTAGGAACTGCAAGCCAGGCCCTTCCCACTGGTGCAAAATAAAGAAGAGCACTGATACCAGATAATGGAGGAGAAGCCTCCATAGGGAGACAAAAGTATGGGGACGCACATGCCCAAGCAATAATACTAGCAATAATTGTAATTTTCTGGGTTAGCTGCTGTACTTTGGAAGGAATTTAGTAAATGTCTATGAGAATTCTCCTTCCACATGAAAATTACTTATTTTAGGAGCCTGAGGAATGCCAAAGCCAAATACCTAGTTTTTCCTCTGTATTGAGAAACTTCCATTGTCTCTGTAAGGACTCACTTAAATGAAGAAGAACACTGAAAATAGATTGAAAAAAAAGACTGAAAACAAAACTTTAACACTTAACCTGGAAGTGTCTAATGGAAGAATGAATGTGCAGAGGAATCAGGGCCTGCATCCTCAGCCATGATGCACAGTGTAGATAACAAGAATTCTATTTTCCTTTTTTTCCCACAAATCCCTGTGAAAAATCTCCTCTCAGGGTTTGCTTCCCAGGGAATGATTTATTGAGCTCAAACATAAATACTTCATGTTTCTCAGAAAGGACTGGAGTGTATTCAAAATCTGGAGGCAAATGATCATTCCCTCTCTTTGCATGTATTGTTTTTCTGGTATAAAACTAATCCTTCTTTCCAGGCATAGATTTTACATTAAAACAAAAGGTTTCACTGAAGTGAGAGACAAGCCTGAACATTTATAGGATGAGTAACAACAAAACCAAGAAGGTTATGGGTAACTTTAATGCTGATCTTACAGAAAGGAAGAGAAAGACAAAACATGTATCTTTTACACCATTAGAAATACCAATTAATTTTTCTGCCTGAGTTATTCTTCCCAACATTTTAAAGGTTATCAGTGGAGGAAAGTACTATTTTTCTAGTCCCTCTGCATAACATCAGCGTGCCAGGTCAGAGCTGCCATGCTGACAGTATGCTGGGAATAGAGTAGTCTAAATTTTAATTTCCCAGGTGCTGGGAATCACAGCAATAAGCCTGTCTGGGCTGGGGATGGCACATACAGGTGTGAATGGAGCTACTGAATCACACTGTAGGACTTTCTTCACTTGATGCTTGGAAAAGGTGCAGCTCTCTTGCAGGAGTCCCTTAAGAAAGGGGGAATAATTCTCCCCCTTGTTCAAGGGCCTCTTTCCTGTGAAAAATGCCCTTGTACAAATGGCTTTTGGGAAAGTGATGCCACAGTAAACATCCCCCACTGCATCTGCTGAAGCTCTGCTGAGTCCCTGCTTGTACGGCCAACAACAACTAACACATCTGCTCTGTCAGGGTCCGTCTGTCAACAGTGCTTACACCAGCTTCCCTTTGTTAGAGAAAGAAAAAAGAGCTGACATTTTATTTATGCTCATCATTAACATGTAAGTTCCTGATAGAGGTGAATTGTGCTGCAGCTATATCATACTAAATCCCACAGTAACTTCTACTAGGCAGGAATGTAACAGGAATGTTACCAGAACCTGTAAAAATTAAAACACAGTGAACCTGTGCCACCTTGTTTCTAAAGAAATCCACATACAGGCAAATCATAATTAAAGGCATGAACAGTTCATGTTTTAACTCAGGCCTGTTATGCTCCCTCTCCCCTCACACACAGAGGTATGGATGAGCTATTTAGGAGAAAGGATGCCAAATAATATTAATTTGAAGTAAGAACATTCACATAGAGAATGGATAGCAGAAGCAGGAACTTCTTTTGTCTCCATCTCCACCATTTGCAATGAGTGTAATGACTGAAGAAATTACACCCCATCCTGGACAAACCATTAATTTTCAGTACTGGCTTTGCAATGTGAAGGGATGGCTTCCTTCAGGCTATGGGGCCCTGGGTCAGTTCAGGCTTCTTTCCAAGACTGAGGACCACTGAGAACAGCAGTCAAAACTTCCCATGGGCAACACATGTTGTGTTTGCCATCTCAAACCCCTGTCACAGCTGGTGATCTGTCAAGATCACCTAGGAGCACTCCTAACACAGCAAGTCAGAGCATGAGTGTCTACCCCTACAAAAGATATTCCCCATTTCTCTTCCAATCCTGTGGATAATGAACTTATCTGTAGGACCCATAGGTGTGCCTAGCTCTTCACAGGAATTTTAAGATTGGCAAGTTAATGCTTGCTAATCTCATTGCAGCTAGGTAGCTTAATTAACATATGTTTGTAAAATTCTGATGATAAACCACCCACATACATGTGCCACATATTAGCAGTATCTGTTTAGACCCCTCCTCAGAAAAAAAACAAACCCAACAATCCCCTACTCTCATTTGCTGATTAAAAAGCTGCTACCTGGAGACGTTTTTGCCAGGGCCAGCTCAGCTGAACACAATAGGCATAGTTATCTATGAAAAGGACTATTAAACACTCAAATGGCTGTTAAACATGAAACCAGCTTCGGGCTGGGAGGGGCACAGTTTGTCCAGTTAGTGAAAAATAAAAATCTACAAAGGAATTAATTATTTCTAGGTGCCAGGCACAGCTATTAAAAGAAACAAACTTTCCCAGTTCTTGAACAGTCTATAGAAGCATTTGTAGCCACGCAAAGAGGAGGTGAAGTTGCACTACATCAGAGTGTAAGGATTTTACAGCTTCTGTCTTCGAAGTGACTGATCACATCAGTCACTGAACAGAATTACAGGGTGTGCACAATTTCTGAGAGCAAGGAGCTGAGAACATCACCCACCAGATTAATGCCTCTGGAAAGTTTTCTGTGTTTCCCGACAGATTCGGTTTGAACAAGTCTGCAAAAGTGGCGCATGTAGTGTGTGTTGGCAGAGGGGAACAGGCGGAGGAGGAAATGACTGCTGAATTACAAAGCAGAAAAACCAGAAAGCTGCAAAACTAAGCGCAGGAATGAAGTTGCTTACACTGTTCCCCCCTTTACCCAAGGGGTGTGTCAGCTCTGACGGAGATCTTTTCCTGGGTGGTCTTCCCCGGGAACTTCACCCACATCCGGGGTGGGTGACGAAAAACCTCGTGATTGCCCCCACCTGTTCAAAGGAAGCTCTTGTAGCATCATGGCTGGTTTGCTTCCTTGCCAGAGGTGCCCTGTCACCACCAGCAGTCATTTCCAGGGAAAGATAAACGGGAGGAGCAGCCGCACATTGTGTGCACTTGGTCTACTTGCAGCTCAGGCTGGACGGTGTTGAGACCACAAAAAATAAGCCCAAAAAACACCATCCCAGAAACGAACACGCTGCCCTGTCTTTAACTAGGGATACCTGCACGCAGCAGGTAGGGGTGGCTGTAACAGCATTCACGACCTGTCTTCCTCTGAACCCGGGAATGAGGCCGGGACAGGACAACGCGAACCACGGGTTCAGAATCCCAACTGAGGGGACGTGCAGGGGGTGTGCGGAGGTTTAACCCCATCACAGGCATCGGCTTTGGCAAAGCGTAACACGACTGGCAACGAGGCACAGGGAAAGCCCTGCCTGGTGGACGCCGACCTTTGCATGGCCGGCGCGCTCCTGCTTCGGAGCGAGAGGCGCCCGGCCGCGGCGGCTCTCGCCCTCCTTCCACCCCGTGCCCCGAGCCAGAGCCTCGGCCCGGGAGAGGGCGGGCAAGGCTGGCCCGTCGAGGGCCGGGCCGTACCTTCTGCGCCTGCTGGATCATCTCCCGCACCACCTCCTTCAGGTGCGGCGCGCTCTCCTCCTTGCGCGGGTGCGTGAAGAGGGACACGCGGCTGATGCCGCGGTAGAACGTCTTGTCGGTCCAGCCCAAGTCCAGCGGGGGCACCTCGGTGTCCGAGCACTCGGGCCAGTAGGCCAGCGAGAGGGTCTCGCCGCCGGGCCCCCGCGCCACCTTGCCGCCCTCCCGGGGGTCGTCGTAGCCCCGCCAGCCGTCCCGCAGGTCCTGCAGCTCCCGGCCGGAGAGGAAATCGCGGAGCTGCTCCTTCCTCAGCGCCTCCCGGTACGCGGCCTCGCCGCGGGTCACCAGCGCCTCCAGGGCTCGGCGCTGCTCCTCGCTGTAGTAGAAGCGGGCCTGGGCCTCTGTCACCTTCTCGTTGACGTGCAGCTCGTCCAGCAGGAGCACCTGGGACTCCGCCATGCCGCCGGCACCCCCAGCGCAGCGAGGGCAGGAGGCTGCGGCAGGAGGGAGAGGCAGGGCCGCGGCCGCCTCACCTGCCGAGCCCGAGCCCGCCCCGACGGGTGGGGCGGCCGCTCCCCCGCGCCCTGGGGACGGGGCTGTCCCCGCCGCCCGGCCCCTCTCCCGGGCTCCTGGCCCCCGGGGACGGGGGTACGAGTTGCGGGGAGAACAATTTCTGCGAAAAGGAGAACAACCTGACCTAAGAGATGTAGGATGCGATGTGAGATAAAGGGAAGAGACTGGTTATGTGGCGGCCTAAACCAGCTTCCAGGGATGTGGGATAGAAATCTTTAACTAACTTGTGAAATTGTATCCTAAGAGTGAACGTGGTGCATTGAAATGGGAAAACTGCACCTCTGAGGGAAGACCCTCACCCAGTGAACACATAAATTTGGAATACCCTGTGCCTTTAAACCGAGGTGGGGAAGGAGTAGGCAGTAGTAGCTGAGCCAGGTAGTGACGTAGATTCATTATGCAAATGTTGCCTGAATAGGAGTGTATAAATATGCTTGCATATGTACATTGTGTATGTATGTATAAATATGCTTCCTAGCTTTGTGGATTTACCACTTCACACCCATCTCTGCACAGACATGAAATAAAATCGAGTATCTCAAGACTGTGTATGGATCAGTTTCCCTACTATGTGAAAGAATCCATATTTGGGACAATACCCTGGCGTGGCTGGCACCGGTGCCCTGACTGCAGTCCTTGGAGGAGAGCCAGGCCTGGGCCCCTGTTGTATTTTGGGGTGCAAATGCAAAAGTCTATTTAAGACTTTTTGCCCCCCTCTTTCAGACTTGGCAGCTGCCTGACAGATGCTCATGAAGAAGAGGGGGGCACAACTGGGGCCAGGGAGGTGGGCAGTGCACTATGGTGGCCACAGGCAGTGGCCTGTTGGCTGCAGAGAGCTAGTAGCTGGCTCTCTCTGAATCCTCTGGCACCTCAACAACTCCAGAAAAGCAGGTGGTGTGGGGTATCCAGCTTACAGAGGGGAAGATGGCAGAGCCATGTGCCAAAGGCTGCCTAGCAGAGCTGGGAGTAAAACATTGCTGCTTCCAGTCTCTTGCTGGGAGCATGAATAAATAGCCACACGCATCCCACCGGAGACTGGGGGCTGTAATGTTAAATTAGTGTGTGACCAATACTAGGGGCCCTAATCAAGATTCCCTCCCCACTGCAGATTGCATGCACAAAGGATAAAAAGCAGGGCTACCCCACTGCAGCTCAGGGACAGAGCTGGCAGGGAATGAGCAAGGAAACAAGGACAAAGTCAAAGGCAGTGGTGAAATACAAACAAAGTCAAAGGCAGTGGTGAAATACAAACATTCAGAGGCATTTACAGTGCTTTACATCTGTGATTAGCTCTAAGTGTTTACATGCAGAAAAACTATAGGGGACAGAACTTCTAAAGCTGCTCTTTGTTTCCTCTTTCTAAGAAATCACCTGCTCTCAGTATGAGTTAGTTTAAAAAAATAAGGATCCAGTGGGCCACCACAGTTCATCCTGTGCTGTTCCTCTCCTTTAGGTAAAAGAGCTACTTTTAGTATTTCAAACTCTCTTCAGTAGCTTTTCCTAGCATGAAATTCACTTAACATTTGAAATTACACTTTGCAAAGGTCTATTCCTCTGCCTATCAAGTCTCCTTTAAAAGTTAATTTCCCTGTATGTTATTTTAGCCTTATTTCTGATGAAAATAAGACTTACATGGTCATGGTGTCTGCACCTGTCTGTCTGTCCATGTCTCTAATAAACTTTTGAGACCACTGTCTGATTTTAAACAAGTTTGGCAGAAGTGTAATTACATCCCTACAGATTTTATGAAAAATAACAGGCCTGATAGCAAAAAGAGACTCTATCACAGACCCCAGCAGTTCAAGTTACAGTGTGGGTTCATGCCTTATTAGATTTCAGATATTCCATAAAATTTCGAATGCTAATAAATGCTTGATCTGTAGGAAGAGCTTCAAATTAATTTTTTGCCATCTTAGATGCCATGGTCAATCAACCACAATATACAAATATACAGGAGATATGACTTTCTTAGTTCCAATCCTCGCTAAATTACTTGTTGGTTGTATTTTTTTTTTCTGTACCAGAGGCTGCCATCAGCTCTGCTATTTCATGTGGGGCTAAATAACATCTCTTTAATCCTGGATGCTCTGTTCATTTGTAGCTGCACAATATAGTCTTTTGTGTTCACCTAAGGCTCCCACATGAAAGCAACAGTAGATTCACAAATATATGTATAGTTTTGTATTTAAAAGCAAGCGAATAATTCCCACATCTAAGTAAAGGCAGCAGAAATTTTCACTTTGCTGTGATGAAATGTTTAGCCCCCACCTCTCGCACCAGAAGACAAAATGTTGTCTGTGTGTTGACAGAATAAATAGGGGCAAGGAGCTTTGCAAAAGCTGAGCAAAACCCCTTCCTAAAGCAAGTACATGTCCCATCTCATCCCCCCTCCCCATTCTCACATCAGTACATTCCAACCAAGTCTTTTCCTCATCTAGAGTTTTTGTAGGGTCAGGTGTTTCAGTTCCTTTTGATTTCCCTGATCCTCCAGCTGACAGCATCACCTCAGAGGAGTAAAAAGAGCTGTGCAAACAAACTGCTCTCTCTGCCACAGAGTCAATCCAACCCTTCAGAACCGGGGAAGAAGCAGCTTGTCAGGCAGAGTGGGGAAAAGACTCACACCTGGCCCTGCTCCTCTGGGATCAAGGAGTCAATTCCAGTTTCCACTCTAAAAGAGAGTCATTATTGTTTGGGCAAAAGTTTTCCTCTCTGTCCTCAGCACTGGCTCAAGAGAAACAGGAAAGGGGAAGACTGATTTTGAATTGTGCTGAAGCAGCTGTAAATCCAAACTATGGTGTCCGTCACTGGGTTCATTTTGATCCCGGGGATTACTTGCTGGAGGGGCTGCGTGTGCACAGGCAGGGTTGGGTCTCTTTACTTTTCGCCTCTGTCTGGGTGTCGTCCCAGGCCAAGGCCTGGTTAAGGCCTTGCTTACTTTCTGGTCCAGCTCCAGAATGTTTTCCAAAGGATGTAAACTAACCTATCAGGAAATATTACCTCTTGTTGTAACCCTCCCCCAACCCTATTACAGTGTTTTAAATCTGTCTTCAAACACCTCCCACATATAATCTGGTTATTTGGGCCTAATTGCTTAACTTTCCTTTGCGAGGCAGTGCAGGCTGTGCATTAGATAAAGATATGACACCTTATATTTAGCATTAATTGTGACTGCGCTTGCCCTGAGCGCACATCTCTCTTGCTGGTCCTTGCTATGTAATTTCAGTCCCTAAATAGCCCACCTCATGATACATTCTTTGATAAATTTCCCAGCAGTGATTCTCCTGTGGCATAAACTTCTACAAGCTCTCGTTATAAACCTTTGAGTGCTCGGCTCTTTAGGAACAAAATCCTGATGCTGCCCCCGTCACCTATATCTTATTTTGCTGAAGAACAGTTACCATCTACGTGCGAAATAAGAGTAAAAACAGGGGCAGATATTAAAATAAGTATATTTTTGTGATACCGTGTTCAAGAGCTGTATAGTAGAAGTCTTTTTGTGAGGAGTAGTATCCTCCAAAAAAAACCCAACATGAATTACCAAATGTCTTTTATTCAACCATACTAATTTTTGGGTTGTTTTTTGTTTTGATTTGATTTTAGGTTCTTTGGGTTTGGTTTTTTCCCCCTTCATAAAAAGCAGCAACTGCTTAAAAATTTGCTGTGCAAAGACAACTAATTGTTTATGTGATGGAGGATACAAGAGAGTGTTTTCCATTTCTCACTGTGTCAGCTGCAGGTTAGTCTGACGTGACAGGGCTTTGCTGAAGTAGAAGAGTAAATAAATAGGTACCTGTGCCATGGTTGTTATTAAACTCTATACTCCTTCCCTGTGCTGGCTGGCACCACAGCAGGACTCACAAAGGCTTGGTGGAGATTGCACCTTCTTGACTCTCTTCTCTGGATCAGCATCCAGGAGTTTGTGGGGAGACTGCTACGTGCACAGCGAGCCGTGCTCCACTTGTCCCGAGTCTGAAATCCCATTTGCAAGGGCTGCCAAGCCAGCACAGGAATGGGTGCATTAGTCATGTCCAAGTACTGGCAGAGCAAAAAAGCCCAAAACAAGGGGATTTCAAGGTGGAGAGAAAGAAGCTCCTGCCTTCCCTGTTCACCCTCCAGCAACTCAAAGAGCTGCAGGCAGTGGCAGGCAGGTGTGTCACTTCTGCAGCAGCAGTGACAGACTGCAATCCGGAGGATGAAGAAATGCTTTCAGAAGCTTCCTTTCTGTCACATTACACCGCCTCAGGGAGAAAACCTAGCTGCTGAACTGGAGAATTGCTGCAAATGAGTCGAGTGCTTCTGGCCTCCCACTCACATGTTTCCATGTGAGAGTAAATAGGTAAGAGAGTCCTCTGAAGAGAGCAGAAAGGAACAACTGCGTTCACAGGCTTATGTCTTGCAGCGAGGTATTTGCTGACTGAGCACGCACAGAAACACCTTTAGCAGTTTCCCCCGTCTGCTCCTCTTCACAGAGCAGCACTTTTTAGGCAGTTTCCTGTAAGAAATAGTGCTGACCCCGGTCTCTTGCTCTTTCAACAGCCATACCGGCAGGGACTCAAACTGGATGCAATTCAGCTGAGCTACCCTGAGGGGCCTTGGCCAAGTCATCTGTTGTGCCTCAGTTCCCATTCTCTAAAATTAGGAAAATACTAATCTACTTCACAGGGCTAGTATAGAGAAGAGCTTAAAAAACGAAACCTCAAACCAACATCACCTTCTTTTTCTTTGGTTTCTCCTTCAGGAGGTGTGGGGAAGAAATGAAGAAAGACAGCTGTAGAATCCCTTTGCAGATGAGCCAAATCCTGAATGGAAGCTCTGGCTGAAGAAAACAGCACGGAACCAGCAATGCAGCCTCTGAATAGGATGCTTAATTGCAGCTATAATTCTGTAGCACTCAAATCATGGTGTGCTTTATAGACAAAGGAACACCAGGAATGGGGGCACTGAAAAATTAAGACAGCAACAAGTCTGCAGCATTGTGCACTTATTTGAGTACTGGCCACCTGTCAGTGTGCATTGCTATCAGCTCTCTGGGAAAGAAAATGCTCAGGTGAGAGCTAACAGGAAAATGAGTGGAGCAGACAAGGAAGTCTGGGGTGGGTGTCTCAGGAAGACACTGCAGGGAGGAGTAGCAGACTGGCAGGAGGTGATTAATGGGACTATCCAGATATTGTGGTGCAGACCTCCAGCCAGGGCAACAAGAGCAAGTGGGAGATGGAGTTATCTGCTGATGATGAGACATGGCAAAGTCATAACCAAAGTGGTGTGTAAGAGGGAGTCAGTGGAGGGGATGCAAGAGAGACATGAAGTGTTCAAGGGTGAACAAATTCATTTGGAAAGCTGCATATTCAGTGGAGGAAAGGAAAGTAGTCAGAAGCAGAGAAGAGGCTCTGGTATCTACAAAGTTTTAAACACCCTGGGGGATGGCTAAAAAAAACCATGGCAAAACAGGAAAATTTTTTTTTATAAGGAAGGGGAAAGAATATAACTGTGAGGCTTGACTAGGGGAGAGAGAAGTTAGAAGCTGGCCCTAAAAATAAAAAGAATGAATAATTAGGAAGTTTGGCCCCCACAAAATAATGCAGAACTGAGTGAAGGGAACCCTCTGAGCAGAGATGCAGGAGGCTGAAGTGTAGGCTTAGACCTGGAGATGGAACAAGTTGATCTGTGATTCATGAATATAAAGAAAGATATGGAAGATTTTAAGATGTGCTAGATGTGTGTTCATTTGGTTTTGAAGATACCCTTACTGATCAGCATACATGGAACTCAGATGTGTGTTTAGCTTAAAAACATCCAATGAAGCAGTGCAAAGGAGAAATCAGTGGCTCATGTCCTTATCAGAGGTGCTACTAGCTCCAGAAGATCCCTGCCTTTCACTTGCCAGTGCTTTTGTCCAACAGTGCCACAGTGCAGGCAAATCGTGTGGGTGCAAGTGACTCCCGTGAGTCAGAGAAGGCAAATAAAAGGAGCTGACCAAACCTCCCCCTGGAAAGGCTGTTCCCAGACAGCTATGTTGGAGGTGGGAAAGCAAAACCTCACAGGAATTCATGTTCAAAATTAATTTGCCTTTTTTTTTTCTTTATAAATGCTGAAGTAAGGTCATAGAAAAAGAACCAGGCGACGTTCCCTGCCTCTGTTCCAGATGCTCTTTGTGTGGCCAAACCACCACGTGGCTTGACTGAGACACTGCACAGCAGAATTTGTCCCAGGCCACAGCATCCCTCCAAGCAGGGGCACACCCTTGCAACCCAAAGCCATGCACAGGGAAACCAAAAGAGCACCTTTGTTTTCATACTGGAGACATTTCTGCTTGGACTTCAGTAGGGAAGAACTTCTTAACCAACTGACCGGAGGCATGATGATGGTCCTGGTCCTGAGACAATGTCACAGGAATAGTGACCTGGACAATCCCTCCCGGTGTCTATGGACACCTGAATTCAGGCTTGGAGTATCATATTTTCAGATTAGAATTGGCAACAAGATGTGTTTTTGAATTATTCCAAAAGCAAAACCAAAATGCATAATGCACTCATGTTCCTCCAGTGCCTGTTTTTAGATCCATTTCTTTTGCAACTCAATTAATCAAGATTTTGCTGCTCATTTTAAAATAAATGGCATTTCTCTTAGGAAGGTTTATGGCTTTCAGTCTTAGAGGTTTAAAAATACTCAGATGGATTCTGAGCTAATCCAGATTCATAAACCATTCTCATCTGTTAATACCTGAACATTTTGATCATCGTATTTAAGATTTTTTTTTTTTTTGGCAGAGGGGTATTTTTCAGACAGATTGTCCCGCAGTACTCTTTATTTCAAGCTTGTGACAGGTTACTGTGCAGCACTCTTATGCAAAGCACATAGGAGGAAGGGAGGGGGTGGAGAAGCTGCAGCAGAAATAAGCCACAGCTCTAAGTTTATCCATATTCCTGTACCCCTTCTCCTGATGATGAAGAACTCTTATTTCTCCCCTTGTGTTTAGCTTATCCTACTCACCTACTGTTTTCTATTTGCCCTGTCATACTTAGGCAGGATCTTTTAAAATTCTTCCCTTGAGAGTGACCCTGAGCATTTTTCCTTTTACTCTTCCAGCATTGGCTGGCTCAGGAACAGGTTTCTGCTTGCCAGACCCCCACACCTTCTTCCCACCCTCCTGTATTTATATTCTTCTAGTGGAGAAACAGCTGCATCCCCTGGGGAAGAGTGCAACCTGTGGAAGATCCCTATCCCTAGCAGAGCATCTCCGGTCTGACAATCAGAATGAGAGTGTCCAGTCTTCATGGTTCTAATTCCAGTTAGTTGAGGCTGTCAATTAGTAGAGGAAGAAAAGATTTGATTTATTTCTTCCCTTCATGCTGACAATTGACCTAAGTACAGTAAACACTGTGACTAGACAGAAGATGATCTTGGGAAGGACTGCAAATAATGGCTTATCATTTTGCATATCTCACAAGCATTTAATTTATCTCTAGTCCTCCTGGAATTCTCATATAGGATGTAGTGGGGTCACTTCATGAGTTCAGGTAAGGTAATTACTTTGAGATCATCTTTCAACACTTCAGAGCAAAGTGAAAAGCAAATCACAGCTCAGCAATCACTCATGCCAGTGCTCAGGGTAGCACTGTGACAAGCCATGTGTGGGATGTACTAGTGGCCTTTGTCACCAGGTAGCACAGAGGGCTTTCCAGCTTCTGAAGGCCATTAACTGCAGCAAGGCTCTTGTGAACTTGAGGATAAATCTACCACAGCAGTCTCTACAACATTCCAGCCTCTGTCCACCCCCTCCAGGAAGCTACAGCTGGCACCCAACACTGCAGAACGAGAAGCTCCACATGTAAGTCCCAGCGTGGGAGACTCAGTAGCCTGACACTTAGGATGAGAAACATTCTGCTCTGTGTGTCCAGGACATGCTGCTCTCCACTGCTAGGGGACTAGACAACAGTGCTGGAAAATTGATTCACTCATCTGGAATACAGTGAGGTTGGATTGTGTTGCTTGTCTGCAGCACTAGGTAACTTACCTTTGTGAACAGTGCCTTGGCAAATTAGAGCAGGGTGATTCCCTGACTTCATCTCCTCATGAGCCATCCATTCCCTTTTGTTCTGAGCTCATCTGTGTTTGGAAGGTAAACACATGATGACCTTTAGAACTAGGAGCTTTTACAGTTTGCATAACACTGCAGATACATATGCCATGATAATAAATAAGTTAGAGTAATTATGGAATAAATCCTTGCCCCAAAGAGATACCCAGATGCAAAGGGTGGAGCATGCTGCCAGACATAAAGTACAGCTCAGCCAGAGAAGCCATAATTTATTTTTGGCTGGAAACACCCGGATTTTTTCAAGAGGAGTGAAGAAAGCCTAACCAACATGAGCAGGCTCCAAGGGCAAGCTGAAAGAAGTCAGAAAGCCAGAGAAGATGAGAAAGCAAGTAGAGGAGATGTTTTACCACTGTGTGAGGGTGAGGGCCCAAAGACAGGGGTTGAAAGAGGTGATTAAAAATGCCATGGTGGCTTAAAGGAAGTAATGGAAAAGAAAGAGTCTTTGAGTGTGACACCCACAACGCTGCCATTGTTCTGCTAGGCCACCTTTGGCAAATAACATCACCTTCATTTAACTTCCCTCCTCCTGTTTGTACATCATGGCACTCTGACTTGCAAATTCTCTGGAGTAAGACTATAATTTCTACAGGTACAGGAAGTGCCCAGTGCAAATAGGCTCTGAACTCAGGTGGTGCATCTCTGTGGTGAAGCACAGGAAAATCCAACAGAAGATGCAAAGCTGTTGCATGGGCTTGGACACAGGCAAAGCTGTTAACAGGGACCAACAGCCTGTGCTGTGGGAGGAAGGAGAACAGGATGCTGGAGCAGAGAGGGTAATGCCGACCACTGAGAGCACAGCTTGCTTGTGGCAGTGGGATAAGTGAAAGAGCAATGAGGAGAAAGGAATGTTAATATCATGGTATGTGGGTGGAGGTGGAGAAGAAACAGGCATTGGTTTGGTAGAAAAGGCAGGTGCTATTTTAGTCAGACTGTGTTAATTTCAGCTCTGATGTAACTCAATTTACGTCAATTTTAGTCAGTTGAATTACACAAAAGATTAATTTAGGCCAATGAGTTGAGGTAAGAGTGATTCAGCCCAAAATAAGTTTTGGGGTGCAAGGAAGAGATATGAAGCAAGGTGAACAACTGGAACCATCCTGGATTTGGAGAGATGTTGAAGTAGGGGGGGTTGGGATAAGAGAGGGCAAACCTGAGGGAGCCAAAGCAAACAGGCCACGGGATCCTGCAAGGATGTTTGCCAATGATTTTCATCGCAGCCCAGGACAATTTGCAAAGAAAGGCAGTCTGCTCCCTGAACTCTGTGTGTATTGGTTACTTCCTCCTGACTCTTCTCATGGTCCACCTCCCCTTGCCACTCTTCTGGGCAGCCTGCACACCAACATACAGAGTGTTCATAACAATTAAGCTTTTGTCTTATTATTTTGGTTTAATCACAAAACATTCCAGGTTTAACCTGAAGAACACTTTTGGACCAGGAGTTCATAGGGCAACAGCTACATTTAGCAATGAGAGTGGTTCTGATTCACTTGCAGTGCAGCTTCACTGGAGTAGATGGAAATGAATTTGTTCCATTAATTCTCCAGAGACAGCATGAAAGCCAGATGAAACCAGACAGGGCCATTCTCACGCTGACAAATGCATCCACACCTTAACTCTTAACAGCCTGCCCATGGAACACATGTAAAAAGCATCTGAAATACTGGGCACCATCTTCTTGATTTGCAAAGAAGTGCTTCTCAACAACCCATAGGAAATAAAAGAATTATGTCATTACACTTAACAAAATGAAAACAAATATAATTAAGCACATCTTTTGCTTCCTTTCCATTTCACTAAATTTCTTTCCCTGCATATGCTTTTCATCTATTGTTTCTGATGCCTCTTTTAAATTGGTGTTTACTTTCTCATAATCCCATGTACTAAGAAAATGTAACACCCATGAATCCCTGAGGTTTCTTACCTTTCTCTGTCCTCATTTCCCCTAGCTTTTATTTTTCCTTTCATTTTTTTACATTTTTGTTCTTTGAAATCAAGATCTTCTGTTGCATTTCATTTTCATTCCCTTCCTCTTAGCTTGACCACATTTTCTCTCTGTTCTCTTGTCCCTTGTTCAGCATTAGATTTAGTTGAGAGAAGAAAGTCAGTCGGCTCTCTGGTTAGAGAGGAACTTCAACCATTTCTTTGACACATACCCCAAACTTGGCTCCACCAGTTTTCCACCTTCCACAAACACCCAGTACTGCACAAGAAATAAACACCTACAAAGTGCTTTCAACTCATATTCAATCACCATAGTAAATACAAACTCTCTTCTGTAATATTCAATCATTATACTTAGTCCTAATATCACGCTTTTCATCTGCAAACACCCACACAAGCATTGGTTAATTTGTCCTCACAGCAGCCCTGACAGGTAGGTAATTACCTGTTATTATCTCCATTTTACACATAAGGAAACTCTGGGTGAAATGATGAAATTCCTAACAAGCACATATACCCACAAATTTAAGCAGGCACTAATTGAATCTTCTACAGACACACACACACACACACACAATCGTCCACAAACATTTTAGTGTACACTGAAAATTAGGGACCCACAAGCTCAGTGTGGGACAGGAGAGAGATGCTCATTTGGCATATTATACACAAGAAAAGGAAACTCTCAGACCATGGCATGGCCCTGGACAGCAGAGGAGAGGTGCTGGAAGCAAACTGCCAGCTCTCCACAGCACACTTTGTATTTTCTGGGCAACATTTCATGACCTCCCATTCCTGCAGGTGAACAAATGTACAAGGTGAGCTCCTCCTTGCCCCGAGGCACCACCAAAGTTTGATTTCATGTTTGCAGTTTCACCACTGGCGACTGCTTATCAACACTTGTTTCTGACAAGAAATTGGGAAAACACTATCATGCAAAACCCCAAGTGAGCTCCTGACCAGTTTGAATGCTAATGACCTCTTAGTGCTATATCCCACTCATTCTACTGCTTATCAAGATGTCAGGATGGGAAGATAATAGACCTTTTGGACCACAGGCAGCAGCACACACAAGCCCATAGAAATAGGGAAGAAACATTAGTGGGGAAGTCAGAGAAGGAAAATGTAGTTCTGAGTAATTACCTTTTGTCTAGGATGTCAGCTGCCCACAGCAGAGTCTCCTGTGTGCAGCAACTCCCCTCCACCGCAGGGACAGGATGCTCTGTTCCCTTCCCACGTGGTGCTCTCCCCACAGCAGCCCTCCCCTGCAGGGACACCGCAGGGCCTGGCAGAGCCCATTTCAGACGCTCAGGTGCAGTTAGACACTGAATTGCCAATTGTGCAAGGCAGTTCCACTGCAACTATTAAGCATTAGATGCCATTAATAAGCAGAGATGGCATTAATATAAATATATTTGATGTGGAAAATAAAGACTGGTGTAAGGATTTGGACCTTTGTGACTTGTTTTATTGCCCTCTATTCAGTGTGACACTGAGGCTCTCATGGACTTGAAGTCATTGTTCAATGAAAAAAACCCTCTTCTCTTCCCCTGTTAGTTTCTATCTTATTTTCTGAACTTGTTACAGCCTCTCTCAGCATAGAGATGTCCAGGGAATTGATTCCACGTTGTCTTCCTTTCACCCGTGATGTTTTGGGTATGACCAGGGACAAAGCTATAGGACAGAGTTTGCCAAGATTAACATACATTACTTATTCCATAAAAACTTATTCAAGGCCCCCTGTATTCTCTGTATCAATTTAAATATTCTTAAGTCCATAGCATTGCTAGAGTTACTCCTATTCCAAATTTTCTTTAAATCCTTTATTCTTTTAAGGTTTTCCAATCAGGGTTATGTCCTTGATGATTTTAGTTTTCTCTGTCAGTTTTCTGCATTTTCTAATTAGGATTCCTTTTGTTTTCCCTCCCCAGTTGATATATTTTAATTTTTAATTTCAAATTGCTGCCTGAGCTCTGCCACTAAGCCAGCACAGGCTGCTGCTTCCTAAAACTTAGACAATGACACCAAGGCTGAAACTTCACAAAGTTCTTCCAAAGCTGCTGCCTCTAGATTCCTGCATCTTATAGGTTCTCTCTGTTTCATCCCTTATTAATTTGGATCAAGCACTCATATCTCAGAAGTGGCCTGGACTTCCAGGCTAGTTTAAGACCTCAGCATCTGTGCAGATGTTGAGGGGAGGCCAGCCCTGTCTAACAAACTACAAGGTGACAAGGTGAGACAAAAATATTGTTCTGAGTAAGAATTGTGGTCCTACAATTGTGCTATTCCTGTCGACTTGCCTGTACACCTCTTATCTCTGTCTGGAAGCTGCAAGAGCTCTGGGGCACAGCCACAGTGCCAGCACTACAGGGCCTTGGCCTGGATTTAGCATTCCCAAGTGCTTACAGCAACTTAGAAAGAGTAAGAATAAATAGTAAAAATAATGTTTGCAAAACTTAAAAAATAAAACAAAACCCACCCACAAAAAAAAAAGAGCGAACACTCATGTCCATGGTAGGTGTAAGGAAATGGAAAACAAATCTACATCCTCTTGAGAAAGGAAGTGATGGGCATGGTGAACTTTAGGAACACTGTACAATGAATTGAAGAACCAAATGAAGGATTTAAGCTGTGGATGCAGGATGAGGATATTAGAAGCTATGGTGCTGAAGACAAGAGGTCCCAGCTGATGTGAGAGTGAGAAGGGAGACAGTGACAAGATGCAAACAGGGGGCTCAGGTGATGGAGCTGAGCCAGTCTGGCCTTGGCCATACCAGGAATAAACATCCTATGAGAAAGAGGATGGCCCCTCATGAACCTGAGTTTTGCAACCACGCTCAAAGTAACAGAGTGGTCAACACAAATGTGAATTTCTCATACATAAAAGACGGCTGCATTAAATGACATGTACAAAATTAAATTAAAGAAGATCTCAATATTTCATTCCCTTTCATGAGATGAAAATTAAAGGAATTAAATGAAACTTAAGTGAATGAATTGAAATGAAGTGCAATGAAATGAAATGAAAATGAACATAAGGAAATGAATTTAGATGAAATATCAAGATTTCATTTCCTTTCATGAAATGAAAATTCAATGAAATGAACTAAAAATGAAAATTAAATGAAATCAAACATCAAAGATGAAATGAAACATCAAAAAATTAATTGATCTGAAATTAAACTTCATGGAATAAGAGGAAAAGAAATTAAATGAAAAAATGAAAAGAATTTTAACAAAAGGAAATGAAATTTGTAATTTTAGTTCCTTTTAGAAAATTAAATCTCAAGATTTTATTTAGTTTCATTTTGTTACATTTCCTTTTTCTTTATTTTAAAATTTAATTTCTTGCACTTTGCTTTATTTTCATTATATACATTAAATTTTATTTCATTTTACCTCAGTCCTTGATTTGTCATTTCATTTTTCTTTTTTTTTTTTTTGTATTTTAGACTTCCATTTAATTGCCTTTTATTACATGAAGTTTCATTTTATTTCATTTCATTCCTTGCTTTGTCATTTCACAAAAGAAAATATTGATATTTCATTTAATTGCATTTCTTTATTTCTAATTTCCTTTCAATTAATTTGATTTAATTTTCTTCCTTTCAGTTACATTTCATTCATCTTTATTCGTTGATATCCTTTTCATTCCTTGAATGACAATCTCATGAAAGGAAATGTCTAGATTGTTACATTTCACTTAATTTCATTCCTTGAAGTTTTATTTAATTTGATTCCTTGATTTTGATTTTATTTAGTTTAATTTCATTCAGTGAAGTTTCATTTATTTTAATTTCATTTCACTGCTTGATTTTTCATTTCATTTCTCGGAAATGCAAACCGCCCATTTCTGTCTCTTGGAGCCCTACCTCTTATTTTTGGAGCCCTAAATTCCAGGTGTTTATGCCTATAATGTTTATGTTTATTCCAGGTGCTCCAGTGTTTGTGAAACGCCTGTGCTCTATAAGCGATGCACATTTGGAATGAGAATCTGCAGCTATTATTCTGGTCAGCTGACTCTGAAGATTTGAACTGGTGAGCCCTGGCGTGCTCTCCAGCCTGATAAACGTGACCGATAGCAGCACCGCGCCCGGGGAGAGAAGCATCGGCAACAAGTGGCGCTGACAATGGAGCGATCGCACAGGGCAGCCAGCTGTACTCTGGCTTTTGTTCTTCCGCTCCCGAAAACTCTTGAGTAGGATCCATTCTCCTCGGAGTTAATGTTGAGCATAGCTTGAACGACTGAGAGTTTGATTATGGTCGAATTATTTTCCCTGCTTTAGTTTACAGTTTTAAACCCCCCAAAAGTAACCAAAATTCCTACATCTGTTGAACTGGAGCTTCTGTAACTTTCCATGGAGGAGTGGTACTGTCTGCAGATCTGAGAGCAGATCGGAGCTCTCTCCCCCTTCCTTTCCTGCCTGCACCTCGATCAAACGACCTTTAAATACAGGATCCCCATCTCATGTAAAAGCTTTCTGGCGACCTCACTGCCAGATAAGTTTTCCTTTTGCTGAGTCCGCAGCCTAGGACGAGGTGATCTAAGAGCTCCTGCTGCCAGACAGGGAGGCGGTGCCTTCCCCTTTCCCCTCCTGGCTGCGCATTCCCTCCGCTCGCCCTGCGCTGGCTCTGGGCCTCTTTGTGCAGCCTTAGTGAGCTGACTCAACTCATTATCCCGGCAAAACCCAGCGGATGGCTTTGTGCAGGGCGGCAGCGAACTGACTCACCCTCTCTCATGAAAGCCCGGCCACTGTTATTAGCAGACCATCTCCGTCCGATAAAGAGCAAACAGCAGCTCACAACAGCAAGCCGAGATACGCAGCTACAGAGCTGACTCTGCTGCCGCGAGTTCCTCTGCTTTGCACCTCTGCCAGGTGAGTGCGGAGAGCTGCTAATGCAGAACGAGCTACACGCCCACTCAGCTCTGATGAAAGTGGCTCTCGAAGGGGCAGAGCAAAGGGCAGTTTCCCAAACCCTTTGTGCTGGTAGTGAACTTGCAGTTGATTTTTTTTTCCACCAAAAATTTTGATGAGAAAAAGAAATAAAATTAACATGGTACAGTCTACTTCTAATTCAGAATTTCACAACCAAACCTTTGGTATGCTGCAAAAAAACATCAACACTATCCCCCCAGCCTAAACAAAACTAACGACACCAACAACAAAACGCTGGCAGAAAACATTCAGTCACAAGAAGGGGCACCAAGCACTGATTCCTGCTGTTTGTTATTATCTGTTGGCACTGCAGTAGTACTCATCTTAGACTCTGACCAGGAAAAGGGACTGGTTAGTAGCAGAAGGAAATTATGACACATGCAGTACAGCATAGTCATAGAAGATAAATTGCAAATGACCTCTAGATCAGCAGAGAAGGTAACTCATATTTTTCCTGGGTTTTCCTTTTTCTTTTCCTTTTCTGTGGCTAGAGATAGAATTCATAGAGGTGCATGAATCATAGATGTCACTGAAAGGTTTCAGAAGCACCACTCAAACAGAGACTCAAACTTCAGTCATTATCAGGACACTGTCACCATTTTATAGCTTTAAGTGCACAGTAGTAGATGCACATCCTAAACTGCTTTTCCCCGCCCCCATTTTTACTCTCGTTTTTGTTTGTGACAAACAAGCTCACCGTGGCTGTGCCTTTCACAAATCCTGGTGGAAATGAGACTGCTTGGAACTAGCAGGGAGAGGCCTCAAGAGACCTAGGGATCTTTTAATTTGTCTGTTTCTTCTTCCTCCCTTTGTTGCCTGGGCTAACCTTATTTCTGCATGTCTACAAGGATTCCTGCATGCCTGCCATTTGTGAAATTTTGCATTTTCATGTTGTCAGGCTGGACATGGGCAAATCACCTCTCACTTGCACAGTGGCAGCAGACAATGTGCTTTGAATTTTGTCTGCACACAACGGTCAGTGACCTTTCCTCATTCACTTGCCTGTTTCCCTGCTACCCTGTAGCTCACAGATAAGTCATTGGCTGTTTTCTGCTGGCAGTTCTGCTTATGTAAGAAACTTCTTTTGTGTTTGATGCGAATTAAGGCTCATGAGTTCTGTCATATGAAAGTTGCCTCTAAAAAATTGGAGAAATTGGCAATGCTCTGCCCTCTTCTTCAAGGCTGTTAAAGGCTTTATCATGCACTCAGTTCATGGTTCCCCACTGAAACGCAAAGTTTTCAGCAGCAAGGACAGGCTGTGTGTCAGAAGCTCTTTAGTTCAGCCTGTGTTTTAGCCAGTAAATGTAACTGCCTGGATCACCTAGGGAACACTAATGGTTTTGACTGACCTCCATGGGGTTTCATCTAAAAGCACCTGAGCCAATTGCTTTGAACAAATATTTGAAATGAGATGTCTGCAGAGCACTTTCTCTCACCACAGAGGCACAAGCTGGGCTGTGGGCCCAGGAGGGGCAGCAAGGCTTCTGGGGCTGCACTGGGCAGGGATGGGCAGCGTTGCCAAACACTTCTCACACACAATGTGTGTAACCCAGGCTCCTCCACAAAGAGCTGCAGATGCAGAAGAGGAGTCTGAGCAGAGCCCTAATCCAGATGGCCACAGTTCTGTCCCACCAGACATCCTTGTTATCTCTATGATGTGACATGGACGTTACTAAAGACCTGCTGCTTCCCAGTTGGGGCAGAGGTCACCCTTCACCTCACTGCTGGACTACACCTGCTGTGGCATTGCTCCTGCAGTGCAGAATCTCCCAGCTGATGGCACATTGCTGTTCAAGGCTGATCAAGCCATGTAGTCCTGCCTGCTGGATCTTTTGCTTCTGACATCCTTGCTTACTCTCCACAAGTGCTGAAGGCAGAAGGGCCTTTCAAGGGTCTGCAGCATTGGGATCCTGTTGGGGACGAAAGATGAGAGGTGCTGCTAAACACAAAAAATCATCAACAGGTGGCTGTTGTGGAAAGCTTCAGTTTTCCTACACAGCCCACTGAAACTTCCATTTAAAAAACAACAACCACCCATGAACTTGTTTTCCTGGCACAAGAGGCTGGCATAGCAGCCTGAACAGGTGCTGACTTGGTGGCAGCCCTGAGGATCATCTCCCTGGTGCTCCTACCTGTGATCAGTCCAATGGGAACCAGCCGTGATCCCATGGTTTCTGTGGCGTGCTCCAGTGAGCACAGTTGTTACAGCAAACATGTACACCAATGCAGAGAGACCTCTCTTTTGTGGCACAGAAAACTGCCTGCACATCTTTCACATTAAAGGAAATTTCCATTTACTCCTTTTAGCTCAGCCTTATTAATCACAGAGACATTTCCAAGCAAAATATAGATTTGCAGCAGAATGTAGGCAAAAAGTTCATTCAGACAGGAGAAAGCACAGCTCAGCTGTGCTCATCTAACTTATTTTACCATGTACAAGTCCAGCTTCCTCTGTTTCATATGTTTGCCTTCCCACATACTTTTCCTACTGTTATCTCAGTTTACATTCTCTTTTCTCATTAATTGTCTTTCTGGCTTAAGAAAAATAAGAAAAAAAAATCTTCTGGTTTTCCTCTTTATGCCTTCCCATTTTGGCTTCACAGTGGACTCTCTTGGGATATGTTCCAGAGGTTTGGTTCTTTTCAAAATGTTGGCAAATGTCAGGTGAGATCAGTGCAGCATTGTCACCTTAAGGCTCCAGTCCTAGGTTGCTAATATGTGCCTCTTGCACAGGCAATAGACTCTGAGGTGTAAGTGAATCACCACAATATTAATAAGGATTAATAAGGATTGTGCTACTATTAAAACCTGTTGGAATAAAGAGCAGGAAGGTTGGCAAGGTATGTGGTTAGAGGAGAGGAGTGTCTCTCTCCTTCCTTATTAAGTGGCCTGATCGAGGAGAGAGAGAATTTCATGGGCAGAAAATGGCATGAGGCACCAAAAACATCTCCATCTTACAGCCCCTTCCATCCACCCAAAATTCCCCACTTTGTCCACATCTCCCCTTGTGTCCAGAGTCTCCACTGACTTGGGAATAGCCACAATCCTTAGCACTGCTCTTTTGCTGTGAGAAAAATGACTTTTACTGTGGGAGGGTACAAAAATGCAGGGTGACACCTGTGCCTCCCTGCTCCTGCCGTGTGGCAGTAACTGCAGGCAGCACTGCAAGGCCAGTAGCAGAGGCAAGAGAGACTGGGCAAGGCAGCCCTGAGCTTGGCCCCTGCACAGGGCAGCAGAGCAAGGCACTGGTGGAGTTATCACAGATGCTGTGAGGCTGTCACCTCCTGGTAATTTTGCTGTCATTAGGTGCTGCTCATAATGAGAAATCCTGATTTTACTTGTTGTTCTGGTATGTTGTCCATAATTAGCGTGCAGTCCTGTAATACTAATTACCTTAGGTATTAGTTCCTTAAACATCAATTCAAAAAATCACGTGAAAATTTACCTCTTCCTCAAACGAGTCATGAGTTAACACAGGGGTACTTACAATGCACTACTTAGACTTGCTTAATTAGTTAATCTCTGTAAAGGGGTTTCAAATGTGTGAAGAGCTATCAAACTGCTAAGTGCATTATCTTCAATTAATTTTGTGCAACTACATCTTCACTACCAAGAGGGTCTTTAGAGTGCTGAGGAAAGGAAAAGGAGACATTGCTTCTAATTTTAAAAGTAACTAATTCAGAAAAAAAGGGAATTAATTGAAAGATGGTTTGACATGATGGGAATAATTGTGAATACCCCATTTCTTTTGTTTCAGCCAGAGCTGAATATGAAAGATTAATCATTTTAATCCCTCCTTTGCCTTTGTTAGTCTCTGGTTTCTTTGTTCCATCTCTTCTTAGCCTTAATGCTCTCCCTCTCACTATTAACCCTCTATCTTCCAAATTTGTTACTACCTTAGCAGAAAACCAACCAACACACAAAAAGGTTAAAAAAAGGTAAATCACACCAAACCAGTCTTCAAACTGGAGACACTGAGGTTACACCCTCATACAAAAGGAAAGGGATCTTGTTCCAAAAGAAGCCTCATGGACTTATCTTCAGAAGAAGACCTTAAAGGGCCAGAACAGAGCTCCTGCAAGAGAACAGGCCCAGGAAGTCGTATTCCCTGGATCACCATGGTAGCCAGTAAGTTCTTAATGTGTCTTTCAAAGTTTTCTATTCTCTATAGAGCTTATATGCCTTGTTAAATACTCTCATTTTACTTCACCCACTAACAATCTGCTTTTGGAGGCATTCTCTCAAAATGGGTTCTTTGTGCTAATACTCTGTCTAGCTGGCAGCTTTATTCAGGCCAGCTACATTGAATTGGACTTCCCCAAAAACCTATTTCCTGGGTTCTTTTTCTTCCACCGGGACTAACAAAAGATAAGAACTTTTTTTTTTCCTGAGCCTGATTTGTGTTTAGAGGTTTTCACTTGCCTATTCTTTTTTTTTTTTCAATAATGACTAATCATCACTTCTCCTTGCTGACTGCTGAGGTCCCACATGTTGTGAAAAATTCAGGCAGCTTGTTTAATATCAACATGCCTGAGCAGTGGTTATGCAGTTGAGTCTCCTTCACAGGCTTTGTGAAGGGGACAGGTAATGTGCATTTACAATAAATTTCTATCACATCTGGGCATTCACTCAGCAGTTATTTAAAAACCTATTAATTTACCTTATTTTATCCAAAATAAACTGGAATAGAGAATAGACTATTATATGGTTACAGCTTTATTCTCTGCATACTGTAAAATAACAGCTTAACCTGTTGAATGAGACATTTCTCTAGCAAGCCAGAGTTGTGTACATGGTGATCATCAACACAGCAAGTTCTCAGGGAAAGAACTTCTGCAACCAAACCAGAGAAACCTCTCCAATCCCTCCCCAGTTCAGTTCTACAAAAGGATCCAGTGAGGGATATTAATTGTTATCCAATCCAGTGGATAATAATTTAGCTAAAGGGCCTGATCTGCTCTAATCAGTCTATCTAGCTCAAGTGTAGGTACCTAAGAGAGTAGCTTGAAAATGGGTAAGTTGTTACGGTGTACAGAAAGAAGAGCAGGCTTATGAGAAGAAGCAAAGAAAGCTTCTTGCCCTCCCATACCTTCACCACTTGCATGTTTGTACAAAAGCTTACAGGGCTCCTCCCCTTCATCTGGTATATCCATACAGTCCATACACACAGTGTGAGATGGGTAAGCCAGAAACTATTAAGAAAATAATTAAACTAGAAGAAAGCCGGAAACTATTAAGAAAAGCCTAGACTGTCTCCACCTCAACCTAAAGCCCTAGCTGAAGGATTAATGTGGTTGCCAAGGATCATTTAATTCATGTGGGCATCCCTCCTGCCTCTGATGGAAAGGTAGACTGGAGCCTGAAGAGACTATGACTGCTACCAGATCCAAAATGAAGGGATAGGGCTACCTGAATACTGAACCCGAGGTTAACCTCAAGCCTGACTTTCCTGAGGGGCATTTCCACAAAATAAACCTAATTGCAGGACCTTATCAAATAGTTAGCCAAAGAGGTGACAGGGCAGGGGGGACCCAGCAAAGTCTCAATGAACAGTCCAAGATTTTTCCTCCCTCCCCTTCATGACTGTGAAAAAAAGGGATAAAAAATTGTTCTTCAAAGGGATCTCTTTCATACCAACATTTCAATAGATCAATTGCCAATAAATTAAGACAAAACAAAAAATAATGTGTGTCCTGGTGGCAAGGGAAGATGCATTCCTTCTCTATCCCTGTCATGTCAGAAGAGCAGCTCCAGCAGAGCCCTCTGGGCCATACTGTGCCCTCACAGCAGCACCGGTGTGACGTAGTTGGCAGGGAAGAGACCCAGTTCCCCACGCAGGCGTCCTTTCCACCAGGATGGGTTGGAGCTGTCCAGGACCTCTAAGATGTCCCCACTGCGGAAGCCCAGCTCATCGTGCTCCATCGCATCGAAGTCGTACAAGGCACGGACCCACAGCGTTCTCTGGAAAGGACAGAAGCGACAGGCAGGGAACAAGGAGCCAGGGCTTTGAAAGATCATCTTTGCCACCCTTCTTAAGACCCAGTAAATACATTCACTAAGCAAGGACAGGTAGTGCTGAATTTTAGACCAACTTGCAATTAAACCAGGAAGTGGCCAAGATGCCAGGAAGGAGGGACCAATTAACTGGGACACCCAAGGGATGGTGTTTGGTTTCTAAGCAGCCTCAGTGTATTTGTGGGTATTTGCACCATAAGGTGAAAAGTCAAACTGAGAGCAGGTCCTTAGGAAATTGTGTTCTCATGTCTCTCTAATGCCTCTGCCCTGTAAGGGCAGCCAGGACAGCCACATCTGAAGCCAGTTATGGGAGTACAGAAGGACTGAAACCTGATGGGCTGTAACTATTAGGGAGTGGCTCTAGGGAGCTGGCATGGTGCTGGTACAGGTACGAAATTGTGTCCTCGGCCACTTGAGGACTGAGAGAGCCAGCACATAGGCGAGAGTAGAGAACATTGTAAAGAAGGATACTTGTTCTTTCAGGCACTTTTGCAGCATAGGGGAGGGTCTTAAACCTTCTTCAGACTCTCTCCAAGGTCAGGTCTCTGAGATCCAAAGGATTTAACATCTGTTTGAGTATACCAGTTTATCTGGGGTGTGCACTGTAATGTGCACTATGGTTATATTTTTTCTGAAGGACTCTGCAGTCAGTCTCCCACTTTGGCTAGAAATCATATTTTAAAGGACATAGCTTGGGCTTCTTTCTGGGAAATTGTTGGCATCCACACCACAGGGCATGGATAATTTAGGAGGTATATCTGGCAAGGACAGATGGAGAGATCTGTTTGAAGTAGATAAATTTTGAAAAATCTTCCATTCAGGGCCCTGCTTGGACATCACCCCTAGTTATTTGGTTGGACATATAGACCTTCCTATAATTGGATTTCTGGTTTCTACATCACTGATGGGATGTAGCAGGCAAAAGCATGCTGTTATTCATTGCCACAGCCTCTGAGAGATAAAAACCATTGTATTTTAAGATGGATTACAATAAAGATTTGGGGCTTTTGCCAAGAAAAGGGTCATGCCCCTATTTTCTAACATGTTCCAAATCTCCTAATCCAATCTGATCTTTTTCACTCATTCTTGAGAAAGGTGTGCTGTCCTTTCTTTCTTCCCTTGGATCTAGGTTCTCTGGTTATGGGCTAAGCTGGACATTTCTTCAAGGAAGAAGAGCATGCCTTGGGTCACACTGAGCTCATAGGGAAATACTTGTAGCTGGCAGTGGAACCACAAGCTGAGGCAGAGAAAGACATCACATTCTGTGTGGGCATTCACATAGTGGGACTTGGCAGAGCAGGTAGTGACTGAACGTCTGGGGTGTCTGCAGAGACACATCTGGATCACACCCACATCCACTGTGCTAAGAGCCTCTGACAGCCAAGGGTGTCAGGTAGGTGAGTCCTGCTTTGACAGCAAATGAGGTCTGAGAGATGTGCTAGGCACAGACAAGTAGAGCTGGGTGATCTCAGGCCTTCTCAGGATTGCAGCAAAAATTAATGGAAGAGACAGTGTGACTACAAGTGCATTGCAAGACAGAAGGAGCACTGTAGCATGGTACAGTATCATGAGGCTGCTCTCCATAGAACTTAAAAAATGTACTGCACATTTAGCTACTGACATCAGTCACTGCCTGGCTGCGGTGGCAAAGATAATTGAAAGCTCTGTGCATTAATGGACATGAAGTTCCACTAGAAGAGATCATTAGGCTTTCAGAAATGTCTTCTGCTGGACCAGTCTTGCGCTTGATCAAAATCCATGGGTGAGCTTGTGCTCATTCCAGCGTCCCATATGGGGATTGTCCCTATTTTGCTGTGCTCATGCTAAGTTCCCTCTACCACTGAGGCTGCATAAGACTGACCTTGAGAGTAGTTACCAGAACTATGCTCACGTAACACTGTAGTTCTACACCCAGAGTGTCCCAGAAGCAGATTCAAGTGGCTGGGATAGAGTCATGAGACTCAGAAATGTCTTGTAAGATATGGCCTGGCAGGCAAAATACACTACTTCTCATGCAACCTCCATGTAGGTGACACTGTCCAGGCTGCTTGGCCACTTCTAAGGGACCCACTGACTTGGGCAGATGAGGCCCTCCAGGTGCATCACCTACCTGTGTCTGCTGGTGCAGTGGGTCTGTGTGTCTCCGTTGCATAGCTCCTGCACTTCCTTGGCCATGATCCCTTAGCCTATGCATCATGTCTTTCCTGTCCAGACTCCCACCATGTCTTTCCTAGAAAGAAAACAGCAGCATAAAAATCATGTTGTGGTTTTGGCTGGAATAGAGTTAATTTTCTTTGTAGGAGCTGTGTTTTTGATTTAGTATGTGAATACTGCTAATAATACACTAATGTTCCAGTTGTTGCTAAGTAGAGGCTCACTCTAAATCAAGGACTTTTCAATGTCTTGCCAAAGGGATATTCCATACTCTAGAACATCATACCCAGTATATGAACTGGGGGGAGTTGGCCAGAAGAGGACAATAACTGGTCAAAGACTGGTATCAGCCAGTGGGTGATGAGCAATTGTATTGAACATCACTTCTTGTTCTTGAGTTTTATTCCTCTCTCTCTATTTGTTATTTTCTTTTAAATAAATAGAAAATTATAATAACAACTATTATTATTACTACTACTACTACTACTACTACTGCTACTATTTACTCTGTTTCAATTATTAATTTGTTTTTATCTCAACCCATGAATTTTACCTTATTCTTGATTCTTTCCCTACTCCCACCAACGGGAGAAGTGAGTGAGTGGCTGCATGGTACTTAGTTGCCAGCTGAGATTAAACCATGACACACATATATATTCTGAGATGTGTAAATGAGGGGATTTAAGAGTTGTTAGTGGGCAAGGAGTCAGGGGCAAGCCCCCACTTTAATAATTTTAGATATCTGCTTCCAATAAAGTCCCTGTGCTCCAGTTCTGCAAGTAATGACCCTCATGGAAGAGGTCAGCTTAGACTGTGCTGTTTTGGATTTTACTTCTTAGGAGCTGAAAGTTGACTGTACTCAACTGTGTTTCACAGCTGCTGGGACAAATGGTCAGCAAGGGGCTTTTTTGGTCTCTGAAGAAGGTTGTTCTAACTCATAGATAAAAGCCATGCTTGCCAAGGAGACTTCAGCCAATCTGGAGTTACTATGACCCAGTCCTGACCACTGCTTGCTCTTCCTCTGTCCCATATGCTGGGGGAACATCACTTGTGCTGGTGCAGCTGACTCTGTCTGAGGACTCACTACTTTACCTTGTCTTGGGCTGCTCCATACAGTAAAGGATAGCAAGCAGGCTTATAAATCTAGTAGCCAAACTAGCCAAAGAAGAACGAGACAAACATCTAAGTCATATTAACACAAATTGGCACAGGCAGAAGGAGAGAAGACGTAGGAAACATCTAGGAATCAAGTTCTCTTTTGTGTGCACAGCTGAGAGATGTAGATTTTTGACAAAATGACTGTTCGCTTGCTACCAAGCAATAAAAGCCAATGTTTCATATGCCTGGGCTTGATGTTTCTGGTAGTACCTGCTGCTGCTGCAGTATGGGAATAGGATGCTCTACATATCTCTTGGATATAGAAGAATGATCTTCTCCAGCTGCTCCTCCCATGTGGAATCCTTCCTGACCTATCTGTTCCAGGCTCCCGCCACGCCTCTCCTGATGGAAGAAAGATCACAAAAGTGAGGTCAGGTTTTGCTTCCTACCACATCCTTGACTAAAGCTGGGCAATCATTGCACACAGCACTACCACTACCCACTACTCTGGAGGCTCTTTCTAATAAAAGACCCCACCTTCTCTGCACAGAAGAACAAATCAGGAATCCTATATTTTAGATCTTTGTCATAGCCAGTCTCCACCTGAAGTCAGGGTAGTACTTAGAGGTGTGGGGCTGAAAATATGGCTGCTGATGTGAGGATCAGCACAGAATGTAAGCTCTTTCTTGAAATACTGCCCTTAGAATTCATTTGTCTCTGCATTGAAATCAATCATTTTATCATATGGCTGTAGCATATAAATATTTGAATAGTGAACAGAAACCCACTGTGGTGAGTACTAAAAATACTCTGCTGTGCCCATCACCATAATAAATGTACAGAGAGTTTGCCAAAGCAAACTTGAGTTCTGTTCTTTAATTTGCCTGTCTGCGTCTTGGAGCAAATGCATCTCTTTCCCTTCCTGCTCACAGTCAGCCCAAACAGATTGTTATACTGATATACATGCATACAGTCTTTCTTTCCTTCCCCAGATATAGATATTCATCACTGTAATCTCTCTGTTACAGATCCCAGAACCTCTACTTTAATACCTTGATAGTGTGTTTCTAAAGGTCTGTGTAAGTGGTCTAGAAAGAGACAACAATCCAGGCCCTTTCTTCAGACTGAAAAATGTATCATCTCTCATTGCAAGAATGACCCACATGCAGCTTATAAAACTTTACTGCTGTAGTTAGCAGGTCACATACTTTCTGCCTTGTCTCTACTTGCACATCCTGGAAATTTAATACCAGACTCCGTTTCCCAGTCAAGCAGGACTTCGGTTGCTGCAGTGACCAGGCATGTTCACTCCCAGTCCAGGGAGTGCAATGTGTAGCAGCCTCTGTTATGTCATTTACTTGTTCCCCTGGCACAAAACCAGGCATTCATTGGACTGGGATTTGTCTGCCTTCTCAAACATTGACTATACCTTCCCTGAAGGCACATATTGTTCCCAGATCTGCTATGTTCTTCTCAGTAGTACTTTCCAGTTCCTAACATCCAGGTTACCTTCTCCAGGTTCTGCCCTCTGTTCCTCCACATTCCTTTTACTGTGTTTGCTCAGCAGCAGAAGATGGACAATTCTTCTGAGCAGACAAACTTGCAGTTGTAGTTGTACTCTGGGTGTGTGCAAGGACACTAAGAAACCAGACTCAAATTCTTCTGAGACACAACCCACCAGTCAGCTCTGTACCTGTCCTCAGGAAATCTAGGCATTTCAGTAAGGTAAATCCTGCTTCCCTTGGCATCTTAGAATTTCAGCTCTGAGGTCTTAGAACAGCTTTAGCAAAGCATCTCTATTCAGATTTGAAGAATCAAAAAATTCTGCTCGATTATACAACTCTACATACCACTGAATACACTAAGAATCTGTGTCTCAGGACCCACCAGTGTAGTTATGTGGCTGGATTTCCAGGGACAGACTGTCCTCCTCCTCCTGAAACATTCTTATGGGATGAACTCCTTCCACAAAAAGGTTTCTGACTGAGAAACTCCTAAGGACAGTTTGTGTTTACCTTTTCTTCTTGGCTGTTGTCCCTTAGGAAGATCTGCTTCTGCCTGGAGATGGAAGTCGTCTTGTAGTAGTCCACCAGTTTGTTTAGAGAGTGGAATTTCTCTGTCCACAGGTAATAGCAACCCTTTGAATCCCTCATCACTTTGAAGTGTTGTACATCATCTTCATGCCTGGATCCCAATGGAAAAGAGATCATCAACAGATCACACTTTCACCTTTTTCATAGAAGTCTTTTCCAGAAGGGTACCAAAACTTCTTGCTTGGCCAAATCTAGACTTCTGGAAAGTCATGCAATGGCAGTCCTTGTGTGTACTGGACCCAGATGTGTCTCTGTTTCAAAAGACTCATCGATTTGCAAACAGAGTGTCCCAGGGCTGCCCAGTCACAAAGCACTATCAGAACAAAGCACAGGGTTTTAAACCCTCTCTTTTGAAATAAAGGTCACAGGAGCTTCCAGGGTGAAAAAGTGCAGTTGTAGTCTACCCAACAGCCTCTGCAGGTCCTGTTACGTCCAGTCTGAATTGACTATAAGACCTGTATTACACTTTTATACACCACGGGGATCCCCACTACATGCAGACACAGCCATGTGAAGCCATACACTAAACTTTAAGATGGTATAAAATCTAGTGTAACATAATTACTACAGGCCATTCTTCCTATCCAAAAAGATTAAAAAATGGAATTTTCTGATGCTGTTATGAGCTGAATTAACAATCTCAACCTTCTGCCCCTTACTCCTTCTGCACCTCCCCTCCTTTCATGTCTGATGTGTACAATTCCTCTTTGCACCAGATGTGATCTGGCTCTGGTACTCACCTCCTTGCTCTGTGCAACTCCAGGCACTCAAAACACTCTTCTCAGGGGCTACACCTGCACAAATAAACTAAATGGGGACAAGCAGGGACTGAATGCTATCCTTGACTGCTACAGCCCCAAGCTGTTGAAGTGTTTGCATGGTTGTGGTTTAAATGGAAAAGCTCTCCCTTAGAAAGTGCTGGGCCATGGTTAGAAAGAACAGGCCAGGAACTGTTCACAGGGAGCTGTTTGAATTTTGGTGGGGTGAAGAGGGTGTAGCCATACAGATCTGACCTCTGCCTCACTGCTTGACTTCAGGGCCAGAGAAAGTGCCTGACTGTACTTGATTTGTTGATGTTAATTGGTGCAAATGTAACCAGAATATTTTCCTGCAGTTCCTCCTGGATACTTTTTGAGCTGCCTGAATCAGCAAGTACAGACCACTTGGAAAAGACTTTGTTAATCATGACCCTAATTTAAAATTGATCATCTATTTGACTGAAAATTGGGAAACCAAACATCATTTAAGAGCTCTGCTTAGAAGCAAATGCACTGAAAAGTGCTGGGCTACAGCAAGCTGCTGAAATGCAGCTGGTTTGCAAGCCATGAAAAAACAGTCCTTGTCCAATGGCTTTTTAGTGACCTGTGGGAAATAAGTTAACAATATAATAGTAATCTCTTCATAGGTAGTAGTTGAATTCTTGGATTTAGTAACCAGAGCTGTCAGGCAATTTAAACAAATGGAAGACACTTATTAAGTGCAGTGGGAGACTTTCTCTGTACCATTCTGCTTTGCTGTAGCTCTTTCAGAAAAGGAGGTCACCAGGAGATGCAGCTTTGGAATGGGGCATTCACTGTGTCACTTGAAAAGAGTCAGAAACATTTGGGAATCAGATGCCTAACTTGTTCTCATTCACAAGACTGCAGCACTACCAGTGACTGGCAGCATGCAAACTTCTCAAGAGCCTACATCATATTAGGAATCCTTATGAGAGGAGGCTAGGGACACCATTAAACAGGAAAAGAAGCAGGAATATGCTGTTAGAAGCAGATACCTGACAGAGATGGAGAAGTCACCATGAGAGTTCTGACTGGCTCGGACAATGAAGCAGCCAACTCCTTTGCTCATGAGAAGGTTCTCTGCTTCATGGCGGGATATCTTCTCATCAAACCAGCTGTCAAGTGGGAAAAATCATGGAGATGTGAATAAGGATGTGAATTAAGGTAAGGAATAAAAAAGTTGGGGGTAGGGAGAATGTGAATAAGCAGGGTGGAGGGAAGAAAACAAAAGGATCAGAGGAGCCCATATGGCTACTCCCAGTGGCCACGTATCTGCTGAGGTACAGAGGTTTGATGGATGCAGACAATTTTCTTTGAGTAGTAAAAACATGTACATGCAAAAAGAACAATGTAAGCTTTGGTCTGCTAAGAAGCAACACTCAGATGAAACTGTAATTACAGACACAGTACAATAAGGTGTTAGTCAAAGAAATTTTAAATGACAAATGTGTATGTATACATATATACACACATAATTCTCAAGACATATACATCAAATTGCTTTTTGGCAAACTGATGGAAAATTACTAGGCTGTGATGGATATATTGCATGGAACACACATAAATTTTTAGTAGAAACAAGCCATGAAAGTTTTACTACTAATAAATTGGTTCCTGCAAGTGTTGCAATATCACAAAATCACAGAAGCACAGAATACGTAAGCACACTTACACAAATCTAGCCAGACATAACAAACAACAGCATAAGGCACTGGACTAATAATAAGAAAGTCACCATAAACAGTAAAATAATATGATGTCAGTAGGAATTTTTCAGTAGACAAACACAAAATCATATACATTTGCATATGCCCACTCCATAGCTAAGAGGATCTACAATCTGCAGTCTTTGACTTCACCTAATACGTAATTGCCTGTATTACATTAAAATTAAGGACTGTTAAGTTCCTAACGTCTGTAATTTCTGCTTTGGATTTCCTTATTATCATCACAGTTTACCTATGTATCATTAGGAAAGAAAAATCAGATGAGCCTTTGTCGCCCTGTTCTTTAAAAATTTTTAAAGTTCTTTTAAAAGTTTTCTATGCCTTCTGATGTTTACATATTTTTACTATAGTTTCTTGCACACTGTCATGTAAATAATGATTGTTTTACATTCTTCCTTGTGGGAAGAGAGAATTGATAGACTGTTAGTTTAACCAGTGTAGTCAGAGAAGTAGCAATTTCATCCTCCAACCCACTGTCAGTTTTAAAATTCTATCTATTACAAGGTCAAGAATAAACTTCCTCTCTTTTCCCTCTTTTGCATCTAGCGTGAATATGTGAATTATATCGTGTCGTAGTGCGACAAGCCTTGATAACCAATCTCAATAATTACTTAACGAGAAAAAGATGGGCAAAAACAATCCATCAAAAATAGGACACAGCTTTCTTCCCCATGTCTAGTTCTGTCATCTGGGCTGAACTGCTTCAAAGTGCAGACCAGACACTTAGAAAAGTGTCAAAGTGGAAATATTTCTTTGCAGCTTTTGCACAGAGAAAGCAACATGGGAAAAATGTGTGTGAAAAAAGAAGCTGCCAGTGCTCCTGAGCGATGGCACAGCCCTGTGAAAGAGCAAACAAGAACAACTGACTGGAAGATCTCATCTCCCCGAGGCCCAAAAGTACAAGCCCGTATTTGCACAGCAAACGAATAATGTCCTTCAGCTCAGCCAAGCAGGTTGGCTTATGTTCAAAAAGGCCAGTAAGTGCCACTTCCAAAGGGGACAGAGGCACTTATTTGTAACCTCAAAATCCCTGTGTGCTTCCAGTATGACTGCTCAGAGCATCGGTGTGTTACAGCCACAATACTGGGCTTGGTGCATGCCCTGCTTGTTCACCCCTGAAATGCTGCAGCACTTTTGAAAAAGGAGGACAATGAGAGGTGCTTCTGGGAGCAATTCTGCTAACTGAAAGGCTGTAAAAATCCCATGTGCTGTCATATTTATGGCATAGGGCTGGAGAGCACATTTAACATGCATTCCAACACGCATCAGTCCTTTCTGAAAGTGCAGATCCATCTCCTCAGCGGGAAGGGAGAAATGCAGGCACACCTGTCCTCCGACAGATCTGTTTGTGTGTAAAAGAGAGAGAGCAGAGCGGCGTGTCTGGTCTATCAGCTCTGCCGATCCAGAGTAACACCAGCTGTCACAGTCGCGCAGCATTGCACTGACCTCTAGTGCACCGACAGAAAGTCACAAGCACTTCGTGGGGGTGGCAATGCGGTGGCAGGGTGGGAAAAGGGAGTCAGTGGCGTTAAGAGTCGAAGGGGAGAAAATTTTTTTATAATTCGTTTTCAGAAAGATCTCTTGCTCTTCCTTTTGTGCTTAGACTCTGTCTCTGTTACCAAGACTTCACATCATGACTATTCTCCTTCTCTGGGGGCATCTAAATGCAATTTCTGCCACATCCCAGACATTCCTCTGAGCAGCAGTAACAAAAGAGTCATTTAGGACTGACAGCGATCATCGAGATCCATTTAGCTGTGAAAGAGCAGAGGATGTTTTGGGGTAGAAACATGCTGTGCTGGCAGAACCGTGTGTAGCATTATGGCAATCCCAGCCAGCTCCAATATGTAGGATGTTATGCCCAGCACTTCCCCTGTCCTCTCCTCTGCACGTCCTGACAGCACTCGGTGGAAATGTGCCATGGTGGTGACACCATTTCTGTCACACTTACGGGGGAACATGGAAATCAATGAAGTTCTTAGGAACGTAGCCCTCCTGACTTCTGAGCTCAGCCTTGTACCACTCTTCCTGGGAGCTCAAAATCTGCAATGGAGAAATGGATGGAATAAATGCATCTTCTGAGAAAGGCAAAAATGACCAAGATTCAGGAAGAAACCTAGAATGTCTTGTAAGTATAAAAGAAAATGGTACACATTCTCTACTCCCCACCCATGGTGCAACAAGGTTAGTGTCTGATGTCCACTTCAGAGCAAGCAATAAAAAAGCCTGAGTAGAATTAGAGAGATTGCTTGTTAACTTTACCCCTTTGTCTGACTGCCTGCCTGTGTATCTCTGAGCCCTGTGAAATGGAGAAGTTCAGCTTTGAAAGACTTAGTAGGGGTTTAAGTTATTCTCTGTGCTGCCTTTTGTAGTTGGTACTGGAGCACCTCAGATTCACAAGAGAAGAAGAAAATATGTGTGAAAACTCCTCTGACATATGGATATGGAGGGATATGCAGCTGTAGCTGTGTGTGTTATGACCACACAGATGTTATCATGTGCTCTCACCTGTCATTTCACAAGAGATTCTTTAGTGGATTAAGTCTTCAGCTGCCCTGAGTTTTGCCAAGGTAGATATAAGAAGGAGGAAAAAAGTGTTTTCGAGACACTATTAGACTTAGGAGATTGTAGGATAGCTGGAAGTGAGTCCACATCACACACTGGAGCAGCTCCAAGTGTGCTCACTTTGATGTTAACTGTAATGGTCCTTAGAAACATCACTGCTGACCAGGAAGGGCCCAAATTCATGACACCATGGCTGATGGCCCAAGGTACAGCCCTAAGCTAGAGGAGAGAGGATAGAAATACAACCATATTGGGATTTTACTGCAAATGTTGTGGTCTTTGGTATTTGGTTTGGCATTCCAGCACCTGGGACAGGATTCTGCTGTATGAAATGCCATGTTTCTTCTCTTTCTGGTTTTGGAGAGGAGCCTAAAAGCATGAGCTGTGACAGTTTTAAAAGGAAGAAGCCAGTGGAAAAGACTTAATTTAAAATCTATTGTTAACAGTAATAATACTTACTTTGTGAGCCAATCACATGGTTTTGGGAACCTAACTCAAATTTTAGCTGCTTTGTATTTGAAACAGGATGTTACTGTCTCTGGAGCCAATTCTTCATTGCCTTCCCTGCCACGTAGGTCTTTTTTCAAACATTTGGATTCAGAAAAGTTAAGGAATAGAAAGCTGTGGAATTCCTTACTTGTATAGTCACTGCTGTCTCATGCCTGGATGCTGGGTTAAGGATCTTCTGTCAGACACAGGGGATGATTGCTACTGCTTGCTCATGCTTGGGGTCTACTCTGTTGGGAATGAGGTTTCCAGAACGACCCGCCAGCTGTTTGTCACTGCAGAGCTGGCAGGTTTCTCTCAGTGTGTCATCCTCTCAGAGAAGGATGTAGGGGGTGCTAAGAGGGTGGATTTCCTCCTGTCGCTACTGGTTGAGGCCCTCATGTTTCCTGTCTTGTAATCTCTACATCAATATTTCATCTTATCTCCTTTATAAATCAGCAGGTTGTTGCAGGCAGCACAAGGGGGCTCATGATGGGGTAGGAATGTGTGTGTGCCTATGCCAGAATAGAGTTGTTACTCAGGCTGATTTACTGCTACTATGGCTTGGGTGGCTAAGATGTTGTCTTTTTTACCTCAAGGACATTAAAGCAAGAGGCAGTTTGATTTTTCCAGTAGTGAGTTCTCTGTGACAACTAATAGTAATAAAACTGGTGTGTAGTGTTGACACTTTTTATCAGAAGATTCCAGCATACTTTGAAAGGAAGCTCTAGCTTATAGTGATTTTACAGGAAGGGAAACTGAGGAACAGAAAGAAAAGTGACCTGGCTAACACCATCACCCCAGCCAGCAAGTCTTGATGGAAGTCTCCTGAGAAAAAAAGGCATCAGTAAAGGTCATGTGATAATGGGAGAGTAGGGACTGACTGGGGAAGAATAAGAGCGTTTATGTGTGCTGAAGGGAGGCAGTGATTTCTCCAGAACCTTCTCACAGCTGTTTGGAAAGATTTGGTACTAATGAGCTCTGGATGCTATCAACTTCATCTAAGTGCCAAGAATTGAAAGGCCAATAAAATAAAAAATGGTGGTGATGGAAAAGGCAAGACTGAGACCCAATATCTGATTATTAGCTGGAATATCTGTGACTGCACAGAGGGGTAGCAAAGGCTCCTCGCCAACAGGACTGTACACCCTATTGTTGTACATCATCCCTTTGGACAGTAAAGGCGTTCAGGCCTCAGGGAGGGGTAATACTCAGGCATTTTCAATGGAAACAGAACATCTGGGGCTGAGAAGTGGATAAATAATTAGGGTGAAATTTCAGTTAGGGTGAAACTTCTGTGGGACTTTGGTAACATTAACAAGAACTGTTCTATCATAACACACACAAATCAGCTTTAAAGATACTTCCAGAAGCTCTGTTTTGTATATGATCAGCTCTACTTCTGCCATTACCTCATTGTTAAATTCCTGCAAGGGTGTATATAACATTATTAGAGCAGGACCTCTTAAACTATTCCACTGTGTGTGTAACAGTCTGTCTCATGGAATTTTCCTCTTCTACTTGCAATTGCCTAAGATCTCTGCAGCATCTAACAATAATTACTAACAGTGAAAAGTTAGATATAAATTCTAGAATGGATAAGAGTTATCTTTTAAACAGTTCAAGGGCTGGAAATAAGGAGGACAGCAATCCCTCTGGACAGAACTGGTCCTGCAAGCTTAGACATAGTCATCATAATGTAGTCACTGTGGATGGTTTACCTGGTCAATGAAAACAGACAGGACCCTCAAAACCTGTCACCAAAGATCTTCATCTGTACCCCAGCAAAGATGCATACCCTTCCCTGCTGACTACCAGAGAACTGCAGGGCAACTAAATCCACAGTTTATGGACATAAAATCAAGAAAAGTGGACACAGACTCAAGTAAGCTGGGAATTGTTGTCCTATTGCAAACCCTATGGGAGAGGAGTATCCTGAATTTGTATCCTAGTTTATAGATGTGTCTTCACCTCTTTTGTCAAGGCAAATGGAAGCACAAGAAAGATCTGGAAGCAGTCTCAGAAACACTGTTTCAAGCTGGGGACTGTACTTACCTTCAACATATCCCCAGCCTGGAAGCTCAACTCATCTTCTCCAGAAGCCGTGAAATCAAACTTGGCGATGGCTTCCATACTGTGTCTTGGGGGCAGAGCAAAGCTGGAAGAGGTAACATCAGATACTTGTCAGCATCTGTGAGCTACTGGGATTGCAGAGCCCAGCCTTGGAAAGCTGACAGGCAATGCTGGGATTTGTATGTGGAGCAGCGTGCACCACCTATGGGCAGCCATTAGTTACCAGACATTAGCAGGTAGAAGAGAGGGCATGGCTGAGGCTATAATAAGCTGAAGTCAGAAGTACAAATAACCAATAGCATATGCTTATTCCAACTGATTTCTTTCTCTAGAGCAATCTCATGGGAAAAACATGTATAGACCAACTTTGTCACAGTTACCACTAAAGCAAGTGACTCTGTTCTGCAACAGAAAAATGTATTTTCCCCTGCAGTGACTTACTCTTTGCCTCAAGAGTGAGTCTAATTGCAGACAAAAAAAATAGGGCTGCAATAAATATATATTTTTTCTTGGACACGGGCCACAATATGGAAGGTTGAAAGAGTCTTTTCATTGTGATGACTTAACATGGGTGACCACAACTTTCAGGTAGGAAAACACTGTTTGCAGAAAGGCTGTATTCCCAATTAGAGAGTTAGTCTACCTCAGTGTTGGTAACCCAGGAGCCTGAAATGTATCAGACAGCCTGCAAACCAAAGCCTGCTTTTCAACACCAGAGAAATGTGGCAGGGGAAGTGGCAAGATGGGCTTTGCTCCTTCACCACTTCCTGCTCACATAACTCGGATGTACCCCAACAGGACCATTTTTATAATCAAGAGTTACCAATTTCCCATGGCTGGGTCATGTAGCCCCCAGCCCAGTGGTGAGGCTGCCAGTGACAAGCCAAGAAATAGCCAGGCAGTACCACCTTAAGCAAGTGCACTGCTGGCAGATGCACTTGAGGTACAGCTTCTGAACGCCATCAGACAACTCCAATATAGAAGTAATTTTTATGATTTCTAAGCTAGGTTTGTCTGGGAACAAAGATCCTGAAGCCACAGGTACCACTACCTAATCTCAATTCTCACAAAAACACCCAATTTTTATGGTTTCAGAGGAAGTGTCAGCTTGTCTGATCTAAAACATTCTTAACCAGAAAGCTCTTGAAACAGACTGTACAAACAAATGAGCAACCCTAATTAGGGTTAGATATTTCTTATCAATTAGAACGGACACAAGATCCCCACAATATAAAGTGTTGATACTGAACAATCTCCAGAATTTTGCCACTTTAAAATCAAGAGGCTGCAGTAGTCCTCCTTCTCAGCAGCGCAAGCTGTAATGTTCCTCCTCTGACACACAACCCAGGGATTTAACTATCTGTGTGAGCAGAATCCAGGGCCAGAACCCAGCTCTGATACAGCTCAACTTAAACTGCTGAGAATGAGCTGGCAGAAAGCCTGCAGGGCAAAAGCTCTAGGATTGCACCAGCATTAGCCCAGGGATTCCAGAGGAAAACCACCAACATGGGAAGATAAAAAATCTCAGAGGAAATACAAAACTATAGTTTAGTTGTGATAGTCAGTCTAGCTGAGTACCTGTCATGAATAATTTGGGTCACAGATTTGAGTTGTCAGTGCCATCAGTCCTGACCTAGCTGGTGGCATGGAGGGTGACTCTTCATTTCTGATTGATACCTGCAAAGAATCTTTGGGTGCCTTTACACAGGTGAGGAGTATGCTAATGTATAGCCGAAAATTTAATTAAATCCTAACTATGTTCTGTGTGTGTTAACTGTATAAAGCAGTTATTTATTGGCTAAATTGCCTATTTCCTGCTTGCAGAGTCCCTTTGCACTTGACTAAAGATCCCTGAATAAGGTGATCCACAAGAGGGGCCATAACATCACTGGACATTAGTTCTAATATTTGTTACAACCACTTCTAAGTAGAAAAAACCCTGTTTATATGCTTCCTAGTGGATTCTGCTAGCATTCTTTTTTTGCTGCTTATAGGTGAATTTATATCCATGTGACTGACGAGAGCTATGAAGCACCAAGGCAAATTTCTGGCAGTCCATAGAGAGTTCTGCTTATTCAGCATGGATCTGTTCTAGAGTAATTGGGGTTGCTTCAGTGCCAGGGCCCCCCACGTAGGTCTGAGTATATAGCTCAGCTGAGATCCACCTTACACCTGCTATTCCAACCTGCTGCCTTAGGCTTTCAACACAAATCAGTGCTGAACCCTAACACCCTAAAGCACATTGGTGCTTTATTCTCAGGCTTCAGCTTTCCACCTATTCCAAACATTTTCACCCCCTATTCTCCTTGTTGACCTACTAACACTCTTTAATTCTTACTTTTGATACCTTTTACAGGTTAGGGTCACCCTCTGTCTTACTCTTATTCCAAGACATTTGTATTGCTCTGCAAGTGCAGCTCAGGCCTGATTTGAGATCTGTCCTCTATTCTTGCATAGATATTTTTGGAGCTTCAGTCTGTAACCCTCCACAGGCAGTGTCAGCCCTGTTGTGTGCTAACAGAGTATAGGGGTATTAAATTGGAGGGGAATTAACCCTTAAGGGAACTGGTTAAACAATTATACTCTTTTGTGGAAGACAATTTAAGAAAAAGACTAAAGGAGAGTTACTTTAGAAAGGGTTGTTTTTCAGTGTTTTATCTTGCAGTAGTGGCCTGCTGCAGAGAGATCAGAGCCAACAGTGCAGGTGGATCCTGGAACTCCTAAGTGCAGACCATTAATCCCAGGCTGAGGAAAAGAACATACTTAAAAACAATTTAAATACAAACGATTCAAATACAAATCCTGTCTTTGATTCTGTCCCTTAGATACAGAAGAAGTAGTGGGGGCTCTCTCTACAGGGGCAAGAGAGTAGAAAAACTTTAATTTTTCAATAACCCAAATGTTAAAGGTGCTATTGGAATGTGCCCCCCTCCAAAGGAGAAGATTTTGTGAAACAGTTAAAATCTTCCCTCTCACTTTCTTTCCAATTTCAGAAATCCCAGCCTCAGGGAGAGACCAGGAGAGAGATACCTCTTCAAACAATCTAACACATGGATTAAATATGCCTTTCATTGCCAGAGGCTGGATTTAGAAGTGGCTCTAACACCATCCACAGTGATGGCTGTGTTGATAAATCAGCAACGCAGTAATGCTCTGGACTTAAGCTCTTCCCCCACCAACTACTAAAGCAACACTAGCCAATAATCCTGTCTTTGAACTCCAGCCTACCATTTTTCAGCACCTGAACTTCAAACCAGTTTCTGTTTCTCTGATCCTGTTCCTCCCTCCATGTGTAACTTGCGAATCCCCACTCCACATGGGTCAGTCCTGGGCTCTCATGAAAACTCCCCTGCCAGGAGCCTGTTCTTTCCCTCTCTGCATTAGGGACTGATGCAGCACTGACTCCCAGCACCACCCCACAACACAGACAGACAGGAAATTTTTCACTATTATCATAACTTATATTTCTCAAGCACCTTTTAGCCCAAATTCTGCTTTTAACTGCATGGTGCAACTCCTTTAAGCTTTTAATAGCCAAAGACAATTTTACACTGTGTGTAATGTTCTCTGTGAAAATCACCTTTGTAGAGAGTTTAGCATGAAACATATGCAATGTTCAAAGAGGGATTTTTCAGTTCCAAGTGTGAGCTGACCAGTGCCCTTCATTTTGTGCTGGCTTTGTGCACACAGGTCAATTTTCTCTGTGGTTCTCCTTTGCAACAGGGTGGATTCAAGAGGCATAAGGCTACAGCAGCTCTGTGGGACCGGTGCAACAGAAGGTTCACAAAATGAAAGGTGAAAAGCAACATGGCTTTCAGAGCACAAGGTAGGCATTTTAGTTTGGCAGAATGCCATTCCCTGAGCAAGAACATCAGTGTCTCTGTTGATGGAAAGTGCCAAAGCCTAAAACATATAAGCAAGCAATACAGCCTGAGAGCAGAATCCCAAAGAGTTTAATACCTCTACCCTACACCATGTTGGTTCCAAATTCAGCAGTAACAATGCCAGGGAAGGTCACCACCTATGAAGAGTTTGTCACTTGGGGACTGCCCAGCCTCAGCCTTTCCCAATTTCACCTACTTACATCACAAGGAGAGCAAAATTTCAACAATGCACTCACTTAATGGAACCATATGCAAAAAGGTTCTATTTGCATGTCAGTAGCATAAAAAATTGCAGACATCTCCAGTCTGAAGCTTCATCCAGTGAGGTTTTGCACCCAGATATATGGCACGAGCTACCATGTCTTTGTTCAGCTCTACAAGAACAACCTGTTGGACTGATGAGCAGCCGGGGACAGGATGCAACCCTGAGCATCTGTACAGAAACTCCAGGTGACATTTCAGCAGAAACAATGGAGAAGGGAACTATAATCTAGAAGAGCTGTTGCAGATAACAGCTTTGTGTTCACCAGCCAAGCCACATACAAGTGGCATGGGAATACTTAGCTCCAAAAACACAAACCTCTTGCTACTGAGTTAACGGTGCAGCTTCACTGACTGTCAGTGATAAGAGGGTAAAATTTATAAGGGAGAAGAAGTCACTAAAACACTCAGAAATTATGCATTTAAGTCTTGGCTATTCTGCCACGCACAGCAATGCACAGCATTTTGGCTGAGCCCATGTGCAAACAAAATAAACCTCCTAGGAACTGGATTCACAGAACAAACAAACTTTCAGGATTCTATAATCAACAGCAGTTGCTAAGAAATGCCCCAAACTAGGATGGTGCTACTTCTGTGCTACTTCCCATCACGTCAGAGTAGAGTTGTGCAGCAACATGGGAAGCTGGTGCAACATCAGACTCAAAGACAGGAGCACCTGATACCACGTGTGATATCACAGCATGATGCTGTGACCGTATAAAATACCAAATCTTTGCTGTGTTGGAAGGGTTGGTGAGGGGGTACAGGGGTGGTGGGGAAACACCTTCTTCTGGTTGCCCACCTCCTCCCTCAGATCCCAGCTGGTCAGATTTGGCAGAGGCAGAGGGATTTGTCCTGCAAAAACGCTGCGCTGTTGTGAAAGCTGATAAACAAAATGGCCTTGGGATCCCGTGCTCTGCCCCTACTGCGCAGCACTTCACCTTTCCTTCCAAAACCCCCCTTCCTCCCTTTACCTTGTCCCAGCCAGCTCCCCCCACCCGAGTGCCGGAGCCGTGCCCAGCCGTACCTGGCAGCAGCTCTCCTCGTGCCAGCACCTCGCTCAGAGCAGGAGATGCGCTGCCCCAGAGCTCAGGCCCCTCCCTGCAGTGCCCGTGTCACACGTCGGCACCAGCCCGTGTCTGTGGGGACAGTCAGGAGTGGTGTGAGGGATGGAGGAACCCAACCGGGGCATGGACAGCTTCCAGTCCCTAATGGCAGAAATACTTGGTACCCTGCATGTTTAAAATGGTGGTGCCAGTTCAAAAGGAGCGGCCCATGGCTGCTGCTTCAGCCTAGGGTGGTTTAACAGATGAAGAAATGAGGGTCCCTCAAAAAGTGCAAGTTCTACCCAAATAAGGAAAACAGAAATGAACACAGATCTGCTAAGTTAACTGAGAAACCGTAAGTCTGTTGAAAAGCATATCTTGAGGAACAAGTAGCTAAAGACATAAAAACATGTAATAAAATAATTTTCAAAGACAACAGAAACAGGAAGCCTGCCAGAGTGTGTCTGTAGGGCTGACAGATGATTGAAATGTAAAAAGAATGTTCAAAGAAGATAAGGATAAAGCACAAAAGTGAAATGAATTCTTTGCATCCATGCCTCTTCCATAGGGATATAAGGGGGTCCTTTGCAGAGGAAGCCAGGAGAACTATTTCAAGATGAAGAACTGGAATAAAAGATTTTAGGAAAAAACAGCAAATGAACAAGAGTAAATTCAAAGATTTCATATTTTAGAAATCTTGAGTGAAATCCTAACTGAACATGAAATAATAAAGAACGAGCTTAAACTGTGGCATATGATGCTAGACTTAACTAAGCCTCGGTACTAGGAAAGAAGCAGCAAACACAATGCCAGTGTTTGAGATGTGTTTTGAGGGGATGCAAGGTTCAGGTCTGACTTCTGTGTGCCTGAAATGGGTTAAAAGATGAATGATGAAATGAATTACTGGCCCTAAGAGAGAAAAAACATACTAATTCCTCCTCACATAGCTTTTGTAGAAGGAAGTCATGGCACAGTCTGAGTTCTTTGAAGGACCTGATGAAAATGTAGATACAGGTGATCTCTTCATATAAAACTTGCATTTCTACATAATTTTTGATGAAGTCGTTCATCAAAGACTCTTTAAAAAGCCTCCTAAGTTCTCAAAGAATAGGAGGGAAGGTCCTATAGAGGATTAACAACTGATTAAAAGTTAGGAAACAATTTTAATATGCTGTTCAAAATATTCATAAACGATCTGGAAAACATGAAGTGACAAAACTTACTGATGAGAAAAAAATTCAGGGTAATACAAAGTAAATCTCATCACAAAGCCTTGCAGATGGTTTTAAAAATACTTTTGAAATGGAAGGTGAATTTCAGTGCTGATGGCTGCAAAAGCAATGGACTTGGGACAAAACACACATAACTACATGAACACAGCAATGATCTTAAATTAGAAATTACCACTTGGGAATGACACCTGTGAGATGCTATTTGAGTGCTACCAAAGTGTCAGCTGAGTGGAAGTCACAAAGGCAGCTTAGGAAGCTTCTGGAAAGTGATAGAAAACAAGTGAGAAGACAACATGATGTCTCTGGGACGCCTGCTTGAATATTTGTCACTTGAATACAGCATCTACTTCTTGTCCCTCCATCTCAAACACAGAGAGAGTAGCATTAGAAATAGCAGATAGAAAGCAACTAAAGATGACCAAAGGAATGCGAAGGTTCTGGACAAGAAAGGACCAAATCAAAGACTGACATCCTTCACCCTTAAAAAAAGTTGTCAGAGGGATAAATACAAAACAATGTTGGAAAAAATGAGAATCATGGAAAAGGCAAACAGGAAGTTTTATCCATCATTTCTGATAACATAAACACTAGGAGTTCATTCCCAGAGTGTCAGAATCTGTGAGCCCTAGGGAAAGAAGCTGTGGCATGAACTTGTCCTGTTCTCACTCTCCTTCCCCAAACATTTGGTGCTGGGTACAGCACCATGGATTGTGAGTAACTTTAACCTGACCCAATTAATCCTTAGGAGCTGTGGCTCTTCACCAAAAACCACCACAATGTGCTAGTCCAAGAGGACTGGTCCAGCAGCAGGCTGGTAGGTGGTAGTCCCTACACACACCGCCCTCTGGGGAGGTAGTAATCTCACTGGAATATCTGTAAATTAAAACAGGGGTAGTGTGAAAATTATGAAGCACTCAGACCAGTTGGGGCTAGATACAATGAAAATTCCCTCTGAATGGGATAATCTTGAATATAATGGCTGAAAAAATATACAGGTTCAGCAGGCTGGGGGCTAAAGGAAGAGTACAGCAGTTAACTCTTGCTATGTTGTGAAAAGTTTTCTGTGTGGCTATCAGTAAATGAGAAATACAAATTTCTGTACAGGAAGGTGGGACACCAATCCTCACAGTCTTCTTAGGTTTAAGCTTTGTGCTTTTTTGTGGTCTGTGAATGGCATGACAGATTGCATTACGTTACACACTGGAACGACCTAATTTCTCTATTTTCTACCATGATGTGATCTAATGGGCCCCCCAACAGGAACGCTGCTGGTGACTTGTCACTCATGCTTGCTGCCTGACAATGTCACAAAACACTACATGGATTCCTCTTATGTATCCAGAACTATTATAATATTAAATCTATTAAATGTCAAGCCATAAGAGATGTGGCTTTCTATACTATAAACAAAACACTCAATACTGGCCAGCTCCCAACACTGAGAAAGAATAGGAAATAGGATAGAATAGGAAACAACTCTCTTTTCTTTCTTCTCCATTTCTATATGTTCCTCCTCTGTCACAGTTACGGTAATGCCTTAACGTCTTCATCTTCTAGAATACATTAATCACAGCTATGTTGAAAAATATGAAGAAATATCCAGATACTTCAGCCATAAGTAATGGAAACAAACCTGATGGGAAGGACATCAGACTCAGTGCATCCGTGTTTTAGCCAATCTCTGTTAGAAAACTGGGTTAAACCCAACCCAGGCAGACAGGTAATTCCACAACTACATGCTGCATAATTCTTTGTCATTATCTACTACTGACACCATCCAGACAGGGTAGTCAAACCATAGCTATTGTACAGTCTGAGAAGACCTGGACTTAAAAAGCTTGATGCAGACAAATTTACACCTGCTTTTGCACTAAGGTGGGTGACCCAAAACAGATACATCTGCAAAAGTGTCTGAAAACTGCCTAAGAACACTCTGTCTCACAAAAGTCTTAGTGATTTCTTGCTGGCCTCAAATTTTCAAGAGAAGAATCTTTTTCCAATACATTTTATTCACTTTAGTTTCTAGCTGGGAAGCATTTGGGCAGCCAGAAAAAAAACCAAAGGGAAAAGAAAAAAATTTAAAAAAAAGGAAAAAAGGTAATTTCCAACAAAACATGTACATCAAATATTTTGTCTACTCTAAATTGAATTGATAATACATGAAGAATTAAGTGGCCAGGTTTTGTTACTCTCAAGATAAACTACTTCCCCATGTTCTTAGTTCGCCTCCAGAAGGTAACACCATCAACAAGGGAAACAGAAGTCAAAGTGTGGAAACAAGGGAGATTTCAATTGTTGTAAGTAATTGTAAGTGATAACCCAGCATCTGTGGAATTGAAAGCATCAGGACTGTAAATTCACATAAAGCTGAACATTATGAATGGAAGCTGTCTAGTCTTTCCCAGGCTCCCATCTATTCCTGTTCCCACATTCAGATATGCTGCACACAGAGCAATTCATCCTCTCACAGCTTTGCTCTCTGCAAACAGCTGCTCAGGCTGTCCACAGTGACAGGTCATTAGCAGGCAGTTATTTTTTTCAGGACTAAGTGCACAGAAGTGGCAGTGCTGTAAAAGCTTCCCTGCAGAGCTCCATGCACTGATCTGGGAAGAGCTCGTTCCCAATTTACTGAGCTTCCTGTTAGCAAAAATTGTCTTGAAATCTCTGTGTCTTGCCGCTCACCTGCAACAGTCTTCTTTGATCACATCCCCTTTTTTCAAAAAGCTCGATCATCAGCATCAGTTGCAAAGCTATTGCTGTTCTAGTGCTGATCTTGTCACCATCACCCTCACAAACAACCTTCAGTTTAGCTGATGTGACTACAGCCTACTGTGCTTTCACAAGTGATACAATTATTTCAATTAAAGGCATGAAGCCAATTCTCTTACAGGAATAAGCTTTACCTGTAAGAGTTTTGTTCTAATTCTATGGTTGTGTATCCACCAGAAGACTGTATGACTTAACTGCCTGGTCCCATCAATGTAGCACCATTTATTGCAAGGAGATGTGGTTTAATCCCGAACATCAGTGTTAATTTGCTACTTAGTTCATACTCTTCCCATCATTCTGTGAATTGATCTCCAAAGATATCCCCTACCATTTCAGCTGAGGAGCATCTCTGCACTTCTGTGAGATTTTTCAATGAAAGTTTATGGCTAAGATCCTCTACTTTCCTATTCTAAAGAAATACTGGCAAACTTGTTGATATTTAATATTTTCATCAAATCCTTTCAAACCTGCCAACTCTTTCTTCTACATCCCATACTCCATAATTCCTACCACTGAATTATTAATGTCTCTCTAGCAGCTTCTTTATTCTAACCAGTCAGGTTCTCTACCTCCTGCATTTATATGGTGATTACACTGAACAAGTCTTGTGACGTCCCAAGATTATAATTTTGACAGCAATTACAAGACCACAAGGGTTGAACTGTCACAGAACTGACTGAAGTACCAGAGGAAGAAGGAGTAGATTACAACGGAGAACGGGAAGTTTGACTTATTTTTCTCCACTACCAAATAATTCTTCTGGATTTCCACAGATTTTCTTTAACTGCTGCACTTCTGCCCAAGAGCTCAGACAGGAAGAACTGCCTTACAGCTTCTGTGTTGCCAGCTGCTCTGAGTGCACATGGCCAAAGCATGCCTGCCATGGTCCATAGTGCTCCATGTCAGAGTTTCCAGCTTAGGCCCATGAACTGGGTTTCAAGGATTGTCTGTTGGGACCGAAGAAGATCCAGCCCACTGTCAAGGAGGTCTCTGTTCAACACACAGCAGTTTGTACTTTTCACTTGGAAACCTGGATGAATCTCCAAGCCCAAAGCCCTCTTGTTCTGGAGGCTACAGAACAAGATGAATAGAACATGTTCCTCGTAACAGCACATTTTCCAAGCCTGTGCTACATTTATCTCATTTAAGAGCAAAAAAGGGCCAGTTACTCAGGGCAAAAGATTCTATAGCCTCACCTCTGCTCTGGAGCCTTCAACCAGCAGGACTAGTTTCTGATCTTCCTTACCATGGAGGGATGTCTAAGAATACTTTCTTTGCCTTGCTGGTCTCTTGGGAGCCAAAACTTTCTTCTCTTTGCTGGTGTCTTTCAGAGACTCTTAAGTGTTAATCAGTTGATCTTCCTCATCATCTGTGGACTATACTAAGTTACAACAGCAGCAAATTTGGCACATCTCACTATATAATACTAATATATAATGTGCTAATTTTTCTTTACAGTGTTATAATCTTAAACCTCAGGAGCATTGCTACTGATCAAAAAAAGAACAACTTCCTAGCCTTTACAATTTATTACCATCCCTTCTGGACACTAACAAGTACCAAAGTAAGTCCTAGAATTGGGACTTAGTTTCAATGGTACCCTGTGCATCCCTGAAAGATAAACATGACGAGAACACAGGATTCAGAGGTCTTGGCTATTATGATGATGGCTAATTTTGAAATAACACTTAAAATTTGAGCTACAGATAAGCTAAGCACGGGATATCAAGCCAAATCAATGTGGGTTGCATGAGCTGCTGATTTTCTTCTTTGCTGCATGTAAAGACAGCAGATGGAGAAAAGAAGGCAGAGAAAGAAATAGAGACCCTTCTTCAGTGATTTGAATCCAGTGCTGGTGTGTTCAACAAAACACTCCTTTCCAGGATTTAAATTTTCCTTTGATGAGCACCTTTTGACTCAGTGGGATTTGCAAAGCTTCCATTTGAAGCTAGAGAAAAGTAATCTCACTCTTTCTTCCTTCCCCCTCCCTGCACTACACTCTCTAATCATGATTAATATATCTAAACATGCCTGATTAAGCCAGACAGATGATGGGCCACTAATCTGAACTGATCAGGGCTCTGGAGCTGCCAAAGTGAACCTGCTGTCTCTCTATCAGACAGAGCAATAAGGGGTCGGTAATGCAGCCCCATTAACTGCTTCCTACAGAATGAATTTTCCCCGACTGCTCCTTAAGAGCAGACACTTGAGGAATGCTGCCTGATGGGAAGTTGCTTTGAATCGTTTCTTTTAGCACAACTGTCAAGCAGCTCCTTCTCAAGCCCTCCAGACAAACAACTAAAGCATGAAAAATGTAGCCACTTCCTTCTATGCTACTTTCTTTTAAAGCTCCTCATACCTTATCTTGCTAACTGCCTCTCAATTTTTCTCATCTTTTCTTGGTAAACTTCAGCATTGACTGATATGTGGTGCATGGCAAGTGTGTGGTTATCAGAAAACCACCCCTGTTCCCACTGTGCCTGTGTGTATGCAAGCAAGGGATCAGCTTCTGTGTACAGGTGGAGCTTGCACTTAATGGATTCATAAAATTTAGGCCTGCAACAGACCAGTATGATCAAGGCACCATATCAATATACCAGTGAACTGTCCGCATCCATATTTGCACTAATGTTGAAAGTTCATTGAAGGATAAATTGATACAGGGCAGAAAAAGAGCAAAATGTACACCTCTGAATTTATTCAGCTATCTATGCACATGTACATACACCTACTTTTATGTGTGTGCAGCCCTTTACAATCTTCATCCTCTGAGATCTACTTCCAGTAAAGGACTGTATTCAAGAGGGATCAAGTGGGCATCAGGCCATGCCTGGGCTCTGTCAAATCCTGTGACTACTTATCCTAAAACTGCTCTTTGGTATAATTTCAAGTGTCTTCAAAGCTTTTCTGAATTACACAAGCTGCGACCAGCTCTGGGGAATTCTGCTAGCTGCAAGTCAGACAGAGAATTATATTTCTCAAATTGATCATAGAAGAGACTGGGATGAAGAGTGATTATATATTTCACACATTTATGCTATCAGGGAGGACTTTGCAAAAGTCACTTCCAAAGCAAAAGAGTAAAAACAGTAACAAGAATCTGACACTATGAGATTTGACTAAAAACAACCAAACACTGGCAATAAAACACACCTAAATTTAGATACAGATATTCCAAGGTGCTTTCCTTGTATTTGGGTTTCAAAATATTGGAAAGGATACTCAAGATTTAATTACTTCCAACTGTGACAGTCAGAGAGAGGATTCCAAAAAACATAGTTTCCAGCATGCTGTTCTATAAATCAGAGCTCTTGCACTGTAACTAAGAGGTGAAGAATTCTGGTGTTCATGCAGATCTGCATATGAATACATACTGGATGTGCACATGAATGTTAAATTCCCTTTGTCTAGGAGCAATCAGGCACTTTGCAATGTGAAATGGAAATCTAGGGAAAAATCTGTAAATATTTGTACTAAAATAGGAGCAAGTTCACTTTATGTCATTGGCTCATTTCCACAGCACTTAGGAAATTCCTCTTTTCTATGTGAAAGATGGAAGATCTAATAAAGATCTAATGTCTTTATTTCTGGGCAGAGCACAGCCCAGAGAATTCATTACATTAAGGCATTAATCCAATCTAGTAAAAATAGTTTTTAATCTTATATCGGACTCTGCATTGGAGCAATACATTTGGGTGGGATATAGGAACAAAATGCTATGAAAATCTGCTAGTGTATACAGCTGGGTACAAAATACTATGTTTCCAGTCAGCTACTGCATGTTTCTTTGATAAGACCAGGTGATAAAAATTTATGTAAAATGGGAAGAAGAGCAAGATCAGTGATTAAACTGCCTTTTTTTTTTTTCCTTGCGTGTGTGTGTAAGATTAGTTCTGCCATCACAGATAACTGTGAAAAATCTGGAACTCTAGTACTAAAATTAAATTGTATGATTGTGTTGCAACAGATATGATTTTCCACAAAGGTAAAACTACAGGAACTACAGTTAGGTCAGTAAGAAAAAGTAAAGTCTATTTGTCCATTTAAACATAAACCCATTTTTGTACAAAATTTTATCTGACTGCAAAATTTGTGGGGTGAAGTTTGCATTAGCTGTTTTCCTTTCTATATTTTTCCTCTCTTCTTGTGCTTTTATGAAAGACTGAAATACGAAAGTTTAGTTCAACATACTTTTAGCTATGATATTGTAAGCACAAACATGGGGAACCTAATTATTTGGTTTTCATGGTCCTCTTATCCTGGATATGTTACACATAACTGCAGCTCAGCCACCTTAGTTCTGAGAAGAACTGACAAACTGATATACATACAAAGCCTCCTATTTAGGTAAGGACAGAGACACTGAAATACTAAAATGTCTTGTGGTATAATGAGCACAGTTGTGATACCTTCACTGCATAATGGCTCCACTTGCATATTTACCTTTGGAGCCTCTCTGTTGTATTAACTATATTTTTTCTGCTTAATGGTCTTCACAGCTCAGCTTCCATTTAAACACAGATCCTCTTTTATAAGGTGTAAGTGCTACAAAATCTTTCTATAAATTAAAGTTCGGCCATTTGCATCTGCATTTGGGAATGGTTCTGAGAGGGTTTTAAAAGAAATCAATTACAATAATTCATACATAAAAATATGCAACTGCAACAGCCAATCCAACTTGTCCTCTCATTATAAGATGTGTGAATGCCAGCTTGTTACTATTCCTGGGGTTTTCTCTGCACAGTGATTGTACCATTTTAAGTAGAAGTGTAGAACATATTTCATGTTTGTCAATGCATTTTTTAGTTCACTTGGATTATGATACCTCTGAAATTAAAGTGCAGCAGCAGTTCCTGAATGATTTAACATGTAGACATTTTTACTCTGAATTAGGATCTAGTAATTCTTGTTTATCTTAATCCAAAACTAAATGATACCAGATTGGAATGGGTTCTTATTATCTGGAATAAAAACGGGTCATACCATAGTGTAAGAATATTGGTTATGGAATGAACATTCAGACTGAAACTTAATTAAGCACAAAACATTCTTTATAGGCAGATCAAGTCTGACATCCTAAATTTCCCCTTCCCGCAGCATGGGCATCACCATGGCAAGAAGGTTCATTGGAACCTCTCTGCATAACCCTTGTACATCCTGCAAAAATAATCATAGTCCCAGTCCTTCAGTGAGCGAGTAATCAATTGCTGCTCTGCAGCAGGGAGGCACACAGCCTTCAGACTACTCAATAGACTGCATGTGGCAAAAAGGGAACACTGTGCAAAGGGTGTGAATGAGTCATTCGACATTTCAGGTTGACTGAAGTCATTCTGCTACATTTATTTCCAATCTTGATGTGCTATCCATATTTGCATATTAAGCAGGATGAGAAGAAAAATTTAAATTATTTGCTACAACACATACATGGAACACAGCAGACTTCACATATGTGAGAATGAGAGATTACATGCATATTTGGGTGAACACAGCATCATGTGAGGTGCCTCTTCTACCTTCATGCAGCAGCAGGCATTCTACAAGCAAGCCTGAACACATCTCAGCAAAAGTTATGTTTGAACCTGTGTTATCTCTAGGGAGCTGAATATAAAGGAAAGATGTTCATTGGCAGTATGCCTGAAGAGAGGAATAGAGGTCCCATGAGCATACTTCAAGTGATGTGTGTTGTGTTTTCTTTGGCAAATACAAATCTGAACGAGCTGGTCTGTGTTTACTTGAAGGGTAGGTGTGTGAGCTGTGTGCATGTGGGTGACAAGGAGCACCTAAGAGCATGAGCAGGTGTCAGGTGAAGCTGGAATTTATACATTTGTCAAATATCATTAGCAGTGAACCACCTACTTAAAGATTTCCATGGAACGAATACATGGCAGCCTCTCAAAAGTATTCTGCTGTAGATGCCACCCCTCTATTCTGCACATTATTGATAGCACACTCAATTAACCTTGGGGACAGAATACAGAATGGACATTGTCTCTCTCAGTTTCAGTCATTTTTGCTCAGTGACACAGTTTGCATACAAACCACTGAGGAGTGGTAGTTAAATCTCCAAGTAAAAGTGCTCTAATAAAAACAAAAGGGCACATTCATTATGTTTGTATTTGTATTAAGCCTTGTAAGCTTCATTATCTGAAACCCAAACACTGGACCAAGACATTGCAGATTATGTCCCATTAAGTAGGGAGTGCAATTCTAGTTCAAAAAGTTTAGAGAAAATGTACTCTTAGGTTTGTTTGTCTAGCAATTGCAGGCATATTATTGCAATTCCAATTTACTCAAGGTGCATGTATTGGCTTTGTATAGAAGATAAAATGGAATGAGGTGAAAATCCAGTTTTTATTAGTAAGTATACTTCAAGACACATTTCTCAAGGAAAAGGTCTTGCAACTACTGGAACTTGTGATGCAATTAGGGGAGACTCCACACCAAAGGCCTTTGTAAAACCCATAAGGGTCTTGAGCATACAGATATGCTGAGGATATAATATTTTAGGTAATCTGGGCAGAGGCACAACATGATTTACAACAGCTACAAGCCAGTTCACAGATCTCCTGAGAACTGGCTTTGGTCCTACCAGCATAAGAGTATGATTGTTATACCTTGATTTTGTTCTAAGATTAAGAAACAGATGTGCACATATTTAAAGAAGCCAGGTGTTACATTCAACATCACATTATGGTCTATGAGGGGAGGAAAATAAGTTATTATTTCCACAACACAATAAAACATACTGCACAGTTGTTCCTACAAGACATGCTCCAGAGCACACTCTGCTGATATCAATGCTGTCATCTAAGGATCATCTCATGAGGAAGAGTTGGGGAAAAATTTTTAAAAAATCAAGGAATTGATATCCTATTTATTGAATTCTCTTAGTCTGCTGGGTTACTTATTGTGTTACATCTTTTCTCCTTAGTCTTTCACTGTCTTTCATGTCCATATGGCAAATCACTTGAAGCAAATGGTGTTTTTCCATACAGTGCTCCGTAACAAAAACCAGTGGGTCAGAGCTGTCTATAGAATCCTACAAGTAGATTAAGAGGGATTTGTGGCCATCCTGCAGTTCAAGCCCCTGCCCACAGCAGGGTTAATTTTGAAATCACACAAAATGAGAATG